>OX419335.1:10822067-10854567 GCA_948470475.1 Galaxea fascicularis | reverse complement strand
GCACGTTACGCCTTTGGTCCCGAGGATCTCGCAATTCGTCCATCAGGTTGGCGCGCATCACGTCGTAGTTCAGCTGGGAGGAACCACGTACGGAACCGAGTGAAAAACCTCGCACCTTGCAACAGACTTTGCCTTGTTGGGTCTTGTACCCGTAATTTTTGGGACCGGCCGAGGTGAAATCGATGATGTAGTCGTCTCCTTCCAATTCGTCGGTCATCTCGCCGAGGTAGTCTCCGAGAGGAATCTCCGACTGTCCGGGCTGCCAACGGTAAATGACAGAGTCCGTGTCAAAGTAGAGGGCCCGTTCACCCAAGGTCTGGAGATGAGCGTACAGACGAAGACGGGCATGGCAAGTGGTGAAGGCGGCCACGAAGATATTGATTTTCCCGTTGTCGAGAAGATCGTCCTTCAGGGGGGTCGTCACGACCTCCAACTTGTCCTCGGTGCAGATCCGGACGGCGTTGACGTGGACCAGCGGGTCAGAGACGATGTCGAAGAGTTGGGCGGGGGTGGAGACGGCACGGGTGGAAGACTTGAGGAGATTTTCGCCGAACTTGCCCCAAAAGGAATTGAGACCCAGTTTGGCGGTCTGCTTGCGACCGGGATTCTTCCGGATGAGGTCTGGTTGGAGAGCCACACCTTCCCGCTCACGGTAAGCGGCGACATATTGTCGTTTTTGCTCGGGCGTCTGGGCCCAGGCGGGATAGCCGGAGGATTCCTGTTTGAGCCTCAACCAGGTGTTGACGTACTCGGCGAAGAGACCGCGGCGTCGCTGAGGGAAATGCCACACCTCGTGGATCCTGACGATACGGTACCCTTGCTCCACGGCCTCCACCAGTTCGGGCGTGCACCACGTACCGGTGAATTGACGGTCGTCGTCGTCGTGGGAGCATTGATGGGAACGGTCGTGCAAGGGTTTGGGCATTTCTTCCGCCAGACAGGTACGACAGAGTGGGAAGGTCAGTTTACCGCCACTGCGATGAGGCAGGACGGGATGATAGAGACCGCGGGGCGCCACCACGTCCACCTTAGCCAGTCCAAAGTAATGACCAATGTCCTGGTCCTCGGGTCGTGTGAGGACGGTGGGATGACCGACGGGGTACTCGTCGTACTTGTTGACGGTGGGGTACAGGGAGGTGACGTCCACGTAACGGATCTGTTCTCCCACCGTGGGGTCGACCTGGTAGTGGAGCGTGGCCGCATTGGTCCTCCCACCGAAGAAGGCCTCTCGGGGTGCCAGAGGCGACACGAGATGCAGGTCGGTCAGAAAGGTCTGGAGGTCTGCGTTCGTCTTGACGCGACGGTCCCACTCGCACTCCCACTCCACGACCAGGGTGTAACCGGCAGCACGCAAAGCCTCCTCCTTGGCGCGGGTGGCCTCCCTCATCTCGTGGAAAGTGCGGTCGGGGTGGAGTTTGGATTTGGAGGTACGGTCGGGAAAGCAGGACGTACAACCGTGCCACAGACAACCGTGGAACTCGTACACAGTGTTTTTGGAATCGTCGTGACCGTCCACTAGATAACGTCCGATTAATCGCACTTCGCCACCGTTGTTGGCGTGACGAATGAAATCGCAAGTCACTCCAGCTACGGGCGTGTCGGGGTAGGCCGCTGCCATCATCTCGTCCTCTGCCAGAACCTCTGGTGCGTTCTCCTCTCGGTGCAGGGTCCGACGCTGGGATTCCTGCCATGCCAACCACTGCAAGGCCTTGAAGGACTGGTTGGAGCGTGCCCCGTGCCAACCGCGAGGGGGTTCGACAGCCACGGTGTCGGGTTTCAGAAGTTTCTTACGCCAGAAACGATGACAGGCCGAGGCGATGGTGATGCATTTCTCCATGGGACGAAACTCGGCCTCGGCGTGGAACTCCTCCTGGAACTTTTGACACCCGCCCTTCAGCAGCTTGACGTCCGAGACACAGTACGCTTCCATCTCCCTACGAAGGTTGAAGACGTGCCCGCGACGGACTTGGTCGTCGTACCAGGTCTGGAAGGCAGCCTTGGCCTTGGACGACATCCCGTCGGGATCGTAGTATTCGGCAGCCGGCATGGGTCCCTCGTGGTCCTGGTTGGGCAGGGTGTTGAAGAGATGGGGGAAGTGCCCTTTTTGCAACTCCGTCAATCCGAAGGTGGCGGGAAAGTTCTTGAGGGGCATGGGTAGGAAACACAAGGAGTCCTTGAACGTCAGCAGGTCGGAGCGGAGAGAGAAGATCTTGACCCCCACGGTGACTTGATCGGTGACTTCGCGGTGAGTCCGGTACAGATGTTTGAGAACGAACATCCCGTCGTACCCCTTGAAGTTGTGAAAGAGGATGATGACGGAACGGTCGTCCCCGTCTTCATCCACGCACAGTTCGTCGAGGTAGTCGAAGAACTCCGAGGTACAGTCCACTCCGTAGAAGGTGTGTGTCTGCTCCTCCTCCTCGGACTCGGCGCAAATCAGGATGGGGATCTGCTCTCCGTCGGCGGTGGTGTAGGCCTCGTAGTCCGCGTAGACCAGGAGAGGCGGCTGACGTTCCACACGAGCCGTGCCTTCTTCAACGTTCATGGAGACGACGGCCCGAGTGCCCACGCTGTTCAGGGGGACGGTCTTGAGACGCGGAGCATCGCAATCCTCGCCTTCGGGTTGAATGTAACATCGGTGGTCGGACACCTTCACGCGTTTGGTGCAGTAAGGGCATTCGGACCACCCGCACTTGTGCTTCGGATTTTTGCCTCCCACATTGTACTCCTTCTGACACTCGGTGCATTTTTTCAAGGTATGGCAGAGGGACGAGGCGCGTCGGTTGGAGGTACCCTGGTAGTGTTGGGCCAGACACGCATCCCCGAAGAACGAACGATGGCAGAGATGGCAAGGGACGGTAGGACGAGGATGTCGGATCGTCCGTTTGGCGGACACGTGATCGGAACAGTTCTTGGTGCGGCAAGCACCGCACCACTTGCCCTGGCACGGATGATGGGTGTAATCCTCTACGTTGTAACCGCGGTCGCACTCGTGGCAATAGTAGGAGCGAGACAGGAAGGCGGAGAACGAGTTGCAACCGTCGTAATGACTGGCCGACTTGACGAGTGAGATGAGCTTGTCGGACTCAGTGGGACCCTTGTAAATGATGCTGTAGGGAGGGTCGACGGTCATCACCTTGATCTGGTAGCCGGGCAGGGCAGCTTGGAACTTGGCCAACTCTTCCAAACCGCAGGGACCTTCGGGGACACCCGCCAAACGATGGAGGTCACGAGCCAATCGAGTTTGGACGGGACGACCTTGTCGGAGATTGCGGTAGTTGGGACCGCGTGCACCTTCGTCGGCTAGGGCTTGCATGGTGACGATGGCCCTCGCGCAACACAGATCATCGTCATTTTTGATGGTGACGATACACTGTTTGTTAATTTTCTTGACGGCAGCCGTAGCGGCACGATAACGTTTGCCGTGTCCTCGACCGGGAGCCGGTGTACGGATGAAGGTCAGTTCAGTATGCAGGGGCGTGTCTGCATCAAAAGACTCATTGGAATTGAGTTTGCCCGCCAACGTGTGTAGGTAAGTGTTCAATCGATCGCTGCCGTCTCGGAACTCTTGGACCGTGAAGGTGGCCGACTGAAAAGGGTGGCGAAAGGTATCCGTGGTGGTCTGTAAGACGAAGTGCAGGCGGTGGTGAGGCTCGATGGTAGGGTCCTCCTGGATTTGATCCGTCACGGCACGGTGGAGGGCACTCGTTAATTCTTCCCCCAAATTATCGTCTCGAGTCGGGTCGCGACGGTGCGTCAGGGTGGCATCGAACACGCGTCTGTCCGCCACGTTTCTCCAGCGTTGGCGCGGAGCGGTGGGCACGAGATGAAAATCGAACAAATTCCCACCTGTTTGATTGCTGGCCTCGACCATGTCCATCATTTCATTTAATTCCTCGTCTGTCACGTGGTCGGTCCAATCCATGATGATGATGGTCAACTACTACTGCTTGCAAGAGCGCACACAGGAAAAAATGAGTGCTCTCTCGTACGCACCGGGTCTTATATACGTTGAACATTTTGTGACGTCACCGTCGTGTCTCATTGGACGTTAGAGTCTGAATGGGGGTATCCCTCCAATAGCGTGAAAGCAGAGGGTTGGCATGGCAATGTGACGTCACGTCACCATGGCGATGCATTGGACGTCAGAGTCAGAATGGGGGGATGGGGGGGTATCCCCCCAATAGCACGTGAACGAGGGTTGGCATGGCAATGTGACGTCAGAACCCAGAGTGTATAAGAAGGGACGAGTGCGAGGACCGCCATTTTCACTTCTTCTCGAGTCTTTGAAGATGTCAAAAGAACGCGTGATAATCGATGGTGAAATGTGGGAGTTGGCTCCCACGCCTTTAAGCAATGACCGTTGTGTCATTTGCCTGGAAAAGTACAAAGGACCCATGTACCGTGGAGGACCCATTCGCCCCCGGAAGATGGCCTGCTGCGGTGTGCCGATCCACGAGCCGTGCGCGAGGCAGATCCTGGATCACACGCCGGACGGAGTGATACCCCGCTGCCCGCATTGCCGACAACAGAGAGTCATACCGCACTCGCCGTGCCAGTGCCCTCTCTGTCGAGGAACTCCACCCTAACGACCCGGACCGCACCACGGACAAGACTCAAGGGGGTTTTTCAACCCCCGCCTTAAATGTCAAGAAAGTCAATGACCACACATATACACGTCGTGTGTGTTTTTTATTGAACTCATAAACCTAGTTTTACTTTAGCGTGCATGATGTTTTTGACGATGGCTTCCGTCCACGTCTTCTTGCCCGGTAAATTCTTGATCTTTTCGATCATTTTCTTGTCGGCTGCATGCTTGTCTTTCAACGACTTGGCCTTGTCGTAATCGATGTCGTGTTGCTTGGCAATGCGATCCAATCGGTTGATCCCAGGATCCCCTCGGGCTAGACGTTTCTTGAGATGCGTACCCGGTCCCATGTACTGATACCCGGGCCAATGAAATTCGAGGCCGGTCTTTCCCAACCATTTCTGCACGTCCAGACCGCGTCCTCTCTGCCCCCGTTTACGTTTGGAACGTCTCACCACCCGTCGCCGTCCGACCACTCTTCCCATTGTTTCGTGCGGTGAGGTAACGGTCGTAAGTTCCGTAACGGTCGTCTACCGTCCCAATCTGAGTCGTCCTCGTCCGTGTCACTGCCTTTTGTCCCCTTGAACTTCTCCCGGAGGGCACGTTCCATGATCGACTCCATGGGGGCTTTGCCTTTGCCTTTGCCTTTGGGTTTGGGAGTCGGTTTCAATTTCTTGATGGCATCGGCGAAATCCTCATCGTGGAAGGGAAAGGGACTGGGATCGCGTCCACTCGGACCCGGCTGAGGGGAAAGGGGTGGTGGTGGTGGTGGAAACGGTTCGTCGTCTTCGCCAAAGGTCAGCGGTCTGGGTTTGCGTTTTGGTTTTGGTGGAAGTGACGGCCTGCGTTTGGGTGTGACGTCGGTCTGACCGGGCGCAGGTGTCGCACTCGACTTGGACGGACCCATAGCGCGGACCATTCGTTTCATCCACTTGTGAAGGGAAGGGGTCACCAGTTCGTCCCCCTCGAAGGGGTCCTCTTCCTCTTGCGCACCGGTGGAGCTGGGTAGATTGAATTGTCTTATCTTGTTGGACGCTCGAGCGAAAGCGCGCGATACGGGTAACAGTTTGGCCATCTTCTCGTCCGGCGTCAAGGTGGGATCGCGCAAGAGACGTCGTTTCTTGGCTCCTAATCGAGCAGCGTTGGTGAGAGCGGCATTTTCCGTCAAATCCGCTTTCACTTGAGCTACGGTCTGAGGGTCTTCACTGGCAGGGACCAGAATGAACTCTTCCATCGCACGCGTAGGTCTCCAGAATGAGCCGACAGGCGTCGCACACTCCCTTTTCTTCTATTCGGGGATCGTTCCACACCAAACGACACCTCGGACACAACAAAACTCCTTTCAAACGATGAACGAGAATGGTCAGTTTCAGGTTCTCGTCGGTTCTCTTCTCCAACTGGGCTTGCAAGTGACTGATTTTCAGATTACTCTCTTTCAGGAGATCGATCAAGTGAGGTAATGACATGTCTGCTTCAACGCTTGCCAAAATCCACTCCCCTTTTGCGCTTGGAGAACCTTGCGTCTCTTCAACACGCTGTCTTTGCGTCGGACCAACTGTCGCAAGGGTGTTTTGTACCTGCGGAGACGAGCCACGACCGACGGAGGTACCGCGTGATTACCGCGCAACGTGTTCATCACGATCTCGCTCACGGCGTTGATCTGATCTTTGTTGGCATGTTGCAAAATGTCTTTACGTGTCTGATGTTTGGCCTCGTCCAAGAGAGACCTCAGGAATCCCCACTGTCGTCGAATGCGTTTCATTGTCGTCTGAGAGGGAGGGTGGGTCGTGGTACGTTTTTATCGTCATCCCAGCATTCTTGAAAATTTGCATGAGGTCGTGAACTCCCCTGACTTGACGATCCGCGTCCTCTTCCATACTACGCAGCAAGTGCGGGAACTCCGATTCCCGACCGCGGGCGTACTTGTCGTACGATATCCCTTTGTCGAGTAGATACAAGAGATCATCTAAAAAATCATGTCGGGCGGTATATCGAGGCGTGTGCTCCAATTCGTCCTCGATGACCTTGTATAATGCACGTTGGAACTGAGATCTTGTCACCACCATGGTTTCCGCACGAATGAAGGGAGCGGACCCTTCTCCCGGCCTTTTTACATGATGGTACACGCGTCAGCTCTCTTGGCGTAGCCTTTCTTTTGGGCCCACGATTCGAAAGAATCCCGGCTTCCGCTCGCTCGGTGTTCTCGTTTCATGCGCGCCATGGTCTGTTTGGCCTTCTTCTCGTCTATGGGCTTCCATACTTTGGGATCCTTGATGATTTCGAACCCTTTCTTGAAATCCACCACAAAAGGCATCGTACCACCACGCTGCTTGCGACGTTTCGTCGTTGTTGTCTTCTTCTTTGTACTGCCACCTCGTCGACGAGTCGTCCGTCGTCGCGTCACTCTTTGCTTAGGCATGTTCGCTTGTGGAGTGACCCCTCGTAGACAGTGCGTTCCCGTTTTCATCGTCTGGAGATCCAACCGTCCAAGGCTTGCGTCGTTTTCTTCAATCCCGATCGCGCTGTGCCCTTGGCTTTGCGTTTGAGGGCGCTCATGGCTTTGCGCTTCAGAGCGGTCAGGGCTTTCTTGGCCCCCGCTTTGGCCACCGACCCTGCCACGCCCACGGCCGCTGCTTTCCCCAAGGCTTTCAAAACCGGAATGACCACTGCGGCCGCTGGGATCGCACCACCTCTTTGACCTCGTCTTCTTCTTCTTCGTTTGCGTCTACCGGTCTTGGGCATGTCTCTCTATCCGACGAACCACTCCAAAGGTAACAATTTTCCACTGCCGGATTGATTCGATGTGTTCGGTGTCGTGTGTCTCGATGAATTGCGATGCACTTCGGGTGGTCGTCCGTCCTTATACACGATGGTCGTGGTATGCGTCTCGGTCACCGAATGAGCCCCGCGACGTCCGATCCTACGACGTTGTCCTTCCACGACTCTGTCGTAATTTCTTCTCAGACTGCGTGTCGGAACTCTAGCGGCCGACCCGGGTGTCGGAGGAGTACGACGACTGGCAGCGACGGATCCCGGTGCACTGGTCGTCGGGCTAGGTGCACTCCAACTGGGAGGAGAGCGTCGTGGCGTTCCCAACGAATCGTCCGAATCTCTGGGACGTCCTCGTCGGCTCGTGGTGGTCGTGGTCGTCCTGGTCATGGCCCCCGTTCGACGACGTCTATTCTGTCGCTCGACCAAGGCTCTCAAACGAGCCGGTGGGTCCCCAAATCGACGAGCGTTGCTGGCCGCTCTGGCTCGTGCCACTCCATCGGACGGTAACGAGGACGCGGCTCCCACGGCACCGGACGGTGGTGCCGACGCACCGGACCGAGGTACCGACGCACTGGTGACGGTGGTCGATCCCGCGGCTCCAACCGGTATGTCGACGTTCACTCCCCTCGGAGAGACGCCGATGGGGGGTGCAGGACCCGCGCGGATAGGCACGGGAGAAAGAGACGTGGTCTGTAAGGCGGAGGTCACCCCAATGTTGTCCGTCGAGTCTCGTGTCAGGGGCGACGACGACGAAATGACGGCATGGGGAAAGAGGTCCGAAAGCACATCGTCCGGATCGAACGTGAGATCCTCTGCACCGTGGGTTATTCCCAATTGCGAGTGGAAAGGCGTCACGCGCGGAGTCGACAGACGTCGTTGTCTTTCCGTCTCGCGTGCGGCGTCGAACGAACTCATGCTTCTACGACGACGTCTTCTTGGGTTTGTAAAGTCTAGGGTAGGTGCCTTTCTCTTTTAAGATGTGCGTCCACAGGCGATGATCGTCGGGCGTTTGCGCGTGAAAATCCATCACCAAATAACCGTAGGGTCGACTCGTGGCTTTCTGAAAGACCGTCATGACATCCTTCCAGTTCTTAGGAAACGCTTGTAATACCACCGTGCGTACGCCCACCGTATCGCGCGGGTTCTTGAAGGCCACGATGTAATGCACGTTCCTCGAGATGGTCTTGGCGAATTTACCGGTGGGAAAAAGATCTTGGGTGATGTAGATCACCGAGACGTTGCGGTGATGAGAATGTTTGGTGAAAATGTCCATGACCGTCTTGTCGTTCCCGCACTCGTCCATCAAATCGTCCATCACCAATAATCCACCTCCCGTCGGACGGAACCACTCGTCCAAATCCTCTACCGTCGGCACACCTTCGTGAAAATGGATCTTGGGTTTGGACGTCTTGGCCATCTCCTGGAATTTGTCTTGCATGGCCCCGTAACAATAATGCACGTTGGGTTTCAATCCTCGAAAATAATGCGTGGCATCGTGGAGGAGTTTGGAAACGAACACCGTTTTACCGCAATTGGACGGTCCGGCAATCAACACGCTGCACGGTGTCTTGAAGAACTTCATGCCTTCAACTCCAAAGCAAATGATCCAATCTCACGCGGGTCCACCCCAATTTCTGCCCTAATCGACGCAAGTAAGACGTCATGGTCATGCCGCGGGTGATGGGTAATCGATACCGACGATGTTCCACGGGTACTTTGCGCAGGAAACTATTCAACGTCAGATAATCCTTCACGCCGAGGGTTCGACGTTTTTTCGTCTTGCGTGATCTCTTTCGGGAATACCTTTGCTCAAGGTCATGAATCTTTTCGGCGAAGCGTGATTGTCCAGCTGTTAGTCCACCCTGCCCAAATGCTTCTCCCATCGCTTGTCCCAACAACGTTGCCTCCTCATTCAAAGTCGTCAAAGGCACGCGCCTGGCCATTTTGGGTTGTGTTCGCGGCAAGTGCAAAGTCAAAATGAATGAGGCAGAGACGAGTGGCGTGAACTTAACAAGACTTTCTTTAATGACAGAACTCCATATTCTCTACGGGTGGACTGCCAACCCGTCTACAAAGAACACCACCTCCCGAGTGTCCCCACCCCTTGCACCTGACAGGAGGGAGACGTGCCTTATATGTTCCTTCTTGCTGACGAGCTTATCCTTGTGGGAAATCTCTCAAAAGACCGTATCGCCGCACTCTTCCTCGTCCAACGAACGCCACATGGCGCGCATGTCCAATAACCGTACCGGAACGGTATTGCCTTGGAAAAGAGCGGGTTGTTCGCGTTTCATCCTTTCCCACACCAACGCGTCTTTCACCGTCTTCTTGAACCATTGAGCAATCCTGTGATCGTTCTTCACGTAATCGTGAGTGGTGAACATGGACAAGAACCCGTCCATGGAGATGCCCGTGGCACGAACGATGAGAAACGCCAATGCGTACATGCCGCAGCTCTGACTGTCGATGGCCTGCAAGGTCTTGCGACTTTCTCGTACCGCCCAGAAATGGTCTCGCGTCCACTTTTCGAACCAGGGTATGTCGTACCGAGTCACGTTCATCCCGAAACTATCCATGATTTCGCAGGTCTCGTCTTCCGTCCACACCCCCAACCAATGCGAACCCTGTTCCTTCCGACGATCCACATTGACGATGTACCCTTGAGGATGCGCTTTCGACGGCGACGAGGGTAAGGCATCGCTGGCAAAGACCCCCGCAAAGTAGGGTCGCAACCGAGCGTCGTGTTGCGCCAACGTCTCCAATTGTTGCGTCGTGGTCGCCACGAACTCCATGTTTCTTCTGTCGTCGGAGCGGATGTTCACATGCCATTATAGGTTTCGTAAAGGACACCCCCTTCCCGCGTGATCTTCATGACGTTTTCGAATTCACCCGTCACGCAGATGGTGATGGCGTGGCCTATGGCCGCATTGAACCTGGCTTGGATGCGATGATTGCCCTGGTTCTGCGGATTCATGAAGCGACTGTCGGCATCTCCGCTCTCCACGTTGTTGAAGCAAAAGATGGTGCAGTTCTTGTGATACCCCCAATCCTCGGGTCTCACCAACGGTTTTCTGCCTCTCTTCAAAGCCCCCGTGTCGTACAAGAAGCGATGATACCCATCGTAGTCTTTGCTGGTATTGTTGTGTTGCAGTTCCAAAGTGCTGGTGTACGGGTACTCTTCCCCGTTGATCAACTGTTTGATCCATTCCACGCCAAACGTCTGGAAGGCGAACGCGGAGTAATTGATCGTGCCGTTGAAGGCTCGACTGTCCAGAAAATACACGAACACGCGGTTGGGAATCCGTTGTTCGAAGATGTCGGCTTTGTCGAAGTTGGTCTCGCCGTCGGACATCGTGAAGGTGCGGGTCTCGTACCGCACCACCGGGTACTGCATGTAGTGGTTGGCATCCCTCAGATGGGTCAGGGTGTTGTACAACGGAGCTTTCAGACGTAACGACGACACGTACAACTTCAGGTCCACATCGTCGGCCTGCAAGCGTCCTGCCGTGACGCCATTCAGGAAATACGCGGGTTCGTTGAAGTGCATGCGAATCAGCACGCGAGTGTTGGGTGGCAAGGGTTTGTTCAGATGAAAGACTTCCACCAAAGGTTTGAAGACCAGCGTGCGACGCACTCCACCCACGTACAATTTTTTTTCCTCCACCATGGCGCGTACGGCCGCTTGTTGTCTGACCGACAGAGCTTGGAAATCGGCATGTCCTGCCCCCGCATTGGCTGCGATGTCCATTTTGTTGGCGGTGAAGGGATTGGGCACGTTCAGGTTGTCGGGCATGAAGCCTTGCGGTCGAAGGACGGACACGGCATCGTCTTCGTCGTGGTTCAATATGGTCTGGATCATGGCGCTCAGAGCGTACGTGTCCGATTGCACCGTGGTCAACACCCCATTGACGTAGACCGACACTTGCTTGAGCATGGTGTGACACAGATTCTGACCGGGATAGGTGTCGGTGGCGTTCAGGATGTTGTCGCCATTCACCAATTTCAATCGCAACTTTAGCATGAAGAAACTCGAACTCAGATCCACGTACTCCGTGCTGGGTTTGATCTCGAATTCGATGGGGTTGATCTGTCCGCTGACCGAGGGTGGTATCTCCACCACACGTCGCGAGGCCACACTTTCATCCACCGGAGGGACGGTGAAGAGTGCAAACTTGGGATCGACGTTCGGACCCAATCCGATGCGTTTGACGGGTCTTTCCCATCTCGGATCGGCCAGATTCAGACCTTCGGCCAACCGACCTACGTTTCTTGGGCGCTTGGGCATGGTGGTCGCTGTGTACGTTCCAAAGAGTAGGAGCAACTGATTGAACGTCGGCTCGATGCTCCCTCCTTTATGTCATGAGACTGTGCGTGTAGACCCGTCGTCGGTGATGATAGGGTCGCACCGGTTGCATGGGAGGTTCCATGAACCCACCACCGCGTTGCGACCGTTTCGCGTAGTAAGGGGTCATCCGTCGAGCCCACTCGATCTCTGGCGGCAGAGGTCCCCATACTGTCCCACCGCGTTGCGAGCGTTTTCTACGCTGCCGTTTCTTCGTTTTTCGTCGTCTACCGGGCATGCTCTCCACCATCGAATGAAGGGTTCTCGCCCCCTCTCACGAGAATATATCCCCTCGGGCATACGGTTTGGCGCGTTTCTTCTTCCTTTTCGTCTTTTTTCTTCCTCTCCTCGATCCGCTTCCACTTTGACCTTCTTTGGGTGAATGCGGTACGAAGATACGTAACTTCCCTCCGCTCATGGTCTCCGGAAAGAAGACCGGTTCGTATCGCACGGTACTACCGTGTCCGCTCATCACTCTACGACGAATGACGATCGCGCTCAAGGGACGCGTCTAAAATGCAAGGTGACGGTGGTGATCCCTTCGCCCAATTCGGCCAGTCCCCCTTCGGGTTTGCCGATGGCGATTTCCACTACATCCAATTCCGTGTTACGGACATCGATGTGTTGCATGTTCTTGGGTTCGTAATAGACGAATCCCTCCTTGTCCTCATGCGTCACGGGTACTTGACGCAACAGGTCGGTGATCTGTCCCCCCAGGATGGTTCCGCGTCCCACGTTGCTGTAGACGTAGATCATGGAGTCTTTGGACACGCCGTCCTCCCGGACACGTTTTTTCGCCACAAACCAATCCCGGTTCAAGATGAAACGGTACCGAGCATGACTGCGAAAACCAAAGAAAGGACCCGCATTGGAGGTGTAATAGATGGGTCCCCTCAAATCGGCGGTCCTTTCCGACGAGATGTACGGTGCCGTGCCTACGGCATTATTGTATTTGGGGTAGAGGATCACATGAGGTCCGTAATGCCATTCGTTGACCGGATCCCCGTCAAACCACGACACGCAGCCGATGAGTTCCCCAAACTTCTTATCCACACTCAATTCGAGTTGAAGGTCGTCGTCGGTGCCAGACCAGTCGACCTCCATGTATTCTTCACCGGCATTCCATTTTAACAAGGGGTAACCTCGTACCCCCGTGTCTCGTCCACCCTGCAATTTGGTTCTTCGCAGCGTGTACTCCTTCCCCTGACCGTATTGGTAGAACACCTCGAAAATGTTGCGTTCCAACAGCTCTTTCAATCGTCTCATGAAGGTCGCACCATCGTTGACCGAGTCGTACCACATGACTTCCCCCATCGTCACCCACGCCGTTCGTCGATAGACGGGAGTGTTCCCTTTGTAGAGACATATCTGGGCACTGATCAGGTTACTATTCCCGGGAATTTTTTCCAACAAGGCGGCTCTATCCAATTTCGCGGGCACCGCCGGTCGCGGTACGGTGATGGAACTCAAGGCCACTTGCCATCCGGTGCCGGGCAGACGCAACCGGTACGGTAACTTGATCTTGTAATCGTTGTTTCGATTGGTATCGTCAAACTGAGCGCCCCCTCCATTGCTGGGAAGCGTCAAGTAAAGACTTTCAAACTCTTCTCCTCCTTCTCCTCTTCCTTGAGGCATCGTCGATCCAACTGTTGTACTTGGCAGGCCACCCTTTCCAACTGACGAGCATCCGACCGGCTCTGCGTTTTAATACCTTGTCCACGCGCCACAACGTCTTCTCGTCCACGATCACTTTTTGTAAATCTTGTTCGTAAAACGTCCCTCGTAACGGGGTACCGTCCATTTCTTCCACGCGGTAAGTGGTCACCGGACCGGGCACGACCCGCGACACCACAAACACTTCTTCCGTCCATTGAGGCAGATAACCTTTCTTGAAAGTTCGTACCCTCTTGCTCAACCGAACCTGATTGCCCACCTTGAACTTGGCTTTGGACGGTTTACCCACTCGTTTGCCGTACAAGGTTTGCCACACTTGGGCTTCGTTGATCTCCGTGACGTCTCGGGGTGCCATGCCGATGCTATGGTGCACGTCCGCATTGTACGCTTTCACCAAAGCCGGTAGTACGTCCAGGTACGTCAAGGTGTTGGCGGCCGTAAAGTAGCGGTACATCCGTCCCTTCAACGTGCGATTGAACCGTTCCACCACACTGGCTTTGGCATCGCCGTGCGTCGAAAAATGTTCGATGCCTTTCTCTTTCAACCAGGTCTGTACCTTGGTGTTGTAAAACTCTTTACCCTTGTCCGTCTGTAAACGCCGAGGTTTACGTCCGCTGGTCTTGAGAATGTTCTGAAACGCTTTCACCACTTCCTCTCCGGTCTTTTTCTTCAAAGGACGGACCCAGGCAAATTTGGACAAGACGTCGACGACCGTCAAGAGGTACCGGGTGCCTTTATTCCATTTGGCGGTGGTTTGCATTTCCACCAGATCCGCCACCCATTGTTCGTCTTTCTCGAAGACCAAGACGGGTAACGTGGCAAACCGACGTCGGATGGGTCGGTGTAGAGTAAACGCCAATTCTCTTTCTAAACGGCGTCGTGCTTCCGGCAGAGTTATTCGGTGGGTCTTGGCGTACCGGACCAAGCCGCCCAAAGCTCCGGGCACACTCGGATCAGTGTACGTTTGAGACTTTCCCATCCCCACCACAGGATCAATCGTTTGACGGAGGGAATGCGTTCCTCTCCTATTTTATGCGTGTGACGCCAGTAAAATTCACCGTCTTTGGTCCCAAACGAGCGTCTCAACCATTCCACGAACACGGCATAATGACCCACGTGAAACTCGGACGCCTCCACCACTTCTTGCCAGAGGTCCATCACCTCGGCCAAGCCCCATCCCTCGATCTCTTCTTCGACTATGGGTATGGGTTGGTCACCCACCCACCGTCGACACACCCAACTGGTCATGAGCCAGCGACTACGCCACCCCCAACAACTCATGACACCACACAGGTTTGGTTACAAATGATTTTATTGAGTGCTATCTACGGGTTATGTACATCGTTCATTTTTTGTCTCCAACATGCGTCAAGGCATACCGATGCAAATCCTCGCGGGTCACACCGGTCCGATGCATCTCTCGCTGAACACGTTTTTCCTCCTCGCCCAACCCTGCCAGGTACATCTCCTCTTCCAGATATTTCTCGCGTCGTACGCGTTCTTTGTCTTCTTCCACCCGTTCTCTGGGGGTGGGGTCTTGGCTGGCATGCATCCCTGGGTAGCAGTCACAGTCGGTCTGTTTCTGGGTGGTTTTCCGCTGACCTGACCACCCGTCCGACTGAGGGGGTGGAGCCGCATGCATCCGGGCGTAGGGGTGATAGTGTCCCTCGTGGCGTATCTTTTTGGTTTGTGGAGGTGTTGGCAGGGAGGGTTCCATCCGCCTCCGTTTCTCGCCTTGGGCTTTCACTTTCTGCCACATGGTGAGAGCGCTGTCCCTCGATCTACTTTCCGGTACGTACCGCGGACGTACGGGACGGGCATATTGACGGGCTAGGATCTGTCGTCTCCGCGTTTGACCCGGGAAACTGACACTGGCTCGATATTCGCCTGGAGGGGTGTCAGCCCACTGGAAAAAGTCGCAGGTATTGTCGCGACAGGTCAGGAATAGACGTCCTTCATTCCCTCGTTGGGACGAGCGACAGAGTACCCACTTGTAGGGGCGTCGGCAATAACAGGTGAAGGGACCCCTCTTGATCTCCGGACAGACTTGTGCCTCCCAAGCCTCACACAACTCTTGACATTGACGGGCATCCAACCAGACTGGACAACCGCGTTCTCCACACACGTAGTATTCCCAACCTTTGGCTTCCGAGATGCGGAACTCCAAAGGGAAAGCGTGAATGGGGCACGTGTACTGGACCGGTCGGGACGGAGAGGGAGGAATACCACCGGGATATTCGCCAGGTCCTAAGGGCGCGTCTCCTTCCTCGAGCACCTCGGTCTGGTAGTCCGGTAGCGGTTCCAACAATTCCTTCATGGTAGCATCGTCGATGGCTTCCAACTGAGCTCGTCCTTCCAACTCCAACGCACACTCCTCGGCCGCTTGTCTGACAATGTCCACACCTTCCATCTTTCGTCTTCTTCTTCTTCTTCTTCGTGCCATGCGAGTGTGATCTAGGTGTCTCTGGTGCAGCGCATTTTATACCCACCCAACGGATCGAAACCCACCAATCACGACGCTCTACGTCGTCGGACCAATCACCACGCTCTACGTCGGACCAATCACAGACCTCTCTCGCCTCCTACATAAGAACCTCTCTCTCCCACAACAGATCTCATTTCATCATGAGCGTTCAAATCATCACGGGAGGATGCAAGGGTACGGATGCGACCGCCATGTATTGGGCCGATCGCTACCACATTCCTTTCCGTTGCATCCTACCTTCTTTTCACAGCATGCAGTACGATTTGCGAGACGATCCGTTCGCGCCCTGGCACATCGGTATGGGTGTATCGACGGGCATCCACCTCTTCCGACGACGCGAGCATGTCAACGACACTCTGTTTTCCGTCCTTCTTCCTTTGACCGACCACCAATCGTTGAGGGATCGTTTTGAAGTGGCACCCGAAGTAGATGTCGAGGCAGCCGCAGCCTGTCGCGAGTTGAACACCAATTTCGACCAATACTACATCTCTTCTCGCAGGTACCTACAGAGAGACCATACCATCGCCGCTGCCTGCGACCGCGTGTTGGCTTTCGGTCATTTGACACCGGACGACGACGATGGGGGGACGTCCTTCGTGCGCGGCGGAACGGGATGGACGGTACGATTGGCGCAAAGGTTGTACAAACCCGTACACCTGTACGACTTGACGAATGAACGGTGGTTGTGGTACGATTACGACCAAGGACGTTTCGTACCCGCTCCTGCCACACCTAAATTGGAGGGTAAATGCGCCATCGTGGGTGATCGACACGTCGACCCCTCCCACAACGCCTACG
The DNA here is from genome assembly GCA_948470475.1 of Galaxea fascicularis. Classification (NCBI taxonomy): domain Eukaryota; kingdom Metazoa; phylum Cnidaria; class Anthozoa; order Scleractinia; family Euphylliidae; genus Galaxea; species Galaxea fascicularis. Next base: position 10,837,908 of record OX419335.1, on the reverse strand, counting down.
ATGTGATCCACGATCTCTTTTACCTGCATCAACACAGACAGCAACTGCAAGCTTCCTAAAAACACCGGATCGAAACCCACCAATCACAGTACTCCACCACCGGCCAATCACGACGCTCCACGTCGGACCAATCAAACGACTTTCCCTCTGTATATAAAGAACTCCTCTTCTCGAACATTTTTCATTTCTCAAGATGACCACGTGCGTGATCACTGGAGGTGATATGGGTGTGTGTGCCGGAGTGATTTTCCTGTGCAAGCAATTGGGGGTTCCTTGCGCTTTCTTCTTACCTCACGATGACGAAAGAGGTGATGCAACCAAGTTACAAGTAGGGTTTCCACCCATCCTAGGACATCCTCATTTAGTCATACCAGGCAAGTATCCCGTGACGGACGGAGTGATGTTGGAAGGGGATAAACTCGAGCATAGCCTTGTGGTGTGCATGAATGAGCATCACGACGAAACTTTCACCACGACCTGTCGAGCCTTGTGTCCCGATTACGATCAACTCAGACCCTCTCTACGTTACCTGTTGAGACGTGACGTGGACATGGTGGTCCAATCCGAGGCCGTGTACCTCATTGGCGATTTGATTCGCCCCTCACACTCCAGCAATGAACCAATGGGAGGTCCTGGTTGGATCCAGCACGTGACCATTCTCAAGCACAAACCTCTCTATTTCTTCGACTTGTCCACAAACACTTGGCTCACTTTTGATTACACCAGGCTACAGTTCAGACCTCATTTCGGAGCTCTGCCTTCTCTGCGAAATCACCATTGTTTGATAGCTGGGACCAGACGTTTGACGAGAAACGAGCCTGTCTTTTTTGACATTTTACCTGACTTATTACTCACGGCCAGAGCATGATCGGAGCCTCTGATTTGGAACGCGTGTGTCTGGTGATCGACTTGGAGGGCTTTCACGTCAGTGCTTCGCGCGGAAACCCTAAACAGTTTCTCGTGCGAGAAATGGGATGGTGCGCCTGGCCCGGTCATGCCCGCGATGTGGGGTCGTACCGATATTTCAACCTCGGAGAGTTTCGTACCTTACTTCTCAAGGATCAAAAGACGTGTCGCTATGTCAGTCAACACATTCACGGTCTACCCTATCGTCCCACCCCCGAGGAACAAGCCCGACCTCCTTGGCAACTCCACGAAGACCTTCGTAACCTTTACAACCTTCACAGAACCCCCGAGAGACCGTTGGTGGCTTACAAGGGTGGACACGTAGAAAAAAACCTGTTGGACAAGATGGGGATACCCTGCGTCGACTTGGAAGTCTGGGGATGTCCCAAATTCGAAAGCCTGAACCGTTTGACCACTGTGGGAGGTTGCGGACATCATGCCGACCCTCTACACCATCACTGCCCACAAGTGGAGACTTATCATTTCGTGCAATGGATACGGCGAACATTGCATTTGCCCAGAGACATTAATTTTGTCAATCTAGAACGCGCTTTACGTATGGCATTTTAATCAGTTGTACATTCGGTTTCTTTTCACAGATTTTTTTGTAAAATAAAAGCTGCATGCAACAAGTCATGCATTGACATCAATGTTTGTGCAGCGTCTTTCTTGGCTCGACTGCGTCGCAAAGCCGTACGTTCACGTTCGAGTTTCTCCTCGTACTTCGCGGGATCCTTTTCTTTCAACTCTTCCCTTTTCTGTCTCGCCCGTATGTTACGGTTAGTTTTGAACTGTTCCGATCGAACGGGGTCCGATCTCAATTTACTCCGATAATTCGCTTCGTAACTTTTTCTCTTCTGACGCGCCTTCTCGTTCTGTCTGTACTTCACTTGCCCCGCACGCTTCCTTTCCCTCCAGGTCTGGTATCGACCTTCTCTCTTCAATTTTTCCACGTACGTGATCTGGTATCCCCTTTGTCGAGTCTGCAGAATCGCTCTCTCTTCGTCCGTCATGGCCGCCATTTTAAGTTTCTTACGAGCATAGTCCTTCTGGTAATGTTTTTTCTTACATGCTCTCGCTCTCTCCATTTTCTGCTCGTACTTTTCCGGTTCCTCTTCCTTCATCTTCTCCATGCGTTTTTTGGTCAAGGCATATCGTCTTCGTCCCTCTTGTTTCTTCAGATCGTCCATAATTGCCAATTTTCCACCGATCCTGCGGCTTTCCTTATATAAGGCTTCTCGTTTTGACGTCACGTTACCATACCAACCCTCGTTTCGCATGTTAGGGGGATACCCCCCATCCCCCATTCTCAGTCTCCATAGCAACGTGACTTCCATATAAAACCCACACGCGTTGTGTCGGTTCATTTTCATGTGAGTGCACGTCTCAACCTAACGTGAAACAATCATGCTCTCTCTGGTGATTCTGTTCTTGGCCTGTGTAGGAGACGGTTTCCATCTACCGCCCGCAGAATGCACGCGCTCCAAACGCCCGGCCCTCTGCTGTTCCCTGGAAAAGCCGACCCGTTCCAAACGGTGGCGACGACGCCGACGTTACATCACACCACGTCACCTCGCCCTGCTGTACGGTAGTGACTTCTGGTGTGGCTTGCCCGACTTGGTGCGAGAAAAGATTGTGTACTGGACCGCCGTGGCCGAACATCGCGACAAGATGAAAGCCGTCTGCCAAGAAATCTACAGTCTGCCCATCTGTCCGCGGTACGGTTTCGCCATTCTCACGGAACGACAGCTAGGACGACGGTGAGTGTCCTTCGTTTTTTCAATTTTCTTCTCATGCCATTTTTTTCACATCATCCTTCTCCATTAGTTTTCCCGATCGGGTTTGGTTCCTTCCGCGGGATCCGGACTGGATACGATGCGATCGATGCATCCATTTCCAGTATCCTCATCTTCCTGGGGTCACTCACTTCCACTTGCTTCCATGGATCAGTGTCATCTCCCACTATCGCAGGGATTAGAGGTCAGTCACTTCGTTTCATTTTTTTCACAACACCCTTCTCCACAGTTTTCCCCATCGGGATTGGTCCATTCCATGGAATCCAGACTCGATACGATGCGGTCGATGCACCCAATACGAGTATCCTGATCTTCCCGGGGCCATTCACTTCCACCTGGGTCGATGGATCACTCTCACCCCCTTTCACAGGGATTAGAGGTCAGTCATGACAACTTCCGAACATTTTTCTTCTTTTCAGACCCCCTCGCTCAGTGAATTCCATCCCGTGCGCCTACTGCAGTTTCCACTCGATGTTCTGTATGGGAGTCATTTACCATTCTTTTCATCGAGTGTATCTCCGTCGATTCCCGGGTGGACTGAGGGTCTGAGGGTGAGCCGTTTTTCTTTCTTTCAGAGAGTGGCAGGGGATCCTTCATTGGTGGTGCTCGTACTGCTCCGCCAGACGACTCAACCCCGCCCACGCCTATCATCCCATCGATTGACATACACTTCCTTCTCTGCCTTTTTTTCTCCCAGATTCATTCGGTGTCCTCATTGTCGCCGTCATATCCGCTGGCCTTGATGTCGTGTCTCTCTCTTTTCACCCCACAGCTCACGCGTCTGTCCCCTGAAACACTCCACTCCCGACTGGCACGATGACGAACACTTTTTCTGTCCTCGTTGTTCGGGAGCCATTTACTGCATCCAGCATCACATAGACCCCACCGGTTATTTTCAATGCTCCTTCTATCGCTGATTCAGTGTCACCTTTGCAGTGCCGTCTGTCCTGTCTACAATCTGGACGATTACATTGATCCAGAGGAATTCGGCGGATTCGTTTGGTGTCAACGATGCACCGAGCCTACCTTCTTTTGGTTTCATCCCGTCCTCAGACGCTGCTATTGTCCATCTTGCCGGCAGAACCCCCCACCGACAGTCATGTGCGACCTTCCCTTCTGAAATAATTCCGCATCTCCTTACCTTCACAGTGCCATCTGCAGTCACTGTGACGATGACGATTCCTTCGCGGGAGAGGAGTTCCAGGACTATGCTTGGTGTCGACGATGCACGGGCTCTCACCACTGCATACATCACTCCCTCTCCGACATACGCTGTCATTGTCCATCTTGCAGTCTAAACCCGTTCCTCAGAAGGTGATGACCGTCTTCTTTTTTCAACAGATGGTGGATACGTCCTCTACCCAACAGTGTTTACTGTCTGCATTGCAGCCAACGGAGAACCTTCTCGGGATTTCATTGGCACAGCCTACGTTGGGTGTCCCTACCACGCAACGTGATGCGACCGTGGGACGAGGAATGAACATGACATGGAACATTGAACTGTGGTTTTGTTTTTCCTGTTTGCCTTGTTGTTGACCACTTTTTTCCAAAAACAATCAAGGAGCTGCTGTCATTTGTAAATTTTTTTATTTGTACATATTAAAACTTTGTCATTTTTCCACTTTTCTGTTTTTTCATTTATTTTCCTGGGTTTTTTTCTCCTTATTTGGGGTGGGCGCCATCTTTGTCATACACCAGGCGCGGTTTCTCAGCCACGGTATCAGGTTGCAGGCGCGGTTATCAGGGCCGAGTCAGCCATCTTGAATATATTAGCAACTCGCAACCTGATTGGTCGAATCGTATCACGTGGTATACAATACTCGATTCTGATTGGTTACGTGCCCGATGAGCCACTTATACTACTATCAAGGCTGAAGCGAAATGATCGGGCTGCTTTGTATGAAATTTCCTGTCGCCTTCATACGTTTCTAAAGGTAAAGGACGTCTGATCTTATTTTCACAACTTAAGTTTTATTCAATACGCAGATGAAGTACGCAGTTATCACTTCATCGGAACTGATAATTTGACAAGAAAATTCAGTACTTTAATGTATATGTTCGCTGTTTGGGCCGAGTTCCGAAGCAACAACAGCGTCAAATTGGGACATTATTTCATTTTATTCTGATCTTTCTCTTCATGTATTCTGACTTAAAATTAATAAACTGATATATCTCAGCAAGGAATGGCATATTTTGTTCAGTTATGGAAACGAAATTCCGACAGACACTCGTTTTCTTGTTCATCGAAGCCGAAACACTGATAAAAATTGTTGTCAAGATTTGATCACTTATTTATGTCATAACAGTAAAAATTCTTCGTTATCTATCACCCGCCTTCGTAATGACTAATGAAAAGGTGATTTCTGGCCGCCTTCAAAGAAGACAACGATGAAATGGAAGCTAATCGACAACCTAGAAAAGTTCCCGTCGCCGCTGTGGTTTTGGCAAGTGCTTAATGTTTACAATTTCGCCTTTCAACCGCGTTGTCTCCCCAGTCTTTTCCTAGGTATCCACGTTGCCGTTGCCGTTGCCGTTGCCGTTGCCGTTGCCGGTGCCGGTGCCAGTGCTTAAAGTCTCTACTAATTACCAGGCCACTCGCTAAATTTTGTTGAATGAAATGTTGAAAGCGTTTGCTCATCCCACCGTTCAACATCATTCAACAACCTTCCAACAGCGTTCAACAAAATCGAATGGATGTTGAAGCAAATGTTGAAGCCGTTTGCTAGGGCCTTAAGACATTTAAAGACCCATGACGGACCAATATGCTTTGCGCGCGTTAAGTCAAGTCGCCATATTTTTTGTGAGTCGAAAAGTCAAGTGAAGACCGTTGAATCCACAGCAATCCGCCTCCATCCGGCGTTTATGGTGCTTGATTTTACGTTTCGTTGCCCAGAGGATTTCACTATTTCACTTGTGTGTTGATTTTGATGATTTTTTTGGAATTGCAATATCTGTAGAGTAAATATGATGAACTCCTAGAAAGCTCTGATCGTTTGGCATTTTGATGGCCGTACCTTCGCGTAAGTGGAGGCCACGTTTATCTAAGTGTGCCCGTTATATCATGGTACAATCATCTATGTTTGAACTATGGCATGAGAGGAAAATTACTCTTGGGTTCTCGGAAGCAACGAACTGCCTTTGCTGAGTATCTACTGCATCAAACAGACCACAGAGCATCAAGTTTAGGACCTTGCTAGAATTCGATGGTTTCTTTATTTCTTATAGCTTTGTTACAATGCTTATGTATCACAGCTTTGTTCATTTTAACAGCCCGTGTGAACGAGATGGAAGGCAGGGAACATTTGGAGTTACCGAAACATTTTCTCAAACCTCTTTAATCTCGACGGCTTCGTCTTCCTCCTTCTCGTTATCCGCTACTATTGAGCCATCTTTCGCCTAAATTTCTCTCCTCCAGAGAGTTTTCCAATAAAGACAGTGATGAACTCATATTGTGCTCTGATCAACCGACAAGTACGCGAAATATTCAAACTTCGGCGACCGCATCACACAATGGCGCCTCCTCCTTGTGTTTGTCAAAACAAAAATAGACGCGCGCAAAGCATATTGGTCCTTCATGGGTCTTTAAGCGATATAACTTTCACGGATGCTGGAACACATCTGATTGCGTGACTTATAATACAAATTTAATACGGCTTCAAAATGCGACTGATTCAGCCGACGCGTGAAAATACTCGACATCTTTCGCTCATTTGTATAACTTCAAAGTTACTCTCAAACTTCACATCTGCAACATACAAAAATATCATGAAGATTAGATACTGGAATATTTTTCATAGTTTCGTCGAGAGAGTAAAAGTAATTGACTGCGTGCGTAAAGTATAAATAGATATGCTGTTTTGACTATGAATAAACTAAAACCGCGACTGGTTGATTTAAAGAACGAACTCTTTCTTGGGTTTTCGTGAATGAAAACTTCATTCACTTTAATGAAAAGAAGAACTACCATAAAATTTGTGCGTTTATCGATCGCTTTTAAGTAAAACTATATAGCGCTTTTGTTTCTTTGTTCAACTGAATACTCACAGGGAGACATTTGCATAAACGTTTTCCACGATCATTTCAAGGAAAATGAAATATTAGAGCCTAAACTCTCAAAACCGAGTAGTTTTGAAGTTGAAGTTGTTGTTGTTGTTTTTTTATTTAGAATTTCTAAGGGGTAGGGAAGTCAAGTGTAAAAATCATGGAAATTCCAGGGGGGAGGGGGGTATTTTGAAAACCCCTTGGAACGGAAAAGGGTACAACGGGAAAAAACCCTCCATGGTAGGGGTACGGATATTTTCTGGAATGACACAATTTGGGTTTATCTCAGCCTCGACGTTCTTATAAAAAAGGTTCTTTAAAAAAAAAAAAGAGTACAGTGTATAACAAAGCAGCAACAAAGTTGTGTGCGAAAGCTGGTTAAATTATTTGTGATTGAGCACAAAATTCTCACAATGCGTGGTGAAGGAAAACAAACGCACCTGCTATCTCGCCCACATGCCGGCGTTGTCTAGTTTTAAGCGACTGCGTTTAACTGATTTACCTCAAATTTTCAATGCAAATTTGCTTATTCATGTCAATGAAAATCTTTCAAATGTTTTAGCTCTTCTTCGGATAATCTGGGAAACCCTTCTGGTCTGCTTCGTTTTTGTTGCTCTTGCTTTGCGGCTTGTTGGCTGAAAAGTCAATGCCAAGGGAGAAATTCGGACGTTCTTCGCTTGTTTCAGCTGTTGTTTCTTTCAGTGTTTAGGAAAACTGTCAGAAGGGAAGCGACGGGAACTCGCAGCCAAACTCTATCTACGGAAACTTTGCAGATAAACCTGCAACTGCACACGTCATCTACACACGGCCGTGCGTGTATGTATAAGTACTTAACCATTCTGTATGTTAGACGAGGGTCTCAATGGAAATAGCCGTTGGCGTGGCCGTGAAACATCAGTAGTCGTGAAAATGAATCGTTAGTCGTGGAAAAAATTAAAGGCAGTAAGCGTGTTATTTTATTTTGAATAGTGGAATAGGACTGAGTATTTCGAGATATTTAGAGACTAAGAGCCCGTATGCACAAGGCGAATTTTTGTTTATTTCGCAAAAAATATTTGTCTGCAAGTGCGAACGACGTTTTTCGTCCTACCAAAATTTTGTCAAGGCGCACCAAAATTTTTGTCAAGCGTAAAAACTGTCACATTTTGCAATTTGCAGGCGCTAAAATGGCTGAAAATGTAAATCACGGAAATTTGATCTCGCTTGTTAGAGTCTATACATTTAGTCCATGAGCCATAATACTTATTGGTACCATATTGAGGGACCAGATGGTGTCTGGTTTTATTGAAGGCTTATGTAATGTGGATCTCAAAATTCTCCATGCTGTAGCTATGCAACAGCAGAGCGTGGGTTTTAAATTACCAAACGAGTGAAAATCGAAGATGGCGGCCAAAATTGGTAATTGTAAGAAAATTTCACACGGTTTGGTAGACAACGTCATTTTTAGCGTAATTTTTAAAATATAGTACTTTTAATAGTAGATCATATTACGTCCCAAATAAAAGCAAATCGAAGTGATACTACATTTCGTAATGTCTTACTTGACGATGCCCTAAAAACTCCAAGAAGGCAGAAAGTTTATGAAGCTTAAACTGTAAGTATATGGGTCTTTCTTGATGTTTTTATGTCATTTGCCATGTTAATGTTCCTTAATGAATTTCTAAGATCTCATAAATGCCAAAACTATTCTCACTGGGCCCATCTCGTTCAAACGCCCTAAATCTCTTCGGGATTCAAGGAAAAAAAAATTCCCATGCGCTCGTAGTCTCCTGGGTGTTCTATTTCACACAGGCTTGGTATAAATAGGCCTGTTTTGGCCTGGTTAATTCTCTTTTCGTTAAACGTTCACCAGTCATTAGCTTGGCGTCCCTCCCTCCCTCCCAGTAGCGATGACCTTTGTTGCCACCCTGGCTAGCTCCCGCTCCTTTTCGCTTCCGGGCTTGCTTCATCCCATATCTTATCCTTACCTGAGGCGTTTGGGAGTGAGGGCTCCCTGTGGGAATTTATTGCTATAATCATTAAGTGGTAAACCCTAAAACATTACAAATTTTATCGATAGAAGCGTACGAACTTACAGACATTATAGAGATATGCATTCCAAGCTGATGGTTATATCTATAGCCCAGCTTTCGCACACGACTTTGTTGCTGCTTTGTTATATTTTTAGCCCACTTGTTTAGTTATATTTTAGCATTAGAAACGTTTTATAACATGGGAACTCCTTTTTCTTCAGCTACTAGGCATGTCCATGTAAAGGTAAGCAGGCAATGTCTTCTGTGGATACGGGTGAGAAACCAGCCAAAAAAGTACGCAGTGATGAAGAACGTACTTGCATAATATGCTCTTCTAAAGCTCCGTGTGTGGAATTCGTGAACCCAAGAGACCAGTCTTCGTGGATCACTCTTCTTCGAGCGGCAGAAATACACGCCTTCAAACCTATCCTACAGCTTTCAGCAGCAAATACGAATATCCCAGTCATTTTTTACCACCAGGAGTGCCGGAGTGTTTTCACACACAATGTTTGGAATTTCCCATATGTTTTGGACATACTGTCATGTTTTGGGACACATTTCTGTGATACAAATTCACCTGAATTTGTATGTTTTGAAAGCACATTGAAAGAGCACACACCTTGTCCACTGAAAAATCTCAGGCTTCCATGCTTTCTCATCATCTCAGGAACATGGAATATCTGCGAATATCATGCTATGCATATATGGTGTTATGATGATGGTCTGTACATAGCCTGGTTCACTGCCCGACATCGCCACCATATCCTTTCCCCAAGTCAAAGCCTGCAAGTGAACATGCACAGTCCCATTTCAGTTCACTGCTAACTCAAATCTTCATAGATGGTTGCACTCACTAAACAAGGACAAGCTAGTTCACTGACTTCATTAACAGCATTTAAACGTACCAGTAACATTAGAAGGCTACCCTACATGTATTGATAGATCACAGTTTACGAGTAACGAATACCTTTCTTTCAAATGTTGTGATATCGTCTTCACTGATTTTCGCCTTGTTCATCATCTCTAACAGCTCTCTGAAATTCTAAAGTGATCTATATTAGATCAGGGCCAAATATTTTGACAAAAAAGGGTAAGCAGCAAAGTTATATTTATGAACTTGTGCAAGGTAATATTTCTAGTCTTTAACGTTTTGTTTAGATACAGTAGCAATTCTGCAATACTTACGGTCCACAGTTGCCTTGTTTTTTCTACTTTGTTCGGTGGTAAAATCTGCTCAAACATGTTAGGTAGTTTTCGCAGCAAGATTTTTTCTCCCCTCCCAAGAGCGACGTCCATTCCCATTTGTCATTGACCTTGTACACAGACAAACTGACTCCTAGTGAACGGACTGCTTTCAAGAAGGCATCCAGGTGGTTATTTGTTTTCCTGCTGCTTGGTTTGGAATCATTATCCTCCTTATCTTCCTCTCTCCTTTTCAGCGCGCTCATAATCTCATTTGGCCCATGAAGTATCTCGTCTGGATGAAGTGCAACTTTACACCAAAATGCGGATCGCATGGCTTTTCTCACGCTACCGTTACTCGTGCTCTGTTTTTTGTTGACGATGTATTGTGCTCTGTTCTTTACAATATTTCCAACTCGAAAGGAGGATGACTGCGTTAACTGGTATCCAATTTTAGACAAATTATCTTGAAGAACTGCAAATGACACGTCCGTGTTTCTGCTGACGCGTACCCTCGCAACTGCCACAGTCCCTCACCGCAGATTTGATGGTAGAACATAGGGTTCAACCAACGGAGTAGACACGTGGAAGAATACAGGGTTGATCGGGGTTTCTATGAGCTCTGAAAAGAGCTCCCGATCAACTCGCTGCAATTCTTGAACGGAACACATTTGATTTACTTAGCAGCGAAGAGACTGTTGGTGAACTTCTTTCGAATGCTGTGTAAATGAAGATGGTTAAGTGAACTGGTCTTAACGTACGAGATACAGTTGCGAAATTTATGCGAGCATAGACGTCGCTTATTACTTTCAATTAAGTACCTTTAAAACAAAACACGCTGGACCATGAAATGTTAGCCTTCGTTTATCGCAGTCTTTAATACGCTAAGTGAGCGGACGATAAATTTCATTGTCCGTTAACTTTCTTCAGTCGTTTAGCCTGTGCTTTTTGCGTGCGTGCGTACGTATTTGCTCTTAACTTGATGTAAAAGTTCTTGTCTTGTTTCAAATTTCAAAAGTTGCCATTTCACAGCAATTACTAAATTTTTGCTTAAAAGAAGCGAAACATTGCTTAAATGAGGCGAAACATTGCCATTGTTCATGAAGGCGGAGCTTAGAGTCATTAGTATGCACGTGCGAGGTTTAAAAGGAAACAGTTCAACTCCCAAAGGCCCTAAGGCACTAGGGAATCAAAGAGAGAAAATGTATGTTCCAGAAATGCTGGATTTTATACTATTTCTAGACATCGGATTCCCTTTATATGTTGCATGAACCCTTTATACTTTTTAAGAAAACATATCCATATGCAACCCAAGCGTGGTGAAATCTTCATTTCAAGAACTGCAGCCTCAAAGTTGTCATACAGCTGTTTCCCACACTGAAATTTACCCAAAGTAGGCCAAGCTGAACACAAAATCGATAAAGGTTAAAGAGGTGGTACCGAGTCAAAAATGGTTGTTATTTTATTATTATTATTTTTTTATTAAGGTATATTGTTATATTATTATTGTTATTTTATTATGAAAATCTTTAAAAGCCTTATGCAACCCTTTCGATATTTTATATAGTTAAGCTGTGACAAAATAAAATGCAGAGGGACCTTTGCCTATTGCGGCCATTTTTTTTTATTGCGTCATGCCAATTGTCGTCTCGGTCTTTCAAATTTAGCGCCATTGCACCCGTAAATATCCCGGATGTGTCACACAATTCTGCGCGATGAAAACACTGAACAGTTTACATGCTAAAAATGCTAACGCTGTGCAAGATGCCGTTCATGATCACGAACAGCCACGATCTTCACCAAGGCAGCCTACCTCCGGCACGTCCCGAGTGTACTTTTTGTGAAAAAAGCAGTAAATGCATCAGAGGATCTCACTCAAGAGAACCACTTATTCAATCTGGTGAGCTTCGTACAGACAAGAAGGTGCGAGCTATGGCCACTAAGAAGATGGATAACAAAATATTAGCAATCACCAGTCAAGAATTAGTTGCCGCTGAGGCTCATTATCATGAAACCTGCTACAGAGATTATACAAGAGAATACTGCATTCAACCAAGCAACAATTCAGCATCAGTGGAGGGTGGAGACCAATCGTACGCAGCTTTGGAGAATGATGCCCATCAGATGTTGTTTGCCAACATAAGAGCTGATTTATCCTCAAATCCCCGTGTTTTGTCAATGGTGGAGTTGACTGCCATCCTTGTTCAGTATATGAAAGCCAGTGGTGTCCACGAAGTATAAACAAGTACTAAGAAGAACATCTGTCACAAATTACAAGGCGAATTTGGGGAGAGCCTGCTGATTTTTTCTGATGACAACGGCAGATTCCTTGTTATGCCTGATAATCTTAAGATCACTGCTCTCGCGGCAGAACAGATGAGGATGAAATCACAGTTGGATTCCCTAAAGAAAAGTAATTCAGATCCGTTCCAGCTGATCCAAATGGCAACTCTCTATATAAAATTTTGGCAAATTTTGGTTGGCCTTCACAACCTCAAGACCTGAATATTAATTATCTTCCATCAACTCTTTTGTTAACAGCATTCCTGAAAACCCTTGTAGTTGGTGACTCAGAAAACCTCTTACCTCCTGCGTGAACAGATTCATCTACTCCGTTTTCCAGGACTGCATGTTTGCGATTGGTAGGGGATCGTGTGCCACAGCAAAGCATATCCTGCTTCCATGGGCTGTGAAAACGCTTACTGGGAATGTAGAAGTGCAAATAAACCTGTTAAACCATGTTGGATCATGGCGTTTCACATTTGAAGCTGGAGGAAATAGAAACTGCATTGTGCCTAACAAAGATTGAACAGCAAGAAGAGATGGGTGTCATATTACTGTCAAATATCTATCCTGGTGTTCCAACAACACTAGCATACGATAACATCGACCGATTGGAGGAAACACTAAGTGTATTTGGAACATCTCATCGAGTTAACGGCATTGTGGTTCAGCCAATGGTTGATGCAGCTGAAGCACTAACACCTCATGCACTCGCGCCCAAAATAAAGAAGAGGACTGATAGCTGCAACACCATAGGTACTGCCTAGTTTTAATGCAGGCGCGCGCATCGGACCACCAGTCATCAAGCCATTGCAAATTGATTGTAATCATGTTGTCAAAATAGCACATATTAAGAATTTTACTTGGTGTGTGGCAAGGCATCTCAACACAACCGAGCAGAAGATTTGCGGGTGGACTGGTTTCAACATCATGACGAGAGATAAAATCCCCGTTAAGCAAGACAGAGTAGGTTATCTTCCAACCATCAATGCACCAGCAATAGCCATGAGTACCGTAAACGAAATGTTAGGACAAGCACTCGAGATCAAAGATTACCTTGATTTAAAGGAACTTCAGTGCGTGTTTGATCAGGCCCTGTACGCGAAGGCTGCTGACATAACATGGAAACAGCCAGAGAAGCTCCAACCAATCGTTCTGAGAATAGGCGTGTTCCATACTATTTGCAACTTCTTAGGAATCATTGGCAAGAGGTTTCTTGATGAAGGTCTACGTGACCTGGCCGTCGAGTCTGACGTCATTGCAGAAGGCTCGGTTGACTGAGTTTTGAATGACCAACAATATAATCGAGGAGTGCGCCTTCACAAACTTGTCTATGAAGCACTGCAGAGAATAGCTTGGAAGGGTCTCCTGGACTGGTTTGAAAAGAACCGAACTACACAGAAACAGTCCTTGTTAGGGGACCTGCAATCACTGACTGTTAATCTCAATCAGTCAGCCAGCCAACCAGGCAAACCTAGAAGAAATTCTGTACAATCACGTTTTGTCCTCGTCTTTGATCATCTCCAGCAGTATCTCTCATTTCTCTCATTTCTCAATTCTGGCTACTCCATTTGTATGCCATCCGTGCATTCCTTCCTTGGTGTTTCGCGTACAACAGTCGCTACCTCTCTGTTTACTAAGATGAAATGACCAGACTCTCAATCAATCATCCAGATGTCTATGTTCACAGCAGAGTATGGAAGTACTTGCCTGAAACAAATCCGGGAACTGACCAGTATAACGCCACCTGGTATCAGCCATCATGACTTAGAATCATCTCGCATTCAAAAGGATGAAGCGCCTGTACAGTCATTGGTTGATTTAATCCATTCAGTGGTGACCAGGCAGAGCTGACGAGCCTTTCAACAGACACTGCAGCCCCCTCTGATGTTGCAAGTGATCTTACGGCAAATGAAATTGGAGAGAAAGCATACAGGCATTTCTAAGAACATAAAAGAAGCCTTCCACGATCCACTTCCAAAACAGAAATTTTAAACCTTTTCCGACATCAACAAACCAAGGTTGGCTAAAAGTACCAAGAAGGAGACAGTGCGCAAAGCAGATCACAAGTTGTTTGGTCACATGGTCCCTATTGCCACCAGTAGAAAGTTAGACATGAGATCAGTCCTAACCCATCTCCTTGGACCATTACCGTGGTCGCCTGGCAACTGTAATGGCACTCTGAAGAAGACAAGTAAGGCCACCCTGGCCTGACAGCTAAAGAAAAACGTGTCGTTAGTGGAAACCATACCCCAACCATCAACCTGCATCATTGGTGGCATGAGCCTTGTTCAGAAAGTTCACGGTGATAACAAGACCTTCGCTGAACTTTCAGAGGTGCTGATCATATCAGCATTACGTGATATGACCAACAGTAAGAGTAAACCGTGGGTCAGACAGTGGTCTTCTCTTCAGCAACATTGTTGCTGGCCATAAGATAAAACAGTGGAAGCGTCTTTTGGCATCACCCAAAAGTAAAAGCAACCTTATCAAGTTCCTGGCCCAAGACTGGCTGGCAGAAGCAATCACTAAGAACAAAGCTTCAAGACAAAGTCATGTACGTCACATGTGAGAATAAATTCTTCACAATTACAAATGACACTTCAACAGAAGTTGAAAGTCTGTACATCACACAATAAAGAATAAATTCTTCACAATTACAAAAGACACTTCAACAGAAGTTGAAAGTCTGTACACCACACAATAAAGAATAAGTTCTTCACAATTACAAATGACACTTCAAGAGAAGTTGAAAGTCTGTACACCACACAGGAGGAAGCAGACAGTCGTATATAGTTACTACATGCAAAGCATGCAGAAGAAGAGTCAAGTGCCATCATCATTGCATGCAAAGACACAGATGTGCTCTCATCTGCCTTTCATTCGCTCTTACTTTTTCTTGTCAGATATACATCAAGTGTGGTACCCAAAACAGAGAGAATCTCGTTGATGTGCAGAAGATTGCCGCTGCTGTTGGTCATGATACTTGCTGTGCACTTCCTGGAATGCATTCCTTCACAGGCTGTGACACTGTAAGTGCTTTTGGAGGAAAGGAAAAATTAGTACCCTAAAGCTAATCCAGAAGAACAAGAAGTACCAAGATGCAGTTACTCAGCTTGGAAAAGAATGGCTAATACCAAGAGACCTCTTCGACGTACTGCAAGAATTCACCTGCAAGTTATATGCTAACAGATACCCCATCACGACAGTAAATGCCCTAAGGTATCAGCTGTTCCGAGCAAAGAAAGGCGAGGTCGAATCTGGTCAACTGCCTCATTGTGAAGATTGCCTCTTCATGCATAGTCTTTGCGCAAACTGTCAGGTTGCAGTCTGGCAATGTACTTTTGAACAGCTTCCCATTATACCCAGCCCAATTGGCCATGGGCGGTGCAATGAAGATAGAAAGCTTGCAATTTGCTGGATGACAGGATTACCAGCTCCAGATGTCGTTGTAGAGTTCTTATCTTGTAAGTGTAGCTCAGTGTCCAAACTACCAAATTGCCAGTGCCTCGCTAATGGTTTGAAATGTACCACCACATGTAAGTTGCAAGACTCCAACAATTGGCAAGACGATAACCAGGCAGTACAGTGACTCAGAGGATAGCTGGGATGACGATGTTA
>OX419335.1:10802067-10817067 GCA_948470475.1 Galaxea fascicularis | reverse complement strand
ACATCCGGGTTTTCCAGTCTTGGGCAAGGTTTCCAAGTAAAAATGGGCCCGAAACTATTTCATCAGGCGAAATCAAAAGGGTTGAACCTTTACTAAACGTAATGGTGGAAACACAATTCATCGTTACTGGCACACAATCAACATCGAAATCATCCTCATCCTCACTGGTTGGAGTATCTGAATCCACTTAAGAGAACGTCAGAGACAATCGAAAGCTTAAAAAGTTCACAACGAGAAACGCTAGAGACAAAACAGTCAGGCAAATAACGACAACGACACCAGTCTCTGACGAAGCCAAACAAAATTAATTTTTTAAATGAGCTAATTCGTGGGTAAGCAAACCGAACTAGCAAAATTTGCATGACAAATTGCAGGGTATCCGTCAACGGAAACCATCCAGACCAACATGTCACTTTTGACAGATCTCGACATGCACAGTCGAACGGCGCCTCTCTACTCATAAAAACGAACTCTTCCAAAGAAAGCTATAGAACACACTGTATCCATGCATACAGCGCTCTTCCGCAGCAATGATGTGAAACAGAATAGGATAGAAAAGCAAACTTAAAAAAAAATAGAACGGCAAATGTATAAATGTTTAAAGCTGTAGGTTGTAATCAGATAATATTTCCGGCGACCAGGAGTGCCTCATGAATTAAATAATGAATTGACGTCACAGACCTGAGCTAGACCTGGTTTGCCGCTCACATTAGCTCACATTGTAGTTTTAATATTTTGACCTACCGTCGTTTTCATCTAAGCGTGGACAAGTGACAGCAAAACATGTTCTAATGCGACGCAAACATGACATACTTGGTAACCAAACATTTAAAGTTTGAAGGGTGTTTGAGCACGTTTTACCAAAATGGCAGAAAGGATAGATATCGAAGACTTCTTCGAGGAAATTGATCCAGACATGTTAAAGTATGCTTCCGCTTTTCTTAAATGTGGGTTCTCATCAAGTGTAACGATGAAGTATTGGTGTGAACAGGATTTCCAAAACTTAGAAGTGGTGTACTTGTGTGCAGTTGAACGGTTTATACGATACCTACCATCTGAATCACCTCATTTCGGAAATCCTTGGACAGAGGAATACCTGGTTTGAGGTTTCGGCCGAAAACATATCAACAAATTCGAAAACTTTTAAACTTAGACGCGAAAGTTTGTTTAACGGCCATAAAACTTCAAATGTTTGGTTACCAAACATGTCATGTTTGCATCCAATTAGAACATGTTTTTCTGTCACGTGTCCACGCTTAGATGAAAACGACGGTATTTTGCCAACTTTTGCCATCTTGAGCAAACAATCCCAGCTAAAACCACCATCAATGCAACTTGCAGCCTATGCCTTTCATAATAGACCTTTTTACCGATACGGCGGGCATCTTGAATTCCGAGGAAATTATGGGATACCCAGGGGGCAGATGAGAAATAATTATAAAGAATACTGTGGGGTGATAACATTTAACAATAATTTTTCGCTAACCATAGAAACCACTGCCAAATACCGTGACAGAGAGATGTAACGCTTGTAATATTTGTTTTGGAATATGAGAGACAAGCAGTAAAAATTTATCCTGAAAGCTGTGTATACGATAAATTTTCCAGCGATTGCCCCCTCGGCAGCCCATAATTTTCCAGTCAAAACAATAGAATTCAAGATGGCCGCCGTATCGGTAAAAAGGTCTATTAGCTATAGTACTGTAGCTTATAGTAATAGAATAGAAGCTAATAGAACCTGGATGAATGATGAACCGTGGGACCTAACTGGTTAAGCATGGCGTGGTTGTTTTCTCGAATTCCGGATTGGAGTTCTACTGACAGACTAAGACGAATTTTCGGCACATTGATAAATACAAACTATCAAAGAAAAACGACCAAGTGTAACCTCCTGACCGGAAATTAGGTCATGGCCAGGGAAATAATAGAGTTTATTGACTGTTGACAGAACAAAAGCCTCCTTCGTAAGACTTTTGTACAAGCTAATTCTAGCTCATTGTCATATCTTCTCATAGCTCTGAACCAAATCTGGGGCTCGAATTTTAAGAGTCTAAACGTCTCGCGTTCGCCCTCAAAACACTTTGAAGTCTCGGTCTCGCAATCTGAAAAGTAAAAATGTCTCGGGCTCGCAAAGAAAAACGCTAGTCTCGCCGTCTCGCAAAGTCTCGCATTTACCATTCGCCACCCCTACTACTGCTCCAGGTACCGCACAGTGATAAGCTTTAGAGTTGCTTTTGCGATATCTCGAAGTTCATTTTCGCTGCTCTGAAGATTTCAAAGTCCAATTCTCGCAGCTCATGTTCTTCATCTTATTAACTTTACCTTTGTTGAGTTGGAAAATCGAAACGAAAAACCGACGCTATGAACATTAAACACGTAAACAATATCTGCAGAGCAAAATTCTCCGCCTTTGTACTACACCCTGAAATTTGCAAACGTTGGACCAAGAAGACTATGGAGACAATAGCAATACTTACCAGGGGAGGGACCGGGGGGAAGTTTAATGAATAAATTAATCAGAATCGAGTGAGTGAGCGAATGAGTGATCCCCTGAGTGAGTGAGGGAAATTCAGACCCACAACAAAACCTCATGGTATGACTACGTCATCCATGAGCTAAAAATGGCCAAATCTGCAAAACCGAAAATTCCAAATGCCCCCCGCAAAAGTTGAAAGTCCAAATAAATCCTTTCCAATTTTACTCTTCAGTAGCCCGGCTTGGTGATTTATAGGAAAATGCCAGTTGAATAACTCGACCCAAAATCAGGCCCGGTCAGGTAGTTTTTAGGTATTCGGTATATGATACAGAAATTTATAATCCATAATTTTAGGTATTAAGTATGACACATTTTACGATTGTAAGGTATATTGGTATCTTGTGAGGAAAATATAGGGTATATTGGTATCCCACTACCCCCCCCCCCCCCCCGGCTGGGCCTGCAAAATTTAGCTAAAGGCCCTAGCAAACGGCTTCAACATTTGCTTCAACATCCATTCGATTTTATTGAACGCTGTTGGAAGGTTGTTGAATGATGTTGAACGGTGGGATGAGCAAACGGTTTCAACAGTTCATTCAACAAAACTTAGCGAGTGGTCTGGTAATTAGTTTCAGGCCCCAGCGCTTGCTCAACAATGTTGAAAGAGCGGGGCAAGCGACTTCAACTCCGTTTCAACATTCCGAACATTCCAGAGAACAAAAGGAATGTTGAACGCTTGTCGAAGCAAAGTTTAAAGGCTTTTAAACTCTTTCAATATCGATTCAACATCGTTTCAACACGTTTCAATAAGTTGGAAAGGGGGTGGCAAACGCTTTCAACATTGCCATTCAACGAAATCGAAAGGATGTTGAAGCAAATGTTGGAGCCGTTTGCTAGGGCCTTAAATATAAACATACAAAGGTAAATGAGCGTTAACCTGCGATCTGGCTCTATTTTCGTTTCGATAGTAAACCTTTCCAGCGAGCTCCGACATAAGAAGACATAAAAGCGACGGTAAAATTGGGCCTGATCGCTGGTTAAATAAGTGTTAAAAATTAACAACCCGAGCCTTGCTTTGTTGGGAAACCGTTTGTTGATTGACTGGTCGTTGATTATTAACTTACGTTGAAGGTTTGTGATTTAGATTATGTGGCATCTCCCAAGAACCCTCTCAGATTTAGCGACGAAAACTAAGGCTTAGCCGAGCTGTACAAGGTATGTATCTTAAATAGACACTTTGACGCGTGTTTGTCCGTTTTTACAATACAAACTACAAAGCTTAGCGAAAAGACAGATGTCAATGTCACGACAACCGAAAACAAGGGTATATCCATGTTGCTTTTAATTTATCGTCCATTGAAAATTAAAACACTCAGCTGTATTTATGGTCTCGACAGACTCGGCAAATCCACAGAAGATAACCGGCTGTGCGGTCACATCGCTCTTCATTTTCGTGTTTTGCTTTGTTGCTTGCAGCCAAATTTGATTAATATTAAATTGCTGTTATTTAAATTCGATCGTCTCATTGCCGTAGATCGACATTTGCATATCATACCGTAACGTAGCAAAACCATGGCAATCATGATTAAATGTTGACTTCGATTTCTCCTTTTACTCGAGTTTCTAGAAATGTCTGAATTCACTTTTGGCAACAACAAACATGTATACGTCGCCAGAGTGACCTTTGCGTGGTTGAACGTCACTGGGGTTTTCAATGGCTCACTGTATTAAATTTGCGAAAAAAAGCGAAACGAAATGAAATGAAATCATTCCAAAGCTGTTGAGGAAATCCCCGTATGAGGGCCGTACGCATTAGCGCGAGCAGGGTCGGAAAAAGCCGTACGGCCCTGTTAGGAACACGTACGGCCCCGCGCGATACGATTTTAGAGGATTTCGTCGCTTCTACTATGTAAGTTTATTTTACAACCAGAAAGCAATACAAACAACATATTAGATCAATTTTATGTGCAAATCAGTCGCTTTTTTGTAAAAACTTCATCTTTTACGCGCTCATGAAGAGTGTAAGAAGGCCATATGATAAAATGCCCATTGACTGAGCTGCAGTCGGTCCGTACGCCATGACCTCGAGCCAAATATTTTCCCGTCCGGGCCTCCCACTCAGTCAGTTACATAGTACGGGGACGCTCTTTAAATATTTCTTAGAGATTGTGGATGATTATCTTTTTCAGGATGGGAACCGACTTTTTTTCTGACAGTGAATTTCAGTTTTAGACTAGAGAGATGTCTTTCCACCGAGCTATCTGGGTATCCTCTACATTTTAGGCGTACTCTGAAGTTTCTCATGTTTTTGTCAAACATAGCATGAAGAGACTTTGTTTATAGCTGTCGTAATTTTTCCTCAGCCATGAATCCTTTCGTTGAAAGGTCTCTGTTTCTTTCTTGTGTGCTTGTACGTGGGATGAGACCGGAAAGAGGTTTTTTCTTTGAGTTTCAATTTGCGAGACGACGACACTGAAGTTAATTTTTACCATTAAACCGATTCAGCCTCTTGCTAGTGGAGATTTTGGCAAGACTGAGATTTTCATTTCGTTTCGCAAATTACAGTAAGCCTTTCCAACTGTACATCCGATCATTGACACAGTCGCATGGGGAACAATAGCCTGCGTGGCAAGTGTTCCCGTTCAACTCCATTCACATTTTACCGCATGTGCATTCCTACGCAGCCGTTGCGTGACAACACAAAGGACGGCTGCGTAGGAGACTATCTGTGAGCTGGCTGCACAAAAATTGGGGAAATAGCAAAAAGTAGGAGTACGGGGAGCGGCCACAAAACTTCGCTTTAACGTGAAGCCTTGCCACGCAGGCTAGGGAAATAAAATATCTTTGATAAATCAAGCTAAATTAACATAATTCGACCATTAGAACTAATTTAGAGATGTACCGCTTTCACTGTCTTGTGTGTGCCGAGGTAATTTCATCGTTTCGGACTATTTTTCGATGTCCAACGTGGCTTGTTTTATGTCGAAACTGTAAATCAGTTGTGAAACGCCGAGACTTGGCGAAGGATTATTTACAGCGCTTTCATCTTATTTCATTTTTATTTTTGTCTGTTTTCTGTCATTTCCTTCCTAATGTCAGATGTACATGCAGTGAAGCGTTACATCAGATTTAATCAAAATAAAAATTTCGATTTTCCAAAATTTGCCAGTCCCATTTTGCACTGAGCACCAGAAATTAATCAAAGTGGTTATGAGCCACTGAACTCGGGTGATTCCAGTCCTTTGTTTTATAGGAAACGTTACGGAAAGCTCCAAAACTGGCGTGACAGTCAATTATCTTGTACTCAGTAGAAAATCACTTCATTCGCATGTTTGGTCGGTCGGCAGGTCTCTTTTACAGGTCACATTCCACAGGTCAAAGTACAGATCACCGTGCTACAGATGTTTTAGATCGAAGTGAGACTGTTTTGCTAAGTTACCAATCGATAAAACAGTGAGCTATAGCTGTGTCTTTGTAGGTTCAAATTTTATGTGTTAACAGCCCAGGTAACTCGTTCCCAGGACCTCCCGTCTCCACAAGTCCAGCGGGTGGGTAGATGAAAAACCCTGGAAACGAGGTTGAGCTGTCTGTTCCGTATATCTCAGAGAAATTGATCAAAAGCGAGTTCCTGATACTCATTATATCTTTCTTTAGTCTTCTGTAGTATCCTAATGACATTTGATTTTTCATTTGACCGTTTTTGTGATCGTAATTTGATTCGTCTTCATTTGATTATTATTACTATTATTATTATTATTATTATTATTATTATTGCTATTAGTATTTTTATTATAAATCAATTATTCAGTTTAATCTTGCGAAATATTCCTTGATTTTTTTAAGCCATCGGTTAATATTCCGCTCCTTTTTGCGGGATAGTTGTTACCTAAATGAGTTATAAATTTGGTGGTAATAGTTGCATACTAAGAGAGCGTGAAATTGTGCTTGCGAATGCCATTCTACCAAACTGTGTTGTACGATGAATATCTTTGGAATTGTGCGACGGTGTCGTGAATAAACATTGCCCAGATCATGAGTATAGTCGATAAGAGCATATTTTCTTGTTTGGCAAAATGGCTTAATTATCACGTCCAGCGGCCGTGATATTTGCAGGGAACGTGCGCCACTGTTCTGAAGAGTGGGGCAATTATCCAGCTTGAGAAGTCACTATCTCAAAAAAGCTGCTACGTTTTTGCAGGAATTGGACAAGTCATGGCAAGGACGAAGATTTTGCTCCTAGTAGCTGTCTCTTTCCTCCTGATCACTTTCTTTGTTGTCCAGCGGTCAGGAGTTCTGAAGTTATCACCTAAGGTATGAAGTCAACAATCTTGTGACTTAATCAGTATTGTGTTCCAGGTTACCTGGTGAGCGCTAGTGTAAATGCATGTTAAAACTAATTAGGTGTTATGGTGTAAGGAGACTTTGGATAAGAACAAAACAAAGCAGTGATGAAGGTGATGATAATGATAGTGAGGAGGAGGAAGAGTAGAAGGAGGAAGAAGAAGAGTAGGAGAAGGAAGAAGAAGAGTAGGAGGAGGAAGAAGAAGAGTAGCATGAGGAAGAAGAAGAGTAGGAGGAGGAAGAAGAAGAGTAGCATGAGGAAGAAGAAGAGTAGGAGGAGGAAGAAGAAGAGTAGCATGAGGAAGAAGAAGAGTAGGAGGAGGAAGAAGAAGAGTAGCATGAGGAAGAAGAAGAGTAGGAGGAGGAAGAAGAAGAGTAGGAGGAGGAAGAAGAAGAGTAGCATGAGGAAGAAGAAGAGTAGGAGGAGGAAGAAGAAGAGTAGCATGAGGAAGAAGAAGAGTAGGAGGAGGAAGAAGAAGAGTAGGAGGAGGAAGAAGAAGAGTAGCAGGAGGAAGAAGAAGAGTAGGAGGAGGAGACAGCATACATTTTTTAACAAACAGGCTTCTCTTCTTTCTCATCTTCAAAAAACATCTCGCCTGAAACTAATCATTGGCGTTCAAAGCTAAGTGGAAATTGATCTTCTTAAAACTAAGATAACGTTAGCTAGTTATATAGTAGAATGTTTCTCTGGATGGGTCTCATCTCGTTAAAGCGGTCCGATACGCTAAGGGAGTTGATACTAGTTTTGGGAGAGACAACTATATCCGATGAACTATGCTAAGGTGTCGCATTCCTACTTCGCGAAGGTTCGACGGTTGTTTTCAAACAGCACCAACTGTCATGCTAGGACTGGCGTGGACTTTATTCCTAACGGAAATACTAATTATTAAATTGTTTTTCCAAAATACTTTTGCCCCTTTAGTTTTTGACATTTTTAAAGTTAGTCCCATAAAACATTTTCAGTAAGCGACTTTTGAACAACTGGGCTCTTTTATCTATAAGTTTTATTTTTTATTTACCAGTGTATACCTAACTATGTATACTTGTTTCTTTTTTTCAGTTGGCGAAATGGTTTGTTTCATCTGACTCGAAAAAGGTATGGTACGATTATATTTAACTTCAGTTCACCTCCAGATATTTATTCAGTGTATGGACAGATACCAACAACTCGTTTTCCAATCACTTACGTCAAAAGTTGACGTATTTTCTTGATTATTTTCCTCCTTTTCTCAGTTCCTTCTGTTCCACATGAGACTGGCAAATCCTCAGCTCCACCTAGGGTGCAAGTAACCATTTTCGTTTGTTTAACACAAGCTGAATCATTCCCTTTTTTCTTTGCTTTCTTTTTTTCACTGTATAAAGCGGAAAATGGCTATGCCATTTAATTTCTGAGTTGTGGGTGTGGGGCTGATTTCACCCCTTAACTCGATCCCGCGCTCAATCCCTCGATTCTTGTTGAGCATTAAGGAGTAGTTTAGCAAAGAGGACGGCAACGACAACGGCAGCGGCAACGAGAAAGCGACAAAACAATAGGTTTAATAAGCAAAAACAATTGCTCTTCACATGCGTTTACATTTTGGAACATTTATTTGCCATGTTCTACAAAACAACAACGTGAAATGACCAAATTTCATGTTTACTCAAGAACGCGAGCTCGTGACGCCAAGTTTTCTTTCTTTCTCCCTATTATACAATTTAGTTCCTAGACAGTTCGTCAGGATTTTAAAAGTTAAACAATTTTCAATAATCGCAAAAGAGATACAGAAACGAGAAGTAATATTTTGAAATGACGTTTCGTTGCCATCGCCGTCATTGCTGCTGTAAATCTCTATTTTGTACATCTGCTCTCCTGTGCGTAAAGTTTGCCCAACCATGAAACTGTAGAACCAACATTGCGATCATGAATACGGCCAAGTGAAACAACAGCCCATTTTACAGGTTTGTGTGTTCAGTGACCTGACCTTTGAGTAGAAGCGAGGCTGGAGGCGACCTTTTTTTGACAGAAACCTCTCTGTCTTTCTCGTGCAAATGTGGACTAGTTAGCATAACAACAACATGATATACATGAGAAAAGCAGTGAGGTCTGTATCAAAACAAGGTCACCCCCAGCCTCGTTTCTACTCAAAGGCCAGGTCACTCAACACATAACTGTAAAATGGGCTATTCATGAAGATACTACAAAAGAATAACGAGGGGTAAGTTGCTTCTAATACTTTGTTCGAGATAAACCGAACAAATATAGTTGAAGAGGGCTATTGCACTTAAATTTGACCCAACAAAGACTTATCACGCGTAAAATGTGGTGCAAGTGTCATGTGTAGCCTGCGAGTAAGCTCTCCACTGGGGTCTCACGCGAGATTTTCGAGCGCGAGCGAAGCGAGGCGCAAGAGGATTGGGGCGGGGTCGAGAGAAGGAGAGCTTGCAACGATCACTGAAGAAATTTCATTTCCCCTTCCACTGAGAGAAGGGAAATACCATTGGCTGAAAAATGACATACTGTCAACCAGTAATGATTGATGACAGCCTTGCAGGACCTGCCGTAAAGTTCTCGCGGAAAATATGGTTGGGTACCTGGGAACAGTTGAAAATAATGTCTGTAACACCGAAAAAAAAAATCGGGCAAGGAAGAAAAGCTCTTTTACCTTCGGTAAAGGAATTCTGTCGACTCTGTGGTTGTTACTTTAAGGTTCAATACGGAAGCCAGGCCCGCCACATTGGAAGAGAAAATTTATTTCAACCTTCGAAGCAAAAAGGTTCAATCGGTGTTGTCCTCGCCGATCTGTGCGAAAAAGTAGGATTGACAGAGAAACGGTGTGAAAGCAAATCGGACCGAATTTGACAGGCTTGTGGACGGAAAATAAAGACGTTACATCAGTTGCACTCGTTTATTGCAAGCGCTTTGTTTAACGATGATCAAGAGACGGCCTCGAGTGGAGAGGACAGATTCAAGCGATGTCTTCCCACGTCGGTCTCTTCGCCTGAATACTGCTTAGACCAATCCTTTTTATCAGCATATGTAATCGGCAATAGCATTAGAATAACTGTATGCGTTTTTCCTACTGCTGAAACAACGCCAGTGACAAAAAAATAAGCGTGAAGGCGAAAATGTTGTCTCATGCACTGACGGCCTTGTACTTTCAAGAACGAGAAGGAAAAAAGTTGGCGCGTGGCGGAAAAAAAAATTCATAACTCTGGTTGTATTTCGACTACGAACATATATTTGGTCTCTATTTGAAGCTTAAAGAAAGCGCTACAATCTAGGACGATTTATTCTGACGCGCCAGCACGAGGAAACCGGATAAACGGTCGAGAACACAAACATGTTGAGCGTGAGAAACTAAGCTCATTAATATGCGAATATTCTCTTGACTTGTCTTCTCTGACTGAAAAGTTCTTGAATATTGCTTAGACTAATCCTTGTATTAGTATGTGCAATCGGCAATAGCATTAGACTAAGCGTGCTTTCCATTACTGTATGCCAAACTGACCGGTCAGAGAATTCGGGACCAACCGCTGAAAAATGGAACGACATATTCCGAGAGACGAAACCTGTTGCCCATTCTCCCGCGCGGTCCTTTACAAAACAAAGATGGAGGACTTGAGTGTTGTGCTCATTGCGTGAAGGTTCTGAAGAATTGGAAATCCTAAATGAGCTTGTTGAAGAGTCCGATGACTTGTTAGTGTTAGGTGCTGCATCTAGCTTTATGCGTAGAGATCTGAATCGTGTACTCGGCTATTTTGAGGCCACAGTACCGCTGTATAGTCTTTCCGAATTTCAAAGCCATTTTAGACTAACTCGAGCCACATTTGAAGAGCTCTGTCGGGAGGTAGTCAACACAGGACGAATTCCGCTTAGTAATAGAGGTAGAAAGCGTATACCTCCTGACCTTCCCAAAGGATCAACCCCGACTTTTTAACCATTGAAAAACAAAAACACGGGAAAATGCACGAATAACACGAAACAACAAAATTTTCAACATGTTTTTGTATCAACGCTATGCAGACACATACCAGTCGTCGCCGAACACGAATGCATCAAAAACTCAGATAAATCTGTGGTTCCATGTCCACAAATTGAACACTGATAAAAAGACTGCACGTCGGCCATGATGGTACGTCGAGCAAGTAACGGAAGAGTGGCACTGGGAACAAGAAACTGGGCAAATGGAACGGTACATTTCGGTCGGGATATTCCGACCGGAATATCAGGACCACCTCCAGAGGTGATCCCGAATATTCCGGTCAGAAGAAACCGAAATGGACCTTTCCATTTGATTTCCGACCGAAATTTCCGGAATCTTTGGCATAATGGAAAGCACCCTAACTGTATGCGTTTTTCGTACTGCTGAAACAACGCCAATGACAATAACAGTGAAGGGACCCTAATATGTTGTCTTATGCACCACACCAGCTTTTCTTTCCGTATCCCGTAAGTAACACGACAAGAACGTCATGATTTAAAAGAAGACTTTTCACCGTTGTAACCTGCTGTTCTTTCAGTTGGAACTGAACGCCTGATGCGGACTGAAACTTGCTTATCCGAAGTCCTTGTCTGCCATGTTGGCGCGGTCTAGGCGAGTTGACTAAAAAGCCTTTTAACTTCCGGTGAAATTCAATCCAACCCTTGCCGTCCTGCGGTTTCCGGGGTGGAAATGAAATTTCTTCAGTGATCGTTGCAAGCTCTCCTTCTCTCGGCCCCGCCCCAATCCTCTCGCGCCTCGCTTCGCTCGCGCTCGAAAATCTCGCGTGAGACCCCAGTGGAGAGCTTGCTCGCAGGCTCATGTGTCTCTTCTGGAGCTTTGAGCATCGTTTTGTAACAAAGCAATCATAGTGAGCAATAACCTTTCAAATATTTGATTGACAGGTGCTAAGAACGCACTGTCTCTTTCTTTATTAGATTCACCAATGGACTCAATTCACCCCAGAGGAAAAGGTAGTGAATGATGATTGACACGTAATTATTTCTTGTTTATATGCATTTGTTGTAGTTCAATTTTATCCTTGGTTTAAATTTTATTTTCCTTTGCTTCAAACTCGTTATCAAACATTACCATGACTCCAAAACAAAGGAAAATAAAATTTAAACCAAGGATAAAATTGAACCACAGCATTTCCCTAAACACTGATTAGTGGAGCGAATCCTGTTCCAGTATTGACTTCGGAGAAATAGCTAAAGTCCGTTTAAAATAAAGTGTTTACCTTGAGAGTTTAACGCTGAAGAGTGCTTTACTAAAGTGCTTGACGAGGTAATTCGGAACAAAGAACTGAACAGTGTGCTCATGCTTCGCATTAAATAGATTCGCACACTCCTAAAGAACTTTATATCTTTGGGCACTCAAAGTAAAAACCTAATCTTATTTTTCACCTTTTACGGCGAACCCAGTCTGGGAAATCTGCCTCAATCTTCTTTAAGTCACTCCCAGTTCTCTGGTTTTCGCTCAGCCAACCCAGCAACCATACTTTAGGCATCAATCAATTCGTAATGTACAGCAAAGAAATTATGACTCTTGCTTTTGCCTGTAAGCCGTTACACCTGGGTTGTTAGCCTCTCTTCTTTGTCCAAAACAGTTTTTATTCCATACTGCGACATGTTTTGTGTTTTGGCCTATTTATGGAAATTATTGGAGACCCGCGCGGCTTACAAACCTGCTAAAGTGACCGAACAAAATTCTGGGCGATGTCACATTATTTATGATCTTAATAGGTCTCCAAAAGTTTGGTCTTTCTTTTGATTGAGAACAATGCTTGTCAGGAATGCGCATGACGTATGCTCTCTGACTATTGTTCGTGATGTCAGGAACTACAATAAATTGCAGTCTTCTGCAATTTTTTAATGAATTAACCTGCGATCAGGTGATCTTTTTTTTGGGGGGGGGGCATACATCCCCCCCCCCCAAAAAAAAGATCACCTGATCTCAGAAAAAAAAAGCCTGTTCCCTGGCCATTTCCGAGTTCATGTCTGTCTCCTCTTCAAAGCGAGTCTAAGTGCGAAGTTTTTGTTATGAAAATTAGTTTTCATTCATATGTAAAGTAGAACTAATTACCATCACAAAAACTTCGCACTTAGACTCGCTTTGAAGAGGAGGCAGACATGAACTCGGAAATGGCCTATTGATTTGGTTTTCAACTCAGAGAAAACTTTTAATTAATTCCGGCGAAACAACAGAAATTCAGTCCGACATAACGGAAAAAGTAGAGCCGACCTTATTCTCTGGATGGCGAATTGTAAATGACATTAACTGAATGCATTTGAACGTGGTAAAAAAGCAGGTAATGAAATAGCACCTAATGTTGAGAAAATGCAAATGTTTCTCGTCACTCCCTACCTTGGTGGATCTTCCAGTTTTTATTTCTTAGTAGATGTATTAAGTAAACTTCTTTTCTGTTCAGGCGTCGAAGTGGCAAAGATGTAAAAGGCTGATATCTGGGAAAGATAAAGTAAACAACTTGCAGAATATGAAAACCGACTCTGAAATCTTTCGGAGCTACGACTCGAGTGAAGACTGTGCACACGTTCTGCAGACCCGTTTTCCTCATCCACCTGTGACAAAAGAGGAACAGCGGTTACCAATCTCTTTTGCTTTCACTGTTTACAAAGATTCTCGTCTGTTTGAGCGAATTCTCCAGGCTATCTACATGCCTAACAATGTTTATTGTATCCACATCGACAAGAAATCCCCACAGATCTTCCGTAAGGCCATACAAGCTATGATACACTGTCTGCCAAATGTTTTTATCTCAACTAAAAGTACTGACGTTGTCTGGGGACATTTTAGCGTGGTTCAGGCACAAATCAACTGTATGGAGGAGCTTTTACAGTCGCAAGTGAAATGGAAATATTACATTAGTTTAGTTGGACAGGACTTTCCACTTTATGATAACAAGCAAATTGTAGTAGCTTTAGAAAGACTTCATAACTTCAACAGCATTGATAGCTTTCCAATGCCTGATCATAACAAGGGACGAACCAGGTTTGTTCACATCTTAAAAGACCATACAATTTATGACACTGGAGTTGCAAAATCACCACCACCTTATAATATGTCAATTTATAAAGGATCAACACACATTGTCGCTATTAGAGAATTTGTGGAATTTGTTCTACATAGCAAGATAGGAAAAGACTTCGTTAAATTCCTTAACGATACGTATGTTCCGGATGAAACGGTGTACTCTACCTTACAACAGCATCCGCTGGCTCCAGGTGGTATACAAGGCCAACAGCCAGAGTACATACCACGAGCTTTGCACTGGTATAATGGAGTCCTGGAGTGTCATGGAAAATGGGTGCGAACTTTATGTTGGATGTCGATCGAAGATTTGCGCTGGGCGTTAGGTGCAAGCATGAGAAACAAACTCTTTGCTCACAAGATTCCGTTTGATTATAACGACGAGTTGCTAGAATGCCTACTTGTGGCAAGACAGGGACGAGAATACGGTACCACGTTGTGGAGAGGAAATACAGACATTCAGGAAATAACAAAAGCAAAGTTATGGAAAAAGATTTACAACAAAGGAAGAAACACCAAAAATATATGAGTTCCTTGCATAATGACCAGGTTTCGTCCTGCTCCCATCCCCTTTCTCTCTTCACTTATTGGCTCTGGAAAAATTATTTTTCAAACGGTAAATGTATAAAAAGGACTTTGAAAGAGTTGATATTAATTAAGGTGATTCCCTAGTAAAAGAAACCGCCATAGATTTCCGATGAAACTTGGTATGCTGTTGTTACAGGACAAGGGCATATTAAAAACATAATAAAAAGAGGGGGTCACCGTGCTTGTTCTCACGCCACAATGCTGACAAATACACTTACTTAGGTGACTTTTGGTAATCTCCGTGCGCAACAAATAAGCTCGATTAATTTTCAATGCAGCCTGTGTTATCAAACAGAGTTCGACTTTCTTTGATTGTTTATTCATTTCTGTCCCACAAAAATGTCTTCAAATACCCTACATTTTTTTTTATCCTTTAAAGGAAACATAATTTGGACATGCGCTGCTGGGCCCGTTATGTCTCCCTCTGTAGTACTAAATCATTTGCCAAAAAAGTGGTCATAGATTTCTGCTGATATTTTTCTCAGTTATTAAGGGTATTGTTCTCATTGAAATTAGGAAATAAAAAGTGGGGGTCACCGTGCTCGTTTAAGAGAAAAGGAGCATTTATTCCGTTATCGAGCTTAG
>OX419335.1:10792067-10797067 GCA_948470475.1 Galaxea fascicularis | reverse complement strand
ATAACATTAATTTATTCATAAATAAGAAGCGGCCAAGTTCTCATATAGAAAAACTAGAAGTGGATAATAAACGATATGAACAACCTTTAACTATCTCCAACTGCCTTAACGATTTTTTTTGTAATGTCCCTTCTACTTTAGCAGCACAACTGCCTAAATCTGATAAGAGTGGAACCTCTTATCTTTCTCAGAAACGAAAACAATTTCGCTTCGCACCAGTTTCTGAAATAGAGGTATTCTTATTACTAGAAAGTCTTGACACAAATAAGTCGTTTGGGATTGACAAGATTCACCCACTATTATTAAAAACTGCGGCACTTCAAATATACCGTCCTTTAACATTTATTTTTAATCTTTCCATCAACAAAGGTGTTTTTCCTGATAGTATGAAACTTGCTAAAGTTGTTCCAATTTTTAAACAAGGCTCTCGTTTTGCATGTAGTAATTATCGACCTATCTCAGTTCTCTCTTCCATAAGTAAAATATTTGAGAGATGTATTTTTAATCAGCTGATGTTCTATTTTACGAATAATAATATGATTTCCCCAAAACAATATGGATTTAGACCAGGTTTTACAACCTCTGATTGTCTGATTGACCTTATTGAAGAAATAACCTCCTCTCTTGATAATGGACTTTATGTGGTTTCTTTATTCTTAGATCTAAGCAAAGCATTCGATACAGTAAACCATCAAATATTACTAAATAAACTTAAGTACTACGGATTACAACAAAGTGAATACAACTGGTTTCAATCCTACTTAAATAATAGGAAACAACAGGTGCATGCAAATGGTGTTGCTTCCGATACACGTTTTATCTCCACTGGTGTGCCTCAAGGATCGATATTAGGACCTTTGCTGTTTATTATTTTCATTAATGACCTTCCAAAATCTTCCACCTTTTTTTCTACCAGACTATATGCAGACGATACATCTCTAACAGCTTCTGGAAGTGATCTTGACAGTTTACTGCGTGAAATTAACAATCATTTACCAGCTGTCTACGAATGGTTATGCTGTAATAAACTGACTTTAAATTTGACAAAAACGAAGTTTCTTATTTTTATGCAAGTGGTGAGGCAAAGAAAAAATTCTTATGACCTCGGTGGGAATCGAACCCACGACCTCCGGATTAGATCTACCGTTGCTCTGCCGACTAAGCTAGGAGGTCGGACAGAGAAAGTCGGGGACGATTAAGTTGGTGAATCGCGGCGAAGAGAAAGTAAGGGTACATATATATGTTGTGCCGCGTAGCACTATAAAGAGCAGAGCAACGATAGATCTAATCCGGAGGTCGTGGGTTCGATTCCCACCGAGGTCATAAGAATTTTTTCTTTGCCTCGTGTGGTTCCCTGATACCCTTTACTAGGGCTAACGCCCAGTGGGTTTTTCATGGGTTTCTCTAGCACTTTAATTTACACTGCAGAGTTAATTCTCTGTTTCACCACTTGTGTTTATAGTGCTACGCGGCACAACATATATATGCACCCTTACTTTCTTATTTTTATGCCTCGTCAAAAGGAAAGCTACAATCTTTATCCACCACTAACCGTAGCAAATGTTCATTTAGAGAAGTCCTTTTGTGTAAAATATCTTGGTGTGTATATTGATTGTCACCTTACTTGGCATGACCATATCGACTACATATGTGGCAAAATTAGCAAAAATATAAATATAATGGTTAAGTTGAAGCGTTATGTATCAAAAGCAACACTTATTAGTGTGCATTATTCTCTTATTTATCCTTACCTTACTTATGCTTGTACACTTTGGGGAAATAATTATAACGCTCCATTGTCTCAAATCGTAAAGTTACAAAACAAAGCGGTTCGTGTTATTAATGATGTTCCTTAAATGGAATCTATAACTCCACACTATATACACTTAGGCCTTCTGAAATTTCCTGATATTGTTAAACTGAACACATGCATGCTTTTTTATGATTATTTCCACCATGAAAAGTTTCCGAATATACCTGTTTCATTAGTATCTGAACTACATAATTACAGTACCCGTAGTGCATCATCCAATCAAGTTGCAATACCTTTATTTCGTACTAATCTTAGGAGATTTTGCCCCAGTATTATTGGAAGTTACTTTTGGAACGATATTCCGCAATCCATTAGAGACAAACCATCTAAAAAAATGTTTAAAAAAGCACTCCTACGCTGGTACCTGGCTCAATACTAATGAATCAATATTCCTTTTATAGCTTCCTGAGCTATTTTGTCATTTTTCATTTTTTTCCTTTACTTTTTTATTAATAATCTTAAGTTTATACATAACTTTAAGGGGCACAATATTAGTTTACCTAGATGTGCCCCTCTCCTCTCCTTCCAATATACAATGTAATTCAATTTAAGTGTTGTTATCTCTATTTTGTTGTTGTTCTTTTTTCCTTTGTAAATCTTTATCTGTTACTACATTACTTTTCACAGTTATATTTGCATAACTATGTATCACCTAGGAATTGGAGGAAATAAATAAATAAAAAAATAAAAAAAATAAAAAAATAAAGCCATGCATTTGGGATCGTCGAGGAACTTGAATCATAATAAGAGCATCCGTACATGAACCACCCTCCCTGTGCACGAATTGGTTGTCCTCAACAATCCACGTGGGCATGGGGCCTATAGAAAACTTTCTTAAAGGCACACGCAATGACTGGTGTCACGTTGATTCCCCGATAATCCCCATTACCCGTGGGGATCTTCACTTTGGACAGAGGGTTGATGCAAGCCCTCTCCCATGATATTGGCCTAGTGTGAGCTGGAGAGTGGCAAGTTACACAGGCTGGAAACAATAGGTGTTAATATCTCAGCCCGGAAAGATAAATATTTTAGTGTTACAGTTTTTGCTTTATGAAGTTTATGAGGTGATTAAAAATGGTATCCACTGCGCTGTTTACTCAACTTGACCCTATACAAAATGATGCGGCAATGTGGCTTTTCGTTGACTGAAATGGATACGTTTTTGTTGCTTTAATTGGAATGCAGAGATAAAATTTTGTATTGTTAGTTGTGTTGGAGGTGGAACCTGTGTGATCTTCTTTACCTTCACAGTCCTAAAAAGTCTTGCAATATATGTATGTTTTTTTTTTACAAAAGATCCAAATACGTCTCCACCTGTAACTTTGCACTAATTACAGGCCGCGGAAAGTATTTTGCTCGGCTGGTTTCTCAAGACTACCCTGTATGCTTTGCTACAGGTGCCCACTATGTATGTCAGCTCCCTTGGTTGGTAAATTATTCTGTGTCGACGTAATCAAGGATTCTTGGATTCATCCATCGTCAAAGCGTCATTTTCAATTGAGTGTCGAAAGCCTTAATTCGCATTTGCTTTGGTTTTTCTTTATTTGGTTTGCTCGTTAATTTGTTAGCAAAACTGGGGCCACTTTTATAACCAATGAGAAGAAAAACCAAACCCAATCCCATCTTGCTCACGGAATTTTCTCGCTTGGCTTCGGCCGCATGTAATTGTTTCTGGTTGGCTCAAGTCGTTATTTGCATCTGTTCTGGCTGGCCAGATAAATGACCTTCTTGGATATCGATTTAGTTTTAGACACTCAGTTGAAAAGCACTCTAATATATATGGTAAAATTTGAGTCAGATGCCCTCAGTTGTCCTTTCTGCCGCGGTAAATATTAGTCATGACATGAAAATGGAATTTTGAGCCAATTTTTAAAGAGGGTAACCCCTCGAGATGACGTGACATATATGCTACTGATCGGCTTTCTGAATATCGCGCGAAAAGGGACTTCTGACTGCCCCAAAATCATGCTATGCAGCCCACTATTTTTATGATAAGCTGCATTATGCATACATTTTAATTTGTTCTTACTTATTTATGATCGACTAGAGGTTAAACGCACCGCGATAATGTCATCATTAAAAACGTTTTCCCTCTCTCTGTTTTATTTTAATGGTGGAAAGTTTTGGAAATGTAGAGGACATTGGGCGAACGAAGACGTAGAAAAAAGTCTTGCCGAGGCTGTGGACAAATTCCAAAAAGAAGAAGAAGCAAAAAAAGCACGTTTCTTTGTAGTAAATGACAACCAAAATACTCGAACAATCTAGCTCAGTCGAGCGCCACGAATTATAAACAAAATGATCCAGTGCTTCATTATATAAAACAAGAAGTCAAAATGTGGTAAGAACAACTGTGACATACTCGGCCATCGCCTCGTGTCCCACTTTTTTAGTTCTTGTATCCCATTTTGACGTCATCTGTAATGGAATCTATTTATGAAATCATCCTAGATACCCACTGGACGAAAAAATAGACTTTCACTTATAGAAAATGTGTAGCAAATATGTTGTAAACGCCACATTTACTCACATTTTCAGAAAATCACAAATGAAATTCGCCGCACATTTACACTTTGGGGAAAGCTCGTAAATGCACAGGAAGCCCAATCGTGGTGTGTGTCATCAAAAGTTGATACAGAAAAATTGACCGCTAAAATCCTAGAATTCCAACGAACCGACTAGCGGTGGAAATATTTATATTCTAGCCAAATAAAGCCTTCCCTTCCTACCTTCACTCTACTGTTTCTTGTCACTTTCTGGGACGTCTCAATGCAATGTCATCGCTTTTTTGAAATCCCAGGTCGCTGTCCATTCATTTCTGTATCAACTTTTGATGACACACACCACGATTGGGCTGCCTGTGGTGAATGCCGCATTTGCCCTAACTTTGTGACAGTGGGAAAACGTACAGATGACATGTTAATTTTCTATGCATTTGCTGGATAGAAAATATGATACCAAAATGAAAACTTTGCGAGTACTTTACCTTCTATTGTAAACTTAGTCAAAACTGTGACCTTTGATCATGTTTACGAAGGCATCAAACGACGGTAAAAACTGTTGTTTTCCGACTGTTTACTTAGCAACGCAAAAGCATGCAAACAAGTGTTTTTGCCCATATTTGCTATAGGTAGCAACGGCATGTAAAGAAGTCTCTTTGCGCTTATTTGCTAAGGATAGCAAAGGCGTG
>OX419335.1:10732067-10787067 GCA_948470475.1 Galaxea fascicularis | reverse complement strand
TATTCATAAATAAGCTTTTGTAATAAGAGTTACTGATGTGTTTGTCATTTAACAAGACAAGAATTGTACTTCATGCTTGATTCTTTATTTCTGTACATTTTTGTTTTTAGGTACTGAACTTTGACTGTTAGAACTACTTGAAGGGTTATTATGATTCCTTTTGTTTTATGTTATGATTTTGTGACAGTTTTTCCTTAACAGAGTTCAAAACATGTAAGCATAAACTTTATTAACGACATTATTCAGGTTGTCAGTCCAAAAAAATCTGATGTCTGATTGCCCTGTAAGCAAGTTATGGCATTTTGAATTAACGCGCACACAAGCTACATTGAATGATGCTCATGAAAGAAATCATATGTGAAAAAATTCAGAACTTCCCCGTTGAAGTCCTGAATTTTTTTTTCAGGCTACGTTACACAATTGTAAAAATTGCAATCATAACTGCGACGATCATTCTTCATTTGATTTCATATCCGCAGTTCACATATGATTTCTTTCATGTGCATCGTTCACTTACATATCTTTCACGGGAACATATGAACCCAAAATTGACCTGCTCCCAACGTCAGTGGCTTCATAGCTCAATTGGTAGAGCATCGAACCGGAATCGCAAGGTCACGGGTCCCCGTTGAAGTCCTGAATTTGTTTCAGGCTTCTTTACCAATTGTAAAAATTGCGATCATAACTGCGACGATCATTCTTCATATGACAGTATAACTTTTCCTCACAGAACTTAGGCCTATTTTCAAATTGTTCTTGAAATCCATTGATTTGAATGATTCAACAACATCATCGAAGATCCACTCGACAGATACTCTGCAGTGCCTCATGGCCTGGTTGAAAGCCTCACGTCCCTGAATGGTGCCTGCAAGTGGACTCTCAGAGGATAGGCCGGATGCCCATACAGGCAAACGTCAACCACATTAACCATTATTTTATTTTTCAATTCAACATTAGCAATTTTTAAATGAGTCCCACTCATTTGGTAAATAACCAATTAATAATACGTGATAGGTATATTTTAACTGGTTGTTACCGGGGGGAGGAAGGGGGGGGGCTGAAAGGCCTTCCCATGATTCTCCGGTTTAGAGAACGTTGCCATAATTGATATAAAATTGCGACAATCTTATCCTCAATTAAATGTTAAAAGGCCTGCTCACCAACTGGTCCGTACAAATTAGCGATTAGTCCATTTTGTATGATTGAAACTGGAGTGCATGCACTCGTTTGTGACCATTGTAGACGGTGCTCTGTTTTTTTTTTGGCTTGCTAATGGGGCGAACTGTTCCTTCAATAAAGCCAAAACAGTGTTTAAGTGGGCCCCTGCTCCGCTAATAGCATCTGCATACACCTGAAGGGCAGCTGGGTTAGTAGCTGGTTGTCCCAGTGCCTAATTCTATGACCCTGAGCTTGATAAACGTAATCCACAACTTGATTTGTGATCATGCTTCGCAGGGGGACTGGTCTTCCAAAGCGATATATGACGACAGGGGAAACTCGACATCGAAAACTCATTCTCTTTAACATCAGACAAAATCCTTCAAGGCCTGCAGCAACGGACTTCTGTGGGCAGGTTTCAGAAAGACCAAGCGCATCGGGTAGCAGAGGAATATCTTTTTTCTATCCAGAATTCAGCCTTGCATTCTGCATCCATTTCGTCTAAGTCAAAACGCGGAGGAGAAGTAGCTATAGTTAATCGGCGATTCTCACCGGTAGCTTTCCAGCATTAGATGGTGTGGATGATCTGTCTATTTTTCGCTCTTCATGATTACTCTCCACCAAGGAATTCCAAGAATAAAAGCAGCCTACAGCTCGTTCTTTAAGCTTATTACCTGATTGGTTGCTGGACGTCCGATTAGATTTAGAATTTTGCTTTAATACGATGCTTACTAGGCTTATTGGGAAGCAGTCGTCCCATTTTCGATGTATGAAACGTACGTAACTAAAGTGGACTACCAAAGAACCAGGCAAACGAGAGAAAGGTGGAACTATAGCCACCCGCGTGAATTCAAAAGTTCCTCTGTCAAGACTTTCAGCTTGAACGAATTCAAGTTAACTTAAGTACTGACTTAGCGTTGTTTCTAAGGGATTTTACGAATTGTATTTGTAAAACACAGTTTTTTTCGGTGTTTTTGCCAGTATTGGTGAAACATGTGGAGGTGAACATGTGAAATTTATAAATTGTTATTGCGCATGCACACCTTGCCCCAGGCCCCAACCCCTTTTTAGAGGGAAAAATCCCTAAAACTTGGACAAAATTATGTGTAGTTCCGATTTTTCTGCCAATCCGAGATATTCCAGCCTTCTTTACAAGCCTACGTGAGCAATTGTTGTCAACGTGCATAACTGTAATGATAATGACGAAATTGTATGAATTTGCGTGCTTATGACGTCATAAATCTCTCATTAACGAGAAAATAAAAACATCGATAAATAGTTTTACACCTAGGCGATCGTTAATCATTGTCATCATTGACGATATCCAGAAGTGTACGTCACTCGAGTTTTTCGCTTTTTTTCTGTTCTAGTCACGTGACTTACTAAATATGGTTGAGGCTCAGAATCTTGAAAAGGTTTTTGCTTGTAAAAACATGGTCAGACAGCTTGCCTGTGTAAGTTAGGGTTTCCAAGATATGAGGGTTAGGAACTTTCCATAGCAACAATTTTACCTGTCACTGGATTACCGCTGACTGGCAGTAATAAAATAGTCGTCTAACAGAGGGGCGTTGAACACGTACCAGTTTCACCCTTCATGGAATGAATCTAACAACTAAAGATACTTTAAAGATATAGTGAAATACGGGGTCATTAGATTTAAGCGCTAGTTATCATTATGTAGCAAAAAGATACGAAAGCCATCACAAATTAAATCGACTGAAATCGATAAAAGCCTATCTCGTGTCAACCAGTATAAAACTGTAAATAAACTCCAGAAGATGTCTCCAGAACATGATCCCATTCTTTCATTTGCGTCATTCACTTTCATATCTTTCACGGGAACATATGAACCCAAAATTGACCTGCTCCCAACGTCAGTGGCTTTATAGCTCGGTTGGTAGAGCACCGCACCGGAATCGCGAGGTCACGGGTTCAAGCCCCGTTAAAGTCCTGAATTATTTTCAGGCTTCTTTACGCAATTGCGTAATTGCGAATCTGATGTGAAGCTTTATGCTCCAGAGAAAACAACTTCGTAGGTGTAAAAGTCAAAGAAACTGTTGGGAATAGAGTTTAAAATGCCTCAAAGGGTAGGTAAGTGGTACGTAACCAATAACATCAATTCGCATTCCATCATATGAGGCTCATAGATAGTGAATCTGAGAAGCTGTTTGTGTCAGGCGTTTCTTCCTTCGCTTTCTCGCTCTTTTTGCCTTCCCCACCCTAGAAACGCCTGATTCTCAGGCTACGCGGCTAAAGCCCTGAAAGGCAGCTGTTTTAAATAGAGGTAAGCACTTGTTTTTATATTTATACAAAAACACCATAAAACATTAACAGTCAATAAGGCTTCTCCATAGAGATATACAGGGTGACAACATTCTTCTTCCAGTGGTAAACAATATGTACCATCCAATGTGTAAAGCATGAAGGTTGGGGGTTGTGTAGTACTACCTGATCAAATGTTAACTACAAAAGTCTGAACAGCTAGGCTTGAAGTGAACAAATGCACTACTACGTTGCAATTCAATTTCTTTTCTTGTAGTTGGCTGATAAAAGTCTCCCGTTGGTCAAGTCGTTAAAATAAAATATTTAATCAGGGTTGCAAAGAACAGCAAAAAATTATTCATTCATTAATTTGTTGAGTGTCACTGCATAAATTTAACAAAAACAAAGCAGATTCTCCATTTGTTGTAGCATTCACTGTTGGGTTTTCAAAATGTGGTCATTTTTCGGAAGCCTGCCATCAAGATGTGGTCATCTTTAGGTTGCCAGTGAAAACTGCAACAACTGAAAATTGACATTCATGACCAGAAGATTCTTGTTTTCATAATTATTATGAGTTAATTTCCTAGTATACGATGTACTGCAACCCTGATTTTGTGAAATCCATAAGATATATGTATTATTTTACAACTTTATTTACCATCGACAAAGTGACTGAAGTAAGGCATCCTAATCCCACTTGTCAGCAAAAAATTATACTGTGGATTGAAACACAGTGATCTGACAGTTATCTATCCAGTGTGCAGGTTTTTATGTACAGTTTAACCCATTAACTACCACCTAGAAACGAACCATAGTATTTCATGACTCTTTATTTGAAAATACCATGAAAGATGGTGCTGTCCTAAGGCACTGGAGGCTCAAGGTGTCTGAAAACGTCATTCTGACTGAGCCATTTTTCATCCGTGGAGCTACAAGAACGGCCCAAGTTCGGTTTGCTTGCGATTTTTGCGAAGTTTACAGCCATTTTTCATCTGTAGTGGCTGCCTGATGAGCATCATTAAGCGTGACGGTAGCTAAGAGTCCACTTTCTCAAAGAACCGAGCAAAGTGATGTACTTTGTTGTCGAATTTGGCTTGTTCCTCGACGAACAGGGAATTTGGCCGGTCGGACACTTGATGAATTTTTCGACAAGGCGCTGAAAATCACCAAGGGCACGATTTTTGGCATTAGGTCGGAGTGTATATGTGAAGGAATTGGGGAAGGAACAGGCGCTGACAACAATTCTCGTTGTTTCCCAGTATGAGATGTTGAAAATGGCGGGAAGGCCCGAATGCACTGGAACAAAAGGCTGTATCTACGCTCGGGAGAAGAATATGAACAAAAAAAGCCATCCTAAGCTAGAACAAGGACTGAATTTTGTTATGATGGTTGAAGTTTTTTTTTTGACGATTGTTTCTTTGAAAAACGTAAACGCAAAAAGGGGCATTTTCGTCGTTTCTTTTTGACGTTAAAAAAGGTCATTTTCGTTCTTGTTCAAACTCAAAATGTCATATTTGGTACAAATCGCTACCTTTCTTACATTTATTGGATATCCAAATTTAAAAGATATTCCATTTCGTGCTCACAACTGACAGTTAAGGCAATATTCCTGCAATTAAGAAAGTTGCAATGTTTTGAAGCGACTACTGGACCTTTGTCCAGTAGAATTGCTTTGGTCTTTTCACTTGAACTTTAGTCAACTTTCTCCTTTGAAACTTCTAGTTTTAGTACTTGAGCAACCCGGCCCATTGTGTGATCATTGGCTATAATTAATCGAGTAATGGAAGAGGAATGTATCACGTGCTCAGCTAATGTCCCCTTTGTTTTATTCCAGGTGATTTTATGACTATAGGTTCTGACTAAGAATTGGGACCAGGACCCTTTCTGTAATACGGCTAATACTCTCTTAGTAATTTGCAGGACTACTTAAACTTCAATATTAAATGCAAACAATGCTCAAAGTAAGCATTTTATAACCCTGTGGACTTCTACAGCCACTGACAGCCTCTAAAATAAGGCTGAACAACAAGGTTTCAGGTTAATTAGCCCTGTTTGTGTTTTTTTTATTAATTATTTCTTGTCTATTACAGTATTAGATCAGACTCCCTTTCTGTTTGTGTTATTAACAGGAACAATTATACAAACCAGGCTTGCATAGAAGGAACAGGAAAAAAATATTTACTCGGGAATTTGTAAGCGTTTTCTCTATTTGTTGCGATATTCACCGTTGGGTATTCAAATGTGATGACTAAAGATTTCTTTCTCGAATTGGGAGAGAGAATAGGACCGACATAAACAACGCGGTTGAGAAGGAGGCTGTAAACACATACTCTTAAGATTTTATCATTCTTGATATTTCATTCATTTAGTGACTCTTGATATTCATAAATTTTGTCAGTGAAATGAAGATTGATATCCAGGACGTAACAATGTAGCCTTGTTTAAATTAAGTAAACGGTTTCCTTGGCTTCTCAGCGTGCTGAGAAACTCGTGCTCTTTGAAAGGTGTTTTCCGCCTTCCATTAGAAAATAAGTAATTTCCAAAACGAACCTTGTTTGTTTAAGGCGCACTACCACTCACACCTTCACAGCAGAACTCGCATACTAATCGGTTCTGCTTGCCTCATTAAAATCTAGCTTAGCCACGTATCCTAACACCTTTTGAGCTCTTTGTTCTCAGCTGAACCATTTACAGCTAAATTTTACTTACCTTTTCAACTTTAAACTAAAATCTGTTTCGACAGAATCCTAGTAAAATTTAATTAGTTTCAGACTAGCGATTTTAATTGTGGTATAAGAATTCAGCCTTCAAGATATTTTAAGTTTTGCAAATTTTTGCACGGACTG
This sequence comes from Galaxea fascicularis, assembly GCA_948470475.1. Taxonomy (NCBI): domain Eukaryota; kingdom Metazoa; phylum Cnidaria; class Anthozoa; order Scleractinia; family Euphylliidae; genus Galaxea; species Galaxea fascicularis. The sequence goes on along the minus strand of OX419335.1, from coordinate 10,780,801 downwards.
TTAAACTCAGCTTAATTTCAATTCTTTTAATTTTCCGACTTTGATCACCTGGAAACACCTACTTTCTACATGTGAATGCTATTTACCTTTGTAAAAATCAATTAACTGAATAGCTTAGCATAAATAGACCCTGCTCTGCAAGCTTGGCAGATTTTGTAAAGAGTTCAGTTAGCTGTGCTATCACTCTCGACGAAGCGAGTTGCTCCAGAATAAAGCCGTTTACTACCAAATCCTGCGGTGTGCCTGTTATATAAAATCTGTCCCGTAACAAGGCTAAACCCGGGCCCAACCCTGTTTTAGGGACTAATTCACAAACTTTGATACAATAAAAATTAGTTTGCTTGCTTTCGTTATGGCAAATAGTGATTGAAGTAAGGGCCCCGTCCTGGACTGCCAGATGGGTCGCAGTTACCATGATCATCCCGATTTCCACTTAGCAACATACAGTGTTCTGACTTTCAGTTTTAGACAATACTGGTCAGTTTAGTTGGGATCAACAGTGAAATGAAGCTTCCAAAATGACATACAGCAACCCAAAGAATGGCCTCATTTGCTAAACAAAATTGTCGGAAGCTGCATTGTATGGGGTCGTCCCAGTAAGAGGAACTCCGATTTTCTGGAAAGGTTGCAAAATAAAGCAATGCGAATAATTCTAAGAACGAATCACTTAACGTGCACATACGATCAATGAGGGAGAGACTTGGTCTGTTAACATTATTTAACAGGCCCCGTTATTTACGTCGCCAACTAGTATATAAAATCGTAAATGACTATCACTGTGCCAGGGTATTTTTCATTGCGATCATGCAGAACTTCGCCGTGAAGCCCTCAGAGATATTAGGGAACTCCAGTTCCCAAGATATAAAACAGCTATGGGCCAGTCAACATTGGAGTATGCTGCTGCAAAGGAATGGAATGACCTCCCCAAGGAACTGCGTGCCTGTGAAACGCTAGGGCTTTTTAAAAATAAAACTTTTAAATTCTTAATAGAATTAGACAAGACACAACACTTATGTAGTGTATACGTTTTTATATTGTATTTAATCTTAACTTGCATCGACGACAAATTGTATTTTTAACATATTTCTTATGTTCGGATCACCGGTTCATACCAGCGCTTTTATGTTAAAATCGCTGATGGGTTTTTTCAGTTTAAATAAAGCATTTATTATCATTATCATCATCATTATTATTATTATTATTATGCGAGTCAAAAGTAAAGCAAATGTCAAATGCACAACATTTTCGACCGTAAGGCAAAAGTTATGTAAGTTGCCATATTTGCTCCGACCTTTGAATTTTATGTTATGCGAATATGCAAATTTAGGACATAGTCATATTTATAGCAATTTATTAGTTTTGCTCTTAAGGCAAATTACGAGTAAATTAAATGCAAATGTGCCTTTTTGGTATCCCTGCAAAATAAAGGCAACATCGCTGCTGTTACACTCAAACTGCAATCTTTGCAAAGAAAGTAAATTTGAGCAAATTTGTAAAAGTGTTGGAGATTTGCACATGTGGCAAATATTAAGAAAATTTAAATCAAACGTGTACATTTACTTAACATTTGTGCACATATTCCTGTAAAACAGACACACAAGTTTGCCCCACTTTCCCTGTCGGTACAAATTTAATCCAAATTTAGAGCCCCAAATTTACCACACATTTGCTCAACTGGCAAACATTGGTAAATCTGGTTTTCGTCCAGTGTATGAATTGTGTTGTGATCGGTTCTGATCATTCAACTGCATAAGCGTAATTAAACAAACGCTACTCAGACAGCAACAGCATTATCTAACCAGGAATGACGTCACGGAATAAGATATAACTTCACAATGAGATGGATTCCAGTGCTATCTGGAGTAACCACCTATCTATTTCAGTTTTATTTCTATTTTACTAATGATGGCGGATAATTTGGATGCTTTGATGACATCGTTCCTATTGAGGCCACAAAATCCATATGAATGCTGGGAAAATTGTTGTCACGTAGCGAGAAGCCGTTGTTGGTACCGCCACTGGAATAATAAAAATAAAAATAGTTTTAATAGGGACGATGAACTACCCTAAAGTTACGTTGAAATGCTGGTGGCCAGGGTTTGTGTGTGCCCATTAAGTTAACTCGTGAAAAAACTCTTCTAGAACTCTGACAAACTGGTGCAGGAAGAATTCCGAATGTCTTTTCAAACTAAGATTAATAATACAAAATGGTAGGTCTGATCCCCAAGGGGCGGTTAAAAAACGAAGGGGAAAATTGCCAAATACTTTAATACTACTACGTCATTCTAACATAACATTCGGGGCGAAATGTATCTGGTATTAAATGACTCAAGCAAGGCAGAGGTCTTTCGGTTCGATTAATCACGAACAACAACTTTACCACTTTTCCAACTTTCTTCATGCAGTCTACGGAAACAGCGAATACAATTGAGAGAGAACTTGGTATTATTAAATTCATGTACGTTTGTACGCACCACTTGAAGTTGAGTTTGCCCTCACTGAAACAAGAAAAACCTGTTGGCCAGGATTATCAAGTGCACTGCAAGAGTAGTTCCCAGAATCCTCTGAGGTTACGTTTTTAATCACGAGAGTGGATGGACAGTAGCGGCATCGGCCCTGCTCTGTGAAACGACCACCGGCTGCGAAAGAAAAGAATTAATTGTAAACTGATTTTAAACCCTGCTCTAGAAAGCCATACAGTTTAGGAGAATTCATGCACGTGTGAACAGATTTCATCCTCATCGTCCATTTCTCACTCAAAGAGAATCTAGTCGCGTAATACAGGTGAAATAATACTAAGTTATTGTTCGGGCCTTCGATCGTCTTCAAACAAAGGTTGCAGCTACTTTTCGCTCGGGTGTGAAATTCGCCGGTCATCAGGAGTAGCCATGTTTATTTGTTTACAAGTAACTATTACAAATTAGAGACTGAGACGTGCGAAACTGTGAGCTCGACTACCAGCCGCTGTTCAGAAAATGTGCCCGCCCTCCTCTGGCAAAATTCTGTAACTTTCGTGAGAGCCAATTGAAGTTTGCTGACGATGATAGAGAACCTATCATAGGAATTTCTCGTAAAACCAGTGTTACGTACGTTTGATAACAGAAGTTAATTCGGGCTTGTTTTTGTTCCATGTTATGTTCATGGGGTACCCTTCAGCCCTACACACAAGAACGACGCTGTCTCCAACATCAGCAACAATCTTTGATTCCTTGACAGGAAATCGCACCCGAACTGTTGAATGGAAAGAACAGTTGACACACTTGAAATGAAGGTAATGATATTCTCTTTTAAACCTGCAAAGGCTTTGAACTCTTCACCCTTCTGTTAATATTTGTATTTGATTGAGCTTACTTAATTATCTGTTACAGTGCTAGTTCCGATTAAATTTCATGATTACTTTCATCAAACTGGCAACCTTAATAAAACTATTAATAGCTTCAATCCTTTCTCCCTCTCTTGACGCTGCCGAGTCTTACTGAATCACTTTTCCCGAACCCGTCTTATCTGCGTTATCGTTTTTCAGTTCAAACTCTGTTTCCGAAAAGTTGTCCGGCCCAGCCTTACTTCCAACACATACTTGTGTACATTCAAGTTACCTTCATAAATTTCCAACCAAATAAACAACAATATAAAAATCTTGAAGCCTTAAGCTGTCTCATCGTCAACCTCATCAAAGTTTTTCCTCCTTTAATGACTCTCTAAGTTGCCTATCCACTCTGTTCTTTCCCCGTGTCTTATTGTAATACATTAAGTACCCTATGGTACATATTGTGTTAGTACCCAGAATGCATTGCTGTGATAAAGTTGTGTTGAAGCGGCCGAGTTGTGTGTGAGCCTCGTGGTTATCCTAAGCCAAGATAAATTACAATATACTACACTTATGACATCTTAGACTGCTATAAACATAATCCATCAAATGTTTTCGCTCGCACTCGATTGGTCTTAAAGCTTCACGTGACTGAATATGACCCAGCTAAACCGGGGAATATCCGGTGATAAAAATGCGCGTTGCGAACGATAATGAACACGACAGCCTCCATTTGGATTTCAAAATATGCTCGGATATTTGTCCTTGGGCATATCCACTCCTCGAAGCTTACAGTGTACCTCGAGCTTCGCTCTCGGAAAACTATTCGCTTCTTGGGACAGATATGTCCGTGGACAAGCATCCGATCATGTTTTCGCGCCAAATGGAGAATATTGTTTATTTATACAATAGACGATGCAGCCTCGCTTGATTGGTCTAGAGGAGTTTGCGATTAAAGTATAGAGCACAAATGACGTCACATGAGTTGAAGAAAGTAGCAAAAAACAATGAATAAAAAAAAACGGAAAATGCACTCTGACAATGCACGGAGGAAGTCAAGACGTGGCAAGAACTTCAAATACTGTACCCGCCTGCGGTTCGTGGCATAGGTATATCTTGTTTTGACGTCATCCGTGAGTTATCAAAGTACACTCACACTGCCAAAGGGATTCTATTTGCGAATTTCTTACTATGTAGATACGCTGTCGTAGTCGGTGTAACGTTGTATGCTTGTATGCCATTGAGAAGCACCGTGATGATGCAGTTATAGTTCCCACCATCCTTCGCTGTCACATCAGCAATGACGAGTGGTTGTATGACGTTATTCGTCTGCCTTACAGGAATGCCATTCTTAAAGAAAGTGACCTTGTCTATGGGTGTGGTTTGTTCATTGTTTTTGTGGGTTAACTTGCAGTAGAGTTTGACTTTGTCCCCATATGATGCTGTCCGATTGGGTGTGACGTGGAAAACTGGAAGATCCTCTTCTGTATAAGGTAAAGAAAGTCGATTATTGTTGTACTATTATTTTGCAGGTCAATGTATCTACCATCAACCAAGGAGAGTTCTTTCTTTTATTTGTAAATGTATAAAATATAAACAAAATGCCAGAGAGAAGAAAAAAAAGAGCCCAAAAGAAAGAAACTAAAACTGAAACAAAGTTTTGATATGATTCTGTTATACTGAGCGCCTTCTTGAGAATTATAAACTTTACCAGAAGAGAGTTACTTCGTCTTCGACCTCACCAATGCCATTCACTAGCTAAAGCGTATTATATAAAGATTTAGAAAGCACCACAATGGCTCCGTCTGCACGTGCGTGTAAGTGAATGTTTGTCACTTTCCTCCCCCCCCTAGATACAATATGAATAAATTCTGTAGCGCTAATAGTATTAAAGTGCATGTGTGTGACGTGGGTCCCAATGGCCCGAGACGAAAGAAACAAAATAAAACAAAATAGAACTAACATAAGGCACAATTAGCACAGACTTCTTAAAAAGACAACTAATGATTTTAATCAAGACATTGACATGCAATAAACACAGATAGAACTAATCTTACTTAACTAAGTACTGAGGATTTACAATTATTTACAGTTCACTGTTCAGTTCCTTTTGAGTTCCTTGACTCTCCAACTCCAAAAACCCAAAACCGACTCCACAAACCAAAACCAATTCTACAAACAAAACCTCCTACTCCCTGGTTCAAGCCAAGCTCCGCGTGCTCTCAGCTTTTATCTTCTTGGGAGTAAATTTTCACGATTCCCACACAGCACGTTGACTTTCAGCACTTATCTTCTCCGCTCAACCGCCGCCACTGACAAATGAGTTTCATCAACTGAGAATACTTGGTCGGCGCCTGCCAAAGCCTCTTGGCAGTGATCTCTCAATCCATCTATCGTTTAGTCTCTACTTGCTCTCTCCTTGTTTCCTTCTCGTTTTCCTTCTCCAAAGAACTGCTTTCTAACAACCGTTTTTACGCCTTGCTTCCATTTATATATATATATATATATTATTAATTCCACAATAATTAATTCTTCTAACATATGGCTTACACACTTATTGTTTTAACGGTTCTACATTTACAACACTCTATACTAAATCAACATTTTATGAACAAATAAACTTACAAGCTATTCTTTTTAGTACTAATTACGGTGTTTACTACTAGGATACATTAACACCAAACAATCAACCCCAACAAACAAACCATACAACTGGGAAAACAAGGGACAACAGAAAAAAAGAATTTTTATGACAATGTGACACAAAATTTTTTATTCGCTTGTTCGAAAGAGCTTTCAAAGTGATGAGGAATGGCGTTTATTTTATTGTGATAATATTGCCGATAGTGATAGCATTGCAAATTAGGGGACTTGTGACGTCATAACGTGGACACAAAATGAAGTAAAATCACAAAATATGGAATATCTGTGCAAATTTTAAGTCTACAGGGTTGATTTGCAGGGTTGGTGTGTTGCCAGAACTGCACATGGTGATGGTGGTTATGATGTCACCATAGCAACATACTCGTTACCAGACCTCTACAGTTCCCAAAATGAAAAATGCCTTTTTTGTTGCTCCAGAGTCTACCAGACTTTCTTATACTTGTGCAGTGTAATGAACCTCAAGAGTAAATAACACTTCTTGCAGAGGGAAACTCTGATTTTATCCTTTGGACGGAGAGGGCCTGGAGCCCATTGTGTTGCCATGGAAATGTCACAGTGGACCATATCAAGAACGTAGTGATGAGTATAACAAGTGTAAAAAGTTTCAATTCTATACAAAAAAGTCTTCTGATATATTCCATTTTTGTGATTTTACGTCATTTTGTATCCACGTTATGACATCACAAGTCCCCTATTTTGCATAAATCAAAATATTGAATAACTCGGCAACCAAGAGTGCTATCACAATAAAATAAACGCCATTCCTCAAGCTCTTTCGAACAAGCTAATAAAAAATTTTGTGTCATATGCACTCTAAGGAAAAATGAATTCATGTCAGCTAATATCAAAATTCTTCTCAATATATTCCGAGCTTTAAGGTTTAAGGATGTCGATTGCAAAACATTTTCCAGGGCACCTTTTCTTTCAGCACCAAGTCATTAGCAGCATCTGCTTATAGCTGGCAGCATCTGCTTGTAGTTACAAAGGCATTATAACACAGCGCATGTTACCCAGGATGTTACCAGCATTTTAATCGCTTGGCTATACTCAAGCATGTTAAGGCATGGCTCAAGCCTCATTTGCATAAAATCTGAAAAACAGTAATTACTCTGTCAGAATTAGGTTTAATCGTTGCAGAATTGGCAAGCTAACCAATGTCGACGACCTTAATATTCTAAGACCAATAAAATCTGATAAAATGGGTCACGTGACTATAATTAATTGTTTTATTTTTTGAAAAAACAACTGAAAATGGGCCGCCGAGATGACATACAATCACTGTCAAATTTAGTATTTTTACAATTGTGCTAATGGCCCCTGCAAGAATCTGTCCTGAACGGCCGACTAAAATATTAAGCTAAGAAGTTATTACGTAAAAAAGGTCACGTGACCTTCTTTCTTTCCATATATAGCCTTATATAATTGAGGAGTTCATCCATTCAGGACAGAAATAGTTGCCTTAGAAAGTGGTTAAAAATTTCGTATGGTTAGTTTTTCGTGATACCTCCCTATCCTTGGCCCATTTTAGAATTCATCTTAAGCAGGCTTGTGACGTCACAAGTCACGTGAACACCATAAAGACACCTTAAGAAATTTAAGAATACCAAATCTTGTTTGGGGTAAGTTTCTGGCTCCCCCTGGGATAAAAACAACGTTGTTTTAGGTCAAAAACGTTTTTTTTCTTTCTGGTGGTCTGTACTGGATATGAGCCATGCCTTAACATGCTTGAGTAGCTCTAATCTTTCAATATGGTTTGTACTAATATCGTTTACGAACTGGTAGTCCACATTGCTCGTTTTAAATGGAGACTTTCTTTTTATTATCCGACCCCCTCCCCCTCCCTTCCTATGGATGAGCAGATTCTTCCAGTCGAAGAATGCAGATGAACAGATTCCTACCAGTCGAAGAATGCAGATGAACAGATTCCTACCAGTCGAAGAATGCAGATGAGCAGATTCCTCCAGTCGAAGAATGCAGGGATGAGCAGATTCCTCCAGTCGAAGAATGCAGATGAACAGATTCCTACCAGTCGAGTATGGATGAATGGACAAATATAGCGCAGATTCCTACTGGTCTAGGCGAAAAATAGCGCAGATACCTACTAGTCACATGAACAATAGCACAGATTCCCACTAGTCAAAGAATCGATTGGTCGTCAAGCTAAAGTAGATTCCTACAAGTATGGTTACAATAGTGCAGATTCTTACTGGTCTGGAGAGGTATATCCAGAAATGCAGGTCAAGGCGAAAAACTATACAAAAAAATCTCATCCACATGGGTGGGGGAGGGGGTCCGATAATAAATAGAACGTCCCATGGTAAAAGTTTGTTTGGAAGTTTCAACGAACAGCCCATCCCATTCCATCCGTTTTACCGGCAGCTTTCGGGCCGAAGACTTTCTAGCTGTCACTTTCTGAACAATTTTGACTTACTTGGTGTAACTGTCAGGGTGAAACTAATCCTGTCTTCTTTTCCTACTGAATCAAAGCCCACACAGGAATGTATCCAACGTTCTGCGTCAGTTGTTATGTTCTTAAATTGCAGAGTTGCGATGACTTTATCTCCTGTAAAAACGATTGACAAAAATCATCAGTACATACAGTGAGAAAACAAAAGAACATTACTCCCATTCCGAAACTGAGCTTATTCCATGGTTCGTTTCGGTTGATTGATCATTAGGCGATTAGATTATTACTTGTCAGCAGACCTTTCAACCATTTAACCCGTCAGATGGTATATCGCTGAAGGTTGTGGACCTCAAGGGAAACATCTCCGTGCGTTCTATTTACTTTCTAATTTTTACTGCCATAGCCTTGAGGGATGACGATGATGATGACGAAGTGACAGGAGTGCCTTTATCTTGTCGAAAGGGCTCATTTCTATACCACAGCACTCTATTGAATGCCTAAAAAAAATTTTTTTGTTGCGCGAAGTGACGTTCAAATCTTAGGATCGTTCATAGAAAACTGTTACCCGGGGTGGTGGTGGTGGAGGGCACTCCGGATTAACTGACGGTGATAATCGAATGGGGCAAAAATAAAAGCTCAAACAAAACCTGGACCAAACATTAACTCGCAAAAACTCCCGTGCCGAATCTCCAACCTTAAACATTTCTGGAAAGGAATGTACTTTATTCGGGGAGCTGCGCGGCCAGGACACGCGGATACTAGCTCCGGGGGACTACCATGAATCTTCTTAAATTTGAAGTTTTCACAGAAGATGAGTATTTGTGTAGGAAATCGCACGACCTCGAGTACAATTCGGGATTATGTACGAGTGATTTTGAAAGTTCTCAAAATTGCCCGAGCCTTTAGGCGAGCACAATTTCAGAACTTTCAAAATCACGAGTATCTATTAATCCCAAATTGTACGAGAAGGTCGTGCGATTTTTTATTTATAGTACATTCAGCAAAATTACGAACTTACGCGCCGTTTTCATGGAAACTTACGGAGTACTATTTGGGATTAATTGCACTGCTCTCGACCAATCAGAATTGAGTGATTTTGTTGAGTGAACTATAAACAGAGTTTACCATACTTACGATACTTACAACAGGTACCTGAACAACAAAACTAACTTACAGCACTTTCATTACTTCAATATACTAACATAGTAAACACTACAATATCCAGAAACCGTACAAAAACAGAACAAACAAAAGAAGGGGGAGGGCTTCACAGTGATGTAACTAATTAGGTCTGTTATGAAAAATTGTTGCGTGACTGGTGTCAATGTCTAGAATCTTCGTGAATATTTAGTTAGTTGCATCAGCAGTTTTTTCAAGCCGTTTACGTATGATGCTGTAAATGGTTTAACGTTGTCATGTTACTTTATTTAATTGAGCCGGAGAATCTTATGCTGTAAAGCATATAAGCAGATCTTGAGTCAGCAGTGTTCACAAGCTGTGAGTGTTGGCGGAGGCTGTGTTTATTGAAGTGTGACAGAGGTCGCGTGTAGCAGACATCAAGAAACATTACTTTCATCGTCCCTGTGACGGAGGTCAAAGTGTAATTTACAAGCCAAGCGTGTACTTGTTTTGGAGTTATTTGTGCGAAACTTACTACGTTCGTTTGGAATAAATAACCTTGTTGCTGTTCCGAGAACCCTGCGTTCTGTTTGGACTGCGAACTACCTACCACTCACACAACGAACTCGTAACAAAGTCTTAGTAGGTAAAAGAAACTTAAAAATAATATCGAGTCTTTGCTGGTACACTTATAACGAAGGAATGAGAAGGGGTGGGTGGGGGGGGGGGGGTGATATGAGGGGGGATGACAGTCGGGAAAGATATCAGGTATTAATAATCTTTTCTGAGAGGTGACAGTGATTCAGCTACCTTTTAATCAACTAGCCGAATTTCCCCGACTCAAAAAACTCCCGGAATCGAAAATATCTGTTATATCTCATGAATATTCATGTGAGTTAGTTAGCGCATGCTCAGTTCAGGGTCTTTAGCCATGTGCTTTTCGATGGTTCGAGACGTTGAAATAAATCGTTGAGTTCTACAGTATACTCTATGTGTTTTCTCTCGCTTGCACGAAACCCACTACCCTACAATTTGAAACCCAAACAAATCCTTCGATCATATCCCCGTCACTTGAAATCCAGAGTGCCCCCCCCCCACCACCATCCCCCTTCCCCTGGGAAATGCTATAAACGCCGTTATATCCCGACACCAGTCAGTCTTTATGACCTTTTACACAAACCAAAGACATCAAAATATTTAAAAAGGCTACAGCTGCAGAAAACCATCCTGTTAGCCACCTGATGCCAAAGTAAAAAGATTTATCTCATGATTTTAAGTAAAAGAGTACGCCTTTACCATAGCATCAGCTATAACGAGTTTTTCTTGTTTCATAAAATATTTTTTTAAGTCCCATGTATTTTTATACTATTTGCAATTATTTACTGAGTTCATATTACCTTATTAGAGATGTAACCTATGATATGTATTTAGTTAGCGTTCTATCACAAATACCGTTCTCTGGTTGGCTATGCTGCTCGCTATCTATTCTGTGATAGAAAGTGAGTAGCGTTTGTCAACAAAATGGCGGCCGCTTCTTCGCGTTTTCAAAGTGTCTGCGGGGAGAATTAAGATAATAGGCCATTTTACAGTTGTTCGCTCAGTGACCTGGCCTATGAATGGCAGCGAGGTTGCCTGTGACTTTGTATTGATAGGGACCTCACTGTTTTTATCATGTAAATCATGTTGTTGTAATGCTAACTAGTTTGCATTTACATAAGAAAAACAGAATGGTTTGTATCAAAACAAGGTCACCCTCAGCCTCGCTTCCATTCACAGGCCAGGTAACTCAGCCACAACTGTAAAATGGTCTATTTACTTATTTAGTTTTGAATTACTGGTAGACTAGTAGGCTAGTTTTGAACGACTAGTAGATTCGGGCTGCGCTTTCATCAGCTATCACGCGATAGAAATCGAGAGCGAATAATCTAATTGTTAAATAGTATTTTTAAAAAATATTTTTAAACCGTAATGGTTGAAATGAACAATATCACATACCAAGACAAGGGATCGCACTCTTACCTTCTGTCCTATTGGTCTGGTAAACTCTGTCCGTGTCAGGAATGTCCTGCCAAGACAGTAGGTTCTTTCTCTGAAACTTGACCCTAACCGGTGGCTCTCCATTACCACCAACGACAATACATGTGAAATTGATTTCTGAACCGGTTATTGCAAATGCGTTGTTTGGCATGGGCTCAAGGATTTTCACAGCTATGGGGAAATGTTTAAGCGACTCAGAGAGACAGCATAATCACACTGATGCACCGCTACAGAATAATCTGTGGCGATGCATAAGTGTGATTATGCTGTCTCTCTGTGCCTGGTTACACCTAAAGCCGTGCTAAAGGCTAGCTTGATTGACGAATTTGAAGCTATGAAGTACAAATTGACAACATTTAGTTTGGGATGGGAGGATTGGAATCGCATTTGCACTCTTGTAGCAGGATTCTCGGGGAGGGGCCCAAGGGATTTATAACAAAAGTATTGTCTCCCTTGTCATTTCATCCATTCTGTGACTTTTCAAAGTACGCCGAACTTCACCAAGTGCAGTAGATAGTTTTACTTCCCTTATATGTAAGCATCCTTCACCAGGAGTCTGAGCGTCTGGACTGCGCTCCCCAATGAAAAGATGATAATAATAATAATAATAATAATAATAATAATAATAATAATAATAATAATAATAATAATAAACAAAAAACAAGATATGAAAAGTTATTAAAAATACTACCATTTTTAGCCTCTTCTCTCTTCCTCTTTTCTGATTGTTCATGTACTTTTGAGACTGATGGCAACGAAATTCTTGTTGAGACGCAGCTCTGGTGCAAACGCTGAAAGGTTGAGCGAATCTATCTTTTGTTACTCTTCCGCGAAATCGGTTTAGCTAACAACACGAATCAACGTGCTAGGGCTGCTGTTGGGCATCATAGCTCGGCGTGACAATTTCCGCATAAATGATTTTCAGCCGGGCAAATACCCTGCTGACAATGCCGAGCCAAAAACAGGAAAAATAAATATAAAAATAAATATGCAATGCTGTGTTTATGATGTAACAAAAACAACGATAATCAGTGACGACGGCTGTCCATTTCGTGCCTAAGAAAGTATACGGACAGCCCTGTACGGAACGTGTCACGTCTGACAGTAGACAACTAAATTTCAAGACAACATAGCCAATGCTACAGGATATCATGGAAGTGTATACATGTAGTCACGCGAGCGTTTGCGTCAAAGAAGCTTAGCTTCGCCAAGAAAGAAAGTTTGACGTTACTGCAACCCTCTTTCTTTTATTTACATTTATGGCACGAAGCCATAGAAAGTGAAAATGAATAATTAAGGAGACTAGCTAAAGCGCGGCTAATCGCCCGCTACTTGGATGGTTTTTTCAATATTTCTATTGTTTTTTCTTATATGTTTTTTTTAATTTGATAATTTTTATTATTTTTAATTCTACGACATCAGTTGCATTTTCAAAGCGTGAAATTTGAAAGCAGAATTTAATTGCCGAGGGCAATATTAATGGCAATTTAAGCTTTCTAGATTTGTCTCACGACGATGGAAAACGTACAGTGAAGAAAATGATGCGATTTCACAAAAACTTTGTTTGAACTGAAATACTTGCGGGAGAGCTAAAGGAAGTCTGCTCAAAAAGGATTCAGTCATTATTCCTCTTTTGTTTAAAATGGTTTGAAATGATTTGTTTTAGATTCATTCTCAACTCCACTATTGTCGTGTCAGTCGTGTCACGACACAGCAACGAATAGGCCACAAGCACTTTGCGCGAGAAACAGTTAACATAGCGATTAACTGGTCATCAGCTAGAAAGCTTGCACAAACGATTGCTACATTTTTGTTTCTTCGAAGTCTTTTGTTGGCAACGATGGAAGTAAAATATACCGGTTGCTTAAGTGTAAGTGGTATATGACCTGTTATCAACACTTACCTCCCTAACTCTTTGTCTTATCACTCGTGCAACGTCGCACATTGAACTCGATTTTCAAGTTGGCTCCCCAGGAACAAAATTTACAAAAAATCAAGCTATTATTATAATTAGAGGGGTCAAAAAGCGATTCTCTTGTACACTGTCGTTATGAAATCAGTTCGCGAAAAAGAAAGTGAAATATGGATTAAAATATCACTTGCCAGCTACCTGTGCAGAATTAAACCCACCTTCGGCACCAAAACAGCCCAGCAAAGCTACAAGACAGCAGAAAAACGTAAAATCTCCCATTTCATCTCCTTCCTTGTACTTTGAGTGGAAATCGAACGAGAAGTAGAATAAACAAAACCTGCACTGGGTGCTGACAACTTGCCTTAGCCTCTTTAGCTCAAGTTCACAGCTATTTAAATGCACTGATTGACTTGACGACTTGACTGACTTGACTCAGGGTCTTGAAGAAGCGCATATTCTAAATGGCTAACTATAGCTGCAGAGCAAACAATAGAATTTCAACTTGTCATTTAAATGTTGTCGTGGTTACGTTGTGTTTTGGCTTCTACGTCAAATGGTGTGAGATTTGTCGTCGAGTTACCTTATTGCTTATCAGCCTTAGATCGCTGTGATTGTGAACCTGTAGAAACTTGGTTCCGCACTGGACGAAAAAATGGATTTTCACCTATAGAAAATGTGTAGCAAATCTGTGGTAAATGCCACATTTACTCACATTTGCTCAAATTTTCTGAAAATCAAAGATCAGATTCGGCACAGTTTTACATTGTGGGCAAAGCCGGTAAATGCCACATTTGCCTTAAATTTGGGACAGTGGGAAAACGTACAGATAACATGTTAATTTTCTATGAAATTGCTGGATAGTAAATATGATACCAAAACGAAAACTTTGCTAGTACTTTGCCTTGTATTGTAAACTAAGTCAAAACTGTGAGCTTTGATCACGTTTACAAAGGCATCAAACGAGGGTCAAAAATGTTGTTTGCTTGCTGTTTACTTAGGACGCAAAAGCATACAAACAAGTATTTTTGCGCATTATTTGCTATAAGTAGGAATGGTGTGTAAAGAAGTATCTTTGCGCTTATTTGCTAAGGATAGGAAAGGCGCGCAAATTCGTATTTTGCGCATATTTGCTTGCGATAGCAGAGATGTGCAAACAAGTATATTACATCATATTTCATAAGGATAGCAAAGGTGTGCAAACTAGAATTTTTGCGTGATTTTGCTCGGGATGGTGTAGGCGTGCAAACACGTATTTTTGTCCACATTTGGCTAGGATAGCAAAGGCGTGCAAACTAGAATTTTTGCACAATTTTGCTGGGGATAGCATAGGCATGTAAACAAGTAGGTTTGCAAATTTGGTTAGGAGAGCAAGGTGTGCAGCAAAGTCGTGCAAACTACAATATTTGCACAGTTTTGCCCGGGATAGCCAAGGTGTGCAAACTAGTATATTTGTTCATGTTTTCTAAATGAAGCAAATGAGGTCAAAATATGACATTTGCCAAGATGACAAAGATATTCAAAATGACAGTTTTGCTTGGAATAGAAGTTATGAATAACAATATCTTTCCCTCATTTTTCTTAGGTGACCTGATAATCACCTTTTCAGTTCCCGTAATTTCATTGTGATGGACACTCATGCCATACCCTTGACAATTTGTGTTGACTGTATGTTAAATAAGAAAAAAAAATGTCAAATAATAAATTAAACTAAGCAACTTTAATAATCTGAACATAAAATTAAAAAAAAACAACAACAACATTAGTTACACATTCTCAACGTTGTCACATTGCTTATTATCACAATAATAATTGCAGATTGAAATGGAATTTAAAGAGCTACGGTAAAGATCTTTGGACTGTCCAAAGATTTTATACTAGGAAACCTCAAATCAAGTACCTACGATAGAGTTATTGTCAGTTAAGAACATTGACCTAGAGTCCTTGGTTGTAAGGAAACACATTTAAGTATTCAGTTGTTCTTTAGATAAATCATAGTTAATAGAGAGGAATGGTTATGAAACCCGGCAAACATCAAAAGAGCAAACAAAGACGCCAAGATTTATGTTGGAAGGTCCATGACCGTGCACAATCTACTGTTTTGCGTTCATACACTATGCATGAGTAACGTCACCAAAACGTTTCTATTGGTTAGTTCCTCGGTCAGTAGTAAACATTGTGTTTTGTGCACAGTCAAGGCCAAAAAAGAGAACAAAAACATAGAACAAAGAACTTTGTCGAGTTTCATATCCATTACCTTCTATTGACTGTGGATAGATTGACTGTCGAAAGTAATTACGTGATTGCAAATGCTATGCCAAAAATGGGGGGTTACTGAGGTTTTTTTTAAATGTTGCCATGGTAACCTTTTTAAAAGAAATAAAGGCTGCCTCAGCATACCATAATATTGCTGTCATGTGATACAGTGTTGTAATGGTGATCCTTCTAATAAGAAGTTTTGAAATGAGTTCCAGCCAATGTAATGGCATGTAAAGGTACACTTAGAGGGACACTGTCATGCCATTTTTACACTGCAAATTCAAACAATGCTTTTTGGTTGAAGGCAGCCTCAAAATAATGACAAATTTCATTTAATGACAACTATAATTATAATATATGGGCAATATTTCAATCTGTATTTGACCACAAATGTCCAAGATATAGTTCTGTGCATTAACTTGAAAAGGTGTTGAGTGAACTTTTTGTTTTCAAGTTTTCACATTGCAAAACACATATAAATTCAATAACATAATGGGCTGTTTAAAGGTGAAAGTTATTCAATTTTGACCCTAAATCATTACAAAGCATGTGACAATAGCCCTTTAGGATGCCAGTTCAGATGGCATTATAGCAAACTCCGGAGCATCATCTGGTGCTTGGCGCATAGATGGTGGTCCTCTTTTCCTTTCCAAAACCATGCCTGCACTCTTTTGACTCCGCCGCCTTGCAATCTTTCTATCGAGGCGAGCCATTAGATCATTTAATTCTCTGCTCCTCCAAGAAAGGGGTTTAATGCAGAGATATTTCCTTTGCGATCCAGGCTCTGCATCTGACTCACTGCTGTAATCATCCTCCTCCTCCTGTTCTGACACTGACTCCTCGGATGACATGAAGTCCGTTGTGATGCATGGCAGGTATCTTTGCTTCTCCTCTTGTGAGATGGTTGTCGACTCCCGCAGTGCTTTTGCCCGCTTAAGGCGTTTCTGCAAAAAGGTTAAAATCAACAGACTTATATGTTAATTGCTATTAAACAGTTCAAAACTTAGACCTACCAATGTAAAAGAAAATGCCACTTAATTTACTTAGGAATAATAATGTTTTGTTTTCATGGATATGATAAGATTAATACTACATGTTGTATTACTGTCGGTGATTATGATATTAATCCAGGCTCGTGCATTCAAAATCTTGGCGTGACGGTTTGATGGTAAGTTAAGTATGTCTACACATGTCACTAAATTATGTAACACTACTGCTTTTCATCATTTACATAATATTAGGACTCTTAAGAAGTATCTATCGCACCATTCTTTATTGATTTATTCATGCCAAAAAGCACTATGGACAGTCCTCCATGAATTATTTTACTGATCGATTTCTTATTTCAAGAATAAAAGTAAAGTAATGAAGATTGATTTTTTGCAGTTTTTAGACAGAGAACTTCACATTTAATTCCTGTGACACTTTCACAAATCAAAATGTATGGAAAGATAATAAAAGTGCATTCAGAGAAATAAATCTGATCTAATCAGTGTTTTGTAAACACATTAGCATCTAACTTCTGTAATTACCATATTTTTTCTGCTTCTTTTGCGCTGCTCTTGTTGCACTTGCTCCTTCCTTTCACTGTCATTGTTTTTCTTCTGCCGTTTTTTTGTTTTGAAGTGGGCACGTATTGCAGCTATTGGAATAGAAATCAATATTTATAAGCTTTAAATTTAACAAAGGAACATGAAGCATTTGAGCTCACATGCAAGTTTGTGAACATATAAATACCTCTGATGAGGGCAGTGGGTGTTGTGGTGTCAGTGCTACGGACACCTGCAGTTATTTCCAGATTCACAGCTCTGTTCTCTGGATCCGTCAACCTAAAAGAACATTAATAAAAGGAAAATATTCGATCTCCATCTATTACTATAGTACTAATTATACTGATCATGATCTGATATATCATTCTAAAATGTAGTCAACTGTTTAATTCAGTCACCATCAGACCACATACAAGACAGTGTCCTTAAGGTTTTGGAGGGCCCGCAATCGCAGGAATTTGTTTCAGTCAAACAATCAAGATATTTTTGCCAGGAATGTAGCTGACCAGTTGAACTGCACTGGTACATATTTGTACCACCCTGGGTGGCTGTCTCACACATTCATTCAAATAAAAACGTTCCCATTGAATATTCTGTTGAAATTTAGATCAATTTGGATGTGTGTGAAGAATGTAAAAAGTTAAGAAAACCGTCAACAGTCTAAAACAAGTTACTTTAATCATAATTCTGGATATTTATCTATGCAGCTTCAATAAATGCTGTCAAACCAGTTTTGGGAGAACTTTTATACACAACTTTGACCTCATATTGTACTTGCTTTTCTCAAGGCATAACTTAAAGGGATTAATTCATGAGCATTTTACAGTTTTTAGCCAATTCTGTGCTAAGGTCATCAATGAATGCTTCTAGTCATTCACATTACATTGTATGACCAATGAAGATTTAACAAATGTTATCAAGTAAAGCAAAACATAAATACACACAGCGGGGCTTTAAACATGCCCAGTATTCTAATATAAAACAATACTGACTTACAACATACCCTTTACGGCATTGGTAGGCGTCTTGACAGGTTCCATACTATGAACACCATTAAGAAGTGCATAGTTGACAGTTTTGTTTATTGGATCAGCAAAGCTGAAAATAACAAAAGAAAATAATATTATAACTTTAAGAGCTTGAGTTACTGTCTGTTTATAAACACAGTATTACACACTTGTCATCCATTTATGTCTACATTAAAGCTGATCACAAGCACTATCCTTTGTAAGATCTCACAAAACTCAAGACCTCAACAGGGCTGTGCTCTAGTGGCGCCCGGTCGCCCCTGGCTCCTTACTTTTGCCATTGGGCGACCAGGAAATATTAGTTTTTGCACCAAACCTATGTGCTGGGCGCCCTGGATTTCAAGGGTTTAGAGGTTTGGGCACCCAACTACTTTTCTTAGAGCACAGCCTTGCTCAAACTTAAAATGTACAATGTCAAGTAAAACTGCTGAATTATTTTCATGAACACTACTGCCTGCAATTTGACTCAATCAATGGTATTAATCATGGTCACTCAGCATGGTCTATAAAGTTTAAAGATCAGGCAAAGGCCATTACTGACGATAATAATAATAATAATACACCTGTAATATCATGTACCAAATTAAGATCTCGCAATTAAAAATGCTCAAATAAACTGCTGAATTATTTTCGTGAAACCTACTGCCTGCAATTTGGTGAAGGAATATTAATCATGGTCACTCAGCGTGGTCCATAAAGTTTAAAGATCGGGCAAAGGCCATCACTCACAATATGCACCAAATTAAGATCTCACAATTAAAATCTTCAAGTACAAAACTGCTGAATTATTTTCGTGAAAACTACTGCCTGCAATTTGGTTCAACAATATTGAGCATGGTCACTCAGCATGGTCCATAAAGTTTAAAGATCAGGCAAAGGCGATCACTCACAATATGCACCAAATTAAGATCTCACACTTCAAGTAAAACTGCTCAATTATTTTTGTGAAAACTACTGCCTGCAATTTAGTTCAACAATATCAATCGTGGTCACTCAGCATGGTCCATAAAGTTTAAAGATCGGGCAAAGGCCATCACTCACAATAGATGCACCAAATTAAGATCTCACAATTAAAATCTTCAAGTAAAACTGCTGCCTGCAATTTGGACCATGCTGAGTTACCACAACTTATAGTATTCACGGTCCATGCTATAATTCAAAACCAACGTTGTTTATACAGTGGAACCCTGTTTATAAGACCACCACGAACTATTCCATGAAAACTTGATAGCTTTAACAGGGTGTGCCAGATACAAAAATATTAAACTACACAATTAGGAGGAAGTCGCAATTACAAACTGACTTACTGTGAGCTCTTGCAGCGCAGCGACTGGTGTGGAATTCGGCAGATGAGGAGTAGCAGCTTCAGTTAATCGGCGATTCTCACGTAGCGTTCCAGCAGTAGATGATGTGGATGCTCTGTCCATTTCCCGCTCTTCTTCATGATCACTCTCCGCCAAGGAATTCGAGGAATAAAAGCGGGCTACAGCTCGTTCTGTAATTATAAGCTGTTGCTGGACGTCCGATTAAATTTAGAATTCCGCTTGAATACGATGCTTACTAGGCTTATTGGGAGGTACCATTTTCGATGTATTAAACGTACGATAGTAACTAAAGTGGGCTTTCGAAGAACCAGGCGAACGAGAGAAGAGGCGAACTAGCCAGCCGCGTGAATTCAAAAGCAACTGAAATCCGTTTCTCTGTCAACACTTTCAGCTTGATCCAATGCAAGGTCAAAGTTTTTTCCACGTGAGAGTCGCGCAGTCGCGCAGGCCTGGCCTGTCACCGGATTACCGCTGACTGGCAGTAATTGCGGGGCGTTGTTTATCATTATGAATCCAACAACCAAAGGTACTTAAAGATTTAGAGAAACACAAGGTCATTAGATTTAAGCGTTAGTTATCATTATGCATTATCTCGCGTGAACCAGTATAAAACTGTAAACAAACTCCAGAACAATCATTGGCTGAAACAGTCTGTGGGTACATTATAACCTCATACACAACGTCCCATCTTAATTTTGGCGCTCTTTACATTGTTGCGGCGGGAAAGAGTTGAGTGACTTGTATTATTTCATGGAAGGCAATCAAACTGACGGAAGGCCTTTTAAATGGAGAGGGAATATCGCTAGCTAGCGAGCGTCGTCGTATGAGAAATCAAAGAAAGAAGAGGAAAGCAATGACAAGTATGAACATAAAGCGAATGCAGTCATCGAGGGTCTCGCCGAACGATTGCGGAAAGAAACGAAGCAAAAACAGCGACTGCTTTTCCTTGGACGGAACCACTATTTAAAATGGAAGGCAAACAAAGATTTATTACTTCTAAAGAAAAGTACACAACTACTATCTACCTCTCGATTTGGGACGCGGACAAAGGTAAAGGTGATGTCCAGTCTGTGCTGCGCACTCTAAAGAATTTGTTTACGTTTTCGTTTTGATTTAAGTAAGACGTCACAAAGTGTAACATTTCGAAACTACTTACATGGAATTAATTCAAAGTTTCATATCTTTTGGATGTGAAGCGTTGGGAATAGATTTTAAAATGCTTGGAAGGGTAGGTAAGCGGTACGTAACCAATCAATTCGCATTCCATCATTTGAGGCTCATAGACACTGAATCAAAACAAAAACGTAAATAAACTGTTATTTCGTCAGCAGTTGTTACCATGGCAACAGTAGTTGAGGGTTATTCAGAGGCACATTTAAACTTCTGGCACCCCAATTTTTGAACATGACCTTTTAGGCTTATGTTGAAAAAAATGTACAAGCAAATAAGGTCTATTCATTTCGGTGAATGTTGCATTTTGTAGGCAGACATCAAAAGTCTAAATGAGTTCTGTATGTATAATGGCGGGCACACCCATGAGTACAGTATAACCCAGTGTTTTTTGTATTTAATCTAACCGCAATAGGCTGTACTTTAGGTGGCACACCCATGAGTACAGTATAACCCAGTGTTTTATGTATTTAATCTAACCACAATAGGCTGTACTTTAGGTGGCACACCCATGAGTACAGTATAGCCCAGTGTTTTATGTATTTAATCTAACCGCAATAGGCTGTACTTTAGGTGGCACACCCATGAGTACAGTATAACCCAGTGTTTTATGTATTTAATCTAACCGCAGTAGGCTGTACTTTAGGTGGCACACCCATGAGTACAGTATAACCCAGTGTTTTATGTATTTAATCTAACCACAATAGGCTATACTTTAGGTGGCACACCCATGAGTACAGTATACACCCAGTGTTTTATGTATTTAATCTAACCACAGTAGGCTGTACTGTGCCCTTCACAGTAAATCCATGTCTCTCTCAAAGTCCTCTGCAGGAAAGATTGTACTAAAACTGTGTGAAGCTTTGGAACATATAGAGTCAAAAAGGCTTCTCGATACACATATAAAGGATGACAACATTCTTCTTACAGTAGTAAACAATATGTACCATCCAATGCTCATTGATTTTTGAAATGATTTTTCTCTGTCTGATGCTCCTTCAAAAAAGAAATCTTTGACTGCTCACGAGCAAGGGGAGTACAGGAAAAAACACTGGCATATAGCCCCAGAAATAGTTCTTGGCCAGCCACCATCTTTTGCTTTGGCCATGTTTTCATTTGGGATAGTCATGGCAAAATCAGGGTTGTAAAGAGCAACAAAAAATTATTCATTTATTAATTTGTTGAGTGTCCATGCACAAATTTAACAAAAACAAAGCAGATTCTTCATTTGTTGTAGCATTCACTGTTGGGTTTTCAAAATGTGGTCATTTTTCGGAAGCCCACCATCAAGATGTGGTCATCTTTAGGTGGGCAGTGAAAACTACAAGAAATGAAAATTGACATTTATGTGTAGAAGATTCTTGTTTTGATAATCATTATGAATTAATTTACTGGTATATGATGTATTGCAACCCTGATTTTGTGAAATCTACAGGATATTTTACAACTTTATTTATCATCAACAAAGTGACTGAAGTAATGCACCCTAATCCAACTTGTCAGCGAATAATTGCACTGTGGATGGAAACACAGTGATCTGACAGTTATCCATGCCAGTGTGCAGGTTTTTATGTACAGTTTAAGGTCCAGAGTAAGAAATGTGCAAACTGTTGGTGTGAATTTAATATGGATGAAAATACAGTAAATGATCTGACTACTGGACCTTTGTCCAGTAGAATTGCTTTGGTCTGTTCACTTTAACTTTAGTCAACTTTCTCCTTTGAAACGTCTAGTTTTAGTACTTGAGCATCCCAGCTCATTGTGTGATCTTTAGCTTTAATCAAGTAATGGAAGATGTGCTCAGCTGATGTCCCCTTTGTTTTACTCTGGGGTATTATATGACTATAGGTTCTGACTCAGAATTAGGACTAGGACCCTTTCTGTAATACCCAGGGATGAAGATAAAATTTTCAACAGACGGGAACTATCAGTTCACAGGCGGGTTTACAAGAATCCATTCCTACAGAGTTTTAAGACCATAGAAGGTTTTTCAGCCGGGAAAATCAAGTTGACAGCCGGGTATTTTCTCCGGCTTCCGGCTATTATCTACATCCCTGAATACCTCTGATATTCTGTTAGTAATTTGCAGAACAATTTGAACTTCTATATTGAATGCAAACAATGCCTAAAGCAAGCATTTTATAACCCTAAGACTTCTACAACCCTTGCCCCTGTTTCTACAGCAACTGACAGCCTCTAAAATAAGGCTGAACACCAAGGTTTCAGGTTAATTAGCCCTGTTTGGGATATTTTTATTAATTATTTCTTGTCTGTTACAGTATTAGATCAGACTCCTTTTCTATTTGCATTGTTAACAGTAACAGTTCAAACCAGGCTTGCAAAGAAGGAACAGAAAAATTTTATTCACTCAGGAATTTGTAAGCATTTTCTCAATTGGTTGTGATATTAACTGTTGGGTTTTCAAATGTGGTCATTTTTAGGGAACCCACCAACAAGATGTGGTCATCTTTAGGTGGTCAGTAAAAACTACAACATCTAAATACAGTTGTTGATGACTTAACATTTCTTTCTCGAATCGGGAGAATAGGACCGACACAAACAACGAGTGAGAAGGAGGTTAATCCCAACCCTGTTTTAGGGAAATTCACATAAATTGATACAATAAAAATTAATTTGCTTGTTTTAATTATGGCAAAATGGCTTTTCTATCTTTTTTTTCCGGTTAATCATATGTATTTGCCTAGTTAATTATAGTTTCCAGTTATTATTCAGTTGTAAAAGACAAAAAGCCAAGATCATTTAAATTGAACCACCTGATAACTGTACATGTAACAGCCGAGGTTGCGAACTAATCACAGAAGCAAAACTACAGCAAATGTCAAACGCACAACACTTTCAACCGTAAGGCAAAGGTTATGTCAGTCGCCATATTTGCTCCTTAGCAAACATGAATTTTATGTTATGCGAATATGCAAATTTAGGATATAGTCAAATTTATAGCAATTTATTATTTTCGCTCTTAAGGCAAATACAAGTAAATTATATGCAAATGTGCTTTTTTGGTATCCTTGCAAAATAAGAGCAAACATCGCTGCAAATTAACGTTTTTGCAACACTTTTTGTCTGCATTTGCTGTTACACTCAAACTGCGATCTTTGCAAAGAAAGTAAATCTAAGCAAATTTGTTGAAGTGTTGGAGATTTGTACATGTGGCAAATATGAAGAAAATTTGCATCAAATCTTTACATTTACTTAACATTTGTGCACATATTCTTGTATAACAAATATGCAAGTTTACTAACTTTTCCTGTCGGTGCAAATTTAATCCAAATTTAGAGCCCCAAATTTGCCACACATTTGCTCGACTTGCAAACATTCGTAAATCCGTTTTTTCGTCCAGTGCCGGATACGTCGAAGCTTCGTTCTTGGTAGAATTGTTTTCAATTGATTAGAAAGTGAATGTTGACGGAATTCGAGCCGCCAAATTACGTGTAGTAGTGATTGCTACTCAGTTTTCAGCTTTCCTGAACTTTTCTTTTCTGTTTCGAGAACTTGTTTGTTTTTTTTTTTTTTGGTTACTGTTCCCAATACTTGTAAAAACTGTTGGGACATGTCAAAACTTCAAGCGGAAGTTTAAAACAATCTGCATTTTTCGAGAGTTGTCCTTAAGAATTTTTGCCTTGGGACGATCGGGGACACTTCACTAATTGTGAGTATTTCCGGTTATATTGACTTAACGCCAGCTGTATCGTTGGTCAGGGGCTTAGGGGATTTGGAAAACTGTGTGTACTTCTGGAAATATCTGGCTACATCCCTGTTGGTTTGCATAATTTCAGTATACAGCTCTTTCAGCGCGTATGATCTGAGGGACAGTCTTCTTCGGCTCTGAGTGAAATCGATCCAGATCGGCGTTTGTAAAATTATGAAATTTCACCTAGTTTTTGAAGGTTAAGATCAGAGAACCTAGCTCAGTATTCTTAATCGCGAACAAGAAAAGTAACTCGGTAATAATGATACCATTTTGTCGTCTTTACCCGTTGGATTGGCCTATGTAACGTCAAGAGTAAGTGTTTCCGGCTCAGCTGACTGGATTTGTTTAGATTTCCTGCAGAGGGTGGCCGTTTTTCTGTCTTCCGCCAGCCATAGACGACGTTGATTACTGAATAGGCTTCCTGGTTGGCCTGATTTGTACATTTGATTACCGCTAAATATTGCTGAACTCTTGTATAAAAAGGGCAGCGATTTTGGTGATGGTAGTTAAATTAGATCGCAAACATTTAGATTGGGGGCAAGGCGGAAAACAGTCAACGAAGGTTTTGTCTACCTGCGCTCTTGCTGTGCCCAATTCCCCAATGACCTCCCCTCGATTGCGTGATTTTTGAGGCCTCACGTGATCAACATGACTCGTTACACGTGAACACAATTCGTACCGTAATAGGCTCAGGTCAAACGCTTCACATAAGCCGAACTCAATTACATTTTAGTCCGGTCCAAATTAGTTAAAGTGGGGGGGGGGGGGGGGGGGAAGCTAAAAACACTTTGGTGCTCCTATTCCTATTTTTCGCGTTGCCTGTTACCACCGCGTAGCTCCATCTCCACCGCATAAACTACACACAACATATAATTCCGCGATTTTCGCTCTGACGAAGGGCTAACTTCAAAACGTCAGCTCTTAGAATCCCTGTACGGTGGTCAATTTTTGTTTATCAACTCCAAATTAGTTAAGTTGGTTTGTTGAGTAAAATGTCGAACTTGATTCAGCCGAACTTAATTGTATCATGAATCGAAAATAAAGAGATTGAGGCTTACTTATACCGTTTGATATACATTAACATTACCACGCAGTGAGATCGAATTCACACTAAACTAAACTAAAACTAAACTGAAACTCACGGCCTAGGAGGGCCATAGCCCATAATGTAACGGGTGTACTGTGTTCCAACTGAATCTAAGATGGCGGAGGGCATTAGAAACCCCGGGTGGGAAAATGACGAGGCTCTGAAAAGTGATTTTCAGAAATATGTTCGCCAGAACCTACAGCGAAATGCGATTTTTAAGTTAGATCAGTTGTCCAACATATGCATGGAGTTAACGGAGCCTTGGCCGCCGGCTGCAGTTTTTCGGCATTAAGTATACCGACTATGAAGTGGACTTAGTAGCAGTAAAATGTGCTCTCAAGAAAGAGTTACAAGGTCCAGGGAAGCTTCTAGGTTATCGGGCCATGCAGCAACTGAAAGTACGAGAGTCATATGGACTGAACGTTCCACGCGATTTGGTATATGCGGTGATGGGGGAAGCTGAAAATAAAACTCAACACATATAAAACTGAGACAAAATAAAACGTAGCGTCCTCAGAATGAATGAAATTTATCTTATATTACAGACAAGAAAAAAATAAACCCCTCCTTTAAAAAAAATACTAAATGAAACAAATAAAAAACAGTAAACTATAGAAAAAAAAAACTAAAAAGTACAAGAAAATAGAAAAACAATTGATGATTTTGCCATGGCACGCATAGGCCACCATACAGATCGTCCCACTATACGGTCCATTGTTTCACCATACAGTCAGAAATAGTGAAGAAAACCTTCTCCCTCAAAATAAAATGTTAAGAACAATCACCCGAGTTAGAACCCAGTCTCAGGTTGTCCACAGTACCAAGGTCGACGACCGTAAATCGAAGCTTTTACCGGCTAATACAATGTTTGTTATTAAGCAGTCTCAAAAAACGATGAAACGCTCTGGTTGGACACCAACTGGCTTTAGCGTCACAAGTCGGGAAAGTTCAAAAATTGTCAGGGCAACCAGGTTCATTCTTCGGCATTTTTCGGGAAGCGCCTCTTAGCTCGGAACTTCTACGATCCTTCGATGAATCTTCGTTAGAGGATAGGTAGCCATTTTGGGGCCAGCTTCACAAGATTTAATGATTGTCTGATCAAGTGCAATCAATCAATCAATCAATTGTTTATTTGATAAAGCAGGTTGAGATTGCAAAAATTACTAAAGTAATAGTTGCATCGGCAGCTATGAGCTGATGTGGACCTGCTATGAGACTATCTAAGATATGTAAAATAAGTTATAAACTAAAAACAATCATAACTGCAATCACTCCAAAGCTTAGTTACAAGAAAGCTGCCATAGGTATAACTTAAAATGAATAATTAATAAATAATAGATGATAATAATAATAATAGACTTAAATAGGGAACTTGATGAATCCTAATATTAATAGTAAATAAAGTCATCATTCTTGTTTGAGATTACAGTGGCTTCCTTATTGAAAGAAAAATTAAGAATATCTTTTGAGTGCTTCCCAATTATTGCTTTAAACCCTTCTTTGCTAACAGTACAGTGTACATGGTTTAGCTTTTTTTATTTATAAAGTTCCATATATTTGGGCCTCTATATTGAAGGGAACTTCTACCAAGTTCAGACTGCACCCTAATAATATTAAATTGATTACAAAATCTTTGTGATCTGGATGATAACGAAAACATGCAGAATTGAGGTAGCTGCTCAGGCCATGTCTCTAGTGCTACAAGTGACACCAGCTCGCTAAATCAATCATCCTGCTTCTTTATGTCTCTTCCCTAGAAACCTCTCCCCAGTGACGTAACCGAGTAGGAATAGTACCGAGTATCGGCTTACAACTCCAGAATAAAAATTGATTCAGGTTGTGAGACCCTAAAGGTCAGAAAATCGGAATAGTTTATGCCGGAGTGGTTTTAATTTGGAATTGTTACTCAACTGGAAGGAAATCTGTATTCATCGGAAGTTATCATTAAAGAGTATGGTCGTTTACATCACCCAGTGACCACGGATCGGCCATGAGAATGGGAAGCCGGATAAATTGCGCTTATGAGTGGCTGTTGTAGACAACTTGACAAAGTCGTATTTTATGTAGTAAATTATGCAGCATAATTAATAGTTGCGGTTACTCTGAAACCTTATTTGTGGCTGCAGCCGTGAAATACGCTCAGGTAAACGTCGCACGCAAAACTCTTCAAATCGCTAATGCATCAGTCAATTCCAGCAGTGCCCACCCCCTCCCCCCGGGCTAACCCCCGGGCATTAGCAGTTTTTGAAAAATAAAATGGTCACACATAAGCTGTCTTAATGCCCCCGGGGTGGGGACGAAGGAAGAGGGCAAATGCCCCGCCCCCGGGATCGTTGCCTTCTAACACCTCTGCAGTTTTTTTTCTTAATCAGTGAATAAAACGTTCCACGTTCGAGTGTTTTAATTAAAGCAATGGTAAGACCTCAGGGACAACAGAACATGCTAGTTGATTAAGTGATGATGTATGATCTGTCTTGAAGATCGCATCATTTGATTCGCAAGCCTTGAGTATTTTAATCCAGGTTGACTTTTATGAATTTAAAAACTGCTAGGCCAGTTTTGAATGCGAAATAGTCGAGTTCACGTTGATTGTTTCCGATCTCTCGATATGTGATAAACAAAATATAGTTCAAGTTGTTGCTTTTATTTATGTGCTTACAAGTAATGAAGAAATATCTAAAATTGAGAAAACTTACCTTTAAAAACATGCAATCTCCAAACAAACGCCTGGTCTTTGCCAATGAATTCCTCCATGGCACTTTTGAAAACACGCCGCATGTCAAATGCCCGGGGGTTGCCCCAAGGAACGCAAATGCCCATCCCCCGGGCCGCGATAAAATTGCGAATGCCCCACCACCGGGACGGACAACGTGAGCAAATGCCCCGCGGTTGCCCGGGGGTGGGGGGGGGGTATGAGCACTACTGATGCATAAAATTCGCCGTTTTCAGCTACAAGAACGACAATACACGACATTTCAGGTCAAAAGACGTTTATTTTGATATTAACCGAGGCATATTTCGATAAATGAACATTTTCGATATTCCCATAAATTTCAACTAAATTAAAAATACCCTACGGTCACAGAGTTTGTGTGTGCCTCCTGTGCTCGCATCAAGTTGTTTTGCTCTCGTCCTATTTCTCACGCCTCCAAAATCCTCCACGGAAACGGTTAAACAAAAGCTTGCTCTGCCTGAGGACATAAACAAATTTTTCAGTTACTGTGTTGCCCGGGTGACCGGAAGTGGTCAATTCCCTTCACTACCGTAAATTGGTACAGTATTTATGGTTTATAACTGAATTAGTCAAACTACAGGTGTTAAAGGAACAAACAGGTCTTCGAAATTTCAAAATTGTTCCAGTAAGCGATAAATGATAAAATTTGCGAACCTTTTTGCAGCTAAAAGGAACATACTGGAACGAAGTAAGCCTCGGTTTCATTCAAATGCCCGTGGGTTAGCCTCGGTCGAGTGCTACAGAGGAGGTGTTCCGCCTGGAGCAAAGATGGCCGCTTTTTCGCTAAAACTGCTTCTGTTTTTGGCTGTATACTTTGCAGACAAGGCCCAAGGTAGGGACAAACGTAGTTTTTATCTTTTTAAGTAAAGTCTAGTGATCTGCTGAGTAGAGTTTTCAAAAGCCTTACTTTGCGAGGGCTTAACGCTTTCAAAAATCGTGTGATGCATATTATCGAAGCAACGAGACCGATGGAAAATATGCTGATTCGAGTGATACCTTCGAAGTTAAGATGCTAATTCTTGAGTAAGAAACAAGATTTGCTTTCAAAAAAATACGTCGAGTTCGCTGCTAAGGCTGGTGATCTTTGTTTTCCTGACAAAGAATGTGCTGACATGACCTCGGTCATCATGAAATTTTCCTAAATCTATGCAAATTCGCGCTTGTTTACTTGATTTGGATTTGATTGCGGTATTTTTAACAGTAGACTAAATTTTTAAACCTTCTTCAGCGATCTTGAAAGTTTTAGATCAAATAGTTTTTAATTATTCGATGCTTCCCAGAATTGTTTTAAAAGTGCGGGCCTCGACACGCTTAAAGCCCGTGTAAAGCTTGACAACATTGAGCTTACGGCCTCGTTCTATCGTAAAAGCATTTTACACTTTTCTAAATTTTAAACGTTATCTTGGTTCTACTGCCTTTGAAATCATAAGAATTAAAAATAAATAAAATATTGTTGTTTGATTTGCTGTTAGATCCGTTTTACAACCTTTTTGCACACTGCAGATGGGTTTCTTGTTTTCAAACTTTCAAGCAAGAAGGGTAATTTATAAATATTTTCAACTCACGAGCTCAAGCCAATTTACTACAGCTGTATGTCAGAAATTCCAAACTGGTGAACTCACATTTATTTTGAGTTTGCACATGTATATTTTCTTAAATTTCTTGGGGCAGTTGTCTTTATTTAGTGTAATTTAAAAAGCAGTGCTGTATTAATGTTTAAAGTAAAATATATTCAATATTATTTATCGTAAACACCGGCGTATAAGCCGCACCTTTTTGCTCAAAAGTTTTGCATCAAAACGGGGATGTGGCTTATCTGCAAGAACATCTGGACACCATGCCGTAAATTTGCAGAAATTAACAATTTTCAGTGAAAATTCTACAGTCTGTATAGACCTGTGTAGCAAAATAGTAAGAACTTCATAAAACTATACCAAAATACACATTGATCATTGCTTTTACGAGTTTGGTGGCTCCTAAAAGAGCCGTTTTTGTGTGAGCTTACATATAATGATTAAACCTTGGTTAAAAGAGCTTTTAACCGGTTTAACATTGCCTTTCTTGAGCAGGTGAATGTCACTCGGCAGGGAATCTCCATTCCGCCACAAAGTTGTTTACAATGCCTGCGATGGCTGCTCACTTGGACAGAAATCGATCCACCACGAGCGAGAAAATACCATGCTATTCTTGAGTATTTGCGTGGTAAATGGCTTGGTTACTAAGCTACAAACGAACCGAAACATTCATCAGGTGTTGTCGTATGTAAATTCTATTGAGAAATGAACAGGAATGAAAAATACTGGATTAATAATGCCAGAGAAAGATTGAAGTTATGTCTAACTTGGATTTTCATACTATTAGAGAGCTAAAATTATAGGTAAGAGCTTTCGTATTCTCTGTTTTAAATGTTAGTGAGTTAATACATGTACGTGGGTTAGCAAGTGCAAGCAACTTGAAGAAACAATGCATTTACATGTAAGACATCTTTCTTAAGACTCCACCATTGATTTATTTAACTTTCTTTAAAACTTTTTTCCAAAATTTGAGTTGGCAAACTCGGGGTGCGGCTTATCTGCAAGTGCAGCTTATACGCTGGTGTTTACGGTATATTTGGTTTATTTGGTGTACCTTGGTAAAACTATGCAAGTGTGACCTACACATTTCACTGTTGAATGATTATACGTACAGTCAAATCTGTATTAAGCGGCACCTAATGTGTAGTTCCAGAAAATATCCATACCCCCACCACGGAGGGAATATCATATAGGACCCCCCCACCCCTTCGGATTTTCCATTTTAGCGAGGATTCAATAACCCCCCCTCCCCCCTGGAAATTCCAAAAATTGTCGAACATCCCCCCATACCCCCTGGAAATTATATTCTTCAAAGCAAACAACAAACAAGAGGCCGTGTATCTATTGTCTGGCACGTATTTGAGACAATGTTATTGTAAACGTTGCGTATGTGCGTAAGTTAAAAGTCGCGAATTACCCTAAATACATAACCTGAACTTTATTGTTTTGTGCATACAGAAGCTGGTCTAAAACGTAAAATATAGTATTGCCAGTATCTGAACTGAGCTACTATCATACTAGTCGTAAATAAACAATTTTTTTGAGCCGTTTACAAAATTTGTGAAACGTTAATTTCGCGCACTTGAAATGAACACGATCACAACTACATTTTACGACGCATTTTTTGCAAAATTATGTAATGAAGAGAAAAAAGTGACTAACGAATTAATAGCAAGTTTTCTGTACTCATCTCGCCAAATGACAGCCTCTAATGTATAAAAGATGTTCGACAAATGTAGTGATTCTCAAGGAGCATCCAACAAGAACATTCGTTGGCAAGTTACCAGTCCACCACGGACAACTATGGAGACTGGTAATGAGTAATGGCTGCTCCTTTCAAAATTGTCTTTATTTCACGATTTCATTTGGTACTGGTTTGCTTCCAAAGCACTATTAGGAAAAAGGAAAATGTTTTTTGGCAACAGCACTGTTAGAAGTATCGTAATTTAGCGACTTAAAACTTCGGAACATCCCAAGAAAGTTGGTAAGCGGCACAATCTAACGTATGAAGTGAGTGGATCGATTTTCTTCCATCTGGACGTAAATTTTGCCTCTAACCCCCCTTCCCCTCCGGAATTTCCTGGGCTTTTGACCCCCCTATCCCCCTGGAATGTCCAATTCCCTCCGTGGTGGGGGTATGGATATTTTCTGTAACTACACAATGGAGCGGGCACCGTCTTTTAAGCAGTCAGTAGTTAAATTCCCAAAATTGCTTTCCTTAATTGGGTGATTCTAGAAAGTATCCATACCCATACCATGGGCGGCATCTTGCAATTCCGAGGAAGAGGGCGAGTTTTGAAGTTTGGAATTCCAGAGGCATGAGGGGAGGTTCAGCTCTGGATTTCCAGTGGGGAAGACGGCAAAAGCTTCGCTTGAAATCGCTGATCTGTTGACTGTACTAGTTTGTAAGCACGAACTGAAGAGCGCAGATGCAGGATTAAGATCAATACGGCAGTGCTCCTGTACATGGAAGGAGATCAGACGTGGATTGTGCAGTGAGCTCCAGATGGAAGAGGTCTTGAACTTGATGAACTAGTCGTTAAGTCAATAAAATAAACTCTTCACATTTCTTCCGATTTCAAACTGTCAATCAACGGATGCGACCAATGGATGAACATCATTTTCAATATGGCAGAGATCGGGAAGCAACATATCGTGAAACCATACTTTGGACCTCCACTGGTAATCATGAATGAATTAATGAATGAAGCTTTATTTAATCTCAGGATTGATGAGGTTGGTTAGACCTCTAGCAAAAGTATGCTAATGAGCCGAGGGAAACTTATTTACAAAATAAAAAAAACCCTAGAGGTTACATGACATAGCTATAATTTTATACAGTAAAAAACCCAATCACTCAATAGAACATAAATATAAATAAATATTATATAGAAATTAGTTAAAATCTTAAAACCTCATGATCTACTCTCCTGAAAATATTGAAGCCAATGAACAGAAAACACAAAGTTTTATTTGGTGGTAAAGACCTAAAAGATAATCAGATATGAAAGAATATTACCGGGAAAGTTATTGTGCACAAGCTGAGGGATAAACTTGAGTTGCTTGTTGGCTTGTTGGAAGGTTTAGGCAGTCAAACAGGAATTCTGCAGGGGTTGTCAAAAAATGGAAATTCTGAAAGGGAGGAGGGGTTAATGATCTCGGAATTCCAAAGGCATGGGGGGAGGGGGAGGGGGGGTGAGAATTTTGGAATTAATTTCTGAAGGCAAGGGGGGCTAAAATGTTGATGCCACCCATGGTAGGGCATGGATATTTTCTGGAATCACCCATTTCTGTAGTTTTGGCCTATTGCAGTCATCCTTTACTAAGTCCCAACAAACTGTTTCTATTGTATTGACCTGTACATGTACTTAATGGCCACTTACTGTACTCAAGTGATTAATCTGATATAAAAAGGCATCCTCTTTAACATTGTACTTTGAGCAACCTGCATTAAAGTGTACCTAACCCCAATTTCGTTTCTATCACTGAATAATTTGCGCCAATTTTTGTAGCACAGTAGTGAAAAAATTTTTGAATTTGCTCAAATCTACGATTTTTTAGAAATTTCTAAAGTTTAAAAAACGGCGCCAAAATTGTCGCCATCCTGGTTCAAGTCCGAGTAATTGGGGGATTGGGGCTAGTGTATGCTATGACGTAGAAAGGAGAATGGAAGCTTGGTTTGATTACAGTCAACAACCAGGTCAACTACTGTCAACCCGAGTGTTTATGACCTCAAAATGCCGAAGAGATGTGTCGCTGCCGGCTGCAACAACGAAAGTAATGTAGAAGAAGGTATTTCCCTTCACAAACTGCCATTCCACGGCGACGATCGGCCCCTCGTCCTCCTTCATTTCCTTTTCGTACTCTGCTGTCCATGCGGGATCAGCTAGTGGATCATCGGCGTATGGAACGATATCTTCATCACTCGAGTGTGATTGATGAGTTGAATACATCGTTTTATCTTCAAACACGCTCTCCTCTGACGAACTCTCGGAGGAGTTTTCGCTTTCTTCGATATTATCTCCATTCTGTGACATCGTTTTCTTTCATTCACCGCTGTTAAGAGATTAGTTTTGAGAGGATCCGAGAGAAATGTGGACCAACTCTGAGAATCTTGGCAAGAAGTCGCATGCCGTTCTCCTTTCTACGTCACAGCTCTACTCGCCCCAGGTCCCATAAACGCGGACTTGAGCCAAATATTTCTCGACTTTAACAGCGCATAAAAAATAGAGAAATCGTTCAAATCAAAAAATTTTTGCGCCAAATTTCTTCACGTAGCATAAACATTTATTCGAGATGCAAATATATTTGGGGGTTAGGTGCACTTTAAGTGGTTGCCCTGTATTAAGTAGTCACCTCTGAATTCCCTGAGTATTACCACTTAATCCCAACACATAGAATATGCATATTTTTTGAGCCTGAGAGCTGGTGAAACTCAGTCTTTGCTGCCATTTTCAAATACCTTCAGTTTTCAGTTGCAGGTACCTACATGTACCTTTTTTGTAGGGTGCATTGTTTTGGACTTTTCAGTAGTGTGTATTGGAAACATTTTGTGGGTTTTAATTATGTGGGAATTTGTGAATTGTTCTGGATTCAAAGAAAAAAATCCTGTAAAATAAAATGCTGCAAAAAATCTATTACCTTCATTCCAATAAAAAAAAAAAAACTCAGTTCTTAATGAACTAGTGTTACTGTGGTGAGGTAGAGTGGACCCCTGCCATAATACTACCCTGTTAATATGACCACCTTGTTACATATGTACATGTATTACAACCACTTTTTTGTGGCTGAATTGTGTATTTTCTTATTTTGAAAGCCCCATTAATCCGACCACCTCGTTAATATGACCAAAGTTTCATGGTCTGATGGTGGTTGTATTAACAGGGTCCCACTGTATATCGGGCATAAACAAGAACATTAACATTGATTTTTAATGTAAAGAAAGGAACCAGAGCTTAGAAAAATCAAAGGAAACTGTGAATATTATTCGTCGCGGATACATTATGCTTCAATGGGTTTTGGAGATAATTGAATTCCTTTAACAAAAATAAACATTCTTACATGTACATGTATCCATAGGCAGCCAATGAGTAAGTTAACAAACTGACTTCAGTGTTGTGCTAATCGAGATTGTAACAATTCAATAACATTGTTTGGAAATTATTTTCCTGAGTAACAACAGGTCCCGGGTTTAACTCAATATCACCTGAAGTAAATAACTTTGCCCTTGAAACACAATACTTGTGATTTCGTTTCTTACACTTTATTGAATTATATTGAACAACATGTACAAATTCATCATGAAAGACAACTGATACTTGAGATGTCTTTTTATGTTTCGCAGTTCTTGTTTTGAAAAGATAAGCATAACCAATAATATTACAAAATACAACCTTGAACCTTTTGCACGAGTGATTCCAACTGGTTTTAAGATAATTACGGTAATCAAACGATAAAATATTTATCAACGTTGATGAATGTGCTACACTATGCACGATATGAGATCTTACATACTTCTTAATTGCTTTTTTGACAACAAAATTGAACATGTTCCAAATGCGGAAAAACAAACTTACGTCAGTCTGCAAAACAAATTGTCATCGGTCGTTCGGTTTTCGGTTCGGTGAGTCTTTACAAATTTTTTTGTTAAAGAGCTTGTAAAGGATGGAAGGTGAGATAATGTTTAACAATACTCTGACAATAGTAATTAGTCTCTATTGTATTTTTACTGAGGCATTGCCGCGTCTAATTCACCGCAGCTTTCGGTTGCTTTCGTCTTTGCCGCGGTTGCGGTTTTCGTCCCACCGCGGTGAATTCGCGGCAATCATGTTCAGCAAAGACGAGGTTTTACCGCGTGCTAATGGTCCCATAGTTTCGAGCAGTACATGTACTGTAAGTTCAGAATTTTCTTCCATGGTAATGTCAATGGTTCTCTATCATGGCGGGCGCCTTTGCTAACCCGAGTAGACTTTGACCTATACTTCTTCCTTTCTGTAATTTTTCATGACTTTTCTTACCATCCAATACGTCTTCAAACTGTGTTTGGTTCTGCTTGGGCTCAAGACTATTTTCAGTGGATATTATGAACTGATCAGTTGTGCTACTGATGGTTCCAATAGTTTTGTCGGAGCTTACGTTTGATTCATAGTTTGGCTGATATGAGTGCTCATAGGTTCGCTCAAAGGTTCACTCGTAAGAATCACTCGTAAAAGGCTCACTATTTATAAACCCCCTGCGAGTTTGGAGGATCGATGAGTAAACCTCTCGAGGAGTCAAAAACTCTTCGCATTCAGTTCTCATAGTCACAACCAACTCGGTTACATGTGCATGTGCTTGCCACGACGAGAATTAGTGGAAACTCTCTTGAAGAAAAGTTCTGCGCCGGCATTGAATCGATATCAATCGGGTTGCCGTCGACATATCGATTTGTTTACATCTGAGTGAGTGACATATTTGCATATTCTGCCCCACAGCATTAGTCGTTTCTATGCTTCGCGTATCCACGACTAAAAATGTGACCTTCTTTGGGAAAACGGACACTAACGCTTTTCTGTTTAAATGGCGAAACCGTTTACCATCTGTTAACATCTGTTTAAACGGTTTGCTTATCTGCATCCATTTAACGCTTTGGCGAAAAAGTTTAAACGGTTTGCTTGTCCGTTTAAAAAGATTTGCATCCGTTTAACGCTCTAGCGAAAACATTTAAACGGTTTGCTTATCCGTTTAAAAAGAAACCCAGCAGCTGTTTAAACTTAACCCTGCGAACAGAACTATCGAGCTTACAATCACTTGATGTAACTCGCCGGAACGTGAACTGCACAGTAACGGTAATTTTAGTTCCAACTTATCCGTGTTTATAGAAAGCAAGTAATCGTGGTATAATTATACTTGGACAAACGGCAAAAAAATTAAAATTTCGGTTTGGACAAACGTATAGCATTGAGAGCTGATGAAGCCATTCATTCGGCTACCGTGATTCTGCTATCGATCTTGTTCGTTCAGAACAGTGCACTTTATCACCTTGAGATGAAGCTATCTTAGTTCCTGTGTACTAGTTTTGAATCGTTCCTCATAGCCAAGTTATTTAGCTCAGAGGTAATCGCTTGGTGGGATTGTAAGGGGCTACAATCTTCCAGAAAATGTTTATTCTAACTTATTCTGTAGTCAACTTGATCACACAGTTGTACGGCAGGAAGAAGATAAAAATAGTATCCGCGCGCTCATTTGATTGTGATGTCACTGCCTCGCCTGTCTCGCATTATATTACGGTAGTGATTACCGCTCATTGACGAAAAACTCACTTGAATTCTCAAGACACTGATATCAGTCTTTTACAACGACCTCAATCTTTTCTCACTTACTGTATAATTCTATGTGATGGACAGCTTGATTTGGAAGGGACTGAGAACAGTGATGACCTAGTTTGAGCTAGTGGGAATTTGGCGAAGAATGGCCGCAATGAACGCTGTCGTCAAGTATTTATTGTGGCGCATTATCTTTCGATAGTTATGGGACACAAAGCTTGGTTTTGAAACAAAAAGGTCCAAAATGTGTAATCTTCAAACCTCAAATTCCTTTAAGCCAGTGACGCACTTGACGATTTTATACGCCGATCGTGGCAATCGGCAGATAAAAACTGGCGTTATTTGACCCTGACAGTTCTCGGTTTCTGACAAGATCATGTCGTTTGCAATTCATTTTGTATGCAAATTTGTTTCGTGCAACTTCAAAACAAAACAACAAATTATAAACAAAGGAGAAGATGATGATCATCATTTGCGATGGCTATTCGTGACAGTATAAAGAGTTAGTTGCGCCTGTTGTACGCGTGTATTGAAAAACTTCTTGTCAACGTATA
Organism: Galaxea fascicularis; assembly: GCA_948470475.1. Lineage (NCBI taxonomy): Eukaryota > Metazoa > Cnidaria > Anthozoa > Scleractinia > Euphylliidae > Galaxea > Galaxea fascicularis. The sequence goes on along the minus strand of OX419335.1, from coordinate 10,743,061 downwards.
ATTATCCAGTAGGCCCCTGTTTATATGGAGAAAAGTTGTCCCGGGTAGAAGGGTCACTCGCCTACCCGAGCTACCCTGGGCGAGCCAACTTTTCATACATTTTCTTACAAAACTTGGCGAACTGTTTACATGAGAAACAAAAAGTTGGCTCGGCTAGAAGGGTGACCCTCCTAGCCGGGTCACTCTTTCAATGGTCGGGTCACCCTCCTAGCCGGGCCAACTTTTCTCCATATAAACACTTTGGCTCGGTCAGCCGGGACAACTCCACGGAAATTGAAGTCCGTGTTTTATCTTTACAATGAACATTGTGTGGAGATGCTAATGAGGAGCGTGTGAGGGATGGATGTGAGTTTGTTGGCTCCGTGTTAAATGCTGAATTATGCTGAAATTTTAGGCTTTTTCTGAGTTCTCGGCGTCCTACAGAAGTTAGAAACTCTACTGCTGTCCTGGGCTATCTTATGTGGTATAGAATTTGTTTTCTTTTATTTTTTCTTTTGACTCAAGGAGCTCGAATTTAGTTGCACACAAAATGGCGGCCTCGGCAGGTGCGAGAGCTAAATCATCTTCAACTTGAACAGTTGATGAGGATGCCGTGGCTTTTGCCAAGCGAGTCGATGCTTATACATGTATGGCGAATAGCAAGCTATTTAAAAATACTTGTAAAATTCCCTTTCCGCTTTTGCTGTGTCCAGGTGCTCCTGCTGGGCTGCGATGCTTTCTGATTTTGCGCTCTCTGAGAGGTTTGCAGCAAGTTGAAGAGTTGTGGTGTTTTGTTGACAGGTCAGACATAAATCTGTCATTGGCTTTGCTACAACAATGTCAGGGTAAAACTTGTGCCATAACTGAGTGAACTTTTTGTAGCTGACAGCTTGCTTGTTTGAAACTTCGCATGCAGAGTGACACTCATTTTTGACTTGGATGAAGACAGGATTCTTATATCATCGTTTTTAAATCCTGGAATACGCCCCCGGTAGGATGATAATGGCATTTTCCTCTGTGTAGTTTTGAAGAAATGCATTTACGTCTTCAAATTTAGAATGTGGTGTGGCATTGTCAGGCACACTGTGTGTGTTTCCGTGTGTTCGTTGGGAAATGCCATGCTGTTAGTAGTGGTCTTTAAGCCGACGAAATCTGGCGTATCCTACCCCATAAAAATGTAAAAACATCCTTGCATATTGGTCTCCCTTGAAAATGAAAACTGCAGCAAGGGCTCCTTTTTCTCTTTTCTGCGACATTGTCGATGTGAGTGAATGCTTGTATGTTTCCCAGAATTACTAATGCCCTGTTCACACCAAAGCTTAAACATGTTTAAAAGCTGTTTAGTTAAACATGGTTTAAAATTGTTTTCTTTATAAAAGCTGCTTACAGATGTTTTTTTTTACTTCAAATTCAACACAAATTAAAGAACATGGTTAAGTTCATATAAATCCTGCATAAAAGCCTGAGTTCCAGTTTTCCTTTAACAGTTTTCATTTTTCTTAACCTGGTTTAATTAAACATGTTTAGTTGGTGTGAATGGGGTATAAGTCAAGTTCTCCACTTGTAAGCTCGAGGCAGTTGTTTAAGTTAAAGAGAACTGTCCCTTTCGAAAACTGTTCAGAACATGGACCTCCATTTCCACCCAGATGACATCTGCATCCATCTCGTAAGAACTTTGTTTGTTTTTTTTTTTTTTCAAAAAATTTGTGGCTGTTGTTTCCTTCTGAATTAAGCTCTGCCATCGTGTAAGATTTAAATGATAGTGATTGATTATCATTTTGACTTTGGCTGTCATAACAATAGGAACGTGTGCCCTACATCTTTATTGGGGAAAAACTCTTTCTTTGTTGTTGTTGTTGATTTTGGATTTATCTCATAAACACCTTTCATTAAAAAGAATCTCCAAAAAATCCTTGATTCTGTGGTGGAAAGTGACTGATTTTTGCAGTAATTATCTTTTATTGACAAGTTGTCAACAGCTTGTTATGCTGCTAAGCATCATGTGACATCACACGAGCTGTTAGAGGTATTCGAATATCTTTGAGAAGTTCTTCAAGCGTGTTTTGAGTTGCAAATTTTTTCCATGTATGTACTAAGTCAAACAAGTTATCGGTCAGTTGTTATTGAGTAGTCTAGACTTTTAAACTAACCAGGGGAAAGTAAGCTTTGATACAGTGTACATGGACACAAACAACTTGTTGCTGATTTAATTAATTTCATGACTTTGACAGTTCGTTGATTGCAAATCCAGTTCACTGTTCTGAGGGCTTTGATGCGCAGGCCCAAATAATTTGCTCGTTAAATATTTATAAACAAAGAAGTACTCGGCATAATTTTATTGTGGAAATCTTTACAGTTTCTGTGATATCTCTATTCGAGAGTCTTGGAACTTCTTTTAGTGTCTTGAAACCCGAAAGTGTTTCTTCAATCTGTGAATTCAAACATTGTGTTAAGACATGCTGGTTGTTTTCACAGACAAAGAGCTGGGCCATTTAAAAGATAGGTTGAGTGTTGTGATTATTAATGTTTTTGTTTTTTTGCTTTAAATGGAAAAGCTAACCGTTCAGTAAACGTTTTGGCTAAAATGTTAAAAGGAGATATGTTCTTTTAAACGGAGAAGAAAAGCGTTTAAACGTTTTGTCTAAAATGTTAAACAGATGAATAGATCATGGCTCAGGATATGCTTTACATTGGTACCTGGACCGTGTAAGTGTGAATGTTTCACCAATTTGTGTTTTGAAGTGAAACACTGATTCACTTCAAGCTGGAGTTTCAACTGCCTAGTTTGAATGAAAGAGGCAAGCCTGGATAATCGAGAAATCTGGATAATCGAGGTCGGTATAATCGAGTTAGACTGTATTTGTATTAAATTTTAGTCTGTTTGAACCAACTGTTTAATATAAAATTATGTTGTAACAACCCTCCAAGTTACAATGTAAGTTTTTTTATTTTGCAGAGCTATTTGACAGCCAACTCTTTTCTTTTAGTCATCAAAGGATATTTTTAGTCACCAAAATATAAATTTGCAATGTTAATAATAATATTATTAATAATTAATACCTGCAGATTTGAATGCTGAATTTTGGGTTATAGCTCCTTTGTTGCAGACAGTGCAATCTTAAGCCTCTTTAAAGTGCACGTTTGAATAATTATCATTTAGGTATTTCAAGTAAATAATGTTTGGTTTGTGTTGCTGTGATGAACACTATTGCCATCAGTGAAAACATTACATACATGTATACATGTAGGTCTCTCTGAGATAGAGTTCTTGACATGATTGAAGAAATGGTCTTTGCTGACGCTTTGATCAAGAAAACCATGTTTTCAATTGGCTGGAGCTGGATCATCATTGAGGGGTGGCATAGAAATCAACAGATTCGATTTTTTCCAGGGATTGTTTGTTTTGGAAAATATTGTTACACCCTATCTTCACTGAAATACTCTATGCACCAAGAGAGGGCAATACATCAAGTTTAAATTTCAATGCTTTTGCTGTCAAACATGCAAAAAATAACCCAGGAGATTAATTTTATACCTGCTGCATTGAAGACCCCCTTTAATGGGCGATTCCAGAAAATATCCATACCTATACCACGGACGGCTTTTAGGATTTCCGAAGGGGAGGGGGGGGGTTCTTTGAACTGGAATTCTGAAGGAATGGGGGGGCATTTACAATTGGAAAATATCCGAAGGCATGGGGGGGTTTCACGGGTGGGATTTCTAGAGTAGAAAGAGTAGAGTGAGTTCCTTGAAAACACTATTATTGTCGACTTTTGCAGTTCGTAAATAAACCACGAACGTATGATCGCGGAAGCAGAAGACGAGCATCGATTGATCAGACACGTAGAAGTGAACAGTAAAACGTGGGTTTCACATTTACCTTGATGAATTTCTTGTCAAGTGAATTAAGTCTGAAAATGTACCTTATTTAGACTATTTACCGCGTGCAATTTCTTGATACTCCCGTCTCCCGCCCGATAAACGGCAAAAAAACTCGCACCTGTCCCTCGCTTCCAAGGGCGCCTGTCAGATAATTTTACATTCGGACTGCCGGACGGCAATCGACCAAAAGATTTTAACAGTCTTTCGAGCTATTTTGCGTTGTGAACGTCAAAACAACACAAGAAAACAAAGCCAAATTAAGACTTTTCATGCACACTTCATGATATATGAAGGGTCCCAACGAGGAAAAGATCGAAGGCTCGACGGTATTTTTAACCTTTTCAACCGCCGAAAGATTTTAACAGTCTTTTGAGCTATTTTGCTTTGTAAACGTCAGAACAACACAAGAAAACAAAGAGGATGAAAATTACCATAAGTGGTGTTTTTTTATAGCCAAATTTAGACTTAAAAAAACAGCCTGGCCACACGCCTGGCGCCGCTAGATAACAGCCTTTGGGAGGCATAAATTCATGTTCTTTTGTTCATATAAACGTTGCCAAGTCGAAAATGTACCTCCCAAAAAACCCCGGAAATTCCGAAGGGTAGGGGGGGTTCACGATTATGGAATTCTGAGGGCATGGGGGGGTAACACATTCTGGAATTTCCGAAGGCAAGGGGGGGTTAAAACATGGAAGCCGTCCGTGGTTGGGTATGGATATTTTCTGGAATTGCCCAATTTATAACAACACATTTTGTTTTGTAGTCAACGGTTTCATTTTACATATCAGTGCACATACTGTATTTTAAACATTTGTTGTGAACCACAGTCAGTGGAAGACTTTGCTGTTTTTTGTTATATGCCAGCCTGTTTCAACCCATCACAGAATGACAGAATAATGCAAGCCATATCATCTGGCCAGTTTTCACATACATTATTCTTTCCATCAAGAAAAACAACCAGTTTTTCTGGAATACATGTAGATTGCATGATTGCTGTCACATATTAACAGGACGACCAAACATTAATCAGTCAAGCAGAACCAAGATGCAAGCTTTTGCTGTTTCACATTTAATTAACTTATTTAGCAAATTTGAACAGGAAGATCTGAAAGATTCAATGTTAGATCTTTTCACCTCTAAGAAAACATTTTTCACTTTTAAGTCCAGACAATTCAATAACTTGGTGGTTGCCAAATTAGTGACTCATGCAAAGATTGGTTGTCATGCAGTGATAAATTTTTAGTCACCATGGTGCCTGGAGTGGTCTTTGCTTGGGGGATTGAGTATATACTGTTTTTATTGTTTATAAATCACATGCAATAATTAACATTCATTTTGCTCTCTCTTTTCAGCTCAGGACAATTTTGCGATTGGCGAGCCATTTCCTGACAATATCTACCCAATTGAGTTCACTTCTGCAAAGGTTACCTGTGTGGCATTTGATTCAACAGGAGTAAAGATTCCTGAGAAAATACTCTTTATGAGGAAAGATGGATTCGCTGTTTACCAAACATTAACGCCTAATGGCAACATATACTTTACAAATGCGACAGACATCGATGTTATGGGTGAAGGCGGAGGTAGGTTTTTGTCTGGTTGAGAGAATTTTTGTTTCCATCGGTAGTTTTAAATGTACAAGACAGATAATCCTTGACAAAGTTTATCACAAAGGATTGAATCCAGTGAGGGCTCAAGCATGTAGATATGTTTATCCCAGTTTTATGCACAAGGTGAACTTGTCTTCATTCTAGATAATTATATAATTTTACTTAAAAATTCAGAGAGATTCCTAGAACTAACAACTACATTGTGTGCATAATAATTACAGTATACATGCAAGTGTTTCCTCGAAACTAGATTTCATCCTTGGTTTCATGTACAATTTAATGTAAAATCACCATTCAGTCTTTTATTTTAATATTTATGCAGGATGCCTTTCTTTTCAATGTAGCCACAAATTGTATGTTTTTTAATTGATTAACCAATCAGAATCCACTACCTGCACACTTAGGGGGTGCTACAGAGTCAGGTTTTGTCACCTGCATTGCAGGTTCTATTTCAATTCAAAATGGCTTCCATGTCTATCACACATGTACAGCTGTACATGTAGATAGTAGTTTGCCAGTCTTGGGAGGAAAATAATGTCTTTGTAATAGTATATACTGATTGTTTACGTTTGCATTTCCATCTATTTTTGCATATGAAAAGATTCTGACTGGGGGTAGCCATTCAAATTAAGTATTACTGTCAAATCAACCAACACATACCCTGTGAAAGCTTTTTGGCATCTTTTTTTATCAAGGATTCCTCAAAACACATACACTTTAACATTCCTAAATTAGCAACACTAATCTTGCAATGCATCTCGGGGCTATCACGCAATGAGTCTTGAGATTGCGTGCCTGAGTTCGCCCGATTATAAATGCTACGGCTTGCAGTTTGGTTTCTGAGGTAGACTCGGTATTTCTTTGGGCCGTCGAGTTACAGTCTTGGGATTGCCGTCGGACAGTGAGCGCCACTGAACGAATGCTCGGCTAATCACATGTCAGAAAAAACCATAATATTTGTTTCGCTGAGTTGTTGTGGATGTTTTCCTCTGGATTTTCCAGTTGTTTTCATGGTAAGTATCATTATCAATCGCTTTAGATATATTATTGAAAGTTGTCAGAGCTTTCAAACTGTGTTGTTGTCTGGTTTAAGAAACATTTCACTTCAGACTCTTCGCGTTGTCGGTTGAGCTCGGAACAAAGGCAGTCGCATGTTATGTCAATGGCTACCACCACCATCGACTACTACAAGGCATTTGGTCTTACAAAATCTCCCCTCACTTTAGGGCTGGCTGCATTGATCAGGTCTCCTCCTATTTGGAGGGTGCTGAACAAGTTCTGTCTCAAGCTTTTACCAAACAATGAAGCCCTGCAATGGGCAATATTAACGACCGAAAGCCTCTTACGGCAGGTACTCATGCTAGCCTTTCGCCTATGGACTGTATGGCATATGGGATATGAACAGTCCAACCCCCACTGCCTAATGGCTGTGTTCTAAGTTAGAACACGAGTTGTATTCTGTCTTAATGCTGTCAGTCAGAGCTGGTTCTGTTACAAATTAAAGTAAGTTTTTTTATGTCCAATGCTGTCAGTCTAACTTCAGGAAGGACATTGACAACAAAGCCAGTTGATGGATCAGAAAATACTATTGTTTCTGCATCTAGTTTTGCATGAGCTTCACAAATTTCCCAGAAAGCACTCCTGTCTACCATGTCACCCTCCAATCCACCCCACTCCACCCTACCCCATCTCACCCTACCCACAACCATACACAAACACACCAAGATCTAACTCGACAATAATTGCACTCTTGAATATTACTGTAAGATTTACTCTCGAGCATTTCCCTTCTCATTGAGAATTACTAGTTTTTCTGTATTGGTTGGTGCTTCCTAAGATGCAAAAACTACTTTACCTTTACAGTGCAGCTCAAAGATACATGTAAGTGTCCACATTAACACGCTTTGTTAATGCAAAAAAAAAAAAAAAACACACAAGTGTTTTGTGTGTCTCTTGGTTGCTCTTCTTTGAGGTGTACTGTACCTTTTTCCTTTGTAACTTAAAGGGTTGTTTTCTTGTTTAACACCCATGATAACCTCAGCAAGGTACAGTACAAGTACACATCTGTGAGGTTAACACTACTTCTACACTCTACTATACTGTATATGTGATAAGATACTGAATTAAGCAGCCATAGTGTAGCCACAGTGTATAAAATTCCAAATTGGACAGTATAATTATTATAGTCTCATTACACACCTTTTGTATTAATTTTCTTTGTGCTTAAATTTAACTGTCAATTTTGTTAACTTTTGCTGATGCAGTGAGTGTTACAAAGCTTTCTGTCACGTTGCACATTCGCAATGTAACGACGGCAGATGATAGTCAATTTGGTGCGTTGGGAAGGTACGAGTGTCACGCTTTTGCAGTCAATGACAGTTCAGAGAGGAAACATGGCTTCAGCGTCAATGTCATAAGAAGTAAGTTCTTCAAATCTTATTGAAAGGGTGGGGTCTGCAGAAAGAGTTAACATTTATTTTGAACTCTAGGGAATACATGTAGCCACTGTAAACTTCTAAGTGAACTGCTTTCAAGCCAGTGGGCCTTTTGCAACAGTTGTTCGTGTGACTGATTATTATAGTTACATATCTTGGAAAGAACACCAGTTTTAAGGCTAATTGCTCACAACAGTGAGTTTCTAAGCCAAGAAAAATACAAAGACAGCCAGTAGCGGTACCTCCAGACGCATCACTGGAGCACTGTACCTTGACATTGATGCTTGGTATTTTTGCCCAGGTGTCACTTATACTAGCCCAGACAGGGCCCCTCACTAGCATTTGGATGCCGTGGTATTGATGGATTTTGGGAGGGGGGGGGGTAGGGGTAACACTTGTTGTGATACAACTTCAGTGTATTGTAAAAATGTTTGTTGAGTGGCCATGGTAAGGCGCATCGCACTGTAATAAAAGTGTCTTAGTTACTTAAAAGAACAAAGTTTTTTTGAGCAATTACACTCTCACTGACTGTTACACACCAGTTACATGTACATGATGCACTTTGTACAACTACCACCTTTCTTTTAGGTAACAAAGAGTGAGAGTGATTTCTGTTACTGTGCTTATTGAGCTTAAGTGATGGTTGCATTTAACGTCCTTTTCAGGGTCGGAAATCCCTCAAGTTTCTGTTTCCAAAGCCAGTGTTCTGCGACATGGTGAAGACTTAAAAATAACTTGTAACTTGACTGAAAACCAGAGATCAGGGACTTTATTGAAGAGGGTTTCTTGGTTCAAAGATGGTGATCTTCGGAAAAGTGTGCGCAACCCTGATCCGACTGAGCCTAGAGATTCCCTGGATCCTTTTGATATACCAAATGTTGGTGTCATAGATGGTGGAAATTATACATGTCTCCTTGAAGTGCTGCTTCGTAATGTGAAAGAGTACAATGTTTCAGATTCTACTAAAGTTGAAAGTAAGTACATTTGCTATTATTTAGAAATGTTGTTACTGTAGGTAGGAGCTACATGCAGTTGCAGCTGGTACAGATTGAGATTTGTTGGAAAGTATACTGTTCCAGACAAAATTGATGCTTTTTGAAGTAATATATCAAACACGAGAGACAGTGTTTCAACCGAGAAGAGAGTTGAAAATATGACGCGCAGCAGAGTATTTTTGACGGAATTCAAGGTGTTTGGATGACCAATGAAACACTGTTTCGAGTGTTTGATATATCTTCTCAGTTGAAACAAAAACTAAGGAATTAAGGAAGAAGTAAAATTGTTAAAATCTATGCTAATTAAGACCGGGTATCCAAACCCCCTTCACGGTTGTGATTTCCTTTGTTTTAACTTGACGAATTATTAATGAGTTTGAGAAATGGTTTTCAAACGTGGCATGGCCAGTATGGTTGGCCATCATTTCTTCACCCATCTGATGCAGGGTTCGAAAGGCATGCTCATTGGCTCACCCACCCAGGTGCAAAATCAGTAACGTAGTGAGTAACAATTCGAACAGGTGTAGATCTCTCCCCCAAATTGGGAAGTGTGATTTTCATCTTTAAGACGTCAACATTTTCTCAAGTGTACCTTTTCTAGTGTTCACTTTGAAGGTGGAAAAAAAATCATAGTAAACTGTACATTACAAATGTAGCTCTCTTACAGCATGCTTAAATTCCTTAAACATAATAATTCATCCGCTAAAGAATTCCACACTTAATTATATATGACGAACAAGTCACTTACTCTATGTCCCAGTAACATGCCGTTTACAGCATTAAGAATAGGTGCCCAGGAGGTGCATGTGACTACTGCTTAGATGTTCAGGATGAAAAATGCAAAAAGTAGATTTGTTCTATATTTGTGGTCATGTGGATAATAGTTGATTCATGTGTTCCAAAAACAGTGATGAATGTTAGTGATGGCAGAATGTTAATGAATGCTTATAAGCAATTGTAAAGAATTGCTTGACTTTGACAGAGCTGAAAATTGAAAATTGTTTGCTTCTTGGAACTGATAATGTCTGTTGACAAATTAATATCCAAGCATAGTTTTGCACCAAATGGAGACTATTGTTTATTTATCACCCAAAAATGTAGATAATGTAGGAGTTGATTTCCAAAGAATCCTTTTAACCTTTTCTCTTCCTTTCTTTGAAAGGTACATGTATTCTTGACTGTTCCCAGTGCAATTATCGATCGATTTTCAATTGTTTACAAGGCTTTCTAGCAGTCAGTCTATCTATGGGAAGTTTGCTTTCACATTGGTGGTTTCGATCTATGAAAGAGCTATGTGCAATAGTTGACAAGCACATGCCCCTTCCTGTCCTTATGTAGGGTTTTGATTTCTCCAATGCAAAAGGCTTTGTTTATCCCATAAAAAAGGCTCAATATGCCCACAATGTGGAAGGGATTCACATTTTCCCTTAAAGGACCTTCTCGTAAATGGGCTCAATAATTATCCTCCTAGGAGGCTCAATGATCCAGCAATAAAGCAGTTTTCCTCAAACGAGGCCTGTGTGTACTGTACGTCCAGATGTAAGATTGCAGAGTAAAATTATCGGCAAGGGTTTAATATATATATTTAGGCAAACCTAAAAGCGGAGCTCCACAGTTCTTTTTTTATTGTATGGCATTTACCGATAAAATAAAATCAATGCCAGGACTCGAGCCAGGACTCTAGTAAGGACTTCTGCATTGTGATTTTAGTTTTTACTGTTTTGCTGCAGAGCCACAGCCACCATTCAAACATGTGCTAACGTACATTTTCGATTTATCATCGGCCTTTGCCACGTTGGATCAAGGGACTACATAACCAGAGCATAAACGATTTTACTTCATCACAGTTTAATTACATCCGATTACATTTCAATACAAATGGTGTAAATCTCTAAACTATCGATTAACAGTCCCAGTGTCTCACTTTTAAATCCCACAACCGGTTACAACCCAAAGTGGGTACTCTTCGACACTACCCAAAAAAGAAGAAAAGTACTTTGTTCGCCTTGTTTTGACTATTTTATGGCGTCATTTTTTGTGAGCTATAAAGACGATAGAAAGGTGCCGTCTGTGTCCTTTGTACAATAGCACCAAAA
>OX419335.1:10724567-10727067 GCA_948470475.1 Galaxea fascicularis | reverse complement strand
AGTTAACAAGGCTCTGTGAGTGTTGTGTAACCTTTTAAACCCTAATATCAGCATTTTTATTCTCCATACTGTTTGCCATACATTTCCTATGGTGATGATGAGGAGAATTTGTTCAACAATCAAGACCTTTATTCCCTGCTAGCAGAGGTCTCTCAGGACGAGAAATAAATGAGAGTCGAGGAGAGAGACCTCTGCCGGCTTCCGACGGGTTGTTTGATGAAGCCGCCCGACCAAATTTCTGGTCGAAACTTACCGCTTTTCAAAACCGGTTTCTATTACACAAGACTGCGCATGCTCTGTTTTATTCCCTGCTGAAAACGTCTGAGCCCACTGTGTCACAAGCAAAACATTCTGTCGATCACACTATAATTAAAAATCGGTTATTTCTTCCCCTGATGATCACAATATCAAAGAAATCACGTCAATACAGAAGAAAGACATCATTGTGTTCTTGGAAAAACGCGATACATTTGTGTGCCTTCCGACAAACTCCGGAAAATCCCTGAATTTCCAACTGGCCGTTCGCGTAGCACTCCGAGTTTACACTTTTACTCTCCCAAGCCACTCGTTTTGGATGTGTCTCCGTTGAATTCCCTCATAAAGAACCAGGTATTTTCGTGTGAAAGACTGGAAATTGAAGCTATCAAGATTTAAGGCGACTTGCCTTCCCTTGAAGGCTTAGAGATTGCATTTCGTGACCTGAGCATTTGCTTGTTGTGAATCGTCGAGTAATAGGCCATTTCCGAGATCGTTTGAGCCTCTATTTCAAAGGGAGTCTAAGTGCGAAGTCTTTGTAATGAAAATGAGTTTTCGCTCATATGGAACGCTGAAGTTATTACCATCACAAAACTTTCGCACTTTGACTCACTTTGAAATAGAGGCTCAAGCGAACTCGGAAATGGCCCATTCGAGTAACAGGTTTGCAGAGTCAGGTCTCATGTGACCAAAACGTCATTCGTTGTTAAGGAAACGCTGGCGCCTGCGCGACTGAGAACTCGTCGGAAGCCGGCAGAGGTCTCTCCTCGAGTACATTTCTTCTCGCCGTGAGAGACCTGGTGCTTAAACCTAGTAGGGGACTTATGTCCTATTGTTTTTGCACCGGTACTAGTACTACTTGTACAAATCCTTAAATAAATAAATAAATAAATAAATAAATAAACCTCTGCTAGGACCTTTATTGCTTGTTGACCACTTCCGTTTTTCGCACAACCTTTATGTGTGATGGAGCCCTGTTGCTATAAGGAGAAATTAAGCAATGGTAACTCTTTGGGGGCTAAAGGGATAACCATGCACCCTCCACCCAAACCTCTTTTCCTAAGAGATGGAGGCAAGGGTTTCTTGTGTAACTTCATTACTTGGTTATAATGTGCATACAGCTGCTTTGTGCTAATGGCTGTTATTTTGGCAGATGAATCAGACAGCAAGTACAAAATAGAACGTAAGGGGATCATTGACCCTTATGTACTGACTGTTTCTGACTTGCAATATACCGACCGTGGATTCTATTACTGTTGCCTTCCCTCCAACTGCTCTGATAATGTTGAGGACGACTGTCAGCGCTTCATTCTGAGGGTCAGAGGTAAGAGATGTATTATTTTACTGGTACACTGTAGGTGTGTGTTTATATCACTTAGCAGCAAAACATGCTTGGGCCACGGATATCCCACATACATGCACAAAGATTAATTTGTTGTCAATAATTATTATTTTTTGATGATGTGCCCCTACACTGTACATCTCCACCTGCTTTGCTCAAGTCTACTGCGATTTAATTTGAAACGGAAAACCCTGATGGTCGTAGGATTAACTACTGACCAGATTAAAGGCACAAATTAAATTTTTTTATAACTAAAGAGAGGCACTGACTCGATTCATGATACAAAGCACTGATTCATATGCAGCTACCTCAGCAACTCCAACTCTAACCCTTTCTTGCTTTGGCATGACTGTATATGTACAGCTGTACTAGTGTGTTGAATGGTCAAATTATGGCCATGCTTATAATATTTGATTCTTTCATACCGGTATTTTCACAGATATTAAAAGTCAGGGTCAACGGACATTGTCCAGCCAGAATGGTGACTTGACTGGCCAAAAACTTCAATCGGCGGTCATGTTGACTGGTCACGGGCGCATACTGTCTTCAATAAACAGTGAAATCCCGTGAATCGTAGATTTTCCCTCTTTTCACAAATAGAAAATTACACAACTAGGTTTCTGGAAGACAGATTGTCAAATAATTAATTTCATTTAATAAGTATTACAGACTGTCAGTTTGAGCATTGCCTCAATTCACTTTCAGTACAATCCAGTTTTAAATCTCTTGTCCAGTCAACATTAAAAAAGAATTAAAAAGGATGATGGTTTAAAGAGGCAGGGTCATGCTATTTCGATGTGAAGCTTGTGGCATGTGGCTTCGAGTGACAAGAGTACCCCACAAATTAATGTGTTTTGGCAAGCTAAAAGCCACTCATTGGGCTATAAGGCCACGTGGTAGTGG
>OX419335.1:10702067-10719567 GCA_948470475.1 Galaxea fascicularis | reverse complement strand
TTAATGCTATTTCAGAGGATCACAGCGTGTTAAAATTATAGTAGAGCACCGACACTTTCTGTAGAGTTGTATTCAAAAGAAAAGGTTTCAGTTTAAGGTAAAGTCCGCTAACGTGCTGTTACGAACATTCCGTTATTTCCAACCGATGGTGAATGTTCAGCTCTTATGCTTCTAAGTTGATTGTTACTGAACTAATGTTCGCGTACAAGAAGTTTTTTTGGTCCACTGAAAAGCTAGGATAGCACAGTTTTGACATATTTTTGGCACATCCTAACAAATATACCTAAACTTAACGCCGGATTTGTTTAGCATTATTTCCCTAGATAATATTCAAGCTGCGAAAGCGTAAGAACGGAGTGTTCGTATGCGGCTTCCATGGGAACAGGTATCTTCAAGGACCCGAGCTCATGCTTATTGTTCGTTGGTTAGTTCAAGTTGCATGTGTTAAGCACTATTATTGGAGGTTCATAATACTCTATTCTGATTGGACTAGAAATAGAAGTTTCAACCTTTGCTTTTAAACGAGGTTTTCTCCCAGACAAGATTGAAAAAGTAAATAATATCGTGAAACGTCAAATCTGAAGTGCTTTACCCCGCTGCGTGTCATTGTGCGACTTCGTTTTGGCAACTTTTTAACGGCGTCCTTTTCAACCGACCAATAAGATTGCAGCGTTAAACTTGTCAAGTTTGTATCTCCCTTTCCCATAGTTCTTAGCCATACGAGTTGGAAAGTTGAACAAACTGTAACAAAACACCCATACACTGTACGTACATTTTACGACGCGCAGCCCTGTTATAGCTTTAGTGTAGGTTTGTGACAGTATTTGGGAAATATCATCCACTGTGAATTCAATCTTAGGAATGTTGATTGTACATTTGAATTTATCTTTCGTTTTATATTAGCTATCCAGTGCCTATGTGTTATTTATCGTGTACCACAATAGAACCCGTCCATAAGATCGTGGACTTTGATTGCAGTAGGCTACGGAGTACGAATAGTCTGCTTGCGTTTTCTTGGGATAAGCGATAGAGTTAAACACTCGAACACGCGCAAAAATTGCATCCCGGGAATTGATGCGAGACACTCGCTCATTTTCAGTATCCCTCAGAAAAATAAGGGACTACTTGTAGTTTAAGTAGCCTACAATGTAATAAGTGTATTTTAAAAGAATTTTTTCGTTTCGACCAGACTTTTCTCTACCTTGCGTCAGACGTTCTTAAGGAGTGATTGAATTTTGAGCCTGAATCGCTTTCCAAGCAACCGGGCCCAGCAGTGATATCAGGGTTCGCACGCGTCCTGGAAATCCTGGAAAGTGCTTGAATTTTAGTTCGGCATTTTCCAGGACCGGAAAGGCCTTGAAAATGGTAGGGGCTCGTAGAATATCCTTGAAATCTGTAAACGCAAGTGATAAAGGTTTCCTGAAAGATATGAAGGAGCAGCCAAATGGGAGGAGTCAGCAGCGGAAAAATACTTCATGTGCATGTTGGGTCTTCAGGGAAGAAAATTTTCTGAGGCCTTGAAAAGTCTGAAAAAAAGCTGGGAATTTGCACCTGAAAAGGTTACGAACCCTGTGATATTCGGTGGTGTGGCTCCCCACCTTAACCTTCTTGTAAGGCCTCACGTTGCTCCGTCTGTTAACTACAAATATGCAGTACGTTGAACACGTACACTGAAGTACTGATGTTGGCAACTAATATCACTGAAACGAAAGGATTTATTTAACGTTATGACGATTTGTCAAGGTATTATATGAGCGTTAGTTATTAATATTTTTATGTAGTAACACAAGTTATGTAGTAAAACGTAGTTGACTTATTTCTTCATATTCACGCGATGTAAAATGTTTGAGTAGGAAGCTCACAGAATAAACATGTAGAGAAACCATGATGGTTTGTTGCGCGAGACAGCTTCAAAATGATTCCTCAGGGAAACACATTTAACTGGAGTACGTTTAAGTATCCTCTTCGTTGAAGATATTTTTGATTCACTAATTAACTTATTGACTGGTCAATGAATTACTGGCTACGACATGTTTGTTTGATTAGCTTGAAATAATCTGTGGACTGTTTGTCCAACAACAGCTATTTGTCTTTCTGATATAAGTCACTCGAAGGACAGTTTTCCGCGTTCAACTAGAACTGACCTCTTCGCAGCTCATTCCCATGTCGGCTTGCACTGCCCTCCCTTATCATGTACAAGGCAGGCGCAAGGGAAGGGGAGGGGGGGACAGGTGCGTCGCACCCCTTCACGAGGTGCAAAATTCCGCCTCCCTGGTCCACCTATTATGAACTGATGGCTCAAACGAGAATTTAATAACCAAACATGCGGGCGTAAATTGAAAATGTAGTTTTAATCACGTGGTCCATCAGATAAACAGTCACTAATATACCCAAACTTAAACTGTAATTTGGACTGAAGCACTGTGGAGAAATTCTGTCACTAAAACTTAACTAAAATCACGAGGGTCAAGACTTCCCTGTGTTGTGGCTCTGAAAAAAGACCCCTACCAACTTTCGCCCGAAGCGCTCGAGCCGCCGCCTATGGCGGACCGACGCACCCTCTCATTCAAATCCTGGCTACGGGCCTGTAAGGACTATCGGCAGCTACGCAGGTTACCCTGGAGTGAATGAACACACAGGAATCCGCCGAACATACCGGGAAAAGAATTTGAAAATTTTCTACCAGTCCTAGAAAATGTCGTTTTGAGAACCCTTCTGCATCAAGGCCTTACTGGCTGACTGCTGGATGTCTCTCCATGAAATTAAATGATTCTAACGCTTATCTCAATGCTATGCTTGCAAACCTTGCCACAGTCAATACCCCAACACTTGAATGACGCGGAGCTTGAATTTTCCACTCTGAAGACAACACTTAGATCTGAAACCTGTATGTGTGTTTGAAAGTATATGCTACTACACTTAAGTTGCGGTGTCAGGTCACTTCCTCATCATACGCTTTATGGTGTACGAGAGATGGGGCTTCTAAACGCAAGAGACTGTACGATTTGAAAGTCCGCGAGTTTAACGCGGTGCTCCCGCCCACTCCATGAAGGCGCATGGAAGGTCGTTCTATCTGCTGTAAATGCAAAGATTTTAAAACTCAGCGCTAAAATTCGCCAAATGAAAACTTTTCCAGAAACAGAATCAACTAAACGAGCCTGAAAGTGCCGAGACTTGGCTCTCAAGAGGTTTGAATGAAGGCAACCCTAAGCAGTTGGGCCAAACGACCGCGAAAGTTTACGAGCGTTCGCCGAGAGTTGACGCCCGAGTTTATCGTTTTGAGTATATTTGTCCAGCCAGCCGTACAGTTTAAGGCATTTTGTCACCAAAAATTCTACCTTCGAAGCGTGAACAGAGGAAGAAAAAATTAAGTTGGCAGTTTTCTCGATCCATTAATAGCGCGTGAGGGTCAGTGAGAGTTGCCAAGAGCGCATGCACGGGAATTTCGATAAGGCTAAAAACCAGTCGGAAAGTAACTAAAATCTCGCTTTAAATCCTCGCTTTCTTTTTGCCCAGGCTAAAGTTTTAACTTTGTATTGGCCTACTCAGGGTGTATTTATTATGCCAGCGGTTAGATTTGTGTGTTTCATAGCGAAGTAAGAAATGAAAATTTCAGAATATAATCTCTCTGACCACAGGTATGTTTATTTAAAAAAAAAGTCCTTTCTAAAACCAAAACAATTATCCAATCATGTTTCCCCCAAAAAACAATTAATCAACGAAAATCGGATTTACTGATTGACGATAAATTTAAAAGTGAAGACGCCAAACAAACAAATTTAAGCTTCCAGCGAATGAAATCTTTTGTGTTAATAAAAACGATTGATAGGCTGTGCAATTTGCGAAAAACAAATGAGTCTCTATGAATTTATCTATTTTGACTATTTTGCTAGCGACGGCGCTTCAAGATTTGACGACCGATAGCTACCAATCATGCCACGTTTCGTATGCGTGTTTCCAAAAAAATATATTTTGATGCTGTTGTTTTATTCATGTGTCTAACTCCTTTCAATAAATTTTCATCAATATCACTTAAAATCAAAGTGTTTGGACGTAATTGAAAAGAATGTTTTTCGATGAGAAATTCATTCCACGTTATTTTCAAGAACTCTTATGTTTCCTCGTTATTGTAAATTGTCGTTTTCCTGAAAAGCAATGATCCACTATACTTTAATCCGTCCTGAAATTATTTATGTGAGGCAGTGCGCAAATGGATATTGCCGAAAGTGCACGGTTTGGTAGAAATGTCAACAACTGGCGATCAGAGAAAATAACTCGGCAAATTAAGGCAACTTCTTCATAGAAAAATTTAGCCAAATCAAACGCAAAAGCAAATAGATCATGATCCAAATGCAGTTCTTTGAGATGTAAATCAATGTCGGAAGGTTAATTTACAGATCATTGATCTTATGTTCGAAGGGCATCGAATGAAGAGAATTGATTGGCAGTTTACCAATCTTGATTTGATTCTACCATAACAATCTCTGGTCCTAAAGCAACAGCTTTTAAGGATTAAATAACGTAAGCATCGCAAAAGCAACAAAAGGAAAAAAAAGAAAAAAAAAAAGAACCATCACGACTTAAATACGGTAGTCTCGCCCGTGATAACAGCTGCAAATCCTCGCAAATAGAAATCTTCCTACTTTGGAAAATTAACCCGTAGCGGTTGATCTAGCACAGAGCAGAAATCAACCCACAAGGTGAAAAAATATCTGTGTTGGTCAATTTCATTGTTAAGATCCAATGCATTACCCAGCGGGATGGCTGAAAATAGCTAAAAATCATTTTTCTGTAACGTGCGGTCGATATGCTTCCATTTTCTTCAATAGTTATGACTAGATTGAGCGCGCGATATTAAATTTGCCTATTAAGAACGTAACTTTATCAGACCTTGTTCAGAATCCGTGATGTCACAATCATTATTGTCACGTCATGTAAAATTAAAAACTCGAAAGTGTTCAGATTTTAAGTTAAGCGGGTCTCGTCGCGTCCAAACGGAAACGGCGATGTTGAATAACATGAGGAACCGTGTATGGTTTTGAAGATTTCGACGCACATGGCCGCCAGGCAACAAGGATTTTCGCCTTTTTCCTACGTATACAAAACATCAAGAAATGAGTGAACATCATAACAAGAAATCAAACGATACAAAACAAAGGAAATCTTGTGATGCGATCGACGAAGTTCAACCTGATCATTTTGGCAATGAGGAGATTTCATCTCCGATAAGAGAGAAGGACGATGGTGGACGGCACTCTAGTGAACCGGAAAATGAATCCGAGGATGTTTGCGCCGATGCCAACAGAAATAGTCAGTGTTCCTATGGGACGGAAAATTCGATTTTGTCCACGCATGTAAGTCTGCAAGTACTTGAAACTGATGACTATGATACTCTTACTCCTGAAGAAATATGCATTAACGAGGGAGATCCGTCAAATGGTGTCGAAACTGCAGAAAATATTGGAGGACTTCGTGAATTCGACTTACGCTGCAACAGCCCACTTCTAAATGGGCATACAACGGATAATGAACCAGAAATCACAACAGAAAAACCACAGGAAGCTAATTTACAAAGAAACAGCGACGCTTCGAAAATAGTAAGAAGAGTGATTTCATTTTTTGAGAAAAGGAGACTTCGCACTCGTACCGCGCCGGTCCATTTTAGCAGATCTAATGGCGATGCTGTCATAACAGTTGACGAAGAAGGGTCAAATTTTCTGGATACAAGACAACCCAAAACAAAGTCGCCGTCCTCTTTTAACATGCGTATAAAAGGTTGGCTTCAACCCATGGATAATAAAATGAACATGAAGGTTTTTGGGAGTCGAAAAGCAATGGCTGAAGAAGTTTTACGTTACAAGAAAGCAGGATGGATAATACACCCGACAAGCGCTCTCAGGTTTGAGATAATCCCATCACTTCTCAGGAAGAAAAGATATGAACCATGTGTGAAGGCACATGTCTTCTCGATAAGTTTGTTTACGAATTGCAAAATTATTTCTCAATGTTTCTGATGTCGCAAATCGCATTGCTCTTGAAATATTCAGTGTTTTTTAAATCAAATTATAACGGCCCAAATTCACTACTGTACCGTGCTTTCATTTGGACCAGGCATAACTTATTTCAGACAATTGAAAACATAAAAAAATAATAATAAAAATAAATAAAATAAAAAACTGAATTTTTCAAGTTCTAGCTAAATATAAACTGAGACAGGTTAAACTTTGTTATTGTAAATTACGTCGTATGCGATTCGCTGAGGTTCTGATTTCATCAATTTTGTAATTTCCGCACTTTAAATTGAATCTTGAATGAACTCTGCGTGTTGATGTGTCTGAACGCATGCAACTAAAGCTGATAATAATCAGTGAAAACACGTTAAAAAAAACAAACAACTATCCTTTTGTTTCCTGTTTTCTTTTGCCGCTTGAGATTTCAACTTCGTTTTGAGGTAGTTCCTTTTTTTTTTTGGCTCATGTAGATGTTAATTGACCTCCGCAATTTACAACTGATTCAGCTAAATTATTTCAGAGCGTTTCAAGCATAAAACAGCATTGTTTATCAAGTAGATTATCATATAATAACTTCAATTTCTACTTTCTCCACCGATCTACTGGAAAAGACGGTCAAATCCATTTAATGAAATATTTTATGGCTCGCCAATGTCGCTATTACGCAATTGAAAGCATGCAAATAGACAATAATCACTTTAAAAGCCGTGAACTAAACACATAATGTACTTTTGTCATTTTTGATCCTTTCTATGGCGGCTCCTTCTACTGATTTGTCTTATTTTTATTCCCTTCAGTCTTGCTGTAAGTTGTTAATTGAGTTTGATGATCATGACGTTTTCAATGACTGATCCGATCCTGTAATTATTTTCTCTCTTCGCACAAGGCATAGTAAAGCTGAAGAGAATCGTCAACGGACATTTTCACGTATAATTTGGAAAAAAAAAATGAACTCCACCGAGAACTCAACCCGTTGTCTTTGTAACTAAATTGCATGTATACCCATACTTCAAAAGGGGATCGCCGTTGAAAGTACACAATGCATTTCAAGCAAACGCTAGCTAAAATAAGTTTTCTTTAAACGAGGGAACGTGTTTTGTCGAACGTTTTGGTGCCAAGTGCGTATTGTAAATTTTTCGTTGACCGATGTTAATATTGCGGCAGGTGATCGACGCATTGCTGGCGCGCATTGGGTTAGTAAACTTGAAAAGCTTTGTCTTCCTTCCATGATCCAATTAACTGGGTGATTAAACAAAATACCATGGCCACTAAGTGCGCCCCTTTCTAATTGGTACACAATTTCTATTGTTATTTTACGCTAATTTCGGGAGTACTTTTAACAGTTTTGTTGCTGTTTTTGCTCAGAAACTCAGCAAACGTCTAGAATTTCTCCTCGAAATCCAACTAACAAAGTGCAGTGCATCTGCTTTACTTCATTTGTCGTTCTATCGATAGCCCTTTGGCTCTGGGAAACGTAGGTGACTACAACTGATGACACGGTGAGGGAAACTACAACAGTTTTAAACCAGTTTGCGCTTTCATTGACGCAATCTACCGAGTGCAGAGAAAACTCTCCAGTAAGTCGGCACCTTTGATTATTTAATTTATTTGACAGTTTTTTTTGTTTATTTTTTTAGGCTATACTGGGACCTCATGATCCTGTCTTTGTTGATCGTGAACATGTTTGTCCTGCCAGTAGCCATTGCTTTTTTCAATGACGACATGAGTCCTTCGTGGATAGCTTTTAACAGTGTGTCTGATGGAATTTTCTTGCTGGATATAATCCTGAACTTTAGAACGGGTGTGCTTGTTCCTGGCACCCCAAACAAATTCATTCTTGATCCGAAGAAAATTGCGATACGGTAAGTAACTGATTGTCATTATTGAAGATCCATATAACATACGGAGATGTCTTTTGCCCCCATAAGTCTGCACCCCAACCTTATGCCCATTCCGCTGTCCCGCCGGTTAGTTCCAAAGTCAAAGACATAATGGGTATTTGAGCAGTTTTCTATTAATTCTGGAATTTCTTCACTTCCTCTGTCGGCATAGGACCTGCACCTTACCAGAGACACCCGACCCACCTCTTTTCCGCCCTCCTGTGAATCGAACGTGGGGCAAGATGCATTCGAAGTTGATTGCACTGCTGACGATTAGACTAATTTGAATAATCACGTCTTTCAAGCCGGGCTTCATCCCATTTTCATGATTCTCATACTTTAAGTGCCTAAGTCAGTTAGTAGTAATACAACTTTAATTATTTGGCTGGGTCCATTTCGAATAACTGAATATCAAATTGTTTCGCGGTAAA
Organism: Galaxea fascicularis; assembly: GCA_948470475.1. Taxonomy (NCBI): domain Eukaryota; kingdom Metazoa; phylum Cnidaria; class Anthozoa; order Scleractinia; family Euphylliidae; genus Galaxea; species Galaxea fascicularis. The sequence continues at coordinate 10,711,245 of OX419335.1, read as the reverse complement.
TTTCTGGAAACCAATGACTCCCTCGGCCAACTTCGCTCGAATGTTTTAATTAGCTAATCAAGATAGATGTTCAGTACTTAAGATCGTGAATACCTTGAAACAAGTCCCTCCTTTCCTTAAGTAAAACAACGACAAACGGTAAAAACAAACAAACAAACTAAATAACTAACTATTAAATGCATAAATAAATCAGTCCCTTTTCTTTTTCTGACTAAGCTGTAATTATTTATCAAGGTCTAAGGCAACATATTTCTATTAAAATTCCGAGAGCCAATCATCTTTAATTTCAATAATCGAAAAGTTTCAAATCTCATCAATGAATGAAGTCTTTCGCAACACCTTGTGACATAATGGACAAAAGAATCTACCTTGGCTGAATGGGATTAAACAGAAATCAATTAAAAATTTAGATTGCTTACCATACTCGCGAAAAATTAACCGTAAGGTAAATCTATAAGCAGAAACGACAATGTGGTGAATAATTAATATTACAACAAATTTCGTTTGAGGGACACACAGTCATTCAGTTTTGTTGTCTATTGCAAATTTCAGTGTGTCATCTCTTGAATTCCCTAATTTGGTGTTCCAATAAAGAACTAGATCGATGATGATAAAATACATCACAGCACTGGCAGCTTTCTTTATAGACTCGAGGGAAGATTTCACTCAGCCCCATATATTAATTATACATGCTTCACTGTCATACTAACCCTGTTCCGAAAACGAATAGAGATTGAGTCGCAAAATGCATGTATAATTAATGTAGGGGGTCTGTGTGAAAATCTTGCCCCCATTCAACTGCAATGCCGGAGTCGAAGAGAAACAAAAACCTTGAGATTCTTTATCTGTCCTTTTGGTCATGCCAGCACTCACGTTTCACTTGTCTGAAAATGTCATGCGAAAAGGGACGTGCAACACAGACCGCAGCACAGAGCACTGCGCATTTGCTAAATGCAGCGAATAGGCCTTTTGCAGTTTACGATCACATGATGAAAAACCGCCACCCTGGAGAGCAAACTTATTGTACAAACTTGTGTACAGCAAAGCAGCCTCGCAAAGCAGCGTCGATCGATTGTATGAAAAAAAGTTTCATTTTGCTATAGATCTTCAGGGGGACAAGGATGGCCTTAGTAAAAAATCGATCCATAACGTCGTCCACCGAATAAGTCGTTCAGTTTTACTCTGTTTCAGATAGTAAGCCTTAGCAGTCGCTTGTTTACGCGCACTCCAAACCTTTTTTTAATGTTTACGGAACCGGTTTATGTCCTCGCCCCTTTCTTTTGAATTATCTTGCATTTCCACCTCTTGAACCTCTTCTTTAACGTTTTTAACTAATTTCCAATGTTGTCTGAGAGGAATTAAAGGCTGTGTCATCTTTTGGTAAAATCTCGATGAATCACCTAGTAATGAGCTCTTTGAACCGCTCTTCATTTCAAGGAATACTTCTGAAGCTATTTCAGTCACTCCTGGGGGACCCTAATCTACCAATTTTACTTGGGAGAATGCTGAAGTCAAACGAAACCCAATAAATAGCAACCATACCAGCAGCAAGGACTGTATGAATAAATTATTATAACTTGACATGACTTGACAAGTCCTGGGAGTAAATCAAAGTGATTGTGATCCACTGAACCCGGAAATGGAATTATCACCCACTCACGGGTGTATGGTTTTGATTAATTCAGTAAGGAAACACTACTGAAGTTCCTGCCCCACAAAATAAGCGTGATATTTGTGATATATACCACGCAGACAGTAGGTAGACGGATGGCAGATAGAAACTTTCTAAGGAACTAGAAATTAATTAAAAAAGATCATTTATTATTTCCATGATTTAGAACTTATACGAGCGCGACACTGATCAATGCGAGAACTCGATCCAGTATTTTCTTTTTTGTCACAGATACGCAAGGACGTGGTTTTTGATCGATTTGGTATCGTCGTTCCCATTTGATTACCTCGTATCTTCGGCAAGCAGCTCGGACTCTGGTCGACTGCTCGGCGCCTCTCGAGCTCTCCGTATTCTGCGCATGGCTAAGTTACTCAGTCTATTACGTCTCTTGAGAATCTCGCGTTTGGTGCGATATGTTCATCAGTATGAGGAGGTAGGTAGGGGTATTTCTATGATACCAGTTCGATGTTCAAACTTTTAGGAAAATTTCTCTCTTCAAGGAAAATTTCATGCTGGGCCCGGTTGTTCGAAAACAGGTTCAACCCTAACCCCGGGTTAAATCACCTTAACCCGGGGTTAAATTTTAACCGTGGGTTATTTCTGTTGTTCAAACGTCGGTTAGCGTTAACCTTGGGTTAAACAGCGGGTTAAATCTAACTCTGCTAGCGAGGTGGGTTAAACCGCTAACCTCGGGTTAAATGATTAATAAAAGTACGCCAAAAAATGGCCGATTTGTTGTTTGGTGACTTTATACGACGACCGCGAAGACCCAGGCAGTTCAGAGGACTCGAAGACATTGCCAATTTCAATGACAACGAATTAAGAGCTCGCTATTGGACGGCAGCGGGTAATTCAATGCATTCCGGATCTCCTTTCTGATGATCTTCGTCGTAACACTCACAGAAATCATGTGCTTCCCTCGCTGAACAGGTTCTTATTGCTTTGTGATTTTTTGCCAGTGGAAGCTTTCTGCAAGTGATTGGAGACACTGCCGGTGTGGACAAGTCCACCGTTTCTCGTGTTGTGACTAATATAACGTGTCAAATGCCTTGTCAAGGAAGCAGAGCCATTTTATTAAATGGCCAACAGCAGCCGAACGTTTCGCCAGCAAGAGTGCATTTTATCGTCGTTGGGGCTTTCCATCCGTTATAGGTTGCGTTGATGGTACTTATTAGAATTCAAGCGAGAAGAAAGAAAAGAAACCGCTTTGCTTTTGTTAAAGCAAGTTTTAACAAACTTGCTTTGTTTGTTAAATTTTCTCTGTTTTCTTCGCCTTTTTCCGTCAAAACTGCAATTTTTGAAGCGTTAAAATTTTGTTTTCGAGCTTTAGATAGCGGAGGAAGTCATTTTGCAGCGCTCGCAACTTGCTAACCATGGTAACATTGTTCGAATAGTTTATTATGGGATGCTAACCGAGAGTTATACGCGCTTAACCCGAGGTTAGCTAACCTGTCCTGTAACCGCGCTTCCAACAACACAATTTTAATTCCGTGAGTTAACAAACCCACGGTTAAGAAATGTAACCTCCGATTAGGCCTAACCAGAGGTTAGTTTAACATGTCTTTTGAAAAGAGGGCCCTGATGTTTACAACAACAGCACTTTCAATATGACCTAATAGACCACCAAAGAGTTTTCAAATGACGCCACGGCAGCTAACAAAGAAATAGCGGCCATATTGGTGTACCAGACTTACCTTTTGATAATTGAAAGAAGAATTTGGACGCAAATACTCTCCTCACAGGATCAAAGTAACTCCAGAACAGGGAGTAACACTAACTCTTCTCACGGGGTTAAAATAACTCCCCCAAAATAAAACGAAAAGCGAGTTATATTAACTCTTTGCAAAGAGGTAAAATGACTCCTCCTTAAATTTAACTCCGATGTGGACGATCGACGGTTAAATTGAACTCTGCTTTGGAGTTTAGCCTGCAAACAGGCTCTCCATTTGGGTATTCCGAGAGATGGTCGTGTCGACTTGCTCTTTAAATGGCACGCGGTCAAAGATCGGGGATTGGGGCGGGCAAGGAAGGGAGAGCCTGCAATGGTCTTTGTAAGATTTGAGTTCTGCCCCCTTTTCCGCTTGACTGATCTATCAAATTATCAAAGTGAAATGAACCAATCAGAACGAACCGGAAATGACCTTTTGGGTCAAGGCAGCTGTCAAACAACTTTTCTGCGACACGTCCGCTTGTTTACACTTAAGTTGTTATGTTATGAACTCCAACGAAACATATCGACGCAAAACTGGAAGGAAACCACAAAGCGTCAAATCGGTTGACGAATTTTGCAGAATTTGCAAGTGTTCGATGAGGACAAAATAAGGCTCTCTGGGGTCTTTTGTGAACGTTTTCAAACCTTGTACCAGAGAGGGATTTTAAAATGTAGTTTTTGAATCTTCCTTGGCAAGGAAAACGATCAACCTTGTCAGAGTGGAGCCCAATTTTCCGATTCGAATCTCCTGGCACATCTCAATATCGACGACCTTCCGGACAACACTGCAAGCGTGAAAGTCTTAGTTTTGTCTTCGAATGGGGATGTGATGATTAGAACACCTGAAGATAAAGCTACAATTTGCGTAATAAAGAAAAGGGGAAAGCAGCCTTAAATGCTTGTACACAAAGCTATGCGCGCTTATTGCACCAGTTAAGAGTTTGACACTACATGTATTTTGAAATGTAGAGACGTTGACGAGCTCGCAGCGTTCTCGAACAAACTGGTTGTGAAGAAAAATGAAGTGCATTTGCCGCTATGGAACGCCTGCATTCATGGGTCGAGGGCACACCGCTTCGGCCAAGGCAAGTAAAAAATCAGGCAACTGAGGGAGGTTTCCAAACACGTCTGAGCTTTCGAGTTCCACTGCTTTCAATCCTCAGAGAATTCGTATCTTCTTTCATCTGATCTGCAGTGGTGTTCTCGAGGAGTCCAGCGATTTCATCACAGCGAAAATTTGAAACACAAAGCTTTTTTCAATGATTGTAGTCAACACGGTTAGTGCATCCTTTTCATTAAGGAGACTCTTAATTGCCAGGTATATATTGCTCTTTCTTCAGATCAATTCGCTTTTAAATTCAAAGACGAGATAGCTTCGTTGAGCAAATAATTATCCACGTTCGCGGTGACTGAAATACCTCTGCTCACTTATTTGACATGTGTCAAGTCGAACTGGCCAATCAGCAATTTACGTTCAGAATCTGAACGTAAATACTCAAATCGTACAAGGACCATTGCAGGCTCTCCTCTCTCTCACCCGCCCCAATCCCCTAGCTTTTGTCCGCGCGCCATTAGAAATTAAATCTCGCAATAACCCAGACGGAGAGCCTGTTTGCAGGCTACTTTGGAGTTATAATAACTCCACCATAGGGAGTCAAGTTAACTCCACTACGGAAAAATATAACTCCCTTTTGGGGTTATAATTACTCCAAAAATAATAAGTCCACCTTCAGAAGTTAAGTTAACTCCATCAATCAACTCTTTAAATATTACTGTGTAAACCATGACCGCTGGTCACGTTGGTGAAAACGCTCTATTTCGATATATCAAATTTCAATTTAAACAATAAACAGGACTTCGAGGCTCCGGAGAATAAAATAAGGATTTGTACGAGTTTTTCCCTCCAGAGCCTCGAGGTGATGTCTTATGTGAAAGAGTGAATTTTAATATATCAAAATTGGGCTTTTCGTTGTAACACGAGCTACAAGAACTCTCAAAACATTACTTCACTGGGATTGTCACTTTACTTTCAGTTTACGCGTATGTTATCAATGTAAAAGAGCCATCTGAACAATTCTCAAGCAAACACTGATTACATGATTACATGATCTGGTTTATTTAATTTCCTAACCGAATTCCACTGTGAATGGCTCCTAAATAATCAAGTGGCATCCGCAGAAGAGAAATATTCCCACTGGTGCGAAGCTCTAAATAAAGTCATGGACAAACATATGCCGATCAAATCTATGAGAGTTCGCGAAAAAGACGTCCCGTTCATGACCACTGAATGGAAAGCGGCAATTAGGATGAAACGCAGGAGCGCAAAGAAATACAACAAGAGCAAGACCAAGGAGAATTTAGAATCCATGAAAAAATGGCGCAACAAAGCCACACGCCTGAGGAGAACGGCCATTCGAGATTATTGGCGGCAAATATCAAGCGATTCAAAATGCGACCCCAGCAAATTTTATAAAACCTTTATGCCTCTTCTCAGCAACAAAAAGCATAAAGACAAAACAGAAATCACATTAAACATTCAGGGGACTCCGGTGCAAGACCAAACACTAGTAGCTGATGAATTTGCAAATTACTTCGCCACTGTGGGAGACAGGTCTGTTGAAAATCATCCTGCGTGCAACTTTACCCCGGAAGAATGCAGCAGGCACCCAAGTGTTCGTACTATAAGCAGTAAATGGGACTCTAATTTGTTTTCCTTTAGAAAGATTTCCAAACAGGAGACTCTTCAAAGCTTAAAGAACTTGTATCCCAACAAAGCCGTTGGCTTCGACAAGATTCCACCACACGTTTTGAAAATAGCGGCAGAGGAGCTGGCAAGTCCACTTACTGAAATTTTTAATCAATGTATTTCGGAAAAGTATTGGCCGAATTCATGGAAGAAGGGTGAGTGGATCCCAGTGTTTAAAAAAGAGGACCCACTGGAGAAAAGCAATTATAGACCTATTACTATTTTGACAGCGGTAGACAAATTATTTGAACAGCTTTTGAGTAAACAAATGTCAGCATTCTTTGAACCGATTTTCGATCCCTTTATGTCGGCCTACCGTAAGCTTTACAGCTGTGAGTCAACACTGGTTCGTCTAGTTGAAGACTGGAAACAAGCTATTGACACAGGGAAAACCGTAGGCATTTTATCGACAGATATGAGTAAGGCCTTCGACACTATGCACCCAACTCTACTGTTGGCTAAACTACAGGCATACGGCTTCTCTAACGAATCGATAACATTAATGCGTTCCTTTTTTACGGACCGCAAAGGAAGAGCTAAATTAGGAGCTGTGGTCAGCGACTGGAAACCAATCAATATGGGCTGCCCCCAGGGTTCCAACTTGGGACCGCTATTATGGAATATCTATCAAAATGATCTTGTCTACTTGGACCGTTCATCCGGTCTCTCAATGTATGCTGACGACCACCAACTTTATTATGCTCATAGTAACATCGATGTTCTTATGGAGAGGATCAAGTATGAAGGGGAACGAATGTCGGCATGGTACAAAGAAAACCATTTGGTTGGCAACTTGAACAAGTATCAAGCTATGATCATCGGAAGTAAACACAACCCATCCCAGCCGACGTTAGACATAAACGGCCATTTCATTAACATCACTGAGGAACTTAAATTATTAGGTGTTACTATAGATAAGGATCTGCATTTTTCAGAACATATTTCAGCTATCTGTAAAAAAGCAAGTAGGCTGATTGGTGTTTTAATGAGGCTTAGGAAACTGATCCCTACCGAAGCCAAACTTCAGATTTATAAGACAGCGATTTTACCCCATCTTACATATTGCAGCCTAGTCTGGCATTTTTGTAAGGCTTCGGATAGAAGGAAACTGGAGCGCGTGAACGAAAGAGGCCTCAGGGCGGTTTTCTGCAACTGGAGTTTGTCATACAACAACTTATTAAAACGCGCTAACCTTACTACCTTATATAATAAGCGTCTTCAAGATATAGCAATATTTATGTTCAAGGTCAAACATAAGTTACTCCCTGTGAATATTCTGGACCTATTCAGTGGAACGCCATCTAATTACTATCTGAGAAATTCTGATTTCTATATTCCACGATTTAATAGTGTCAGGCATGGGAAACACTCATTGAAGTTCTTCGGACCACGACTTTGGTCCAAACTTAGCCCTGGAGACAGAGAGAGGCAGACGTTAACGGCCTTCATGGCCAATATTAGAAAAAGAGATCTCGCCAGTTTGGTGGAGAACGACCTTTGCAATGACAACTGCCCCACGTGCAGTTCCTAGATATAGATTATATAGATAAAATTATAGATTTTAATTAAGTAGGTTTTAATTGCTAGATATGTTCTTCATTATTGTATATAGTCATTGTAGTCCAAGGATTTTATTATTGTAAACGCTAAGATTATTGTACGTTTTAAGTAGGATGGTGTCCCCGATTAGTAGGCCTATATTATAGGCTAGCTAGAAGATTGACACTGAAATAAAGTTATTATTATTATTATTATTCCACGACGGCCATGTTGGTGTCCCTCAGAGGGACACTAACATGGCGGACTCATCCCAATTCTTGTAATTTCCCGAAAGTTGTCATGACCAATGCTATTGAGCCAGACTTGGTACCAGACTGTTTCTATAAATGTGAAGCCTGTGGGATGTGGCTAAGAGTGACAAGAATACCTCACACTATGGCCACGTGGTAGCGGGCATTACCTCTTGAATCTACCAAATAAAGTTGAGGTCGAGCCCGAGCATCAGCAACCATGGACGGCTGTTACGGCCTTATTAGGCTTTATCAGCATGACATATTGTGATGGCTAATACCCCTTCGAGTAATCCTGTAGCTCTTCCAGACCTCTATTTTCATTGGTCCCTATGACCTGTAGCTTATTTGGTTATCAGGGCTAGGGGTATTGTTTGTGTTGTGTCATCTATTGTTTCGTTCTCCAATCACAGAGCGCGTCTGGAGAGCTAGGGGGTCTCTCTAATACCCGGGCCCAGGTTCCAACATGAATAAAACAAGCAATGAAAATGTGAAGTTTGTAGGATGAAGCTAAAGTGACAAGAATACCTTACAAATTAATGTGTCTGAAAGCCACCCGATGGGCACTATCGCTACGTGGTGGCAAACATCACCCCTTAAATCTACCGGATAAAGTTTAAACCCTAGCATTAGCAGCCATGAACAGCTGTTTCGGCCTTGTTAGGCCTTATCAGCACGACATAGCTAATATCCAGGTTCAGGTACCCACATGCCCAATGAGTGGCTTTCAGCTTACCTAGACAAAAACGTTTGTGAGGTGTCCTTTGTTTCTTAGTTTTATTCATGAGTGCGAACGCATTTTATTTTATTGATGAAACCAATCATTTTCTCACACAGGTTTTGAACATGACTCGCTCAGTGATCCGTTTCGTAAACTTAATCAGCCTTATGATGCTGGTAGCTCACTGGAATGGCTGCATGCAGTACCTTGTGCCAGTTCTCGACGACTTTCCAGATGATTCATGGGTTATGATCCACGGCTTACGGGTTAGTCTGGTTCGCACTGTTATGAGGTCGGTTTTTAATCGAGCATGGAAAGAAATTTCACGTTCCTTTCGGATTTTCTTTCCCACGAACCACAACACGTTATCAAGCAAACCTGCGCACCTACTCGATCATCGCACTTGGAGCCCCCCCCCACCCCCCCCCTCCTAGCCCCATTTAGTTGGTTCGATTTCCAATTGGTCCATAATCTGTTTTGATTGGTCGGGTTTCTCCTATGATTGTCTAGGCTTGTGTTTAGAGTAAAAACTTAGACG
>OX419335.1:10684567-10699567 GCA_948470475.1 Galaxea fascicularis | reverse complement strand
CCTTTTACTCGGGGACCGGTAGGGGTTTTTGAGGCGGGGAAGGGGAGAAAAGGGAACAGATTTGTTAATTCTAGATTAGCCCACTGGCAAGCACCCTTAACGGGGTTTTGAAGCTGATTTATTTCGTAGGAGATTCGAGTAGGAGAGCTTACTCGTAGGCTAATCCCAGATATTGAAAGCTGATGTCCAGTGCTGATCCAGTGCCAGATCTGAGCGGGCTGCAGGGATGCAAAATTAGTTTTGGGGACATGTTAGAGGACTGCGAGATTAGGGATGCAGCATTTGAGATGTCGAATTTAGTATGTAGGATTCGGGAACACTGATTTGAAAAACGCCTCACTGTTCTGATAACTTGCCCGTAGAAAAAGTATGAAGTACGTTTAGAATGGGCAATCTGTATGGCTTTATGACCTGTAGCACTGTTATGTGTACCATCGATAATGGAGATTATTTAAAAGTAAAGATCCAGATGATACAAACTAGTAGGGGCTCTGTCTCTGAATTCGCCCGGGAGTTATTTGATGTTCGTTTTGATACGGCACCTATTAATATGCCTTTGATCGTTTTAGTTGCAGCAAATTGAGGAATACATGTCCCACAGACGGCTGCCTGTTTCTCTTAGGGACAAAATTACCAAATATTACGAGCACCGCTTCCAAGGAAAACTTTTTGATGAGGAGAGAATACTAAGTGAGGTATCTCGACCATTGCGAAAGGTAGGCACATCTGCTGGGATATACACACAACCAAGACTTATTGAGTCTTAAAGGTTAAAACCTATTGCAAGCGAAGGAAGAGAACAAAACATTTATTTGCCACTCCTCCATAGAGTGCATCGCAAGACTCCACCACATGTATTTGCGTACTTTTGATTTAAGCGTCTGGGCTACGTTAGTTTTATTGTTATTGTTATCATTTTTAGCATAAGAGAATGAGTGATCTAGGAAAAGGTCAGTGAAAGGGGCTTGTTTCTAGCATATTGCTAATTCTTGCCTTTGACTGTGTAGTCTCTTATGTTTTTAGTTATTTTTAACATAATTTGACTATAACAACATTGTGAAGCGCAACTGAATATATCCATACAGAGGTCTGCGCTATATAAATGTAAATTATTATTAAAATTATTAAGAGTTTTATGAACAAAAATAAAAAGTGAACCAAACAATGATGGTTAATTCTAAATGAGGAAGTTATAGTGAATGGCCTGTAGCTTGTTGCCTCTCTCTCAAACTCAGAAAACAAATTTAGACTATTTCCAGAGTCAGTTAATATGTCACTAACATGAGACTATCTATCCCCTCTGCTAGTCAATTGTCAACTACAACTGCCGTGATCTTGTCCGCAAGGTGCCATTTTTCTCTGACGCCGACCCAGACTTCGTGTCCGCCATAATAACTAAACTTGAGTTTGAAGTGTATCTGGAAGGTGACGTCATCATTCGCGAGGGGGAGCTGGGCACGGAAATGTACTTCCTGAAATCGGGCGTAGTGAGCGTGTCCTGTGATGGTCAAACCACTGATGATTTGACTGATGGCTCATATTTTGGAGGTGAGTTTGTAATGTTTGTAATATACCTCTGCGTAAACTTAAGCCTCAAACTTGAGTTCAAATTCGATGACAGCGTGTAGAGTCCTTGAGAGTCGCCGAGCGTGAATGCGAGTTTCAAGTAAAAGTAGAGCGAAGGTCCGAGCTATGTCAATAACTCTTATGGTCATTCCGTCCGGGATCATGAAGATTGTTTCTGAATACGATCTTTTCAGGGGAGAGTCTTGAAATGAAGAATGATCCTTGCAGTTGTGAACGTAATTTATGCAATTGCGCAAAGCCTGAAGCAAAAAATGCTTTACGCAATTGCATAAACTTTCATTTCATTTAATTTTATTTCCGCAGTTCATATATGATTTATTTCATATATGTCATTCACACTCATCTATTTCACAGGAACATATGAACCCACTGCTCACGGCTTCATAGCTCAGTTGGTTAGCATCGCACCGACATCGCCGCGAGGTCACGGGTTCAAATTCTGTTAAAGTGCTGAATTTTTTTTCAGGCTTCTTTGCGCAAAAATGGCGTTCAAAACTCCGTGGATCATTCTTTATTTCATATATATATCATTCCAAGTCTTACGTTAATAAGACATTTTTATGGCCGAAAGACAATCCTGTTCATGATCGTGAATACAGTTAGACGCACGCGCTGATTATACAGACAACTGCCAGTTTCTGTTCTTTGCTTTTAAAATCGATTTATTGATTTTTTTACTATCGTTTCAGTTCTCTTAAGCCTTAATGTTTAGGCATTCTCCTTGATTAGCCTTTGCCACCCGAGACTCAGTCTGTTTATATTATCTAGGTATGAATAGTTTATTATGCTTTACCACAATGGGTTCTTACTAAGTAGCTCATTGATTTTATTTAGAAATTTGTCTCTTGACCAACGCCAGACGCACTGCCACTATCGAGGCAAAGAGTGTATGCGACATTTACATTTTACATGCAGAAGATTTTAGAGAAGTGGTGGATGAGTATCCCGAGATGCGACAAGTGATGGAGTCGGTGGCCACTAAACGATTGAGCAGAATGGGGAAATCGGTAGACTTTTCTGCGTGTCCATCAAGAGAGTGCTTACTCGCAAAGCTGCAAAGCTCTCGTAACAGTAGCGTCTGTGGTAGCTGCTCTAATTTGCTGCACCCTCCGGAAAGAAACCCAGAAATTGTAATTACTAGGGATGTCACGCTAGCTGCAGACCCAATTAGCGACAACTTTATCACTTAGGAGATTACGAGATATAGTCGTTTGGGCTCCATCGATGATCAAGTGTGGAAATATTGCACAATATTTTGTAGGTTGAGTGTTACATATCACGTTTATAGCGAAGACAAAGAAAGTGTGACTTTCTAACATGAACGACCGCCATGATAATTGTTCAAAGCTAGATCAGACCTTCGGTTCAAAAATTTTTTATTTAATTTTTTTTTAAATGTGAACACATCTTCAAAAGTAGAACGGATCATCACTTTAGCATGGATGTCGTATGGAAGTAAACTTTTCATATATTTTGTCATTATATTTTGCACGGGAAAGTATGCCGTAAATAAAAGGTGCCGTTTTTATGATTTTTACCAATAAACGTTTTTGTGGTCAGTTTAATAATGAAACTACATCTCCCTCGTAATGAGAACGCAAACGCATCCGTAAGAGAGCAACGAACACGACGTCCGGTGCCCGATTTGTTTTTCTGCTGTTGGTCAAGTTGGTTTTTAGATTTGCGCTCGCCATTGCGTCACGATGTCTATGGAACACTAGCCTCATTTACGGAGAAAGGGGGGGGGGCAGGCATAAGCGGGGTATTTGACGTAAGAAGTCTGCCCGTGGCAGGGGCTTCTGATCATTGCGGCCTGGGGGTCGGGACATTTGACTTTAACCGTTAGTGGGGAAGTTTGTATTCTTTTGAACAATGACAGCATGGGGTTAGGTATTTGAACAGAAAAAATGAAACGAGGTCAAATCCCCGCCTATGACCGGCCTCCCCCCCCCCTCCTCTGCGGCTTAACATTGATACTTGTTCAGATACGGGACTGATGAACTGGAAAATGTCAAATCCTATAAATATCTTGGACTCATAATGAGTCCTTTTGGAAACTTTAATCTCGCTAAGCAAGAGTTGAAGAAAGTTGCACTTAAAGCACTCTATAAATTACGAAAAGAGATGGGAGACCACTTCAGAGAAAATATAAAATTAACGATGAAGTTATTTGATGCACTGATATCTCCCATACTCTTTTATGCGAGTGAAGTGTGGGGGATTGATTGCAATAGGAAATTAGAAAAGGATCCAGCAGAATTAGTCCAAAATAAATTCCTAAAGTGGTTGCTGGGAGTCAATAAATACTGCAATAACAATGCGTGCAGGGCTGAGACAGGAAGGTTTCCAATGATAATTGAAGCCCAATGTAGGAACTTTAAGTTCTGGTTAACCTTAACCAAAAATGAAAATAAATTATCCCAATTAGCATACAATGATATTAAATGGAATGGAAATAAGGCTTTTTGGAGCAAAAAAATCAAAAACTTGTTGGAACAGATAGGATTAGGAGAACTCTGGATGAAAGCACACTATGCAGGCATAGGAACTGTAAACATGATCAGGCAACGACTTAAGGATATCGAACTACAAAGATGGCTAAGTGAAATAAATAACGACATCAGAAAAGATGCTAACCAAAACAACAAAATGAGAACCTACCGGTTATTCAAAACGATAGACAATTACAAATGTGAAGACTACCTACATCAGGTCACCAATATACGACACAGAATAGCTCTAACTAAACTGCGACTTAGCAACCACAAATTAGCCATAGAGACAGGACGTTATTCGAGACCATTCAAGAAACCTGCAGAAAGAATTTGCTCAATTTGCAAAATAGAAATGGAGGACGAATACCATTTTCTAAATATATGCCCTGCTTACCAGGAAAAAAGACGTTCGTTGCTTAATTATTTGGAAAATGAATGTGGAATAAAAATAAGCAGAATGTCACCTAACAAAATATTCATGTTTCTAATAAACCCCCCTAGCGGAAATGCTAAAATACAAAAGCTAATAGCAAAACATATATTCGAATGCTTTGAAAAAAGGACAGGGGAAGACGGGACTTAATCAATTAACAACTTAATAATAATTAATTAATTAAGAATTTTTGTTGTTTGTATCTTTTAGTTATTTGGAAGTCGTAGTCGATGTACAGATTGTATAAGACTCCAAATAAAAACATGTCTGTCTGTCTGTCTGTCTGTCTGTCTGTCTTGATAGGTGCATAAAACGTTTTGAAGGTTGCCGTAATAAAGCAAACCTAGAACTGTTCCACTGAGTAACCACGTAATTTGCGCCGCAACTCCATCACTTAAGAGAGCGTTAAGAACGTCTAACTTTGGAGCTGAGGCTCAGCATTATTATTTTTTTGGCGATTTGAGGCTGAAAACGTTCTTAACATGTTCTTAGCGGAGCTGCAGCGTCCCGAGGGGCCGCCAAGCGGAGCACCATGGTTAGCGGTATTGCTCGTGGGCGCGACCGCACGATGACGACGACAACAATGTCGCCCAATAATTAATAATATCGTAATACTACTACTTATAATAATAATAATTCAACACGGCGGCCATTGTCCGGCTGACCACTTAGTTTACAGTGGACTTCTTTGATATTGGACATTCACGTTGTGGTCAATTAACACCTGTCAAAACAAGGTATCCACTGACCAGTATCATGTGACTGTCCGCAGGTTAGTACTCCTGTTTTGTCTTTTATATGGACATTTATGCCAAGAAAAAATTGATTAGCGATTTGCCTCGGTTACTACGAGTTATGTTTGTTACTTGTCTTATTTTTCCAAATTCTGCGAGAAACGCCGAAGAGACATTCGCATCGTTTTTTGTCGGCTTTCTTACGTTTTGTTGTTTTCACGCTTTCATCTGAAATTGGTTTGGACTCAAAAATGCTGCCGTGTTTTTTCCAAACGTTTTCTATCCAATATTTGATTTTGAATCCTTAAAAACTCTTCGTTTTTCCTGTTGTCGCTCATTTTTGGGCACAAAATTTGTTGAAGAAAAGCCAAGTGAAGTCCGGACGGTTTATACCCTCGGCTCTGCTTTGTTAGTTTACACCTTTACAAGAGCCAGATTGACATTTGGAAAACTCTCGCAAAGAGCAACAACTCCTTGCCAAACGTAAACACGATTTTTAACAGCTGCAGCATTCGAAATGCCAGAGATATGTTGTCCCTCACAACAATTCTCGTTGTTAATTAAAAAAACGCAGACTAAAGGCAAACTGCAGTAAATACGATCGGTTTACGGTTGACAAATGTTTTTTCTGAAATCCATTAGTTTGTCTGTTCTTATTGTCGTTATTACCAATCTGTTATCATTAACAGTGATGTCAAAAATAAGACCCACCACTTGTAGTCAAGGTTTGTTGTTTGCAATATTTGTAGTTGATCGAAGTCAAGAACTGAAACCATTCTCAACATCACTAGATAATTGCAGTTGATCACCTGAGTTGATTAATGGCTTATCGTGCCGCAGTCACTTTTATTTTCTCAATGAAAAGGTAACTCAACTTGTGAATAGGACATCGACAGCGGTTTTTTATCCTCTTTACTCTTATCACAGGCGGCCCAGACGTTGTTTGTGATTTATATACGTGTCAGTTTTAAGAGAATGTATGAAAATGGTTCAAAAATCGCTCTAAATTCAACTTGTAGTCAAGTATTTAAACAAAAGAAGCTTACCTTAGTCTGCATTTGTGTTATTTTGAAGTCTTTGAGGCAGCTGAGTCGTTCTAAAGTCATTCTAAAGCCATTTTAACGATTTAACACAAATGCAGACTAAGGTAAGCTTCTTTTATTTAAATCCTTGACTGCAAGTTGAATTTAGAGCGATTTTTGAACCGTTTTCATACATTCTCTTAAATGGCGCAATACTGTGACGTATGTAAATCACAAACAACGTCTGGGCTGCCTGTGCTCTTATAGGTCACAAAAATGATACCATGGAATTTTGGGTGGTGTCGAAGAGAACTTTAGGATTTTGCAATTTTGTTTTCGTGGAATATTTCGGTTTCGGATCAGGTTAAAATTTCACCAATACATGTTAGAAAATTTGTGACTCAGCGAAAGCACATAACCGGTTGTGATGTTGGATTTAAAAGTGGGACACTGGGACTGTTGATCTAATTTAGTGATTTACACCATCCATTGAAATGAAATCAGATGTAATTAAACTGGGATGAAGCAAAAGTTTGTTAGTGCTGGCTCGAGTCCTGGCATTGATATTAGTTTATCTGTAAATGCCATACAAATATAAGGAAAGAACTGGGGAGCTCCGCTCTTAGGCTTACCTAAATATATATATTAATTTACATGGTATAGTATTTCAATAAATCAGTGACGACTTGACTGCGAAACCTCAAGTTGCTTGTCACATGCTCAGTTGTACCGCTTGTTCTGATGCCGCGATCAAGATGTCGCGCTAACCAAGTCTTGGTAAATTTAGTTTTACAAAAAGCATTGAACAGAGGTTCACAACGAATGAGCGAAATAAAGACGTTCTCACTGACTCTCAACTTGGCTATGTTCTTAGGCAAATCTCAGCCTCAACGTTCTTTTGAAAAAGGTTCTTATATAAATAAGAATGCACTCTACTTAAGCTAACTGGTAGGCATTTAAGTAGAGGTTTTTTGCAACAGGGCCGATGAACGTACACCATGGTTCCCATAGTGAGTGCTGGGCCCAGGGGAGGAGAAGGGGAGGAATTATCTGCCCAGATAAGATGCAAGACAAAGGGGAAAAATTATCTCCAACTTGTCAACTTCAGTTGAAGCAAAACTGAACATTCGATCATTTTCGGCTTTCCTGCCCGTTTTTATTTTTTCAATGTAATACTAATCTAAATACTGTTCAGTTAAGTACTAGTTTGCTCCATGCTATTGGCCAAAAGCTGCGAACCATCACGAATGTCCACTGACATTTACTGTTGTAATGAAATAGTTGATGAATTTTAGACTTTGCAATATCAGGTTTTAACATTCTGTCACTTCGATCTATCATCTTTTCAGATATTTCGTTTCCGGGGACAAAATGAACGGAAATTTTCGGACAGCATGTAGGTTGATTTCTATTTTGAATGGATCGCAAAAATTGGATTTTTAAACCGGAAAAGTAAAAAAAAAAAAAAAAAAAAAAAGAAAGGGGAAGTTTCTACTTAAAATGACGAGTTCTGACAGTTTAGTTCCGCAATCATAAGTGAGCAATCATAAAAGACAGCGTAAACAGATGGACATTTAGGCGATGAAATTACATTGTTGCGTTTGTGATATTCCAATTTAACACTGTTTACCTCACGTACGTCATCCCGTTTAACTTAGAAGCCATACATAGAGAAGTTATAAAACGGCAAAGTATTTTGTTTCCGACATCTGGCCGGTGTGTAAATACAGGAGTTCTTCGCTTTGATATCAACAAGAACCTAATTTTGAACAAAAAACGACAAGAAATATATGCTTCTTCTTGCGGAGTTTACATCGCATCCTTGTCATCTCAGTGTTGCAGATTTGCTTCGAGATTCAGATTGACTAGCCATCGCCGGACAAGCGTCAGCTCCTTTAAGTAAGTTAGGTTAGTCAACTAAGTCAGCAGCAGGAACCGTTCTTTTTTGTACGGAAGGCAAATGAGCTTTGTTTCAGCCTTCGATTTGACTATATAATTCTTCACCTGTTTCTGTAGTGACAAAGTGCCAATATCAACTGATGCATTTTTAATGACGGGGATGCAGCGATGCCTTTTAATGAAAATTACAGCCTTAATAACGGCCCCCAGTTTCTTCAGTTACTCGTGGCCGGAATATGAATAACTACAGGAACCAAAGTATATTATATTGTTATTTCCCGGCTAGATGAAGTTGAAAGGGCAGACCTTACCAAAAGCTTGGCACAATTAAATAAAGCTAAAGCAAAACGTTTCAGAAAATTCATCTCGCATCTAACATATATTCAAGGCAATGTAACACTGTTGAACATAAACGGTCATGACCACTCAGGTTTCTTACCGGCGTAGTACGCAACAGATAAATTAGCTAGGGTATGTAAAATGTCTTGGGAAAACTGTGCTTTGAATTAATTTCATCAGTGTGTTGAATAATTATATTGTTCCGCTCGCCATGACTGCGAAATAGGCCGCACCCTGAACTCAGTGGAGAAGTTCCCTAAGTTTCAGGCGATATTCCGCACGATTCAGCAGGGTGATTGCTAATAAAAAATTCCCGTCACACCACAGGCAGCCCAATCGCTTAATCGTCCATTCTACATGGACAGTGACCTGGGATTTTAAAACAAGCAATGATATTGCATTTAGACGCCCTAGAAAGTGACAAGAAACAGTAGAGTGAAGGTAGGAAGGCTTTATTTGACTAGAATATAAATATTTCCACCGCTATTAGGCTCGTTGGAATTCTACGTTTTTAACAGTCACTTTTTCTGTATCAACTTTTGATGACACACGCCACGATTGGGCTGCCTGTGATATCGAAAAGATCGATACAACGAGTCACCATAACCTTGCAAAGGACCATATATTACATTGTAAATAGATCAAAGTGTGTCTACCGACACACTAATACTAAAGATAAATTAACTGTTATCAAGAAAAAACAAGACGCGAAAAGGCGTTTACGCGGGATGTGTTGGTCGACGTTGCAGTAACACTAAATTTGAATGGTTGCCAACAGTGAGAATCTTTTCTTACGTACAAATTAATGGAAATGTAAGCATCGTTCGATAAATTGTGAGTAAATTCACTTGTTCGATTAGTAAACTCGCTGGTTCGATTCATGTGAACTCACTGGTTTAATCAATGGCACACTGGTTTCAAGCACACGCTAGCTATCCAATTATTCATGGGTCAATAAACAGTGAAATTGTTGGTTCGATCGCTGGGAAACACACACAAGTTTGTGGCATGACAGTCTGTGCAATTGTTCTCTGTTCAATACACAAAACCAAAGCAACGTCGAAAAGCAAAGGCGTTTAATTTTCACCTCGAATAAAGCTACGCAAAGCAAAGCAAGCGTGCGAACTGCGAGTCTCTTGTCTAGCACAATTTAGGTCAATTTGCAGACTCAAATTGAGCGTGTTTTTTACAAACTTCACTGATCAGACTGATACAAGTTGTTTGGAAATGCAAGGCGAATCGGTCGTCGAAGGATATAAAAGCACGGTAAAAATTCACATCCAAACCTGTAATTTTTTGCAAGGTGGATTCTCAGTCTAAGCGCTCAAACGAACTTCAAAACCACAGTTACTGATCTGTCCTCGAAGAGGGATTTCTTCATTATGAACAAACGTTTAAATATAACTACATCGACCGCTACGTCAAAGCAAAGGTTGGCATTTGTTCACAGGGCTGGAAAGGACATTTTGAGCCCATGGTGGAGTGAGCACCCACACCAAACCATGGTGTAACTGCCCAGCGGTATACAGCGGATTCAGGTTGAGCGTTTAATGGCGTCAGTTACCGCGTTCATTATCACTGTTGATTGGGTTGCGTTGCGAGGCAAATTGTCAGACGTTGCTAGGCGGGGATGAATTGAATATTACAGTGTAATATTCAATTAAACGGTACGAATTACAAACTGTAAAAAGCAGTTATTCTCATTACAACCCACGTGAAAAAGGTGAAAATCGATTACAAGAACTCCAGTAAATCTCGAGGTGTTTTCGAAAGCTTCCGGAAAGTCACCGACACTCTTACTCACGCACCCGATGACGTTATGGTGACTGGCTTAATAGCTAGTATCCACAAAAATGTGGTAGCCATGTAAATATTTCCACCGCTACCCGATGAAAATGAACGATTTAATCAACAAACGCAACGAAATTAATACATTATTCATCTGCTTTTCGACCCGAACGTCGAGCTCACGTAGCTTTCTTCAACAAGTTATCACTCGGACCCAGTCCTACACTCACTAGCTACGCAACGCGCCTTTTACAAAATAAACATAAAATTTCAGTTCGGAACACCCGATTCGTTGGAATTCTAAGTTTTAACGGTATTTTTTTTTTATAATAAACTTCAGAAGTCACACACCACGCCTGGGCTGCCTGTGACTCGAATTTGCTCTGATATGCTCGCGCTGGCCATCCTGAGGAACTGCTCGCAGTCTATAATCCTTGGGATCTTTTTTGTACTTCGTGACTTAAGAGCCTGGAGCTGGCGGGTTAATTAGGATATTTTTGTAAGTATGAGTTTGATCAAGAGTAGTAATTGTAACTTGCCAAATTTACCTAGCTAGATTTCAGGTTGTAAAGTCAGTCTACCTTTCAGGTTATATATGAAAACCTACGGTTATTTTAAGTCGTACAAGCCTTTTTGAAAGCTCATTTTTGTGCTTGCTGCAGCATACAGCGGAATCAGTCTTTATTAAGTGCACACCTTACCCTTTGCCGCGATTTGATCTGAATGGCTAACTGGATTTCGCTAATTTCCTTTTAGCGCTTTCTTCTTGGCGGATATTTTCTTGTTTCGTTACCTTAGACAGCAGATTATCCATGATTATATTAGATTTTTCCTTTGATTTATTTTTATTTTATTTTATTAGCTTCGCCTGACCGAGAGGCAAACAAATTAATACAAAGGCAGGGACACCACAACCTCGGAAGCCAATTACTGAAGTCCCTGGTTTTTCTTTTGAATCAGCTGTCGCCTATTCGCTCCTTTCACATGCCAATAATACAGGGGCACAAAACGACCAATTTGTTGAAAAATGTATTATTATACCCCAGTTAATAAAACTAAATGTTATTCAGGCATTTTCAGGTCTTTTTTAATATTGCTGGGAAAAAAAATATCTGTTCCTTTTTGCCAGCAAGACACACAAGATATTTCCCAGCCAGCTAGATAAAATTGGTTGGTTTCCCAGCCAGGTGCAAATTGACCACCCTGAACAACAACAAAAAAGACAATTTAAAGCCTTCAGTGGGGGGAGGAGACACAAACTTCTCACCACAATCCACATTTCGCCAGCCAGCAACACTCACACTGCTACCACACTTCAGTAATTACCAACCAAAACCAACTCCGGGAAATAACTGATATTTTGCCAGCCAGCACATTACCTCGGGGGAACAGATAAAGTGAGGAACAGATTCGTTTTGTGCCCCTGCATAATACACTTTGCTGGTCAATTACCTTAGTGTTGCCTTTCCAATCACTGAAACTGAGAAACTTGCACTTGAAGAAACTTGTAACTGAAAACCTTAAGGTAATTTATGGGTGAAGAAAACTTGAAACTTTGAGAAAATTCAGCCGGAGTTGGTTTGGCTTACTTGCGACAACCATGGATAATCCATGCGACAACTAACTGAAAACTTAACTTGCTTGCTCTTGGCTTCATACGAAAATGTCGCGATCGTTGTCGTGTAAAAACGACATTATACTTACAAATATGGTATAAAATCTTGCTAACGCGTCTTGGTAGAAGGTTCTAGACTTTTCTAGAAAGGAAAACATTAAAAGGCCCAAAAGGCTACTTAAATACTGTGAATTGTAATCAAAACGTCCGTAAAACTAATTCTTATCGTAAACACCAATCGTAATCAAAGGCTCCTGTACGCTAGTTTACGAAATTTTATTTTCCTAAAAAAAAAATAATAATGGGCAAGAAACCTGTACATTTCGTTTGTGTTTTGTGGGAGTGCATCTTTTTCAGGTACACCTCTTTGTAAAAGAATCCTTTACGGGGTAATATTTTCCGCAAAATTACGCAGTTTTAAACCATTTAGAGTGGTAACCCTGAAGATCCACAGGCGCCGTATGCATTAATGTAAGTTACACTCAAATCTCGGCGGGGATGGAGGGATAGAAAAAAGGCCTGGGACCGAGAAACGATGTTCTCACAACTTGCAAAGCGCTCATCTTGGTCAGCAGCGTATTTTGAACGGGCGCTCTTTTTTGCGCGGTAAATAGGCCATATTCGTATTCTCGGTATTAAACTGGATCTAGCATGAAGTGGAGGCTCTTGCGGGGGAATACATTTACATATGAAAAGATTCCCCCGCAAGAGCCTCCACTTCATGCTAGATCCAGTTCAATACCGAGAATACGAATATGGCCTATTTGACAGCTGGCATGCTTCCATGTGATCTCTGTAAAAACTATGGGTCTGTTGGCTTTTTTGTTGTTTAGCTTTTCCCCAATCATCATATTGAGCAGTTGCTCGGTCAATGTGGCGGTGGAAAGAATCTGGCCGCTTTTTGCTCTGAAACCTGGCGTGGTATGTGTGAGAGATTACCGTTTTGTTACCCCACCCGACTGCCAAGGCCATGTAGAGAACGTTCAAGCAAGCAATCACTTTGATCAGTGTGTGCGGGTTTTTCTGTTTCTTTGCCACCACCCTGACCACAAATCTTGGAAAACGGACTTGAAATCCCAGTTTGAACCACTTAAAGGGACAGTGTCCCGATTCCGCGCAGATGCGAGACGTCATCTTTTATCTCTTAAGGAAACAATAAAACTGTCAAATTAAGGCGGCAAGATTTCGTTAGCTGCTTCGAGAAGTTGACTCCTGCGTGTTTTGCGTGTATTTGCATAAATCAAGTTTAGTCAAGATCAGCTAAAATAATTACAATGCGCAGTAGATGATAAGGAATTGTAGGCTTTCTAAATCAAGTATTCAAGGAAACAAATTTCTCATATCAAAGACTTTAGAGGTGGCCGGGTATTCTGAGGTTGCTTCAGTTGCCCATCAGTGAATGACAAAAAAACATCTTGAAGGCAAAAATTGTTAAAATTTCACGCACGTTCACCGAACCTGTTCTGATATCATTATTTCAAAATTAATGTGCAAATTAGTCGATGTCAACGTACACAACTTCGCTTTCCAAATGTTTCCAGAGACAACCATGAATTACCGAAGAGAAAATAATACACAAACAAAAAGCTTTTCCAGCCAAAAATGTTATTGGAATCATCAATAGTTTTTTTGTCCGGAGAGTCTTAGGAGCGAAAAATTTTCGATTTCCTTGCGAGCGTGGATACAAACACACTGTCTCCACACATGCTTCGCCTCTGTTGAAAAGCCATCACTCCCATCACAAATAACACAGACTTTTCTAAGCCAAAATCAACCGTTACACTATTTCAGCTTAAATGGTCAGTCAATCAAGTCTCAAAAAGAAAATCGAAATTCAAAAACAAGTCCGCGATTCGCCGGGCTTCAATCTTTTCCATGTATTGTGGATCTCTTTCTTTATATACATTCTTCTGTGCTTTGAATTCCAAGACTTCCTCTTCTTAGCCAAGTTTTCTGAGCTTTTCTGAAAGCTACGGGGAGAAAGTAGCCTTCGACCAGCACCATAGCGCTTTTCCTCCTCGCGAAGGTTCGTCCGGTCCAACGTGATTAAAAATAATCCCAAAAGAAATTGTTTCAAAAAAATTCAAACTGAATCGGAACGAAATATAATCTAACAATAAAATTTCAACCGTTTGAGCAAATGGAGATGTAAAATAACAGCGATGGGGATGGATTTTACTCGCATCGTTTGATTTCGCGATAGGATGAAGAATAAAAAGTTTCAGCATGCGCAGAATGGGTATACCGTTCCTTTCAACACGAAGTAATTGTTTTGTGTCAGTTTTCCCCCACCCCACCCCCAAACAAAACCATTGGGATAAGTCCCTTCTGCTTGTTTCACATAAAGGCGTATTGTTTATTGTGACCTCTCTTTTAGTTTTCCAAACTTTGTTTAATTTTCTAGGTATTCGTTCCTCGCTAGTCAAGTACAGAATGGCTAACAGCTTGATTGAAGGAAGACAAGGGTATGACTTTGACACCTTGGACTACATTCAGCTAACAATATACCCTCTCATTCTTCTGTTCGGTGCCATCGGCAATATCCTCGTCATCCTTGTTGTTCAAAGCAAGAAAAAGAGCCGGAAAATCAACGACTGTTTTATCCTCAACCTGGCGGTCAGCGATCTTTGCATGCTCACAATAAGCATCACCGCTGACTTTTACTTAAAATTTCAAGCATTTCCTCTCGGTAACGTGCTTTGCAAAGGAATCTGGCCTTTAATGACAATGTGTTTATTTGCAAGCATCTTTACGCTGACCTGTATGGCAATAGAGCGCTGGCGCACCATCGTGAAACCGTTCCGTCGAAGGCTCGCTGTCTTAAAAGTTGTTTGGATCAATGGGTTTACTTGGTTAGCAGGGTTCTTTTGTGTCTCGCCTTTAGTAGCAGTCGCCTATCACGAAGGACGGTGGTGTAGAGAAGCCTGGCCTACTCCTACCATGCGGCAAGCTTATACAGTGGCTGTTGTGGTACTTCAGTACGCTCTTCCTCTGTTGATTATCACAGTCGCTTACGCAAGAATTGGAGTTTTCTTGAAACAGCGCGCCAAAATTAAAACAGCTGACTTTGACCTAAGTAGGCCAGCTG
>OX419335.1:10662067-10674567 GCA_948470475.1 Galaxea fascicularis | reverse complement strand
TTCCACCAATGCCATATCTTGTCGCCAGTCTTTCCAAAAGAATACAATGGTTGACAGTATCGAAGGCTGCCGACAAATCAAGCAAAACTAAAATGACAGAGCAGTGTGATTGTCTATAGCACGCAGAATGTCCTCTTGGACCCTTATAAGAGCTGTTTCTACACTATGATGTTTCTTACATGTATATGCAGATTGGAACTTCTCATATAGATTATTTTCTTCTAAATAATCCACAAGTTGAGAAGCAACAACCTTCTCGATACCTTTTGATAGAAATCTGAGTTTAGAGATGGGCCTGAAGCTCGAAAATTCCTCACAAGGTAAAGTCTGCTTCTTGAGTGAAGGGTGGATCATGGCTTCTTTTAACTGTGATGGCACTACTCCAGTACGCAATGAAAGATTAACGATTTTGCAGGTGGTATGGTCGTAAATTATGGAAAAATACTGATTAAAGTGATCACTTTCAAAACATTGCAGATCATTGCAATGATCTGCAATATGTTTTGAAAGTGATCACTTTAATCAGTATTTTGCCATAATTTACAACCATGAACACTTACTTCTGTGACGATATCCAGCAGATTACTCTTAAGACTTCGGATAACACAGGTTATCCGTTCAAAGGGGTAACAGGTCAGCAAATTATAAACTGGTCAACAAGCGAATGGGTTAGCAGTGAATTCTGAGAATGAACTTTGAATGCATGGTATGTTTTCTATAAAGGCGTCAATCACGAACCTTAATCAAGCAAAGTTAAAATGTAAATCAATGAACCAGTTTGTAGTCTAATCTAATTAACTACTTTGTGAACAAAACAGGGGTTTTATGGGAAATTGCTTCCATCCCTTCTTTTCCCGGTGTCCATGTTTTTCTCCTCAATTTGTTTTGATTTTGGGTTGGCTCTTGATTCAGCTGGGTTTATTACATGTATGATTTGCTTTACTTTCTGGGGCTATGTGAACTCAGATTTTGGAAATTTACAAGATAACAATTATGTAAATGATTTCTTGGCCAGGTCATTGCTAATGGCTCCACCCATGTCTGGCAAACATGCTGCTAAGATACGAAACAAAAATCTTAATTGGTTCTTTTGTCTTTAGTTTTGAACAAAAGACAGCAGAAGACACTGAACCCGTGTCTTGGCCATGTTTTCCAGGTGCAAAACCTAAGTGCAAAACCACAAAAAAATGTTTACCATGCTTACCACACAAAAGCAAGCCTATATATGAGAAATCAGCATTTTCTGAACAAAATGAAAAAAAAAAAAAAAAAACACCCCAAAAAAGTCACTTTAAGCATACTGTAGTTTCTCACCCAACCCTTCAATTGTAGTGTGCTACATGTATGGTAAAGACAGATTTGTACATGTACCCATGTTTTTATGAAGGAAGTTGGAAAATAAGCAAGCAGTTTGCCTTCTTACAGTCCTTTCCATAAAACTGTGAACACCAGAAACATCTATGGAATGTTATTGTGTTTCAAGTAAAAAGTCAATCATGCATGAGAAAACTAAACCGCAAACCGTAACGGTAATTAGGTTGTGGTTTCATGTTGCTTCTGATTGGTCGCAAAACAGTAAACATTCCAGAATTTTGGTGTTCATGGATCCTAAACATTGAACATAATAATACAAAGCAATTAGAATGTTGCTAAAGGCGAAGTTTTCTTTTTCCTTAGGTCCCGCACACTATCCAGGCATATGCTCTAGAGATCACTTCCAAGGCTGGCCGAGCAAAGGTGCGAGAGGAGTTTATGAAGAATGCTCATGTGCGGGACATCAGAGTGATTGACATGTTAGTTATTAAAGTGAGTGTAAAGACAAAGATTGAGGCAGGGCATTTAAATGTTACTGTTTTCAAAAGTGGAAGCAGATTCTGTCTAGCACAGAGCTTGGTATTCAAATATAAAATATTGTTAATTTTAATGTTACACTGTACTTTTGAGTAGTATGAAGTAGCTCGAACTTCTGCTCTTCACAGAACTTTGAAATGGAATTTTTGTGATAAAACCTTGACAGCATTTTTTGTCTTGAAAAAAAAAAACAACTCTTTGTTCAATTAGCTCTTATGCAGTTCTTCTTTTTAATGTCCCACAGGGTAAAATGGAGCTTGAGGAAACACACAACTTGTGGAAGCAGAAAACGCATGTCATGCGATACTTTAAGGAAACTGAAAATCCACGGAAAACAGATTTTCTTGCCAGATTTTATGATGGATATGATTAGGGACAAACTTTTTCTTCCTGTCCTTTCAATCTTTAAACATGTTGATGGTAATTAAATTTGTGTGGCATGGTTTGTGGGAATGATGTAAACTGCAAAACAATTGGTGTTAACTTGATGTAAATAAAATTTATGCCTGTTCTTACAATTATTATTTAGAACCTTTTCTAATTTGTTTGTTTGTCAATGCATGTAGTCATACTCATACCAATTATTTTTCTTGGACAATTCTGAGCAAAGGGGAGATAGGCAAAAAATTAATGAGGTTATCACTTTCTGAAGCACCAACCCAAGAGCAACACTTGAGGTGATCACAGGCTGAGGGTTTGTTACATCCCTTGTGGTTCTTAAACTCCCACAGAATCAATTATGAAGAGTTGTGAGACAGAACCTATGGTTTAAAGACCCTAAGTGTTGTTCCTGCCAGGGTTTGCCTCTACAACCTCCTGCATGGTAGTCCAGCCCTCTAACAACTGAGCCAACCGGTTCTGCCAAGTATTTCAATAAAAACATATTGGAATTAAAACTACTTGTATATTTTCTGAAAAAGTGATGGTCAAATTTCTCGGTTTTAACTCTTCCAGAGTAGCTTGTGTACAGGTGCCCCCTCCAACTCTTTCCAAATGGAAATTTAATAAATGGAAACTTAAAATAATGGCCAAACTAAAAAGAAAAAATGGCTGAGGTACTTGCTCAAAAACTGTTGGTTTATTATTATATTATTATGTCTGGCGAAGATGGAAGTAGATTAACCAACTTGAAGGAGATGGAAGTGAATTCACCTTTGGAAATATGGTAATCGATTTTAATGCAAGCCTGAAAAACTCATTCAGGCCTGCATGATCCATGACCTCTCAAAAACCCTTTCTTTGATCTTACACTGTAGTTTATTAATGTGAAAGATACTATATTTCAGATTAAAAGAGCACAGACATGCAAAACGTAACTACTTTTCGGGCGGAGAGAAGCGACAACCTGAAATATGTCTGTGCTCGCAGGCTTGTGCACTGTAAGAATGCTAGAAAATATGTTGAAATCAGATGGAGCAGTTTATTTACTCAGGACTGTGTTACCACACAGTCGTGACTAAATACTCTTTTCTTCTGTTATGGATGGCAAGGATGTTAATGGTTTTATTTTGAAAACTTAAGCCAAATTTTTCAAATTCTTGCACGTCATCTTGAAGTCATGACCAAAAATGTACTGTGGATGACTTTTCCTGCCAAAAAAATGGATTTATATCTTTGTCTTTTAAGTAGTATTTGTGTGAAGTTAGGACCGAAAAACAACAAAACCCTCATGACAGTGCCCCTCTAAATCAAGCGTTAACAAAAAATGAACACTAATTCTTTGATGGATCAATACTACCGTACATGTACTTTATTTGCTTTCTTGAAGATGGTATCAAAAATTAAGGTACCTACAGCACAGATTTTTTTAATACTGCTGAAACTTGATATACTGATATCAGACAAAACCAGTTGGATAATAAAGTATAAACAAAGTTCACAAGATCTGTTGCTGTATGCTTAAGTCAAAAATTAATAATAATAATAATAATAATAATAAAATCAAAAGATTGAAAATCCACAACCCCGTACTTCAAGACAAAACTCTGTAATCCATGTATTGAACTTTTAAAATATGTAAATCCATATGACCAGGAGTTATGGGCTCCTGATATAACATATCCTCAACATCCAAAAAGTAAGGAACTTTTTAGCCAATGATGTGCGGACTTATTCACCCCCTATTTCAAAGGAAACAGACGAAAAATTGTGGTGGTTTTTCAAAATAAAGAAATCATTTTGAGCCACTTTAAAAATTGGACAATTGTAACTTCCCTCGTGTGTAGTGTCCAAAGTCTTTCAGCTCTCGCAATTTATGTCACTGAGGCAGGTGGGGCATACTTTGGGGGACGGGCTGGAGGGGGCTTTTGGTCCAGTCCTGCGCGTTTCACGCGAATCGCCGCCTCGCATTTTGTTTGACTGTCGTTGCTGTTGGAAGGTAAGCTACGTTTAATTTAAAAATTAAAATAAACTAAATTACGTCTTTATTTGCCTTTTCCCACAAAACAATCTTGGGTTAAAATGATGTTGTGTTTGAATTTGCTCAAATGCACCTTTAAAAGTGTTAAGTGATTGTCTTATTTCATGTTAACGCTTGACGAGGGAGTGATAATTTCAACCTTTACGCCAGCTTTTGTTTCCAAATTACCTCAATTGAATGCGCTTTAAATTAAAATTGAAGCCTGCAGCAATGGCATGAATTTTAATGAAGTCTTCTCTTTGTTCTTTTTTTTTTTTTGCATAATTTGGTTGCGACGCTAGGAAAGTTTATTGTTTGACAACGCGCCATTTCCCCGACACGAAATAAAAACCGAACGTTTGAACAGGTAAACTTATAGGCAGTCTTGGTCATGAAAGGAATTCGAAGCTCTTTTCGACGTCCTATTCCGAGGAGGCTAAAAGAAATAACAACTTAATCGAAAAACCATGGGTAAGTTGATTGTTATTTTACTTAAATTGAGCTTATATATTATTATCGATCGTGCGACGATTTCAACGTTGATTTCTTGGCGGAAACTTGGAACCACGTAGAGTGATGGAAATTGGTAGTCGTAATTAACTATCACACGATAATTTGTCTATAGGCTTGGACTTTAAACGTTTTGAACAGTTTCTTAGATATATTATTTAAGCACTCCAGTGTAATGTAATTATTACTGAAGTAATGATAGTTTGACAGAACTTCAATATCAGTAATAGTGCGCTTGTGAAGTTGTTTATATTTAGCTTTTAATTTTATATTGTTCAGTCTGACCTTTAAGTTTAAAATACCCCCATTCAACTACTTACATGTATCAGTAGTTATCGTAGAATTCTATGTCAGATGTAAAACTGATAAGAAAAGCATTGAATAACTTTTGGTTCTCTCCTTTGGCGGAGTTGTTTATTAAACACACTCAGACAGTTGACATTCATGGAAACTTGTTATCATTGTTAGAGTGATATGTATCGTGCAGTAGCTATACAAAGAGCCTGTGTCCTCCTCCAAAGGACTGAGTTCAGCTGTTGAATTCATTAAGGAACCAAAAGTACTCTTTCAAGTCTCCTTCTATCTTTCTATTTATTTTATTTCAGATGTACTTTGTTTGAACAACATTTTAATAGTCCCTTACAGGTGGATGGACACAATTTTTCTGTGGGTGTTCTGTTGTTAATAATACACTTGAAAAAATTACTCGATTGTGATTGGCAAGTGCAGTGCAGTTCAAGTGTAACAAAGTGCAGAAAGTGTAACACCAGTGCAAAAAAGTGTAACACCAGTGCAAAAAGTGTAACACGAGTGCAAATTACAACGAAGATTTCCGAAGTTAAAACAAAGACTCGAAGACTTCCGAAGACCAATCGATGTATTTTGAAGACCGCCGAATATCGTGCGAAACCTTCCGAAGATTTCCGAGGACCACATGAAGATTTCCGAAGATCGCCGAACACTTCCGACGATTTCCGACGATCACCCGAACACTTCCGACGATTACCGAAGATTACCCGAACACTTCCGAAGATCACCGAAGATTACCCGAACACTACCGAAGATTACCGAACACTTCCGGTGATCTCCGGATATTTTCGAAGCTTCTCCAAGTTTCGGAAGATCGAGGGCAATGCCTTCTGCGTACCTCAGTAGTCAATGTATGGGCTTGAAGCTTTATAAGTAGTCTATTTTTTCAAGTGTATTATTAATAAGTAATCACATGATTTTTCTCGTGCAATTTGGAATAAATAAGCACTCGTAAATTTTTTCAAAGACCACAAATTGCACTCGCCCTACGGGCTCGTGCAATTTTGTTGGTCTTTGAAAAAATTTACTCGTGCTTATTTATTCCAAATTGCACGAGAAAAATCATGTGATTACCTATACTAATTTTTACAAGAATCGCAAGACTCCCAACCCTACTGAATATAATTATGTTATCTTTCCTCGAAGATCCAGTTAATCTGGTCGCTTGGGTTTGAACAATTATTTCATGAAATTTGGTACAGTTAAAATTTTCAGTCAATATCAACTGGCTGGAATTTCGGGGGATGCATTTAAATTTAATATTTGTGAGAGTAGAGAAAAGGCCAATTTATTTTCTCTCCTAATTTCTGTCTTTTTTTCTTTTCTTTGGTAAGGAGTGAGTAGTTTGTTGTTTTTAGTTTTCATCAATTAGTAATTAATTGATGAAAACTAAAAATAACAAACCACTCACTCACTTATTATCACTTACTTCTTATTTACAAGTATCAAAACTGAATCAAAGGATCACAGTATACTGTTTGTTGAAATGGAGATTGTTTTGTTATCATGACCAGTTCCACCTGAATTTAACACCCGCTGACAATTATTGATACCATTGTAATATTTAAATTTATTCTGTATGACTTTTACTTACATGTACATTGTATAGTTGCTAAGTTTAGACACTTAATTGTAGTGCCTATACTGTAATTTAAATTGTGATACACAGTCAATTTACCTGTGAATTAAGTGAAGCTGTATTAACAGTCACCCTCCATTAAGCTAAAGTCCTGGAAATTGTTTTCCTTAATTATTATAAAACTGTCCTGTATGAAGCAGTCACCTCTGTTAAGCAGTTGTGGTCACCTTTTCCAATGTCCTAGCAAGTTATTATTTTTCTATAATAATATTTATTATAAGACAATTATTGTCCTCACCTCCATTAAAATGGTCACTTTGTGTACCATACCATGTCTTTTACTTCAGTTCTTTGGCAAAAGAAGAGTAGATGATTGCACGTATAACTCTTCCAACATTTTATAATATTAAAGTGCACCTAACCCCAAATTATTTTTTTCTCTTAAATAAATATTTGCACCTGTCCGGAACATATTGTGCCATTTTGCTTCTATTTCAATCAAATAATATTGACTTTTTATAGGCTGTAAAAGTTATGAAATCTAGTCATCTGCCCCACGACCGAGCTTGAAAGGGCATGGGTCTATTCCTTACATGACGTCACAAACTGCTTTGCATGCATTTTTACAAAGACTTAATGCAATGCAAATCAGTTTGTGACATCATGTAAGGAATAGACCCATGCCCCTTACTAGCTCGGTCTTGGGACAGATGACTCGTAACTTTTATAGCCTCCAAATAGTCAAGATTTGGTTTAAAAAGGTGCAAAAAGGCTCAATGTGTTTCGAACAGGTGCAAAGATATATTTAAGCGAAAAAAATATTTTGGGGTTAGGTGCACTTTAATTAATTTTACATTCTTGTGGGCTGCATTTTCTTTTTTCCAATGCACCTGACTGTAATTTTGAAAAATTCATTCATTCAATTTTAGGAAAATGTTAATAAGAAAACCCTCATTCACTAACTGTTTATTGATTCTGAAGTTTGTAGGTTAAAATATATGTTTATCAATTTCAGGCAAATTCATTTGTTGGACCCAACTAGAGAAAGCGTGAATGAGGGTAAAACTTGCAATGAGCCAGACTGACAGTTACAACCATCTAAGAACCACTGAAGAAATCTTGGTTGAAGACCAGGAGAGTGATTATGATGATGATGACAGACGGGAGTTGATTACTCAGTATGCAAATGAAAAGTATCTCAGTAAATGGGAACTAGCTGATGAAGATGACACGGAACATGAGAAGGACATTACCTTACATGTACATGTGCCAAGGGGTGATACCAAGCCTGATCCACAGTAAGTCTGTATTACTGATACATGTAACATGTCACATGTTAAAAATTAATGACAAAAAAAATGTTAATAATAATTTTTAACATTTTGTATAATTATTGTTAATGTCTTTCAGTCATAAAATCAGCATGCAGTCAAGTTAGACACTGATAAAAATGAGTCGAGTTAGCCCTGATTTATCTGGCCTTTTGACAGGCGTATGCGTTAGACAGATGGCCTAGTTTCATTCACTGAGATTTATCAGTTAATGCAAGGCTGTGCTCCAAGAAAAGTAGCTGGGTGCCCAAAATCTCCAAACCCTTTAAATCCAGGGCACCCAGCATATAAGTTTAGTCCAAAAACTAGTATTTCCTGGTCACCCATTAGCAAAAGTAAGTGACCAGGGACGGCCGGTCACCACTAGAGCACAGCCCTGTAATTACTGAACTTGTTGATACACCCTTTAGGTTGCTGCTCAATTAGCATGATCAAAATAATGCATTCCAAATGTCAGGCAAAAAATGTTGCAAAAAATTGATCGAAATTGTCATTTTGAAGACTTTTCCACAAGCTTCTTCAATGATTTTTTGCAGGGGGAAGGAATCCATATTTATGTAGTTAGTACATTATCTTATAAACAGTCCTCAAAATTAAATTGCCTGTTAGAAAAACCTACCCACCTAAGTGCACTACACAAAACACATCCGTTTTTATATTCTTAGTGATCTTAATAATTATTATATGTTAACTTTGCCTTTCCTTTCTACACAGGGGTTTCATTAGAAGCCGGCAACCGGCGAAAATCGCCGCCTAGTTTGTCAGAATTTACCTCTCACCGCCGCCTACTTCGTCTAGATTTCACTAAAATGATTGGAAAAAATGAATCAGGTCGCCGCTTACTATAGCAAGCTCAGACGGCTATTTCAAAACTTATTGAAACCCCTGTCTACAGCATCTGTCTTGCTCAATTTAGCCTTCTCTTGAGGAGGCAGCTTTACACCTGTCAAAAAATGCTACATTTTGACTCTGTGAAAGAAAAGACTTGTATTCTGTACTGCTAATTGAAGACAAAAAAATCAAAACTGAAATTAAGAATTTGAGAACAATTATGGTAATGATCCTATAGATCTTTATTTACACGCTATTAAGAGCTTGAGACGTAATCATGTGGCGGGCAAGTGTGAATATCCCATAGTTCTTAGTGTGGGCCACTGGATTTCGTGCAAGTCTGGGGTTAAGTTGTGGCATATTCAAGATGGCATCTTTGATCTTTATCGCTACCAATACAGATATCCAAAATACGGGAAAACTCTAACAGCTGAGACAAATTAATTATTATTAACTTCACATTATCGGAGATTGACAATACAAAACTGTCTTGTAAGTCTTGTGCTGTTTATGATTAATTAATTCATTTTCTCTGTTTGGCTGGGTTGTCCATTGTTTATTCCTCGGGCAACCAGCCTCTTAATTTTACCCAAAAATTGGTTGCTCTGTAAGCATTTTGGTCGTCTTAGATGACCGCTTATTTCAAGCACTGTATAAAGACATTACATGTATACTGTCCAGCTCTTGTTGATTGAAAAAGGTCTTTGAAAGTGGGAATCACCCAGGGCCCAGGGCCCAGGGCCCAGGGTGTTATTATCCCCTGAGTGCTGTGTACTTTCCTGGATTCTCCTTCTTCTTAAAGTGTTTTTGACAACCTTACATTTGTAAATTATGTATTATAACTAATACCCTTTTAATTTCTGTATAGCAACCTATCCATGGGATAAGGCTATCCACTCTTGTTCTGCTCTCTATTCAATGTTGAAACAGATTGACAGCTTAAGTGTGTGTGTGTTTAAATGTACACTGTATGACTGATCCAGTTGCTTTATGAAAGCTGGGGTGTGGGATGGGGGGAGGGGGAGGGGGAGGGGGTAGAGGGTAGAGTTGGGAGTAGTACAGAATTAAAAGGATTTAATT
Organism: Galaxea fascicularis; assembly: GCA_948470475.1. Classification (NCBI taxonomy): domain Eukaryota; kingdom Metazoa; phylum Cnidaria; class Anthozoa; order Scleractinia; family Euphylliidae; genus Galaxea; species Galaxea fascicularis. The sequence goes on along the minus strand of OX419335.1, from coordinate 10,664,678 downwards.
CAACCGACATACACCTTGTGTACAGCGACAGAAAATCAATTGATTATTTTGTACTTATCATTAGATTTAAAACTGGGTCATCAGTACAACAAATTGAAGTTTTGTCTGCTAGTCAGACCCACACATAAATAACTTGGAGAGGTGTTTCCCTTCCAAAGGCATCTGAATTGGTTTGCCACATTGTTGAAGTGGCAATTTAGAAACAGCTACCCTACGTCCTATTTGGGAATACACATTTAAAAAGTGACTGAAGCGGAGCAGCTTGATCATGCAAGGTACTTGTTCCTTACAAACATGAAGTGCTTGAAAATGGCTTCTTGGTTTATTTTGTACTGTTTTTATTTCAGAGAAAAAGAGACAGACAACAGTAAAACAGAAAGTGTTCACTTAGCACATGTAGCAACCCTTGACCATGATGACTTGTCACTTGTGTCATACAACAGCATCAGGGACTGTAGTGTATCGGCCACACCCAAGACTGTTTCATTATCAGAGCCTTGTCATGTAGGACAACTCCCTCAGGCCATTAGTGAAGAGTTGAAGGTAAACAGTCATTAAACAAACTTCTGTGTTGCTGGCTGTTTTCAATTTAGTTTATGTAGCAGCCTTTTGGGCTTTCTTTGATACCTTTATACACACCCGCAATGCGTTTTAATCAACATTCCCAGGGCCCATTTCTGAAAGGTCTGGCAAATTACCAGGTCTGATAATGATTATTATCATATTCGTTTTTCATCGAGCTGGTGGGGTTGTTTAGTACTTACTTGCCAAAGTGTTAAAGGCATTACAGCTTTCTGTGGGGGAAAAGTGTTTAGATCGTGTCGGTTCAGTTCCTTGTGTGAAGTTGACGAAGTCACAGACGCTTGTACATTTCCCCACACACCATTAAACCACTTTGGAGAGCTTGACGGTGGAGTGGAGGACTCCTTTATTAGGCAACGAACTTATTACTACTCAACGGATTTTTTGGTGGATCAATCCACAAAATTTCTTTTAAACACGGATTTGTTTTTATTCCCCCCCCCACCCCACCCCACCCTGCCGAAAAAAAAAACCACACACACACAAAACGTGATGCCTTTAGATATAATGCCAACTTTATCTACTAGCACGTAAGTTGTGATTGTTTGGTGTCGGTATCTGATAATGCGGTGTTTGTCCCCTGTAGCTTTGGCAAGGTTATGGCGGGAACATATACTTTGATGCCGTCAAATGCCAGTCAATGAAAATCAACAGCGCTAGATCAGGACAGTCTAGGAAACAAGACATTTCAAAGAGGTGGAAATTGAAGTCATGCACTGTTGTGAATAGGAGAGACGAGCAACTGGTTCACTCAGCTTGTGTCCCCAGTCCACCCGAGAATGTACCCACAGCGTCAATTCACAGTGTAGGTAGTCTGAGGATGAGATCCTGCAAGGAGAAAAAGTGCAGGATGGCCAGTTGTAGACATAAGGACACAACTAGGCATTTGTCAGGAAAGATATGTAAGGGATTCAGCGAAAAACTGATAACAGAAACATTTCAGAAATTCCACGAAGAGCGTGGCAAAAGCTTGTCCAAGCAACCGTTAGCCGTGTCCGGTGGACATGTTGGAGATACTAGTTTAGACGCCTTAGACAAGGTACAGCAGTTTAACTGTCAGTCAGGATTTCCCGCTGTTCTCTCGGACGGTTCATTTTTTTCACACCACGGCGAAAACAAAAGTACCTGTGTTGTCTCAGGTGATGCTTATCCTTATATAAAGCTGCCTCTTCTTGGAAAACACGAAGGAAAAAGGAAGTTATATAAACCTGAAGATAGAAATTTGGATGATAGAGCTAAACACCTGAATGAACCAACACCTGTTTTTATTATTCCGTTTGGTGCGTTTGATGACCCTGTGGATTCCGAGTTTGACTTGAAACGAAAAGACAAGAAGGAGATGAAAGTGTCAGCTGAGACCTCTGGCCATGGACTGAATTCGTCTTCGGGGAGCAAGAAAGAGATCATAAGCCAGTCAGGCGGGTCTGAAAGTAGCTCTTTTATAGCAACAGAAAATAATGATGTAGGAGATACTACCTGTGTACATGTAGATGTTAATGATAATGTCGTAAAATATTCAGCACTGGACCAGGACAAGGCAGTGAAACTGGGTATACCGGACTTTCATTTGAAGCGAGAAATCAGTAACCTTTCTCTGAGTAACTATCTTAGGGCGGTGCCTAGTGGAGGAACAAAGGAACAAAACGGTCTGAGCGCACCTCAGTCGGCTTTGACGCCAAAGATGAGCTACACCAAAAGGTCGGAAGCTCTTCCCACATTTTATATGGTTAACAGCACGTTACATGATGTGCCTCATACTGGGTTTAACCAGAGGACGAGTGGCTCTCAAGTTTACGGAGGGTACCAACCGAGCACTGGGAAGATGGAGCCAAAGTTATTTTATGCAGAAATAAGCACCTCCACAGAAAAGAATTCTTTGAGGAGCGATTGTATTACGCAGAATGAATTGAGAAGGTCGAAGAACTCGGGCGATATAAGAACCAATTCAAGGTCTCCACGGATTTCTAAACACGCCCTCCTTAGGGCCAGTTATGTGTCCAGAAACTCGTTCACACGTCAGAGTGCTGAA
>OX419335.1:10619567-10647067 GCA_948470475.1 Galaxea fascicularis | reverse complement strand
TTTTTGACTATCCGAAAAGGGAATGCTGGCAGTCCAAATTTCTATTTTTTTTTTCTTACAAGAACCCTCTTTTCGTTATCAATATCTTGGTCTGGTGATTGTCGCATACGTTTATGCTAGTCATCTCTCCTCCAAAGAACACCAAAATTATAGGGAATTAATTAAGTGGTGTATTGCACGTACCACCGTTAAAGCCACCGAAACAGCAGTTCCTGGCGATACAAATATCGGGCTATTGTCCAGGTTCCGTGATTGGAGATAAGGTGAGTGAAGAGATACCACTGCGCCAACTGAATCAGCAAGGTGACCAATATATTCATTCGCGTCGATAAACAAAGTAAGTTTAAAACCTGCCAACAGACAGTACATTACCGGGGCTTCAAAACTGAACGTAAAAGAGATGTGTGGATATATAGCGACTGTGTGGGCTGTCACTGAAACAAAACGGATTCAGCAGAGAATATCTCAGTAAGATGCTCTCAAATGGAAGAGTTCACAGTGGCCGAATTGAAGAGAAACCCATCAGGTTAGGAAACGTACATAGTAGTGATGAACGGCCGAGGACAGCTTTAGCAAAGATCCAAATAGATAGTCATGATGCGGAAAGAAAGGACAGCAGAAAAAAGTATCATTGATTTCTGGCCGTTTTCCAACAGGTAAAGACTTGCCGTCATGTGCCATACGAGCTACTGGTCCTTCTTCTTTGAGTCACGAATTTAATGCTTATTTCTGTAATTGACTTTAGTGTAATGTCATGTATGGACGTTACAAATACATGAATGAATAAGAAAGTGCATGACAAAGAGGTCTTATCTCGTATGACTAATAAGTTTTCATTTATTTGCATCAACGTCAGTTTAGCTTCTCACTTTCAACCTCGTACCTTGTCGCTCACCGGCCTGGGTTACGAACAGACCAGAGGTGTTGATGCTGTAGCAGTTTCCATAGTCCATGTCAAACCACTGAGAAAAGCTCCTAGAAAAACGTGAACATTTTTGACACTCACGCAGTAGCAAGACCTATCTGTGGGTCATACTAACTGAATCGTATGAAGCCTTTATAACATGGGGGATCTCAGGTTAGGGGCTTCGTACGTTCTTAGCAATGAAATACCAACAAGGCGGAGCAATTTAATCATTGGGATACAACTGTTACAACGCTCACGACAATTAAACTTAATAAGGCCTCCTCTTTGAGGTTATGAAAAAGAAAACACTATTTAAAAAACAACCTTCAAACTTTTTGCCGATCAAAGAGAAGAAAGTGACTGTAAACACCGGATAAGCAGAGCCTGATGGGTGTGACCTTCGGTCCATTGCTCTCGCAAAAACAAACTAAAACCACAAAACGAGGGTTTTTACTACTCTATCTGAAGCGTAAAATTTGGTGACTATTACTTCCTTGTTTGATTAAATCTTTACATCATCTCAATTAAGCTTAAGAGAATAAGAAATTAAGACAGGGACAGACAGGAAGTGATATACAACCCGGTCCGGTTAATCTTCACTGAACACTTAACTCCGTTTAAGGTAAGAACAAATCAATATATAGTTAAAGTATTTAAGGTCAGTTAACATAACTATGATATTTATTGTGACACATGATCTTGGCGCCTAATGTTTTGTTATTTAACTTGAACATAGGGTTTTGCATGATTTCTCAATGTTAGAGATCGTTTTCTATAACCATATGTAGCCAGTCAAATTGGTTTACTTTACAGCACTTACTTGAACGAACAAGGCCGTCGTTGATTACTCGCAGGCAAACGACAGTTGACAATCAAATCCTCCCCTTGATGCCCCAATTTGCAGACATCCTGCTTGTACGTTGTCAGCACAGAAGAGAATAACTGGTCTTTAAACTGGACAAAATCTATTGCAAGAAATTTGGAAAGACTAAAGTTTTTACGATAGCCACTGGTTAAGAAAATATGATAACCTATCGATTCCAGACAGTTTGGTTTTGGCCAGTGACGGCCACCCTCTCCACTCCATGTCAGCCAAAGCGAAATCTCAAATTCGAGACAGCGCTGTGCTTATATTCCCGCATTTTTTTGGCGGGAAATCGCATGTCCAACGACCAGTTTGAAAAATAGAAGAACAAGACTAGCCAAGAGCGCTTCACGTTTCAGTGAAAGAGTGTTAGATCGACTTCCAAGGACTGGAAACGACGACATGTAAAGCTGCGGCGTGTTACTTGATTTGTTTCTAGGCTTAAACCGGTAACAATCAGAATTTTGACGTTAAGAACAGCAAAATAGATTGGCTGGCTTTGCAAATTTTATAGTGTACAGGGTTGCTGGAGAAAAGCTTGTCAGTGTGGTTTGGTAAGGCTGTAATGGGACTGTCTATCCGTTACTGTGTAATTGGATAATCGGTTTTGACGCTGAACAAGCTTACTCGGTGGACATGTGAGGTTGCACAGTAATACTGTTAAGATACTTTAAGGTTTGGTATTTGATTTTGAAATAGTGCTATTATGCAGTTTACGCTTCGAGTGATTACTGACTGATCTCCATCAGGTTGATACTACTTTTTTGTCTTTTCTTTGATCATTCATGATAAAATTGTCAAGCAATTTGTCGCTTGCTACGAGATATGTTTCTTACTTATCCCAGTGTATTCACCTTCTTTAAGAAACTGCTTCGAAAAAACAGTTTTCATCGTTGGTTGTTTTCTTGGAATGCATTCTTTATTTTTGACTTGCGAAAACTGTTTTATGCGTTGGTTCATCGGAAAGTACGTAGTTCGGAATTTGTTCTTTTTTTCCTAACTTTTTCTATCCAACAGTTCATCTGATTCCTAAAACGTTCGATCGGCGCTCCTCTTTTTTTTGGGCGCGTAAATGGTTGAAGAACAGCAGTATTGAGCTGGTCCAGACGGCTTTTCCCGGACCGGCTGACTTTTCGACACTATTCTCTATAGCACTGCGTCAGCGGAACCAGACGCCGGGGTCATATAATAAACAGACTTGTGTAAGTGTCGGTACAAAAAAAAAATTGTGCTGCTCCGCTTTTAAGCTTAAAATAGGCATAAGGGTAATGAAATAAATAAATACGCGAACTGAAATAAATGAATGTGGATATAAACTTAAAAAAATAAAACCAAATAACTAACGCAGCTAAATAGTGTTGAAAAACGTACCATGAACGTTGCGCGGATGACGGGAAGCAACACTCTACAGCCAGACAAACCGATTTCATGGGGATATATTATATAGCCTTACAGTGACGTAGTTTATTACCCTAGAGCGCGTTGGATATGAGATGGTAAATAGGCGACGAGGCGCGGAGCACCGAGCTGGCTATAATCACCCATATCCAACAAGCGGGAATGGAATAGTTGTTTTTTTGAAAACGCCCACAAATTATAGATAAATCTTCCCTTCTTTATTTTGTAAAAAAGAAAAAACAAAAAACAAAACAAAACAATGAAACTGACGCTTACAGTTACCATATTTGTGGAGCATGGTATAGCGGCTCGTATACTCGTAAATGCCAAGCCTTGAAATTAAAACTCAAGAATTACGTTCAGGGATCCAGTACGTGGTCTAGTTTTTGATAAATGCAGGCATCATCTACTCACCAAACTGGTCGTCTTCATCATCAAAACTGGTCTGTAGAAATATAATGTTAGTTTTGACAGTTTTTTGGTTATGCCATGTACTGAGACGTAGAGAGTTTGTACAACTTTAAATAGGTCGCGGGGGATACATAGTCATGAATAGATTAATAAGGCAAAAATATAGGCAGGGTGCTAATTTCTAAAACCTTATGTTATGGGGATTTAAAAGCCGATTTCGCTAGTACTTCATAGAGATGTTGGGGAATAATTGAAGTACACAAGGATTGCTTTTTATTGAATAGATCCTCCTTTGCGGCAATGCCGTATGCCACTAAAGTTAATGTCTTTGTAAAACATGGTTTTGGGTCCAACTTTTCTTCTCTAGTGGAACACAAAGAAAGTTGATTTTACCACTCAGTGATCAGTTGAAAGCTCTTTTTTGTCATACATGACTCCGATTTGTTTATTTCGTTTTTAATTCAAAGTTGTTTGTGTTTAAGGCCGCAAAATTAAGCATTCTATTGTAGAATTTGAAGACTTTAATCTTCCCTTATAAAGCTTATTTAAAAATTTTGCGTCAGATATGACAATCTACAATACGCCAAGTTTACCTCCCTGCCGTGTCAACTCATGAAATTCTGTATCCGTGCTAAATTCTTGGACACAAAATTGCTTTTTTACGCTTCCGATGGATTGCCGAGCAAACACGAGTAAACTGATCAATGCTAAAACTGTAATGGTTATTTTGATAATCCTACTGACCCACGGGCTATCGTTAGCACTGCACGCAGAAAAGAACATTGTGTTGCTATTTCATTGGTTTTGATAAATGCTTGAAATGTACAAGAAGTTCGTGCGACACGATTTGACCTTTTCATAAATATTTCGCGTATTGTCGGTAATAGCTAGTCGTCGCACTTCGTGCGTCCCCTGCGACCTTAATTAAAGGCGCTTTCTTTACTTATCTAGTAGTACTTATGGAACTTATAGTACTTCGTTACTATACAGAGCTGGTGTACATCATCTAAATAACGATTTTTTGTCGGCACAATGTTTCTTGATAATCTAAATTTATTCAGTTCTAGGCAAAAATTGTCCAGAGCCGAGTAACACTTGTGCTTTTTCAAACGGTTGCTGCTCTGGTTGTCCATTTTCATTTTACTAAATACGTGGTCAGCACAGACGAAAATTTAGTGATGGCACTTTAATGATAAATTGAAGTCAGGTTTTATTTCAAGAGTAACTGACAGTGTACTCCACTTAGTTTGGAAATCTCACATAGAGATCTACTGCTGTAGATTTTACGACTTACAAGGGATGGACCATTAATGAGCGAGAGGGGTGGAGGAGTTTAGGCGATTTTTGGTTTGCATGATTTTGTTTTTCGCCCATTGCTCGTGCAGGATTTTTTTGCAAGAGCATAACTTTTCTTTCTCTTTTTTTATTTTTATTTTTTGCCGTCTTCATGGTTTTTTTTTCTTGTCCAGACGTTTTATCTTGTATCAGTTGTTGTGTCTTTTTCCCCACCCCCCTCCCTTCCCATCACTTTTCTTATGGTCTGTCCCTAAGCTCGAGGAGTCGGTGATTCCTTTATCCCCAGACATGGCTGTAAAGAGTAAGTGCAGAGTGCGAGGCCTCAGTTACATTAGTTGATTGAGTAATGTTGCTCATCCATTCAGTAAAGAAAACCATGCGACAGGTTAAGGGCTTCCTGGACTAAAGTAACGAATCGTCGCCCTAATAACAACAGTACGCAAATCATGGCAAGGGCTAAGGTGGCAACTAATTTATTTGATTTCTCGTAAAGAAACAAAATAGATATTAGGTTATTAAATAATATAGGAATTTAATCAGCTGATGAGCGAATTCCACGTTTAATTTCATGCAATCGAAAAACCCAATTTCGGTTTTTCAAGTGAAATTTAACGTGGAATTCACGAGTCAGGTGATTAATGTTTCTTGAATCTCTTAGCTCTGTATTTACAAAAAGAAAACCACGTTTCCTTTGGCAATTTTTTCGTTCGCACCAGACTTCCGCCGATTTCTTGTGCTCGTAATAAAGCCTAAGCGGCTTCTTGTAAAATCTCTCGAGAAAGTCATGTTTTAAATCAAAATCCTGGGCATACAACTGGGTTTGTTGTAGTTAAAAAATAAAAGGGCTAAGGAATGTTATCCAAGAAAGTTTATCCGACTGTGAATCCTGCCGTTTCGAAAATGCAGGAATTCCAAATGTAAGTTCTGTGCTACGTTGCTTAATAATACACTTGAAAAAATTACTCGATTGTGATTGGCTGAGAGCAGTGCAGTTCAAGTGTAACAAAGTGCAGAAAGTGTAACACCAGTGCAAAAAAGTGTAACACGAGTGCAAATTACAAGGAAGATTTCCGAAGTTAAAACGAAGACTCGAAGACTTCCGAAGACCAACCGATGTTTTTCGAAGACCGCCGAATATCGTGTGAAACTTCCCGAAGATTACACGAAGATGTCCGAAGGTTGCTGAACCTTTCCGAAGGTCACCCGAATGCTTCCGACGATTTCCGACGATCACCCGAACACTCCCGAAGATTACCGAAAATTCCCGAAGATTACCCGAACATTTCTGGTGATCTCCGGATATTTTCGAAGCTTCTCCAAGTTTCGGAAGATCGAGGGCAATGCCGTCTGCGTACCTCAGTAGTCAATGTATGGGCTGAAGCTTTATAAGTAGTTAATTTTTCAAGTGAATTATTAACTACTTAATAACCGAGAGTGAGGTCGTTACGGGAAAATCTCAAACTGAAGCCTTGCCGTATTGACCGAGCGATAGCGAGGTCAATACAGCTAGGCCGAGGTTTGAGATTTTCCCGTAACGACCGAACTGTCGAGGTTATTAAGTTGTTTATTATATGGCTAACACAACGGTTCTAAGAGAAAAAAAATAGTTCAAGCCCAAGTCGTCGCTTCACGGTAATCTATTCATTAATTTTTTCGAAACTCAGGTCAAACGTTTCACCAACAGTTTTCCTGGTCGTGTTTTCAGTTTTTTGCTCTTGAGGCACCAATTTTCAATGTAAATAAAACAAATGTGGCCTTTGGATGACTTTTTGTTGTTTTTGTTCCTAATTAGCATCATCCGTAATCGGCCCGTGGGCATTACGGAAGAATAATGCCCTAGCGCTTCGCTTCGCTTAGCCAATCAGAGCGCGCGTTATATCGTATACAAACACTAGCCATATAATAATAATAATAATAATAATAATAATAATAATAATAATAATAATAAGTAATCACATGATTTTTCTCGTGCAATTTGGAATTAATAGGCACAAATTGCACTTGCCCTACGGGCTCGTGCAATTTTGTTGTTCTTTGAAAAAAATTACTCGTGCTTATTTATTCCAAATTGCACTCAGAATCATGTGATTACCTATACAAACACATCTTTTCACTTCCGCATTTACTATAATCACGACGTCAGTGATGTAAGTAACTCGCGATCTATATTTCCAAAACATGAGGACGATATGTTCGTCGATCAGTTTGGTTGTCGCTAATATCATGCGTATTAGGTTACAACATTCTAAAGAAACTGACCACGGGGAGTTGCTGACAGAAATTTGGCTAAATTTCACCAGTGCTTCTTAAATAATTTATTTTATTTCTTTCGCACCTTTCAAAAAACACTACGAGTAACCGCGAACAGGCATTAACATGAAAATATAAAAGTTCTTGTTTCTGTTTGCCTGTTCGCTGTTTGTATGTTCCAGGGTTTTCATAAATTGCGTTACACGAGAAAACTACAGTTTTTTTTTGCAACTTATCCAGAACGTTTAAAACATGATTTTTCCATTCATGTAATTCCAGAAGAGGGACTTAAGTTTTTACTTCTTCTCTGCCTCCCTCTTCTTCATCAAAAACTTATCAGTGTCCCAATAAAAGTACCGGTAGGTTTGTGCCTGTGTATGGAAATTGCGATGAGAAGTTAACTCATTGGCGGGTTTTTCGTGGCTTTTGTGAAAACTAAGTTCACCTTTGCTGGTTCACAAGTTAGCGGCGTTACGGAGAAACACCTTCAGAGTGGACGCTATTGAGACCGTTGTAAAGCACATTTCAGTGAAGACTTACATTGAATTTGCGCGGTATAAGGAAATTGTTATTGTTATTATTATAAACAAAGAAATACTTACAACGTTATCCCAAAGAGAGGTGTTGATTAAATTTGAAAGTTTGAGCGGGTTCAAATTGCAAACTGTTACTGCTGGAAAAATGAGCTTTTCTCTTGTAGCCAAGGAGACCTCTGTTTGCGTGGGATGCTTCATATATTCCTGAAAGCTATGGGTTATTTCGTAAACCGAGCAAATGAATGCGGTAGCAAATATTAACATCCAAAACATTCTTGCTGGCCAGGACATGGCCTCAGCTACTTTACCAATCCCATGTGCAGTGGTATTAGCACAGAATTTCCTGATTTGATGAGATCGCGGAGACAGTCCTTTAACACGTTCTTGGTTATTATCCGTCATATTGGCTTCTAGCTGACTCCCATGCATAGGTTCATTCAAAGCTAAGAGTTAAAGTCGCTTATTTCAATCTGCTCACAGAAACATATATTAATTATTGATCACAAACTGTTCAGTTGCATTGTAAGTCTATTTTAGAGAAAGACGTAGCAACAATAGTGCTGGCAAAGGTTCTTCTTTAGCATCTGTTTGTTTTATGTTTCTGCTTTATAAACTAAATTCATTAATTTAAATTTCATTTATATTTTTCCTTCTCCCGTGGTAAGTATTATTAATTATTTAGGTTCTCAAAGTTTAATTTAGCAGAAATAGACAGGGAAAGTATCACGAATTAACTTTCTTCTAGTTTTAAACATTTCGCCAGTTTTCCAATATTAGTGATTAAACCATTTGATTGCGATGTTTGCTTACCCAGGAATACAATAGTTTGTAGTACTACAAATAGACTGAACGTATGTTCCCGAGGCTTTTACGAGGATGGAAAAATAAATAGAAGGACGAAATGAGATCTTCGTGGTATCGTCAGGCGACAAGCACGTCAGATAATTAAAGTTCTTGAAAAAGTGGTGTTAGTGATGTCGTTAGCATCTGCTTCGACTACAATAATAAAATAGAAAAAACAATTAGATTATGAGCTCGAGATTTCTATCGCGTGACAGCTGATAAGGGAGCATAGAAATCGAAAGCGAATAATCTAATTGTTTAGTATAAACCTACTAGTCATTCAAATTTCTCAATTCTCCCCGCAGACACTTTGAAAACGCGAAGAAGCAGCCGCCATTTTGTTGACAAACGCTACTCAATAGACATTATCTACCACCGGAATAGATGGGGAGTAGCATAGCCAATCAGAGATCAGCATTCGTGATAGAACGCTAGTAGATTTATACTAAGTAAATTTAGCATGACCTGTAACTTAAACACAATCTTACAATGCTTTGTTTTCAATAGTGAAAGGAAAACGATTAAATTTTCATGGAAGGATAATATGATCATATATGGTCCGAAAAAAAAATTGTTTGGTGACGCATTTCATAACTGTTATAAGGGGAGCAGGGTTGGCGAAGTGGTAAGTGCACTCACCTCCCACCAATGGGGCCCAGGTTTGATTCCTGGAGTCGACATGGTATGTGGGTTGAGTTTGTTGTTGGTTCTCCACTCTGCTCCGAGAGGTTTTTCTCCGGGTACTCCGGTTTTCCCCTCTCCCCAAAAACCAACATTTCTAAATTCCAATTCGATCCGGATGCAGGACCTCCCTGAAAACACCTTCGCGGTGAGTGGAGCTTCCTGGGTAAATAAATATTCATTTATTTTATTTTATAACAAACGAATTAAAATAATGAAATTAGGTAATAAGAACGAACCGTGCTGAACTCAAATCTGCTCTGTATTAATGTCCTGTTCTGCACAAGTGTATACATGTAGTACAACTCTCACGGAACAAAATCCACAATATAACATCCCCTAAAAGTGCCTGACCCCAAATTATTTTTTCGCCAAAATGAATCTTTGCACCTGTTCGAAAAACCGAGGATCGTTTGTTTCACGACCGAGTCAGAAGGTGAATGGGTCTATTCCTGATTTGATGTCAAAATCTACTTTGCATGCATGTTTACAAAGAGTTAATGCGATGCAAATCAGTTTGCGACGTCAAATCAAGAATAGATCCATGCCCCTTCTGACTCGGTCGTGAAACAAACGATGCTCAGTTTAGAAGCCTATAAAAAGGCAAGATTTGTTGAAAAAAGGAAAACAAATACCACAATGCGTTTCGGACAGGGGCAAAGATGTGTTTTAGCGAAAAAAATATTTGGGGTTATAGGCACTTTAAAAAGAGTAGTACAGTTTCTGTCATGAGTTGAACTTGTAATCATTGAAATCTCGTTGGGAGCCTACGAGATTTTCTCATAGGATAACGTTTTCGATACTAGCAGGATTGTCGCATGAAGGAGCTTGATATGAACTAATACAGTTTTCTTGACACTGACGGAGTCAGAAATCTCTGGCAAGGAGCTTGGTTATCAAGGAAGCGCCAGTAAGAGGCTTGGACACTGTTGGTATCTGGTTTTCAAGCCAGTCAAAAGGGACTTATCCAACTTAGCAGAAGAAGGAATAGGCGTAAACGAAACAGTTGAATCAGAAACAATGTCGCAAGGATTATCCATATAAGGGGAGACATCAAGTGGCACAGGCTGATGTTCAAACGTTCAGCTATGCGTTGGAGTAATCAACGCCTCAGAGCGTCTCAAGGGTCTCTCAACAGGTGGTCCACGAGTCAGAACAGAATCACTGGTAGAGAACTAGCGAGGGCCTTTGTGTACGGTGCGACTGAGCATGGTGCTGTGTCGGCATACCTAACCCTGCGTAAATCCAGGTGAAAGCGCAGTCTCCGGCCCGTGAGAACCATTTTGAAGGTGGTTCACCTGCCGGAGAATGTGGCGTGTTTCGGTAAACCAATAAATATCTTGTGTTAGTGGTTAGTAGTGTTAGCAAGATGGGTTTTTTTAATGGCTTGTACGCTACCGAAGAACGATCTACGATTCCATTGTTAGTTCAAACCTGTAGAAATTCTTTAGCAATAAATTGGAGCTCTGATCAAATAATTTTTGGAAGACAAACTCAGATAATATGCTGTAAGCATATACAATTTCAAGGTAAGCACATCCAGAAATTAATCCAGCAAAATTCACATTAACACGACACCAAGGGCGTGCTAGGAGGTTTTTCATGTTTTGACGTTAACCGTGCGTTATCAGAATATCGTGAATTAGCCAATGGAATCTGTTTGTGAAATTGTGCTGCAAGGTCATCCTTTTTGCTTAAAAAAATCCACTTTAAACTTGACAGTGTATTTCTTATATTTCGGAATAGGCCCTCTTTTGGACCCCTCTCCTGAAATTCGGAAGTATAAGGGCTATGACAGTCAAACTCAGAACGCACATCTAGAGCGTATGTCAAGATAGATCTCCTTAAGGTGTTCAAAAATGAGGCAACATTTCCCAAGAAACAATTTCAAATAGGTAGTCATCTTGGATCCTCCATTTTGGATTTCCAGATTACTCCCAGAAAAAGACAACAAGGGAAGCAATAGAGCTAAAATACAATACCGTGGACAATACGCTATCTTCTGCATGAAGATGCAACTCGCACTATCACTTACTAAAGGCATTACATGTATCCTTAACTTGTGAGTAGGTTTTGCAAGACGTACTTTGAGCACCGGTTTAACGCTAGATTTTAATTAATGCATACTGAGAAAGACAGAGTCGTGAAGTGTCATACTACTCCGATAAAAGGCATACATAATCATCACATGTGGCTCCTTTGATCACTACTACCATCGCGCATAAAATGGCTATTGTTCTTGCGACATTTACGTACAGTTCAAGTAAAGCCATACTACACGTTATTTTTCACAATCAGGCAAAACCTAATTCATTGGTCACCTAGAACGCACGCTAACATCGCAGAACTCATTATCTTAAAGTAGGTGGTGCAGACGCTATTTTCAGTATAACAGCGCTTATAATTGGCTGTATAATGACATTTCATGCGTGAAAAGAGAACTCACACAAGCACGAGGACCGTTGACCGCGTTCTCAAAGTGAAATTTTAAATGGCAGCGTGCTAAACCTGGATAGCTCAAAACGGTCTACTTCCAACTAGCACTAACGCTATTTATCTGTTTTGAAAATCATGTTGTGTAGTTGCATTTCAATATGATCACGATTTCCTTAAACATAAAGCGAAAACAACACAGAAAGCTTTTCCTAGCCTGCGTGGCAGGCGTAAAAAGGAAGGGGGTGGGGAACGAGAAAACGAGAGAACAATGGCGAGGGGCCACCCACTAATTTTCGGGTAATTCAATTATGCTAACTGTCAATACAGGCGCACGCTTATCCGCTTGACTGAATTCATGCCGTGGAGGCCTAAGATTAAAAATAGGCAGTCAAGGACGACGTGTGTCTGCAATGGATATAAATAATAACATGAAATATTGGGGCAGAGTTAAAAATTGGCCATTCAAGAAATACATGACTGTAGTCACCGGCCTTTCATGCTTGCAATATTTTTCTTTGCATGTACATGATGATCTCTCAGAAATTAATGCTTTACCCGAAAACAAATGTTCCGAGAAACAAGAGGGACAGTTACTGATTGGGTAACTAATTTTAGTGCGATGATTAAAGCGTGCACAGAACTGTTCTAAGATCGATGCCTAAAGTTGAAAATACTGTAATTTGTACTTCAGCAGCTTTATTAAGTTCAAATGTACGAACACTTAACAGCTATGAAATGCCAACTGAATAACAATGTCTAGTATATCATCAACAAATTAACATAGGCATTTTCTAATAGGTGTACTTGAGCACAGTAACATGTACTATACTGAATGTCAGTGAATTAGATGTCAACAATTGGTTGAATTTGACTTAATTGAATGGCAACCATTATCAACTGGATAACAATACATACATACATCACCTTTATTTCACCTCGGATTTACAAGAGTAGCTGTATAGCTAATTTCTCCGAGAATGTCTTGCATATGTTTTGAAGTCAGAAACTACAACGTTCTTGGTTGTTGTGACTTGTGTGAGGCAGCATTTACCAGCAATTTCTTGAGCATATTAAATTTAAAGTTTAATGGAACCATTTGGCGGTTAATGTGCATTATTGAAGGGTGGCAAAGCTTAAAATGTTATCACGAATTTCAAGAAGTGGTTTGACAAACTAGTTTGGTTCTGCATAAACGTGATGAAGTTACGTTACAGTTTGGGCAAGGTATGGTTTCTTCAGAGGCTTCCAGGGGATCCCAGGGAGCTGTTACAAAAATAAGTTGAGGAGCGATCTTGATATCCAAAGTAGGTGACGACAAATGAATGTCATGTATGTCACCAATTTCATCTATCACTGTTAACTCGTCGGTATTGAGATACTATTTATTGTCGAATATGCAGACTGTCAAGTTTTGGAAGTAATAACTCTTCCTACTGTGTACAATTCAATTCCATGCTCCCGTAAAATCAGCTTGATTGATTCTCTGGTCTGCAATAAGGCTTTTTTTTTTGTCTACAACTGGTTGTTGATGAATCTGCAAATATAAAGTTAATTTGACCATTTATTCAAATTTATTACTTGGAAATAATTTGTAATACATACTCTGAAGTTAACATTTAGTTATTAAGAGCAACTTTCTATAGAGATCGAGTGAGATTAAAAAAAATGTGGTACAAGGTTGGAAA
Source organism: Galaxea fascicularis (assembly GCA_948470475.1). NCBI lineage: Eukaryota > Metazoa > Cnidaria > Anthozoa > Scleractinia > Euphylliidae > Galaxea > Galaxea fascicularis. Next base: position 10,633,759 of record OX419335.1, on the reverse strand, counting down.
AATGGACCCCTTGATATTTCTTGATATAGTATCGCAGACCGCTCATACGGGCCACTTAGTCTACACGCCAAGAAATCTGGGACAATGTAAGGCTCAATTGCTGAGTTCATGGAAGCATGGTGGTTCTGTACACTGGATGTGGAAATTAAGCCCACCCAAAGGGAGTTCCCTGTCCTGCTTGGGGTAAGAACTGTCTCAGGTGCGGAAAGAGCAATCACTTTGCTAGGGCATTTCCCAATAGAAAACCGAATCGTTTAGGTAGCCAGGTGAGAGCTTTAGAGAGAGACCCGGACCCAAGCACAAGCCACCCAGAAGAGGAGAGTGAGGCAACCGAAGTGATCTATCCTTACCGAGTAACCGGGGATAGATCATCGAACCTTCCTGTGACATTGCAGGAACATGACCAGGCATTGAGACATATCCTGCAACTCTCGCAGAGCCACGGACTGGCCCTTAACATGAAGAAGAGTCGGTTAAACCTACGATCGGTGACATTCTTTGGCAAAGTATTCTCCAGTGAAGGAATCTCAACGGACCCAAACAAGGTGGCAGCATTGCAGGCGGCAGGCCCGCCCCAATCTCAAGCAGAAGTGCGATCGTTCCTTTTCTTCGCCGGAGCTAACGCGGACTTCATGGAGGGTTTTGCACAGACAACCGCACCACTAAGAGACTTCATCAATCAGGGGGGGCACCCTTTCAGTGGACACCTGAGTGCCAGAGAGCGTTTGAGCAAACCAAAACGCTGCTGTCAGGGGACAAGGTAATGGCGTACTATTATCCACATCGAAAGACCAAATTCATGACAGATGCGGGACCCATGGTTTAGCAGTTACATTGAAGCAGTATGACCCACTCGCAAGGCATTGGAGACCCGTAACCTATCGGTCTAGGGCTTTGACAGATACCGACACCAGATACTCACAGCTTGAGAAGGAAGCGAAGGCTGTTGAATGGGGCGTGTTCACAAACCAGATCTACTTATACGGCCTCAGAGATATGTTTGAGGTAGACATTGACCACAAACCCCTACTGCCTCTTTTTGCAAGTGACAAAGTCACTGCGCCACTTAGAATTGAACGAACGAGAGTTCGCCTGCTGGGGTGATTACAAACTCAATTATGTACCTGGAGGGAAAGCAAAGGCAGAGACTAGCGAAGCAGATTACAATTCCAGGTACCCAGAACCACTCACGACCGAGACGCTAGGGCAGCACACCAGATAGAGTTCACTGCTCATGAAGATGAAGAATTATTCGAGAAGGACATCAGAGTAGCGGTGCAAGCCGTACTGCCAAATGCAGTATCATGGGATGAGCTGCTACTGAGGAGACAAGTCAGGACCTGGAACTCAAAGAACAAAACATTTTCTCAAAATCTGTCAGTCACCCCCACCCCCCAAGGTTAAGGCTTGGTGTGGTATTTGTATCGTGATGTTGCTGAACGACGTATCCCTATGAAACCCTTTCCCATCCCCTATCCCCTTGTGCCAACTTTGGGCTTTACTTGTTACTAGAGAATGGGAAAAATAAATATACACCGATTCAAAGTATTGCGTACAAAGAACTGTCCTTCAAAATAGGCTTGTGATTACAAATAATAAAAAAAAAAGTTAAAAAAAAAAAAAACAAAACTTGTATGTTAGACAGGAAGAAAATGAAGAAAGACAAAAATATCCACGCAAATGTATTTGCGGCACGTGATCACGTAGATGTAAAGATTGCGTGACATTGCTCTGCGTCTAATTTTCCGTTCAATGAGTTCCTTCACTTCTTGCCTGTTTTCACAAGAAATGTTCACTATAAAACCCAAAAGATGCTTTATACGCAAGACATGAATCCAGGTCTTGCAAAAATATCGCATATGCCATGGAAAGGCGACACTTAAAAGATGCCGCACCATATGAAAAGGCCGGTGGCTTAGCCGTGCAGCAAGACACAGGAAAATTAGCGAAGAACATCAACATTATTTGCATTCACACACCTATTTGGAAGGTAGGGTGCCATTCAGCGTAGTTCAAGTTGTATATAAATGAGAATGATATTTTAGCTCAGAACATTAATTTTGTTGTGGCTGCAAGTTTCGAGATGAAAAAGAAACGAATAGGTTTTACTGTCTTTCAAAGAAATTATCGTGTTGTTTGTCTTGAAATAAATAAGAATAAACTATAAATAGCACTAAGCTCACAACTATTTTTCTTGTCATTCTTGTCTCGATCGGGAGGATAACATTAATGCCCCTTTTTTTTTCAGACTTCTTTTGCCCTTTCATTTACATGAATTTTATACCAATAGCGATACTCATCGTTACGTCCCCTATTGTCATTAATGTGCCAACCAGAGGTTTATTGGCTCTCGAAACAAAGGATTCTTTTGTTCTGTGGTTGGTAAAATTTAAATATCAAAAGACTTGTTTGTAAACAGTGAATATCGCTTTATTGGAAAAACATGCCCAGAGCTCAAAGAATGCTTCGTGGTACTCTTTACAGCTTATAAACTTGGACTGTATACTGACTCTCAAACTGGCTGGCATGGATCAATAATCGTAAAATTCGCAAAACCCGTAATTCTAGAACTGATTAATTGTCAGGAGAAGACAAAAGAAATACGACAATGACAATAATTTCATAAAGTATACATGGAAGTATTTATCATTGTGTCCTTTAATTTCGATACAATAAAAACCAAACAAAAAATGAAGAGTCCGATTCATGTTCAATGGGAATAGCGCGGTTGCTATGAAAAAGCAAGTGATTGACAGGATAACACGGTTTTGACTGCCGCAGGTACTGCGGGCGCGCCTACCGTATGCAAGATTAAGAGCACAAAATAAATCATAATTAGAAGTCTTTTTGATCGGGAAATGGCAAAAACACATGTTCTCACTGATCCAAAAACAAAAATTTGTTTTAAGAATTAATAATACACTTGAAAAATATTACTCAGTTCTGATTGGCTAAACAGGAGTGCATTTTTAGTTGACATAAGGCAGAAACGGTGTAAACACAGTGCAGAAATTAAAAGTGTAATATCATGGGTGACAAATTACTCCTTAATTTTGGCGCGAAATTTCAGAGTTAATTTATAATTTCACATGTGAAATTACAAAATTGCCATGGCAACATTTTGTGTCAAGATGGCGCTCCAGGTTCAAAGATGTTATGGATATGCTTACGAGCTCTTAAAGTTTTAACTTTGTACATTTTCGCTTGAATTTCATCTAGTCCAGTTTGCTTTGGCCATATAATAAACTTTTAGCGACAATTTATACTTCAAAATGTGTTAACTCGGAGGCAAGTACACAGATGACCGCGATCGGATTTTAGGCGCAGTTTACCCGGGCGCGGCGCCGTTTTCAGTTCATTCATGACGAATTATAGCGAATCATGTAACGAAGATTTGACAGTTGACTCAACTTTGAAACATTTTGTAAACAGCAAGAAGGATTTCAAAGGGCTTTTTGTCGAAAAATTAAAAAAAAATGTGAACTTTAGCCGAAAGTATGCTTTGAACATATCATTGCGTGGAGTTCTCGATACAATAAACAAGTCAAAAACCCACGATTGTGAGGGTAATTTGTCATCCATAATATTAATAGGTAATCAAATGGTATACTCGTGAAATTAAGGAATAATTTCACTTGCGTTTTGTCCAAATTCTAAGAATTTCCCTCGCCTAAAGGCTCGGGAAATTATTAGGATTTGGACAAAACGCGCGTGAAATTATTCCCTAATTTCACTCGTCACCATTTGATTACACATACTAACAGGAGTGCAAATTACAATGAAGATTTCCAAAGTTAAAGCGAAAAGACTCGAAAATTGTCGAAGGCCAACCGATGTATTTCGAAGACCGCCGAAAATCGCGCGAAATCTTCCGAACATTTCGGAAGATCGCCGATCACTTCCAAAGATTTCCGAAGATCACCCGAACACTTTCGAGGATTTCTGAAGACTTCCGACAATCTCCGGAGATCTCCTAAGATAGCCCGAAGATCACCGGATCTTCGAAGGGCAATGCCTTCTGCGTACCCGTAGCCAATGTATGCTCCAGCGCGGCTTTAAGTAGTCTATTTTTTCAAGAGTATTATTAATAAGTGATCACACGATTTTGCTCGTGCAATTTGGAATAAATAACCACAAGTAGATTTTTTCAAAGACCACAAATTGCACTCGCCCTACGGGCTGTTGCAATTTTGTTGGTCGTTGATAAAATTTACTCGTGGTTATTTATTCCCGATCGAATTGCACTCATGTGATTACCTATACAAATTTAACTTATTTTTAATACGTAAATACACTCCAACGCTTTTCAGGTTAGGAGGTAATGAACGTTGATAGTAAAGCAGGACTAACCATTAAGAAATAAAAAAAATTCATAGACAGCGAAATTGATCTTGATTGACAGGTTTGCCAGCTGTGTTATCACTGGTGCTTCTTCGTTGGAAAGCTTTGCCGTGTTACAAAGGTCTTTTAGTTACAAACTCTCCAATTGTTACGTTCGGTCAAAACAAAGTAGTGAAAACATGGGCTTTTAAGGGAACATCTTATTTGCTTGGGTATCAAAAAGGTGAGTTTCTTTTGGATATTATAATTCAGAGCGTCGAATATCGCCTTGTCAGGTCTGCAGGTGGTGAAATTAACGGGATTTTCTTTCAGTGCTATCTCAATTCGGGCATGTTTCGGGCGGCGTTATAGCTATAGGAGCTTTAATTTTTGGCTTAACATTAAGGTGATTTTATTCTGTAATCGTACTTTTACCACTACTTTCATGGGAATCAAAACAGTCTTCGAAAAACATGTATGCGAAAAAGATTCACTTAATAACATGAAAAAACTGTGTCAACTAAATGACATCAAATAGCAATACTTGCGATTCAATTTATTGTCTCATTCAATTCTCAAAATCTCGGAAGCAAGCAAGCGCTCTTATTAATTTTCGTGTGTTGCAAAGTCGTTAATATCCATCAGCTTGTTGTGAAAAAACGCCTTTGTAGGTTTATTTCTGAAAATACCGTGGAGAGTGAGTATAAGCAAAATTTGCCTATTATTATATGCAATGAAAACACCATGTTATTAAAAGTTTTAGGATATTTCTCTTACAATAGTCAAAGAGTTCTGGCAGTTTTTCGACGCCTGCACAGCGTAACACGGGCAACTACGTTAAACGAATAAATAATTATTATTTTCTTTAAGACCATTTGCAGTATATAGGTTTACATTTGAATTTCGGTTTTATTATTATTATTATTTTTTTTAAACAGAATGGTAGTGGAATTGATTCGCTTTAATGTTTCTGTAGGCTATAATTAAAATCAACAAGAAAGTGATTAAAACCAGGTGCTCCCCCTCACTGAAATTTCTCATCTGACATTTCGTTAATGGCGAATTTCAGTTAGAGACAGTGAGTATAGTAACAGTACCTCGATACGGCTTTCGAAAAGCTAATACAGCTAATTTTAACCGTGCTCAGAAGAAACCTAAAGGCTTCTAGCTTGCTGTCGGTTAGGGGTCGGAGATAAGCAACGACGACGGCGGCGACAACGAACTGGAGTCAAAACGTCATTTCAGAATGTCAGTGATTTCCCGTTTCTGTGACTCTCTTGCTATTATAACTTGGAAAACCTTAGGGAACCAAATTACTGAGCACGGCATCAAAGTGAGAAAAAAGAAAGAAAAACTTGAATGCCGTGATGCGCAAAGTTCTAGAGAAAACAAAATTTGCCGTCATTTCACGCTGTTGTTTTGCAGAGAAAGGCAGAGAATAAATTTATCTATAATACTAAAATGTAAAGCGAGCGTGCCAAGGGATTGTTCTTGAATATTAAAATGATTTTTTTGGGAGCAAAATATAACCGTGGGTAGAAGTATTGCACTCGCTTCCAAATGATAATTTGAAGAATTCCGCTTGTATTGCAAATTAATTAAGCTGAGGTCTTCTTATGAACATCACATAAAAAGAAAAAAAAAAGAACAGGCAAAAAATCAGCAGACTACAGAGCCTAACAAGTTTTAGAATGAAGTTTTTGTTTCAAGTTGATGTTGAGTTAAGATTATAAGTTACGTTGAGATTCAAGGTGAACTTTTTAAGTCTATAACAGTTTGGAAAATGTCGCTGAACTTTCCGGAGGAAATCAATCAAGTGCAAAAGTCATCTCTGGGTATAAATTTGTAGACCTAAAGCAAACAATCCTCTATATAAGGTTTACGTTAGAGGAAAATGCATATCCCTTCCGACCAATAGAATAACACTGTTTAAGGAGAGGTGTGTTAATTTGCAATCCAAATTATTCTTAAAAAGGAAAAGAACTGATTTCGCAACAATATTTGTGCTTTAGTAATAATTCGAGAACGCAATTTATTGGCAAAACAACTTCCTTAATAACCAATAGTAAATTCTTGCCCGTGTCAATTTTAATCCACTCGCCAATCCAGCTAAGGCTACCTGCTGGAACCACAGGCTGTTATGTATCTCGTCAAATTCCACTTTTCAGGCTTACGTGAAAATAAGAATTAATGCAACAATTAGAGCTGTCGAAGCTTCCAGTTCACTCAGTTTATATTGTAAGATATCTGTATTTATTGGTTAGAAATGCACATTATTCCCAATTAATTAGTTCGCGTAATTGAAGCAGCTACGCATAGCCCACTTTTTGCCGCTTGGGGGTCAAAACAGAACTGAAATAAAACTAAACAACCTAAGGCCCGTTTCAAACGCCGTGCTAAAGTCGTGCCGAACTAAATTCAATTTGGTTCGACTGTAGCACGACATTAGCACGACTTGGTTTCAAACGTCGAGCTTAATTAAGTCGAGTTAAAAGCTGTCGCTGTAAACATGCGTCAAACCATAACAAACAGGTTTTGCTGACTTTTAAAATGTATTTATAATTTATGAATTCAGTTCGGCACGGCAATAGCACGCCGTTTGAAACCATGCCGTGCCAAAGTCGGGTAGCACGACATAGCTTGCCGTGCTACACGGCAGAGTCGAACTTAATTCTTAAATAGTTTCAAACGCCGTGCTACAGCCGTGCCAAAGTCGAACTTAAATAACGAATTTAGTTCGGCACGACTTTAGCACGGCGTTTGAAACGGGCCTAAAGTACCTTTTCCGGCAACAAAACTGGTCTTAGCACAAGCGCCTATAAAAGATCAAATATTTGGCTACCTTTCCACAAAGCAAAAGATTAGAACTTGTTGAACAGCTGGACCAGTTTTACCAAATTGCAACCAATTTTTATACTAAACAATTGAAGGAACTTTTAAAAAAATCATAACCATTAGTTTATTAGGTTTTCTTTTATTGGAATACGTGTATTAGCATCTGATATTTAAAATGCATGTCATGAGTGCGCCTCATGTTGTCCTTTTAGATTGATCACTGATGACACTTGGTCTTTTTATCAAGATGACAGTACAGCAAGTTGGCTAAACATTGGAAAGATGTGAATTAATAACCATGAATCATTTTGTATCATTTCTGCTTGGGATCTGCTTTTACACGGTGAATTGTCTTTACACGAAAGGGGAAGTGGACAGAGTTTTTAAACCTGGTGACGAGATCATCGGTGGGCTTCTTACGCTACACAGAGAGAACACAAACGACGGCTGTAAGAATGTGTTTCTCCCAGGAATCAACCGCGTAGAAGCTGCTCTTTACGCCATAGAGCAAATAAACAAGAACGTGAGTATTCTTCCTGATATTCAACTTGGTTACGATATTAGAGACTACTGTATGGACAGAGCAAAGGCTATGAAACACACCTACGACTTCAGCACTCACTTAAATCTGCTGCAGAATAGCAATGGAGGTTCGTTTTACCAAAGCGATATTCTAAGTGCTTTCAACGTTACCTGTAGCTTCAACTCAAGAGAGAATCCTACCAGACCTATCGCGGCGATAGTCGGGCCTTATGGCTCTCGAAATGCTTTACAAGTCGCGGGCCTTCTTCAGGTTGTCAATATTCCCGCTATAAGCCCTTCGGCGTCGAGCACAGAACTAAGCTGGCCGTTTTATAGTAAGTTTCTAAGGGCAGTTCCGCCTGATGGCTTTCAAGCGAGAGCAATGGCGGACCTCATTGATTTCTTCGGCTGGACCTATATTGCGGTTATAGCTGTGGAACATTCCTACGGGCTTTTTGGCTTTCGCGCATTAGAACACGAGTCGCTCCAACGCAAAACATTTTGTATCGGACTGGTAGAGTATATCACTCCAACGGAGTATGAAAACCGTCTGAAGCCCATCGCCGAAAAGCTTAAGAGGGCGCCAAATATCAAAGTCATTGTACTTTGGATTGGAGATACAATTGCCAAAGACTTAACCAGAGAGGCGCACAGGCAAAATTTAAGAGATCGAGTATGGATCATGAGCGATTCTCTGGCGACTAAAACGCCTGAGTTTCTTGGAAAAGAGTTGATGAGTCTTGGAGTTTACCTCGGGGTTCAACCTAGACAGTTTCGTTACAGGAAGTATGAGGATTATCTAAGAAATCTAACTCCGAAAATTCATAAGAGCAGGAGAAACCAAAATGCATGGCTTGACATTCTTTGGAGGGAAGAATTCAACTGCTCCACGGAGAATGGCACAGGATACGATCGGTGTCCAGAAGATTTAAAAATTTCTGATGATTTGTTTTTCAAAATGTCCGATGATTTCATTCCTTATCAAATCGATGCGATCTATGCAATTGCGCATGCTCTTGATATGATCTATCGCTGCAAAGAACCTTTAGGCCTCCTGCCAAAAGGCGGTTGTCCTCAGAAGAGGCCATTTGTCAGGTCATCCGACGTTCTGCTTTACCTTCGCAACATAAGCTTCGATGGACTTACGGGACGGGTTGAGTTCGATGAATATGGCGATCCTCTGCAGGCAGCATACGATTTTGTCAGTTTTCAGAGGCCGAGTGTTGATAACACACCGAGAAATGAAAGACATATTAAAGTAAAGATTGGTAAATGGGATGCAAATGCAGATCCCGTGATAACGATCAATGCAAGTGCCATAATATGGAAATACGAGAACAGAACGTTCGTCAATAACACCTCCAGGATTCCAAAATCAGTATGCTCAGAGCAGTGCCCAGCGGGCTCGCGACAAACTCCCACGGTGGCGTGCTGTTGGCAATGCCATGAATGCCCGGATGGGGAAGTAAACTCGCGTACAGGATCAGCAAGCTGTGTTAAGTGCAAAGCAACGCAAAAAGCCAACGAGAATAAGACAGCATGTTTAGTACTTCCAATTGAAAACCTTCAGTGGAATAGCAAAACTGGAATTGTCCTCTCAATTTTCACAATTCTCGGTTTTGTTTCAACGCTTTTCACTGCAATCGTTTTTATACGGTATTGTAGGAGCCCTATAGTCAAAGCGGCGAATCGCGAATTAAGCTTCTTGTTATTAATCGACATTGCTGCGGGTTTTGTTTTACCACTGATAACAATTTCTCAACCTTCTCAATTGATTTGTGTTGTTATCGAGCCCTGGCGTTATATAACATCGTCTGTGGGTGTCTCTGTGCTTCTAGTCAAGACCACGAAGCTGCTGAGGGCTTTTCAACTGACTTACGTCGCAAAATGGTTAAAAAGGACCACTACGAGCACAACCGGGCAGCTGACGTCTGTTATTCTGTTAAACCTGATTGAAATCGTTGTAGCAATCTTATGGGCTGCCCTTGACACTCCGTGTAAAACAACCGACATCGAAAAAGGAAAGTACATTTTGTTTACATGTACACCTTATCAAACCTCTGTTGGAAAAGCATTAGAGGTCACAATGCTGACTTATTTGATATTTTTATCGCTTACCTGCACCTTCTACGCTTTTAAGGCACGCAATCTTCCTGAAAACTTCAACGAAGCGCGTTACATTGGGTTCGCTATGTATATTCTTCTTCTCTCTTGGATAACTTTCTATCCCGTACAGTCGTCCTTGGAAGGTTGGTATGTGGGTTTGTTTTCGTGTGCTACTGCACTTATAAGCTCCTATGGTTTGCTGGTATGCATGTTTGCTCCGAAGGTTTACGTTATTCTGCGCTACCCGGAACAGAACACACACCAATTTATGCGAAGTGAGCTGCGAGCAGCTAACACCATGAGCATTGTACCTGCCAATGGAACTTGTCGCTCTTCCGAACAATAAGTAATTACTAATATTACATTTGGGACGAGACAAAGAATGGAGGACAGGAACGCTCAGTATTGGCTAATTAATAGGGACTTTAGGCAACTGCTACGGAGGGTCAAAGTACGGTTGTTCTCACCGGGAAAGAATGGGATGAGTACGTACGAGTGGCTCGAAATTTGTTTATATTAATCGAGATCTGTGCCGCAACTTCGCTGGCTCTAATTTTTGTGTGTCCCAGAAGTTTAAAGAGTTCTTATGTCACAATTCAGACATTACTTTATTTACCCTCGAATTTTAGAGTAGTTTATGCAGCTAATATCGCCGAGCATTTAACCATCGCATAAGATCATCGGATAGACCACCACATCGGGAACTACGTCCCTACTCTTTTCGACCACTGTGTGGGTTCTTTTACGTCCCACAGAATCAATTATGAAGAATTGTGAGACGGGACCTCCGGTTTATCGTCCTCATCCGAGAAGACTAGAAAGTCTAACCATTTGCAGATGTTCTTACAAAGGCAGCACTTTCTCCTCAATTATTTGGTCCGGCCGGGGTTTGAACCCGCGACCTCCCGCACACTAGTGCGGTGCTCTACCGGTGTGAAAATCAATGTGTTCCTTCAAAGAGATAAGAGGAGTGGTGGTTTGTGCAGTAGAATGATAAATGCCTAACTCAGGTTACTTTATGACGAACTTAACTGTACCTTACTATTGGCGGTAGATGAATCCAAAGCTGAGTTTCGTGTTGAGAAGAGGGACTTGGAAATCAACAACTTTGGTTGGACAGGAGAAACTACACGTCGGTCAAATTCATGGCACACTGCTTCCTTTTTTGGATTTTGTTCAAATCTGCTATACTGACAGGTTGTATAAGGCCCAAGAAACCTGTGTGTGTCAGCTATTCGTTGTGGTGAAGCCCAGCGCTATTCAATGATCTCTTTAGGCTTGGTCCCCTTGTAGTTTAAACCAAACCGAAAGTGAACTATATATAAAAACATGGCACATACACCAGCTAAGAAGAGTATGCACTATCTATCAAGATTAAACCAGAGCAGACAGTTGGTGTGACTTACCCGAAAGATTGTAGCTTTTAATGTGTATTTATATGTGTTAATAAATAATCGGATTCATCCCAACCACATGTAAAGCTATGCGTCACAAGCGACACTCTTAAAAGACACAGCCGTTACCTCTATCTTCGCCTGAAAAAAAAAAACAAAGAAAAACAAAAATTCACATTGCGTTACCTTAGTTTCTTTGCTCAAATACTGAAATTAGAACTGCTGTAATTGACAATGAATGTCAATATAAGTCTCTTTGAATTGAAACCTAACAAGGCTGACATACTGCCACACCTTGAATACTGTAGCTACTTCTATTAGGGATCAATAAGACTTTAAACAATAAACTCGAATCTGCTTATTATTATGCGTTTAAGGTCCTCTTAAATTAAGGTAATAGCTTAGATTACGATTCTATATTGTCTATTGTAAATATACAATCTCTTGAGCATAGAAGGTACGATTAATCTCTTATTTTACTTTTTATGGGGACCTCATTATATCTCTAATTATTCGAGTCTCGTAAGTCTCATTACAATTTAGCGAATTGTGGTCATTCATAAAACAATCAAATAAGTAGAGTGACTTTCGCAAGAAGTTGAGGACACTTGATTCTATAAGATTAAAGGCAGCTGAAAATGCAACTACTGCTTATCATAGCGTTTTATTTATTTATTTTGACTTTTATGCCTGTATGTTTAATTGTCATAACCTGATATTATTAATTGTAGATAGCATCTTTGTAAGTTTTGTATTTCCACAAAACTTAGGACTAATAGGGTTAATTGTCTTAACCTCATATCTTAAATTATAGCTTGTATCTTTGTAAGTTTTATAGCCTGATCCCATGCATTGATTGATTGATTGATTGAAACATGGGCATAATTGCGCCTTCAATATCCAACAATGAAAACAAATGCCACAAACGCCAGGGAATTATGATATGGAGAACAGCCAGTGAGTTTGGACAATACTTTGAATTTCAAAACACAAACAAACGTTCTGCCCCAACGATTCCATTGAGATAAACCTCAGTCTTGCGTTTCAAATCCTACGGTACGGTAATTCAATTTCCAGTAATCCAGGGTAACAATAATATACTAATAACTTTATAACAGTGAGAAACGTTTTCCAGGAACGGCAATTATGTAAAATGTTAAATTCGGAAATTTCCTGCACCCACTTCGCTAGGAAAATTAATAATATCTCACGAATCGCGAAGCGATGAGTAAGTTAATTTTTCTTGAAAAAATCGCATATCTGCTTATTTATAAAAAGAAAACCAAGCTTTCTCTGCCCTTTTTTTTTCGTTCGTGTAAGCGGCTTCTCATTAAAATCGGTCGAGATGCTCGTATTTTAAATCAAAACAAGGAACACCTTCCATTTTCTCACTTCGGTTAGATTTTTGCTTTGTAAACTGAGATAATGGTTTTCAAAACTTAACATAAACCAACGGTTTCCAATCATGTCTGCAATACGATTCTTAATGGAATGAGATCACCTTAAGAAACGTGCTTCACAGTTTTCACGCCATTGGGAAGAACATCAAACTACATATTATATAACTATATGGCTATTGAGGTCTCGAAATTTTAAAACAATGCACTCTAGACTATTAAAACACAAAACGGCGCAAACTGATTTTAAAAGTATTTGAAAAGAGTCTTTAACTAAAAACGCTAATTTGAATTTAAAGCGCGCCTTTTCCAGAGAAGGTCATCCAAGGACCGTGCAGCAAATTTTTCGATTGGGGGGGCTAAAGAAGAATGCGTGAATGAAATTTTTAGGGGGGCGGGGGGGGGGGGGGAAATGCTTGTGGATTTCTATTCAATTTCTCTAAAGTGACGGAGAATGCTATCATAACGATAATATATTTACAATTGTAACGACCAGTGCTTCATTCTGTCTATTTATCTGCGCATTTGTCTTTGCCAGTAACTCTGATCACTTTCGAATTAACGATTTTTTGCTATTTTTCACTCCGTCACTTTTGTTAAATTATTTTTTTTAATTTCTTTTTATTCTTGCAAAAAAGTGGGGGGCTAAAGCCCCCCCGTCCCCCCAGCCCCTCCCTGTGCGCGGTCCCTGTCATCTTACCAGTCTACGTTTGATTCAATCAGAATCCTTATCTTTTTACCCTACTATCCGAGTAAATTATTGTCATAATTATTCCTTCATCGGATGTGATTTTTGTCATTTTCACTGAACTGGCATCGCGTCAATGCCCTGGAGATTACGATACCCCAAGGACCTAGTTGTCAGAAACGTCATTCAGGGTAAAACAGATTAGGGAATAGAAATGAACCATTAGAAAAATGAAAGGTGGGAGGGGTGGGAGGGGGATAAGAGACTGAAAAGAAGCGGTTAAAATATAGAAGGTTATGCATCAGCCTAAAAAAATCCTGTACAAGAAATGGACGAAAAGCTGAAAATCCCCAGCCCCTTCCAGGTCAGGTGTCTAATGGTTCATGCCAAAGTCTATTGGGTGGGGTTTTGGTTGCAGTATGACATTTCCGAATTACCTCAGTCCTCTTTTCAAAGCGAATCTTAATTTCGTGTTCATCCTTTCATATGCAAATCAAAGTAAAATGTGTGTAGATCCAGTCCTTTGTGGGGGCGAACGGCCATTTAAAGACGTAAATTGAATTTCTAATTTTGACCGTTTGCCTCCACAAAGGCCTACCCACAATTCACTTGGAACTGATCATTAGAAAAAATTATGTATTTGCGTGTGAACGAAAATTAATGTGCATATGAAAGGATGAGCACTTAGACACGCTTTGAAAAAGAGGCCTGAGGTAATTCGGAAATGGACTATTGACGGAGCTTATCAATGACGTCTGCCTGAAGTCAGCTTGTTGTTTGCTTTAACTTGGCAATTATTTTGTTTCTCTCATGTCTATTGCGAAAAAAAATAAAGTGAATAAAATTATAAAAAAATGATTTTTTCCTAGCGTAAAACACTCTAAACCTCATTTTTTTTCCCATGGCCATCACAGGCTCTCTTCCGCAATT
>OX419335.1:10602067-10614567 GCA_948470475.1 Galaxea fascicularis | reverse complement strand
GTTTAAATTTTCATCCAAATTTAGCCCTCTAGAATTGGAACCCTTCAATCTTCCCTTCTAAATCTTATTTAAAAAAACTGGCGTTAGATATGACAATCGGCCGTGTCAACTCACGAAATTCTCTATCTGGAAGTGAATACTTGGACACAAAAATGCTTGTTTAATTTTTACGCTTGCGAAGGCTTTCCGAGCAATCAAGAGTGCAATGATTAATGCATGAACTATAATTCATTTTATATTAAAGTCCCGCTGGAAAAATTAGTAGTCGTTGATGAAATCCTTTATGTCTAGTGTAAAGTGTTTTTTGAAGGAACATTTTCTTTAAGTGTAATATGTTGGTGAAATTATGTGCTTCTACTCGCATTTGAATGTCCTAAAAGATCAAACTCTTTGTTAAAGTAATCCGTCTTGGTCCAGAAAGTGTTTGTCCCGACGCTGTTTGCATTGTGCTGTAATTCGAACCTATCAGCCTGTGGGCAAACGTGAACAGTTTGTCATTCATTTATTCTCTTGTTCGGGAACACTTTGCACTCTTCTTTTCTTCTTGAACCACTGGGTACAAAATCCCAACAACTTGGCACCAAGAACAAAGAACTCAAAACACGTTATGATGGACACTCCAGCGAACAGACCAAGTGAACCGCCGATGTCAGATGAGAGGTCCTCTACCTGAAAATTACACAAGTTAACAAAATAACAACAACTCAAATATTTGGAAATTACGCCGCTCTCACTGAGTGGAGTAAATTTTGGTCCTGATTTAGGTAAATCAGGCCGTCGGTATTCCAAAGTCTTGACTTTCGTGTGACCAGATTACCATCCATTACTTAAGTCACGATCCCAGCGGTAGACCATACTGACAACGGCATATTCCTTAGCTCCCCAACCACCCCCTCCCCTCTTCTTGTTTCCACCGCCCCACAGGGTTTGAAATTAGCGCTCGCCCTCTGGCCAATGCGAATGTCAAGCCCGTCGGGCGAGTGGAAATCGTAAATTACTCGCCCGGTTTGGTGAGTGGAATTTTTATTTTTAGGAAAATAAAATTGCAGCTGATTGTTTTTGACACTACTATTATTATGTAAACGCAAACATACCAGTACTTTAAACAATTCTGAAAGCTTTAGAAACCTGCAAATTTCCCGCTTCGAAAATAATATCAATTGTCATAGAGCTGGCGTTTTTCTAGCCTGAGTATCAGGCCCTATCGGGGAAGCGGGGACGAGGGGAAGGAAGAGGAGAAGGGCCTGACACAAAGCCATTGATTCGCTTGTGTCCAACATCCAGATTCTGGATGTTACGCTAATTGGTCAAAAGACAATAAGAAAGGTCACGTGAGTCAACCGGAAGTCAAGCTTCCAGCGCAGGGGTTACAGACGCCATATTGAAGTTTACTCTCATGACACATGACAGTTACCGGAAGTGATTTTGACTGGCTAATTATAACACGCGCTGTGTGGGGGTGGAAGACTTCTGAGAAGCTGTTTGTGTCAGGCGTTTCTTCCTTCGCTTTCTCGCTCTTTTTGCCTTCCCCACCATAGAAACGCCTGATACTCAGGCTAGCGTTTTTCCCGCTTCGGCGCGTCCACTCATCGGCTAGTTCATGGTCACATGACATATAACAATGAAACTGTTTACCGCTAAATGCCATGAGAGGGCAACGTTGCGAAAACCATGATCTCAAACGGGAAACAGTTCACTGTTACCTGCGAAATGTTACCGCTGTTGCACGTGATCAGAGAGTGCAGTTGAGGGAGGTGGCTTGATGTTGTCGCTGAAATCTCAGCACGTTTTTTAAAATTTGCTTTTGTTTTTGTTTCCATCTGTTTTGCTATATAACAAATCACTTAATGACTGGTCCCTTGGGGAACAGTGAATTTTGTTTCCCTCGAATCTATATGTTTCCCTCGCCTTCGACTTGAGATTCTCGGGAGACAAAATTCACTGTTCCCCTCGTGACCTTTTATCAACTGTTAAATGGTTTCTGTTCAAGTAATAATTACATGAAGCACCTAGTTAGGATACTGCTGGTTATTAACAAACCGTGCTGCTGAGAACAAGATCAGATCACAACTTTACAGGAGTCCCGAAGATGTTCACGTGCAAAGTGAGAATTTGGATGATATATATGAACTGCGGATGTGAAATCAAATTAAGACTGATCATCGCAGTTGTGAACGCAATTTATGCAATAGACCACTTTCATAATGGCCGCCGATAATATTATTCTTTTGTATCTATGTTAATTAGACTTGCTGGCCTCATTTTAGCGCAAACATTCTTTTGTATTTCGCACATAGCAGCGAGGTTAGAAAGGCTTATCAGCATTAAAACAAAAGAATATTTTATTTGGCCGCCATTATGAAAGAGGTCTATTGCGTAAAGAATCCTGAATTAGCTCAGTTGGTCAGAGCTTCACACCAGTATCGCGAGGTCACGGGTTCAAACCCCGTTGAAGGCCTTATTTGTTTTTTTTGTTTTTTTCAGGCTTCTTTACGCAATTGCATCAATTGCGTTCACAACTGCTAGGATCAGTCTTAATTTGAAAGTGAGAATTGTAAGGTAAAAAATTGAAAGTCTTTCTTTAAAGTTACTTCTTTGGTGGATCCCCAGTAATAGCGATAAATAGCGCAGTTAGGTCGTGCGAGTGACAAAAACTTTGTTAAAGTGGCTTACTATAGTTTTTGTCTGTTTCCGACGGTTTGCGTGCACTTGTAGTTCAGTGAGCGTTACTCGTGACGGCTAGAGTCGCTCTAACCGACTAAGGAAACACCTGGGAGCAAAAATAAAACGTGGCGTCTGTGGCAAAAAAGTAATACGGGTTGCTCAAGAATAGGGGGAGGGGGTAAAAAGTATACTTTACATGGGTGTTTTTATAAAAATCTAGCCGTGCGACCCCACCTAAAAATTTCAGGATTTGAAATGTGTCAGGAGCCCCATCGTGAATGTGTATAGGAAGAAACATTTAGAGAGAAGAGCATGAAAATCTGTAAGGCACAAGTTAGGGGTAGTAAAGACAACATCGGTAAATATAGTAAATATCTCCCAAGGACTTCGTTTCATTAGTCAAGTTGACATACCGTTCAAAATAAACAAAATAAGCAAAGACAATAGCAGAACAATCTCTTGGAGCCTCGCTATTTAGTTGTACCAAATAGCGATTACGTGATATTAATATACCTACCGAGTATGCTTCCTTTTGCTGAATAACTTCTCGAACCAAAGTTTCCAAATAAATGTCAACTTTTAGGAGATTTTCCCTGGAAATCAACCAATAAAACAACAATCAATTTTCAATTTTCTAAAGATGCATGTTTTTAAAGTTGAAGATTATCGTTAAAACTTGCGGCTATTAAAGAAAAGATATTAAAAATGTACTTGGAAGGTAGACCAGAGAAAATGAAGTAATGAAAATTAAGTATGGCTTTGAATGAGAGCTGGAAGGAAATTCCGGGGATTGAAGGTAACTGACTACAACTCATGATAACCTAAAGTACTGGGCGTGTTCATCTTCTGGATGGAACAATAATTACCTCCAAAAAAAAAACCCTTCCTAAGAGCTCTTTCCAAAAAATATCAAATACATGTCAACTCCGTTGACTTCGCTAAATTGCAATAGCGGAGCTCCTCCTCGGCGCGCGCGCGGAGCACCATTGGTAAGGAAATATGGTAACCCATCGATCCGAGAAAACTTGGTCATGACGTCACCGTAAGTACGTCCGTCAACCCCCTCGATAGAAGCCAAAGTCAAATGTGACACTCCAGTTAACCCTTTCGTGTGCAAGCTCGAAGCGCGCTTCCACAGATCATTGGCCCATGCACACAGTAATTTTGAACACAGTTTTAAAACCAAGTCAGTTTTGTCTATTCGTTGGCGGAGTATCAGTGACAAACAGCGGGAGAAAAAACGAGAAAGGGCATGAGTAAACAGGCAGAGTGTCAGTGACAAACAGCGGGAGAAAGACTACCAGTAAACAGGCTGAATTGTACTAACTAGCAACGGGAGAAAACAAAACAAAACAAAACAAAAAGCTCGGGAAAAGAGACGAAATTATATTAAGGAAAGCGAAAAAGAGATCGCCTCTTGTCACCGGCTGTCAAAGTATCACCGAGTGTCGCGGAGTTTCAGCTTTTCCTCGTGTTTGCCTGCAGAAGCTTGCGTGTATATAGTTGACGGGTCTTCGAGAGAAAAGATCGTGTGATTTGGCAAGGTTTCAGTAATCATGCGCTGTCCTCGGACGTTGCTGTGTGTTAAACTGGACGGTTTTGCCGCCAAAAATCCTTAATTGAAGAAGCTTCCTTGGTAGGCATGAGAAGTAATAAGACTTACTTTTGTGTGAAGTGACCGTTTCTGCTTAAGCTCTGCGTTCGGAGTGATTGTTGACTGACTTAAGGTGGTTCGAAATAGTTTTCATTTTCCCGAGACAAGTACGTTCTACAAATTCTTTTCTAAATTATGTTTGGTTCATCGTATCACTATGATATTTGGCTCATAAATAAAAGAAACATCATAGATTCATTCCATGACATTTATTTTAGAAAGACTGTTACCATGACAACCATATGACGCATTCAGTTGAGCCCCTAAAATCGAAATCTTTTATCTTATTTACCTGTTTTAAAAAAAAAAACAGGTGAGTGAAATCTTCTCAAACTTCTATATTATATGTTACCAGAAATGATTTTCAAAATATTTCAGTTTAAAAAAATTCTGTAGGGCAGATTAATAATAAAACTACTTTTCGATTATTACTTTCTTAATTCTTTCCTACATACAGAATTTTTTTAAAAGTCGGACTTTATACGCAGTGAATTGGTGATTTCAGTTGTTACCGAAAAAATGAAAAAAATCTACTGAGCGAAAGCGGAAATATAAGCAACTAAAGTTACGAAACTTCAAAAATTTCGAGTGGACAAGATTAGCATTTGAGCATGCACGACACACGCGTGCTCTTACTTTTTATAAAGACGGCGTCTGTTGTTTACGCGCGCGTGCGCGCTCGGCTAAAAACCGTTTCGAGCAGGTTAGTACTCCTGGTTTGTCTTTTATATGGACATTTATGCCAAGAAAACTAAATAACGATTTGTCTCGGTTTGTTATTTGTCTTATTTTTCCAATTTCTACGAGAAACGCGGAAGAGACATTCGCATCGTTCTAAGTTATGTTACGTTTTGTTGTTCTCACGCTTTCATCTCAAATTGGTTTGGACTAAAAAATGTCGCCGTACTTCTTCCAAATATTTTCTATCCAATATTTCCTTCTGGATCCTAAAACTTTTTGTTTTTCCTGCTGTCGCTCATTCTAGGGCACAAAATTGGTCTAGGAAAAGCCAAGCGAAGTCCGGACGGTTTATAACCTCGGCCCCGCTTGGTAAGTTTGACATTTGAGCCCCAATTCCACTACAGAAAAAAATTGGTCCGGACTCCGTCAAAAAAGTGGTACGGACCCATAATTCTTGTAAAGAAATACTGGAGTTTCCGCAGGGCCATAGGCGCCTATGGCCCTGCGGAAACTCCAGTATTTCTTTACAAAAGTTATTGGTCCGTACCACTTTTTTTACGGGTCCGGACCCAAATTTTTCTGTAGTGTAAATGCGCCTTTGAACCCCATTTACACTACAGGCATGGCAAGGATCAAAACTGGCAAGGGCAGCTAACATTCTGGTAAGGCAAGGATTGTTTACACATGTACCGTTTCACCCTTGCTTGATTTGTTCTCGGCAAAGCTATTTTGTTCCAGGCAAGGCTTAGATTTGTAAGTGAGCATGCGCATTGTGCTAATTCAAGATGGCGTCCACGGGATTGTTGATCTTCGAAACCTCCGTACCAAGGAAATCAAACAAAACCGAGCAGAAACGTCGACAACGTGAAATAAAGTACCAGATAAGTGAGGAATCGAGGAAGAAAGACCATTTCATTAGATACCGGAACTGTCGAAGGAAAAAAACTATTGTTGCTTAACATTGATTAACATTGATTAACCCACCAAGGGAAAGAAACCTCTGAATAAATCCTCAGTCAGATGACTGGTTTAAAATGGTTGACAGTGCCTTCCAAGAGAAGTAGCGCTTTTATCAGAACATGTGCAGAGTGATCAAAAGTTATCTTCCAGGCAAGCAGGAACGTTTACACGTTCAATTTTAAGGGCAAGGTGCCGGTTTTCCTCCTTGCCTTACCGATATTTTCAAAAACGGGACAACAACCCCATTTACACTACAGAAAAAAACGGCTAGGCAAGGGTGAAAACCGGCAAGGGCAATTTTCACCTCAGGCAAGGTAAGGGTAAATTGAGTGGTGTAAACTGTCAAAGGTTGCCTTACCTTGCCAATTTAATTTTCGGTTTTGGGACCACGTTTAGATGTTGTCCCGTTTTTGAAAATATCGGTAAGGCAAGGACGAAAACCGGCACCTTGCCCTTAAAATGGAACGTGTAAACGTTCCTGCTTGCCTAGAAGGTAACTTTTGATCATTCTGCGCATGTTCTGATAACAGCGCTACTTCTCTTGGGTGAAGGTACTGTCAGCCATTTTAAACCAGTCATCGGACTGAGGATTTATCTAGAGGTTTCTTTCCCTTGGAGGGTTAATCAATGTTAATCTTGGTGAACGTGAGCAACAGTAGTTTTTTTTCCTTCCGCAGTTGCGGTATCTAATGAAATGCTCTTTCTTCCTCGATTCCTCACTTATCTGGTACTTTATTTCACGTTGTCGACGTTTCTGCTCGGTTTTGTTTGATTTCCTTGGTACGGAGGTTTCGAAGATCAACAATCCCGTGGACGCCATCTTGAATTAGCACAATGCGCATGCTCAGTTACAAATCTAAGCCTTGCCTGGAACAAAATAGCCTTGCCTAGAACAAATCAAGCAAGGGTGAAACGGTACATGTGTAAACAATCCTTGCCCTACCAAAATGTTAGCTACCCTTGCCAGTTTTTATCCTTGCCATGCCGTTTTTTTCTGTAGTGTAAATGGGGTTAACATCTAAACGTGGTCCCAAGGCGAAAATTAAATTGGCAAGGTAAGGCAACCTTTGACAGTTTACACCACTCAATTTACCCTTACCTTGCCTGAGGTGAAAATTACCCTTGCCGGTTTTCACCCTTGCCTAGCCGTTTTTTTCTGAAGTGTAAATGGGGTTTTAAACTGTCCGCAGGTTAGTATTCCTGTTTTGTCGTTTATACGGACACTTCTGTCAAGAACACCTACTAGCAATTTGCCTAGGTTACTCACGAGTTATTTTTGCTACTTGTCTTATTTTTTCTAAATTCTACGAGAAAAATGCCGAAGAAACATTCATATTGTTCTTTGTTTTCTTTCGTTTTGTTGTTTTCACGCTTTCACTTCAAATTGGTTTGAACTCAAAAAATGCTCGTGTTTTTCCCAAATGTTTTCTCTCCAATATTTCATTTTGGATCCTAAAACTCTTCATTTTCCCTGATGTCGCTCATTTTTGGGAACAAAATTGGTTAAAGAAAAGCCAACTGAAGCGAAGTCCGGACAAGAGCCGGATTAACATTTTGAAAACTCTCGCAGAGAGCAACAACTCCTTGCCAAAAGTAAACACGATATTTAACAGCTCCAGCATTCGAAATGCCAGCAATATGTTGTCCCTCACAGCAATTCTCCTTGTTAGTTAAAAAAATAGCAGACTTTAAAGGCTAATTGCAGTAAAAACTTCGTCTTTAATTCAATGTTTACTAACATATGTTTTTTTCTGAAATCCATTTGTTTGTCTCTTGTCATTGCCAATCAAATGTTATCATTAACAGTGATGTCAAAAATAATACCACCCACGACTTGTAGTCAAGGTTTGTAGTTTGCAATATTTGTAATTGATCGAACGCGAAGTCAAGAATAAAACCATTCTCAACCTTTTGCAGTTGATCACCTGAGTTGATTCATGGCTTCTCGCGCTGCATTCGCTCACTTTTCTCAAGTCAATTTCGGTGCTATTGTAAAAACACTGTAAAAAGGACATCGACGGCAGTTTTCTATCGTCTTCACTCTTATAGATCACAAAAATGACACCATAAAATAGTCAAAACAAGGCGAACAAAGTACTGTTCTTCTTTTTTGGGTGATGTCGAAGGGTACCCACTTTGGGGTTTTACCATTTTGTTGTGGAATATTTCGGTTTGATGAGGTTAAAATGTCGACGATACATGTAAGAAAATCTGTGACATGTGGGACATCTATCAGTTAAGTAATTTACACCATTTGTATTCAAATGTAATCAGATGTAATAAAACTATGATGAAGCAAAAGTTTGTTATCGTTTATGCTCATAGTTATGTAGTCCCTTAGGTCTCCGTCGCAGCCGCTCGGGCCGGAGTCACGCAACGCGCCGCGTGGGACCGGAGAGCGTTGCGTGACTCCGGTCGGAGCGGCTGCGAAGGAGACGAGTAGTCCCTTGACCCACAAAGGCCAATAATATTTCGAAAATGTACGTTTGCACTTGAATGGTGACTGTCTCTGCTGCAAAACAGTGATTGCCATACTAATATAAGGAAAGAACTGTGCTGCTCCGCTTTTAGGCTTGCCTAAATAAATATATTAATATAACTTCTTTGGTAAAGAAGAAACGTTCCTTTACGATGACCCCACTACAAAATAATAATTGTCTGGTCCCGAAAGACACGACAGGGCAGTGATAATTGCGATGATCCAGAACTGATCCAAGACAAGAGTTGCCTCTTGACGTTAACAAGATGTATTGTGCCACATGCTCAACTGATCTATGTAAACCAATTCATTTGCTTTGACAGATCCGAGATAATTACGCAGTAAGCTAAATTTTAACCTTAAATATGCAGATTAGGGGAAAAGCCAGTATGCTTCAGCCAGTCCGATTACCTGGTGTTATAGGATTTGTCTTTATACTGACCTTGTGTGTTCGAGGTCTTGAAACACATTCTGTACACTGTGGTTCATGGCTATTACAAACTTCTTCAAAAGAGGCTGTTAGGACAAAACGAAATCAAAACTTGGAAAGTGTTTGCCGAAATGGTAAATGTTATTCAAACTTTCTCTAAAAAACAAAGAAAAATCCATAATAAAGAAATATTTTCAATGAGTGCTAAAAGTCAAGGTCTTTTTCGTCTTTATCTTTTCTTCTTACATAATTTGAGAGAGGGCAGCAAATAACACTCTTTGGAATTGATCGGCGCCCCAATAAAAACAAAAGTCTCATATAACTCATTATTACTTTTGATTGTTTGTCAAATATTAGAAAATATATTGTCCAGAAATTGGGACATTTGATGACAACGAATATAAAACTCATCTTAAACTTACTTTAGAAAGGAAGCAATGCCTTATTATTTAAGCAATAGAAAACGTTTTCCGTGTTTGCGTAGCCTGATATAAACACGAGAGCGGGTTGGGAGAATTCGAGACAGTTATGCAAACCCGAGACGAAGTCGAGGGTTTGCATAACTGTCGAGAATTCTCCCAACCCCTCGAGTGTTTATATCAGGCTATGCAAACACAGGAAAAAAGTTTTCTATTGCTTTTATAAAACAACTTTCCCGAGCAAAAAAACCAAAACGCTCTTGTTAAGAACATTGATTAAAAGAGAAATACTTACCAGTCGCGAAGTCTTGTACACGAAGCTTGTACGCGTAATCAGTCTTTGTTTTGCAAAAAAGATGCTTTCCAAAATATGGGTTTTTCTCGCTTAAAATGTCAGCTCAAGCGAAAAAAAATTGACACAGCATGTTTCTAAAGATTTTCCAAGTTTCAACCGACGAGGAAATGGGTAAATAAAGTAAACTTGTCGAGTTTTTCAACTCAAAACCTTTTTCAAATTCGTGCTGGCGTGATTAGCGCGCGGAAAGCCAAACAAGTTGAAGTCACAACCATGTTTACATACTCTCATACAAACACGCCTCTCGACTAATCCGAGCCCGCGTACTATCTTAGTTATTTTATAATTGATTAATATAACCTACCCTTTAAGCTATTACGGGTTCTGTAAGTCGTTGCCATGTAACGTAAACCGTAAGAGCATCCAGAATGATTAATCCGGTATGTAAGAATGTACTGCCTTATGTATTTTATTGAAATATATCTGTTGGAAGGTAACATAAAATATGCTACAAGCTAAACAAATAGTTTAGCACTAATGAAGTCAGTCTGAGTGTTAAGGCTGGGCCTCAGTTCTGAAATGCTATTTATCAAAGAACTGAGCCCCAGCCTTAACACTCAGAGTGACTCCATTAGTGCTAAACTCTTCGTTTAGCTTGTAGCATATTTTTGTGTTACTTTCCCTTTTTAACTCATGAGATGAACCGTTGTTTTTCTTGTATTTATGGAATATTCATACTGCTTCTTTTCACTTGATAATGACGTCCGAGAACGTCGAAACGTCCTGTATTTTTAACCGTTTTTAAAAATTTCTTAAATGTTTTTCAGAAAAGTTTTTTCGCAATTTTTTATAGCTAAATGTTTTAAAAAGTCGCTTCTTTTTAAGATAATGATAATGATAATGATAATAATAATAATAATAATAATAATAATAATAATAATAATAATAATAATAATAATAATTTGGGCACTAGAGTAGGACAGGTTGGGCCTCAGCCTACTACGGGGACATGGACGACCCCGCCCACCAGAGTCCGGGATGACACCTATTGGCAAGTGTTTACAACCCCGCAGCACAGGGTAGATAGGCCTCTGTAAAACCTTGGTCGGTATTCTATCTAGTGGTGGCACCACTAATAATAATGCCATATCTCAGCTATGTGATGATAAGTATGTCTATTTCAAATATGAGTAACGGCGTGAATGGGACTGGAGTCTGTGACGAAGGCGCCTCGCCCGACAGAGTTGCTGGGGGACAGCAGCCAGCATCCGGTCGTTTTCCTGCTACTGCTGCTCAAGAGAGTGGTTCGAGAAAGGGAAGAAGGAAATGGTCAGTCGAGGAGAACAGGGTTTTGATGGAATGCTATTTTAAGAGCATCCCGGAGAAAAGAGGGTACCGCCAGAGAATGCTTAGATTGTAGGATGTGAAAGGAAAGGTAAACGTGACTGAACAGAGGCTTGCAGACCAGGCCCGTACTATCTTGAAAAGTAAATGGTTCACAACTGTGGAGCTAGAAGAGATCAAGAGGAACAAGCATGGAAACTGTGATGAACAAAATGGGACAGCTGTTGTAGAGGAATCTAATGATGGTAACGAGCATGAATTTCCTGTCGAGAATTAATGTAAAGGAGGTGGACTCACAGACGGCGCAAGAAGCCCAGGTACAGAGTGAACGGTGTGATGAAGCACCTCGGCTTGTCAGAAGACCAACTGATAATGCGGAAAAGACTGAATGAAATCAGACTGAGTCAAAATCAAGACAAAGTACCAGCTTTGAAGAAAATTGCAAAACGAAGGATAAGAGAGGAGTTTCAGGTTGTAGAAGAAGTAGCGGCCCAAATAGAAACAAAAGATATCTCAGAAACCAATAGGCTACTGTATGCCACTGCCGTAGTAGGGACTGAAAGACTGGGTCTCAAACCTGGCAAGAAGAAAGCAACCAAAGAACCATGGTGGAAACGTCGGTTACAAGGACGGGTGGATCAGCTGCTAGAAGACCTCAGCCGATTAGAGCATGTCTGTAGAAACGAGTGCAGTAGGCCGACAATCAGGAATCGGATGTGGAGAAAGTACAAAATAGAAACCAAGGGGATCGCAGTTGTGATTGAAGAACTTAAACAGCGTATCAGTGCAAAAGCTCATAAAATCAAGCGGTACAATGACCGAATTGTGCAATACCAACAGAACCGGTTATTTGAGGTTAATCAGAGGCAGATTTACAAAGAAGTTGATGACTCACAGGGAAGTGACCAACTAATCCTGATGCTAATGAAGCCAGAGAGTTTTGGAATAATATTTGGGATCGGCCAGTGGAACACAGAAGAGATGCTGGTTGGCTAAATGACCTAAAGGGAAGGACCCAGGTAGAACAACAAGATGATCTGACCATTGATATTGAAAAGTTACGAGCAATGTTAAGGAAGATCCCAAACTGGAAGGCTCTCGGCCCCGATAACGTACAAGGATTCTGGTTGAAGAGCAAGAAGAAACTACATGAACGGATGGCGCTGCAGTTGCAAGAATGTCTTGATGGCAGGGGCATTCCCGAATGGATGACAAAGGGACGAACTGTTCTGTTGATCAAAGACAAGGTGAAACGGAATGCTGTGGGGAACTATAGGTCAATAACATGCTTACCAATAATGTGGAAAGTACTCACAGGGATCATAGCAGAGGATTTGTACCAACATCTCCACCAGAGCTCAATGTTACCAGATGAGCAGAAAGGGTGCCGGAAGGAGAGCAGAGGAACAAAGGACCAACTGGTTATAGATAGGGCAATACTTCCTGACTGCAAGCATCAGAAGGTGTATTATTCTGTCCCTCATTCCTGGATATTAGAGTCACTTGATCTTGTAGGGCTGCAGATAACATCAAACGGCTAATGAGGGAAAGCATGGAGTCCTGGAAAACACAAC
>OX419335.1:10587067-10599567 GCA_948470475.1 Galaxea fascicularis | reverse complement strand
GCACTCCTCCGATCGGCACATATCCTCAGAAAAGTGCTGGCAGTCTGAGGTCTCGAGACGAGACTTGACTGGATATTTCTTCCCAGGGAAAATCCCTGTGCTAAACTCTACATCATCATCATCATCATCATCATCATCATCATCATAAAAACAAATGTTCCTCGTACATTGTTGAGAAAAATAAGTTATTAGAAATTTTTAAGGGCACTCGAGAAATGCGGGGACTTCTC
Source organism: Galaxea fascicularis (assembly GCA_948470475.1). Classification (NCBI taxonomy): domain Eukaryota; kingdom Metazoa; phylum Cnidaria; class Anthozoa; order Scleractinia; family Euphylliidae; genus Galaxea; species Galaxea fascicularis. Next base: position 10,599,337 of record OX419335.1, on the reverse strand, counting down.
TCGTTTTCTTAAAAATCCCCGCGCTCAAAAACTCGGTGCGATTTTTACTACTAAAGAGCACCTGCTGTTATATTATAATGTACGTACGTGGGATGCTTTTGAAGGCCACGTTACCGACGAAACTGTTAGGTGGAAACTCTCTTCCCTATAAACAAACCAACCGGAGACTAGCTTCCGAGCAAGCTCTCCGAGGCAGTCTGGCGGCGGGGCTGGAAAACGAGAGCTTGCAACTACGTCTCTGTAATTTGAATATCTGCATCGAATTTTTCGATGCAAAATGTTGATTGGCGGAGATGACATTAGTAATGACGTCCGTGTTTTTCAATGTTAATTTGTTAACATTTCGCGTTCGTTTCCGCTTCGCGCTGATTGGCGAAAATCTGACAGCTCAGTCGACGGGGAGCCACAGGGGAATTGGAGTCGGACATTCAAATTACAGAGACGTAGTTGCAAGCTCTCCTTTTCCCGCACACCGCCAGACTGCCCCGGAGAGCTGGCTCGCAGGAGACGTAATGTAGAATCAAATCTCTTTCCAAGTATTTACCTATCCGTCTCCTTCAAATGAAAGGAAGAAGGCAGAAAACTTTAAATCCAGAGTAAAAGCAAACATAAGCATCGCCTGAATTTCAACGAAATGTCCTTACATTAGGCAATTCAAGCAAGTTAACGAAGTGCAATTTGGAGATATAATTTGTTTATAACTACATCTGTATTTCTAGGACCTTTCTTTCTCTTATAACGCCTTATACTGTTTTACAAGAATATTTTCATATTCAGTCTAGAATCCTAAAATAAACCATAACAGGATATGCCTGTCTAGTATCGAAAGGGAAGAATGTCTCTAATAGTTATATTTGCTGTTGCTAGGCCAGTATAGGTTGTGCCAGTGAATTACGGCAAAGTTGCTCAAACGTCGCCAAAAATTGGGGAGAAATGCTCCCAGAAATTTAAAAAAGTTGCATGCCAAAGTGACCTATTTTATCCTGCATAACATCTTAAAACAACACTGTAGAAATTGTCTGTGAAATGCCGGCTCTATAGTGGGTGCACATCAATTCATACTGAGTTTACATCATTTTTAGTATCAACAAAAACGACTTCAACATTTCAGTTCTCGATCTCTAAGTGAGTTTATACGTCAGAATGCTTATTTGTTGCATCCATGCTGTTCCGCATTACGTTGCCAAGCACAATCTACGTCGGCTTAGGTGCTTACCTGCAGGCGGGAGAACACGTTTTTTGGCAGAAGGCGAACATTCCGACCCCTTCATAATGCTCAATCACTTCAGAAAAACAGAAATCTAGAGATAAAATGAACAAAGCTTCAATGAAACTGCGTACAATGGGTAGGCCGGTTTTTCTCTCCGCCGTTGCGACAGTGAGGAGGGGTGGGAGAACTACAAATGCCGCCCCCTTAAAAATTTGTTTAACAACAACAACAATGTTATTCGTACTTAGAGAGTAAATGATAAGTGAAAGATTACGTCATATGAGTTGGAAGTTACTTCTCCATTTTAAATTGGCGACCACCCTGGATGTACACTTTTGACTCTCAAAATTTTCCCCTCTAAACCTTAGGGTGGTTATGTCGCATATCTCGCGCATGCGCATCGAGTACTACAAATTGGAAAACGTCGAGAATACGTCTTTTCATAAGCTGTCTGAGACGAATGCAAGAGCACTTAAAAGGCCAGAAGCGTTAACATGCTATGGTAAACTAAAGTCAATTCTTGCTTGTCAAAAACTGAAAAATCCAATTTCTCCTTTTCTTGTTATGATAAAATTTCTCAAGTTATATATATATATATATATAAATATAGCATTTAATTTGCACGTCTGCTGATAGAGTGCTCAATAGTAGAACTAGAGCGTTAATATAATCCAGGTGATGTGATCAACAGAAGGTATGACTTGGCATTTTTATTACTAACTAGTTTCGTACCGCACGGGAAGTGCAGCACTCATCAGATAAAATAGCCAAATGCAAAGATCGTTACAAGACTCGCTGACTACAGACGCGCGTGCGTGCACAATTTGAATTTAAATTTTAACAGCTTTTAGCGCGCGGAATACGCACTTGAACAGTTTTTAGCGCGTGACAATAGCAGGCTTAAAGTTCTTTAGAAGAAATTTGTTTGCGTGCCTACAGGAAGTCACCAGTTCGTTACGCTTGTTCAAGGTCGCCAGTTCCGGTTTGCAAATGATAAAGAACTTCTCCCACAGACACAAATTGCAGCGGTTTGAGGCAGGGCAATATGGAGAGGTTTGCTTTAAAATCCTCCAGGCGATCTTGAATTTCGACCTTGCTTCCTTTAAATTCCCGCAAACATGCTTGCTGCATGAGCTCAGTGCAGTGTCTTTTGCTGGGGTCGCTAAAAGAAGATTTGTGGTTGGCAAATCTTGCTTTGAACGAGGTCTCCGTGAGCCCGACATACGTTTGGGCTGGCCTGCTGTCTTCCGTTGTCACTGTTGCTTGGTACGTAGACAACGGATGATTTTAGGCAATTCCCGGTCATAGGGCAGTCAGCTGGTCTTCGGCAGTTGCATGCTTTCAAGATTGGTGGTGCGGTTGTTTTCTGCAACGTTGATTTGTTGCGACCATCAATTTTCTGCTTGAGGTTGGGCATGCAACTGTAGCTGATCTTGACCGTGTTCCGGTTGAAGATCTTGTGGAACACGTGGCTTTCCGGGAACTCTTCGTCGAGGATCTTGAGAAACGCTCGCCCAACATTTGTAGCCACGTTCATGCTAAAGGGTGGATTGTACCAGATGATGTTTCGCTGGCGGTTTTTTCTGTTGGAGCTCGAAGGCTGCGCAAGGTTTGGTTTGAATGTGAGTTGATGATTGTATCCGCTGTCATCTAGGGCTTTCTGATAGAGAGGCACTGCTTCGTTAAACGACTGTTCATCAATTGAAATTTCTGACAGTCGTTTGTTGATGGATTTCGGGATGTTCTCGATGATACGCGGTGGATGGTTTGATTTCCTATTGACGTAGAGTGGAATGTTTCCGGGTTTGGTGTAAGCCATGTATTTCCCATCAGACAGGTTGAGGGTGACATCGAGGAAGTTGACGGTTTTTTTGTTGGCTTCTATTGTAATTTTCAGGCCATAACTACTGAAAATACTGCACAGATCTTTTTTGATGCACTCTGTTTGCCGTGGTGATGCTTTGGATATCCCGAGGCCGTCATCTCGGTACAAGCCAAAATCGCATGTGCTGCCAAACTTTTCTTTGATTTTGTGTAGGAGGTAAGCACCGACAAGCTCGCAAGATTCAGCACCGTCATAGCTCCCCATAGTGACGTCAAAAAGATTTGATGAGGTTTTCTTACCCCATGGTTCACCATAACTATAGAGGAGAGAACTTTTGGCTTGAAGGATGATATGCCGTTCATTGTCGGTTATGGAATCATATGCGGATGCAAACTGCAGAGCTTCACTTAGCAATTCAACTGAAATCGATGGGTAAAACTCAACTACATCGAATGCAATGAACGAGTACATACCCTTGTGCTGAATGTTATTGAACCAAGATAAAACAGCCTTGGTATTTTTCCATTGATTTAGCTCAAGGTTGTTAGCAAGTCTGGTGTTGATGCGGTCAAGGAGTTGTTTGCTGATTTTGCCAATTTCAGCCTTCGCTGGATTGATAAGGCGACAGGTAGGGTTGTTGACAAAGTTAGGCTTGTGATCTTTGAGGGTAATAAAGGCTTCACGTTTTGCAGTGATGTTAATTCTGTCATCTAGGTGCAGTTTCTTAGCGATAGCTTTAGCCTCTAGCTCGATGGAATTCGTGGTACCTAGGGTCGCTTTCTTGTAGGTCTTTGTGATGTTTTTTTTGAAGCAGATCATTGTAGGAGGTTGCGTCCATCCTATAGAAGTTCGATGTCTTGTCCGCGGGGACCAGGAGCTTATCAGATTTCATGATGTTGTTATGAATTTTTTCAGACTTTCCTCAGACATTCATAACAACATCATGAAATCTGATAAGCTCCTGGTCCCCGCGGACAAGACATCGAACTTCTATAGGATGGACGCAACCTCCTACAATGATCTGCTTCAAAAAAACATCACAAAGACCTACAAGAAAGCGACCCTAGGTACCACGAATTCCATCGAGCTAGAGGCTAAAGCTATCGCTAAGAAACTGCACCTAGATGACAGAATTAACATCACTGCAAAACGTGAAGCCTTTATTACCCTCAAAGATCACAAGCCTAACTTTGTCAACAACCCTACCTGTCGCCTTATCAATCCAGCGAAGGCTGAAATTGGCAAAATCAGCAAACAACTCCTTGACCGCATCAACACCAGACTTGCTAACAACCTTGAGCTAAATCAATGGAAAAATACCAAGGCTGTTTTATCTTGGTTCAATAAAATTCAGCACAAGGGTATGTACTCGTTCATTGCATTCGATGTAGTTGAGTTTTACCCATCGATTTCAGTTGAATTGCTAAGTGAAGCTCTGCAGTTTGCATCCGCATATGATTCCATAACCGACAATGAACGGCATATCATCCTTCAAGCCAAAAGTTCTCTCCTCTATAGTTATGGTGAACCATGGGGTAAGAAAACCTCATCAAATCTTTTTGACGTCACTATGGGGAGCTATGACGGTGCTGAATCTTGCGAGCTTGTCGGTGCTTACCTCCTACACAAAATCAAAGAAAAGTTTGGCAGCACATGCGATTTTGGCTTGTACCGAGATGACGGCCTCGGGATATCCAAAGCATCACCACGGCAAACAGAGTGCATCAAAAAAGATCTGTGCAGTATTTTCAGTAGTTATGGCCTGAAAATTACAATAGAAGCCAACAAAAAAACCGTCAACTTCCTCGATGTCACCCTCAACCTGTCTGATGGGAAATACATGGCTTACACCAAACCCGGAAACATTCCACTCTACGTCAATAGGAAATCAAACCATCCACCGCGTATCATCGAGAACATCCCGAAATCCATCAACAAACGACTGTCAGAAATTTCAATTGATGAACAGTCGTTTAACGAAGCAGTGCCTCTCTATCAGAAAGCCCTAGATGACAGCGGATACAATCATCAACTCACATTCAAACCAAACCTTGCGCAGCCTTCGAGCTCCAACAGAAAAAACCGCCAGCGAAACATCATCTGGTACAATCCACCCTTTAGCATGAACGTGGCTACAAATGTTGGGCGAGCGTTTCTCAAGATCCTCGACGAAGAGTTCCCGGAAAGCCACGTGTTCCACAAGATCTTCAACCGGAACACGGTCAAGATCAGCTACAGTTGCATGCCCAACCTCAAGCAGAAAATTGATGGTCGCAACAAATCAACGTTGCAGAAAACAACCGCACCACCAATCTTGAAAGCATGCAACTGCCGAAGACCAGCTGACTGCCCTATGACCGGGAATTGCCTAAAATCATCCGTTGTCTACGTACCAAGCAACAGTGACAACGGAAGACAGCAGGCCAGCCCAAACGTATGTCGGGCTCACGGAGACCTCGTTCAAAGCAAGATTTGCCAACCACAAATCTTCTTTTAGCGACCCCAGCAAAAGACACTGCACTGAGCTCAGCAAGCATGTTTGCGGGAATTTAAAGGAAGCAAGGTCGAAATTCAAGATCGCCTGGAGGATTTTAAAGCAAACCTCTCCATATTGCCCTGCCTCAAACCGCTGCAATTTGTGTCTGTGGGAGAAGTTCTTTATCATTTGCAAACCGGAACTGGCGACCTTGAACAAGCGTAACGAACTGGTGACTTCCTGTAGGCACGCAAACAAATTTCTTCTAAAGAACTTTAAGCCTGCTATTGTCACGCGCTAAAAACTGTTCAAGTGCGTATTCCGCGCGCTAAAAGCTGTTAAAATTTAAATTCAAATTGTGCACGCACGCGCGTCTGTAGTCAGCGAGTCTTGTAACGATCTTTGCATTTGGCTATTTTATCTGATGAGTGCTGCACTTCCCGTGCGGTACGAAACTAGTTAGTAATAAAAATGCCAAGTCATACCTTCTGTTGATCACATCACCTGGATTATATATATAAATATATATATATATATATGGTGCCCTGTCCAATCAAATAACTCTCATATAACGTTATAAAACTAAGACATTTATTGCCTTATAATGTCTCCTACTTACGTTGCGCTACGTTGTTGACATTACACTGCTCAAATTTAGATGTATCCGTGATAGATAAAGTGCATCCACACGTCCTTTGATACGCCTCATTTTCACATGCAGCGATGCAAACCTTACATGAGGAAAAGTTTGATGGTTTTAATAGTCTTTAGGTATTTCACAGTTGACTAATGTTTGTCAAAATAGAAGTATACTCGTGACCCATTGTTCTGAACTGTTTGAACTATCTTACCTGTTGCTGACCTGTAATTATTATTGTAGAATCCTTGCTTTGTGCTACCCATCTGTCTCTTGATTGTAAATGTGGCCAAGTCAAGTTTCGACTCGCTGTAAATCGAGTAATAATAGCATAAATGTTTGGGAAAAAAATTCTCACCACATTTCCAGTAAAATATCTAAGGATATTCTGAAAAACATTCAGATTCCATGAAGTGGACAGTTAACCCTTTGGCCCAAAATACACAGAACAATGAACTGGTTAACGATCTGACTGGATATCGTCAAAGAGGTTAGTGTTTCCTGCTGTAACTTACATAAAATTCTGTTAAATTCTGCGAATTTGCGTACCGATTGTCCATGGAGTCTTCAACAGAATTATGTATTTCTTTCTTTAGATCGGATAATAATATTGTAAATTCATCAGTATTATACGATCGGCGTCACCCAGTTGGATTGTGTTACTGTACCGGTTGCCGAAACAGTGCCGTAAGTACGTACTATTCGCAAATAACGTGCTATGCTATCATAAAGATAGGCGTAATTAAGAATTATGGTGTCTTTAACTTCGCTGGTCTCGAAAAATTATCGATTAGCTAATCAAATTTACTAAAAATCCTGTATGTGAATAATGTTTACCTCCAAATTTGAATATTTGCAAAGGGTTTAAATTTTTTTCGCACCCGGTTTCTCAGTTGCACTTATGTCCACGTTTGTACGCAGCTGTGAATTTGCGATTTTTCGTATCCAAGCGAAAATTCCGATTTTTCGCAGTTCTTTGTGATTTTAATGATTCGGTCGAAAGCCAGTTGTGAAGAAACTGCGATTTTTGCGAAAATTGCGAAAAATCGTAACGTTGACCATTTTTCGCGTCACATGTACTTGCGAGTTTTCTTAGTTATTTGTCAATAATGGTTAGTCGAAAGTAAGTTGCGACAGTTGCGACAGTTGCGAACATTCCAGTCAGTGCCGGAAAAGCTTGCGTAATTTATCGATTAAGTTGTTAGTATCTCTTGGGTAGGATTTCGTGCATCCGGCCCCTGATTTCCTAATCTAGTTATATCTAACGAGGCTCTTAGGATTCTATCGTGAATCCGCGCGGCCCCCTGTGAGTGAGTTAAAAAGATCACTTCATTTTGTTACGGGACGTGTTCCAGTAAAATGAGGTTTAAGAAAAGTTAGGCAGTGTCGTAATGTCTCTGATAATAAAGCGACTAATTTAGGTGTTTTCCACCTGTCCTTAAGCTTACGTAAGTGCATAAGTTGTCCAAATATTATTGGTTGGAAATCGTATATGACAATAAGCCTGACGGTAGAGCTTTGAGTTCTGCCTGTAACGAAATGAGTGAAGATCACCAATAAACGTTATGTTCCTGAACGAAGTTCGGATCCACCACTTGTTAAAAGATCCCGGAAGGTAACAGGGCACCTCGCGCTCAGCCACGGAGCTAATTTTCCCCCCACAAAAAAAAAGCCCCTGTTACAATTTGAATTAAAACACGTCTGGAGGTTTGCGATGACCCCTGTAAATGATTATAAAGGAGCCATGTCGTCTCTAAAATCCACTAACAGTTGTGGGAGTCTAGCTAGGTTATAGTTTCCTTGAATAAAGAAACGAGGAAATAGTTGACTCACTCCAGTGTAACTCGGCCTCTTGGTTAATCAAGTTTAGTAAAAAGCCTGTAACTGTGCTCAGCACTTGTGATGCCATGTAATGTGTGACTGTCAATTAGCAATAAAAAATCCTGAGCTTATAGAGGCTAAAATCAGCCTTCAATCAGGTCTACAAAACGTTGTATCTCTCTATGCTAATGTATATTGGATTATATAACTATGAATTGTATCAGTCATCCAGCTGCGAATATGATGAAACGAAAATAATTCAATTACTGGAAAATAATAGACGAACAATCGACGTTTCCAAGCTGACTTGACAGTTTCCAGATGAAGGCCGGGTGATATGGCCGAAACGTCGATTGTTCGTCTATTATTTTCCATTATTATATGGCTAGTGTTTGTATACGATATAACGCGCGCTCTGATTGGCTAAGCGAAGCGAAGCGCTAGGGCATTATTCTCCCGTAATGCCCACGGGCCGATTACGGATGATGCAAATTCGGAACAAAAGCAACAAAAAGTCATCCAAAGGCCACATTTGTTTTATTTACATTGAAAATTGGTGCCTCTAGAGCAAAAAACTGAAAACACGACCAGGAAAACTGTTAGTGAAACGTTTGACCTGAGTTTGGAAAAAATTAATGAATAGATTACCGTGAAGCGACGACTTGTGCTTGAACTAATTTTTTTTCCCTGTACTGAACCGTTATGTTAGCCATATAATAAACAACTTAATAACCTCGACCGTTCGGTCGTTACGGGAAAATCTCAAACCTCGGCCTAGCTGTATTGACCTCGCTATCGCTCGGTCAATACGACAAGGCCTCAGTTTGAGATTTTCCCGTAACGACCTCACTCTCGGTTTTTAAGTAGTTAGTAATTGAATTATTTTCGTTTCATTATATTAGATTATGCATTTCCAGCACGGACAGCTAATTTACTCCTGTTACTGTTTGAAAATGGTAACGCTTATCGAACGGCTTAGGATTCAACATGTATACAGAGAAATCTCTGAAATGGGTCATCAAAGCATTTTGCCTAAAAACGGAACAGAAAGGAATTTGCCGCTCTGAAAACCTCTTTCCGAGTGATCCACTGCTTCGTGCCGGATCCTATGCTCAATACATACGTGCGTTGGGAAATTCGGGACATGTCGGTGCCTTACATTGCCAATAATAAATGAGATGATTTTGCCGGCTCCTAAATTATGTGCATCTAGAAGATGGAAAAGAATCTATCGTAAATTCTGTAAAGCGGCCTCTGCATCAGACTAACAAAGAAACAACGTATAGCAAGTTTGCTTACCTCTTCAGAATAGATCTCTCCTTTAATGTGTGATTGTTCTGGGCGTTTGCAGTCTCTTTTTCCGTACGGAGATGGGAGACGCTTATGCGTCTTCTGTTGGAAAAGAAAATTAAAACGCCTTGCACAAACCTAGCTTTGGAGACAAACAAATTATTGGTATCAGGGGATGACTTTGATCTATTACCTAATAAACAATCGAACAAAACCTTTTTTCCACAAACCGCCCTGCAACCTGCATGCAGGCACTCGGTTGACCAGCTAACCGACTGTCGACAAGACAGCTAGGTTATCATTAAATCTATTAGACTTGGGCAACCGGACAAAAAATAAAATAAGGAAAAAGAAAAGAAAAAAAAAAAAAGCGAAACGAGCGCAATACGTGCTAGTTGGGAAAAGTGGGCAGGCCTCTGATGTTTATAATTCCTTCACCAAAATGACGGAATGGCTTAATAGTATTACTACAGTAACTTCTCTGACTCAAGAACCGGATCAGGTGTACGATCATACCAGCATGTTTTGCCTCTCTCGAAGCCTAGCTTTTCACAGAGACGCCATGATTGTATCACTTGAGTAACTTTATCATATCTCCAGTTCTTGTAATACTTTTGCGCGAGCTTCTTACATTCTACCACCACACGTGCCACCGTTTCCTATTCATTTGATTATTATATTATTTTTATTATTACTTTGAAAACTAAGTGACGTAAAGTTAATTTCCTATTAGTAAGAGGAACAATTAATTTCAAGTCGTTTAGTTTTCTACATTTGACTGTACAGTCATACTACTTACCAGTTTCAGTTTTATAGATGTGCTGCTTCCTGTGTTCAATGTAGTACCTGGCTCCTCATTTAACAACCTAGAGCTGATATCCGGTGAATGTATGTCTAGAACTATTCCTTGCCCAGGAAATAAAGGATTTTCTGTGTATTCATCTGTCTCGGCGTTAAGAATCATGTTCATACCTGTGGCAATTGAGAGAAGGATTATTCCATACTAATAATTGTATCACAGCGTGGCGTATAAGACTCACACTAGACTTCACCACAAATTACACGAATCTTGTTGATTTACTCATTAACCAATTAATCCATACCCTTTTCCAACTCATCGAGCCATTCACTTATTCATTCATCCCCCCCACCACCCATGATCCATCCATCCACCATCAATCAGTCCACCCTATATACATGTAACGGTATATAGTTTAGAGTACTTTTAATAGTTCACGCTAAGATCAACAAGACTGATCATTTGGTGCGCTGAGCTTGCAGTAAAATCTTCTGTGATAAAATGCATTTTACTCAACATCGTTGCTCAGCTGACCGTTTTAAATATTCTGAACAGTTTGGGTGGTTAAAGTAGCCAAAAGCCCAGGCCAAGAATTCATCAAGTGCAACGGTGAAATCCTGGGGTCAACATTTCTAGTTGCCTTCTATTCTCTGCTAAGTTGTTTGGACGAAGAGCTGATTGCAGATGACGTTTTTAATTAAGCGTCAAGCGCGGGTTTAGAATACTGAATGTTTTTACACTTCCTTGACAGTTTCTTGACAATAATCTTTCATATTTTGAGGTATGCACATATATTTGATTGACCCTTTTCCCTCCAGTTGACTTTTCGTTTTCGATTCAGCCGTCTCGGTTGATAAGAGCATTATCCTTAAATAATACGCTCCTCTATTTTGTAGGTTAAAGGGCAAAACACAATTGGTTTGGAGGACAATTAGCATCATAACTTTTCATCTTCTATCGATAATCACAATACCATAAGTCTGCCATGATAAATTATTGATTGTAATTAAATTAGTATAAAATATGTGCATAATGTTAATAGTACAGACCATTAAAAGAACCTGACTCCTTCACCGTAATGTTCCTTTTCCTCTCGGGTCCGTTGAAGGTAAAGCAATTTCCATACATAGGACTGAAGTTTTGTGTGAAGTTTCTGAAAGAGAGTGAGGTGAGGAAAAGTTGTGTTTAAACGTGCTATTAAGGCAGAATACTAAGGTTTATAGGCTCTACCTGGAAACGCGCTAACCGCTTTGAATTCATCACTCGACTTGCTGCTACTGAAGTTTCGTAATTATCGCTAAGATTCCAGTGATGACTGAAATGGCGTCCAAACAGAAGTAACGAGCAAAGATGAACCATAATTCTACAAAAGCACTTTTGCTGCTTTACGGACGTTCGCGCTAATTGTTCACGCGCATCCCTGCTGTGAACATTAAAAACATTTCTGGAGCGTCTATTGTGTTTCAAAACAAAACCTATCAGATACACGATAGCTAAACCGCAAATTGCAACGTCGATTCGGTTTTGCGGTACTAAGTAGTTTCTTTTTGCGGTTTCATCCCGCGTCTGATTGGTTGAGAACAATAAACATCTCAGTTATAATTCTTAGTGGTCAAGGTTTTCTGAGTTTTACAGTAGGTTTCTTTTTCAATTCATTTACAATTAAATATTTGAAACTGAGCTGAATTTCGAAGATGCGTGTTAACGAGATTTACAAGCTGAAAGGCATATCTCACCTATGGTCACAAGCGTCCGTGTTGGAACTTCCAGGCATGTCGCATGACACAATCAGGTCTTTGGACTGATGGCCATAACTTGATATGATGGTTTTGTTCATGTCCCCGTATTCTTTTCTAAGATGAGCAAATACCATCCAACTGAATTGCTTTGCACTCATATTTTCTGAAAAGAAAATCAAGTGAGAAATTAACTAAACTATGGGGAGAAAAATAGAGAGTAAACTTCATAAAAACAATGACTTGCATGCATGCGCAAAGTAATTTGGCAAGCCGTGACAGTGTTTGCCGAGTGTGCAACACTGGGGGGAACCAGAAATCGCTCACGATTCACTTATTATCATTGTTATTATTATTATTGACGGATTCTAGGGGAGGGGCCCGTAGGGGAAGGGGTTCATCCCCTTACTTTTGGACCAAAGCCAAGGCCAGAATGGTAGCTAGAGACACCAAAAACCGCGATAGGGTAAAACGTT
>OX419335.1:10564567-10579567 GCA_948470475.1 Galaxea fascicularis | reverse complement strand
CACATGTGATTTTCACCGCGCGCTGGCGACGCGACAAATTTAGAAAAAATCGCATCACCATCGCAAGCAAAAAATCGCTCGTGTATAAGTAGCCGCGGCTTAATGAAAATAATCATTCTAGAACAGGATCGTCTTTATTAGTTCTTACAGTGACTGTAAGAAGAAATCAACTCTATTGAAAAAAAATCAACTCTATTTATTAAATGCAAATGAATTTTAAGTTTCAGTGTTTGTGTTTTGTATGATTGAAAATTTCAACAAATGGAATTACGAATGTGTTAGTAGCCATTTCTTTACTTTAAAAAATGGTCGACGCCATGCACTTGCAATGTTATATTTTTTAATGTATTGAAAGGCATTCAGCTCTGTACCTTAAACCCGCCTTATCCAAAGGAACGGAAAACCATAGAAGGAAAGTCACTAACAGCATGCCGTGTGAAATGCATTACAAATTTCAAAATACTGTATTCTCGCTTGCATATTGTCGAAATACCGCCAAGACTGCCCAGAATAGAAATGTTCAGTACTCTGTTCGTTATTCAACAGGCGTCCGAAGTTTTTCCCCATACCCATACTGACGTGTTTCAACGTTTTCAAACAAATTCAGAAAAGATTCAGGGCAAGAACATCCGCGGAGAGCATATCACGAGTTTTATTTCCTGTTCATGTTTCCTCTCAGTCTTGCATTTTCTGTTTATGAGTCAATAACCAGTGAAAAACAGACCTTGATAATTTAGGGACACTTAAAGCAGCCTTACGTAAAGATAACAACTTATAACAAGTGGCATATGTCGTCTTGGGCGGAAAATAACCCATGTCAACCCTGCCGAGAACTATTTCAATTTGATACTACAAACTACACTGCATATAAATACTCACAGTAATGTTCTCAAATCTCGTGTCCCTTATTTTCGATTTTCTGAAGCGGTTCAAGTTGCAAATGGTAATAGCAGGAAACAGAACAGACTCGTCGCGTACAGTTAACACATCCACTTTAACCTCGGAACGGTAATACCGCGACACAAGCTTTACTGTATGATGCAGGCAGGCCCCAAATCCTATAAGAAACAAGCAGATCCACATCAAACGAGCTTTTCGGGATGAAGCCGTTGCCACCAAACCTAATCCGTGTGCCGAGGTATAAGAGCAAAAATCTTTGACAGCCTCTGAAAGGGTGATCTGCCTTTTTTCACCCACTGGAGTTTGGTATTCCATGGTCGGCAGTAGTCACAAAACAGGCGCCGACAACCATAAATAAACAGATAAACTGTAGTTACTTTAATTTTCTATCGTTTGCTGCATGAAGTCTGACCAATCGGATCTTCGGATTCAATATGCGGAGTAAATTTGCATTAATGTATTTTGGAAAAGAACAAAGGGAGCGGAAGACAAAACCTGATCAAGACAGGCCCGAGGTTTGTTCTTTTAATCATAAAGAAACAGAAAATAAATCGCTGGAGCGGGAAGAGAAAGGATTGGTGTTTTTATTCATATCAAATCTATTTATCGATCTCATTTTGATGGCAGCACCTGTTTGAACGACTCAAAGTTTTCTCAATTATAATCAATCCTGCTGTTTCTTGACAACCAGCTAAACAGATATGATCGCAGTGTACTTAACACCTGCGTTAATCAGTGCGTCATGTAACCTGCATTAAATGTGTAACTTCCATATAAGGCGTAACTACCATTACATATGACAAAAGGCAAAAAACGTTTGTTTGTTTGTTCCAGTGTTTCCTCGGGATATCCAAACACCGAGAATAGAGTTGAAAATACGACACGCAGCGGAGTATTTTTGACGGAATTCGAGGTGTTTGGATGGCTGATGAATCACTGTCTCGAGTGTTTGATATATCTTCTCAATTGAAACAAACACTAAGGAATTAATGGAGAAGTAAAATCGTCAAGATCTATGCTAATTAAGTCCGGGTATCCAAACCCCGTTCAAGGTTGTGATTTTCTTTGTTTTTACTTGATCAATTATTAATGAGTTTGAGAATAATGTTTCCATGATCCTCCGCTTTCCCTCCTCCTCTTATAAAAGTTGCTGACCGGTGCAACACCGTGCTCAAAACTTTGAGGAACAGCTTTGAAAGGCTAGGGACAAGGGAGGGGCTGTGTGTTGTATGTCACAGATGTCTTAGCAAAAGCGTTTTAGCGGAAAGCGTTTTGACCGCCGACCGGTGAGCTCAGTTGGTAGGGCACCGGACTGCTGTGCGAGAGGTCGGGGGTTCAAACCTCGACCGGACCAACACTCAGGGTCTTTAAATAATTGAGGAGAAAGTGCTCCCTTTGCAATAACATCTGCAAATGGTTAGACTTTCTAGTCTTCTCGGATAAGGACGATAAACCGGAGGTCCCGTCTCACAGTACTGGTGTGGGACGTTAAAGAACCCACACACTGATCGCAAAGCCTAGGGGACGTAGTCCCCGGTGTGATGGTTTATTCACTTAGTCTGGCAAGAAGCCATATAACAAGTGCTGATTCTGACCCGTGAATTTTTCCGTTTTTTGCTTCGTCGAAATCGGTGAAATTTTGGAAAGTAATAGAAATCTCTGAAATAAATAATTTGTGGTAGAATTCGGTAAATCGGACATAAAAATGTTTGTAAATACATGTTCTTTTCAGTGAGATAAGTTATGATAGGATTCATCTTTTTGTTTTGTTTGACTGCTGGTTCAAGTAATGCACTGTGTGTACCCCACAAAAGGTGACGAGAAGTCCTCCGAACAGACTCTGTCGCCGTTCACGCAAAATAAAAATTACATCAAATTCAACGTATTTTTTTTCCAAAATAGTTCATCTAAACCTAAATTTCTGGGAAAAAAGGGAATACCTTCAGACGTATTCCTCTTTTCTCGTTTTTACCAAAATGACCGAAATATCGCTGAACCATTTGCCTGATCACACTAGAACCATGATCCTTCATAAA
The DNA here is from genome assembly GCA_948470475.1 of Galaxea fascicularis. Taxonomy (NCBI): domain Eukaryota; kingdom Metazoa; phylum Cnidaria; class Anthozoa; order Scleractinia; family Euphylliidae; genus Galaxea; species Galaxea fascicularis. The sequence continues at coordinate 10,576,631 of OX419335.1, read as the reverse complement.
AGTGCGCGGTTTGTTGCTCCCAAACTCGGAGAAACTTGTACTGTTCCATTTGTCTGAAAATTGCCACCGGTTTGTCCACACCAATGAAAAGCTCTTAAGCGGTTTTACTGTTCCATTTGGCGGAAAATTCTCACTGGTTTTTCCGTACAAATGGCGGAAAACGCTCATGGACTTTCCACTAAAACTTGTTGCTCTCTATATGTTTAGTAGGCGACACCACAAAGGTATTTTTCATTGGTATTTATTTGGTTCTTGCTCTACGACTACTCTGCAGCATTCTTCAGGTAAGCGTTTGCGGTCACCTACAGTCAAACCAGGTGACGCGCATCCCTGTGGATTAAATTAATGAATCGAGTATTTGAAAAAATAATTGAACCCGTTAGTCGTTCAGCCGAACGCTATCACTTTAAAAATGAGCAAACCAATGTTCAAATCAAAAGTTGGTTTCTGAAACAGATGGTAAAGTAAGCGCATTACAAATTTCTTCAAGGAAAAGCTTATTTTGTGTCTCCCGATCATACGCCGCATAACCCATCATATGATTCATATCTTGGCTCACACTCCCTACGGGCAAAAGCATTGTTCAAAGGTTCCGTACCGTTGAAAATGGCTAACCATCTTTCTAAGGAGAGTACACGTTGCTGCAAATCATGAGATATATACGTTTTGGAAATTCCACGATTGCACTAGTCAAGAATTTCTCCTCTGACTGCGTCAGAGAGGTTTTGCGGGCTCGTAGGTTCGGTCTTGCTTCGTTTCTTGCCGCCATTTTGTAAACAAGGTACATTTTTCATGTAAGAAAAACATCCCTTGTTCGTATGAATTCAATCAGAAACCGCCAATTTTGATTTGAATATTGATGTACTCATTTCCAGAATAAGTACATGCTTTGATCGACAAATGGGTTGCATTCTCATATAATCGATTTATTATTATAATCTTCGGGGGTACGCTTGACCTGGTTCGACTGTATAGGCCGTTCCGAAATTCAAAAGGGAACTGGGGCGAGTTTCAAATTTTGAAGTAATCGATAAATTGACACCATCACATGAAAGATAACATTGAAATTGGTCGTTTGACCAAGTTTGACTCTTTTAGGTTGAACAGAGACCAAGTTATGGATCTTGAAACATGGCTCAAAATCCATACAAATGTCTCTAATGTTGTGACAGGGTTTTGGGGGACGCAGCCTCAAAATTAGAGACGTTTGTATGGATTTTGAGTTATGTTTCAAGGTATAGATCGTTTTCACTCACGTGAACGGCGGCCATATTGGTTCAATGAAACAAAAGAAAGTGGGTTAGCCTTGAGTGCACCAACATGGCCGCCGGGACGTCATGTGAAAACGATCTATAAGGCTGGAGAAGGAATATCCTACGTCAAAATCAATTATACATTTTAAAGTTTTATATTTTATTTTTTATTATGAAAGCCTAGAGTTGATTCAAAACGATATCGTCGCCTTTCATTGACATGAATGATAGTTGGAGAAAGTTAATATAGAATAAATGTGACATACTTTCAGCCCGAGGAACCTTCCATTAATCGAACAATTTTCTAAATATAAGGGAAAGTTGACAAATATAAGAAGGCTCTTGATGCCTTCATAGTGTTCTTGCCAGGTCTGCTAAATTAAACCAGTGTTGTTACGCCGGAATGTTCGGCCTGAGACTATTTCACGCTTTGATTTGAGATCTCCCCGCCAATGGAATGATAAGCGTTCTTGTAGAAAACTTCGTGCTACGTACTTACTAAATCCTAACAGGCTGGAAAATTATCAAAATGATCAAGCCCTGAACCTAAATTGTGGTTTAATTCGATCTTTATACATAACGTTTTAAGCATAAACGAGGACGAAACCGGAAGTACTATCCTGTGTTGATCACCGGCTTCTTCCTGGATTAAATCGTAATGGTGCTATAGGAAAAGAAATAAGGAGGTATGATCAGTTACCGGACTCTTTCGTGTCCAAGAGAAGAGCGTTACAGTAAGCAATTTGATTTTAAAAACTTAAGTATTGAGTGAAGAAAAGTAATAATCAATCAATCAAGATCGGAGAGTGTAATATGCGTCATGGGAAAATTTGCTTAAATCACAGTCAATCGCAAAAGTTAAGTTTGAAAGGTTGAGCGCCAAAAGAAGAACGTGAGCGACAACTTTTACATTGTTTCGTGAGGTTATTCATGGCACAAAAATTACTAAAAAAAAAATGCCGAGCTCAATTTATAAGCCGACGAAGGATAGGAGCCTTGTCTTGTACTTTCCGTATAATGCGACTGACTGTATCTTTGTTTTTCCACGCCTGTAAGTTGAAGGGGTACAGTTTACCGAATGAGTTAACTGACAATACTGACATTTTAAGAAATCGAGGAAATTGCCTTTCCTGAAATTGTTCTTATCGGAATGAGAAACGCCAGAACCATGAATCTAAGTTGTATTCACCAGGACAATTTACTAATTTCTACTGCTGAGAAACATTTTATCTGCTTACCAGAAACTCAACATCACAAGCAGATAACCATTGTGTAGTAGTCATACTATGCCAGTAGACGTATTAGAGGTGGGACGGCTGAGAAGAAGAAGAAGAAAAATTTAAGGTTAATATACGTTATCCAGAGTTCACTTTATTTTCGAGGTTACTAGCCCTTGGAAAACTTTAACTGCTTAATTAATGCTGATTCATATGGTGCATGCGATTCATCTGTCTTCGTACGTACTTGCATCATCACGTCATGGCTGTGAAGACCAAGGTTTGAGGAAAACACTTCAGAGGAGCGCGAATGAATTTCAACTCTAAATAAATATGTTCTCAATTGAATATCATTATTGCAGGACAAAGTGTGCACATTTTACTGAAAAGAAAAATGATTGCACGTGAAGAAGGAAGTAGCACACTGGCAGGTAATTATAGCTTTAGATTTTCAGACATAGGATATGATTAAAAGTAAAAGAAGGTTCATGAACAAATTTGTCATACCGAAATTAGCGAAATTACAAAGTCCCGTATTGATGCCGGAAATATACCAATTCATTACAATATTTACAAAGAAATGTAGGCCAAAGTGTGGGCAGTGTGCCATACATTTGTCAGTAAAACGTTTGAACGTAATATGTTGTAATATCGAAGTCTTACCCTAGCATTGGCAGAGCGGTACTTGAATTGCAATAAATACCAAGGGGGAGTCACAACAACAACGGCACATCAGTATATATGTCAGTTCTTTTATTTGATTTTATTGATTTTACTTGGTGGAGGAGAGGGGGGGGGGGGGGTGTATTTGGCGAGCGAAAACGTATATCCGGGCGAAGACAATCTGGACGTCAGTAGCAAAATTTAGTTTCCAACTCCGTATAAATTCGATTCATCCAGTTTGAATTATATATTAATAACCCACATTTTGCTAAAAAAAAAAAAAAGCAATTTCATTTTCAAGCCTTCTTTTCTAAATTGGCACACATTTTAACATGCAATGCAAGCTCAAGACCCTTTTGTTTTCCTGGTGTAATTTGATTTCATAAATTTCCCGAGTACGCATATGAGAACATACTTAGGACCTTCGCGCGTTGACTAACCAAGTGGGCGTTCTTAAACGTACTTCATTTGCATAATTACGGTTGTTACGGCCAGCAGCAGAGTAGGGCTTGGATTTGGAAGACCATGTTGATAGAATAATTGAACTCTGTCTTACCTCTCATCGTGAACCTCAACATTAAAGACCTGGCAATCGTCGTTAGCTGATACACCGGATGGACTCTTTGAGGCAATACAACAATAGTAACGTCTCCCATCACTCTTCTGCAGGTTGAATATTGTCAGTACATAAGGCTCGTAGACCCCTTTGCGTTGAATTTGGTACTTTCCCTTTGTTTCACCTGTTAATTTACGTATACAGATAGTAAATCTTGAGTTTTGACTATGCTTGCTAGGTATACACTTTAACATTTCTACTGCAATTCTCGTAACCGATTTAACTCTACAATTTGGACCAAATATTTTTGTGTGTGTGTTTTGTATCCATAGGTGGATAACGGAATCTCTTGCCATTGCTGGTAACCGCAGCCAGGACAAACACGAGAACTTGTTGGCATATCAAAATTTGAATTTCCCGTGATACTTAGTCGTTGTGGCCGAGTTGCGGATTAAATTCGAAGGGTTATTGCGCAAGGTTACGCAGGATCCTTGTCAAACTCGACCGTCGATTCAGATGATAGAGCGGTACCAACTTCAACCCAGATCCTTAATTCAGTATTTACCCACAAAATATCTAACCCTACAATAAAATGGCTGCCTTAGGAGCTTAACACGTCTATCATTCTTACTTATGTAGGCTGGTGCATTCACTGCGCCGTCCTTAATCTGTTCCATTTTCCATGTAACCTCCAGGGGATACCCTTTAGCAGAACACTCAAGTGAAACACTGTCTCCCTTCCTCCTCTTTAACGTCTTAACTTGTGTGGGTTCATCAAACCACGGAGCAACTAACGAAAGCACAAACGCAGAGAAAAGCAAGGCATTCATTATATATATTCATACATATTGAATATAAAGTACCGGTAATCGGAGAAAGTTATATCAAAAGGTCATTGAAACTCTTTTTTACAAAATCTCAGTGAGCTTGAACGGGATCTAAAAAATATGCAGGTTTTACATGTCAAGTGCTAGTGTTCCTTATAAACTAAGTTCCGCTCCTTAAGCTTACATTTATTGCCCTCATTAGGACGCCATTACGCTACTCCCTAGCCATGGTGTGTGTAACTAGGGTGGTGACTGAGGGGTGCTGGGTCGAGTGGGGGGGGGGGGGGGAGGAGTGGTGCAACTGTCGAGCATCAGCGCGTGCATGACAACAATGTAAGCGTTTCCTGAGGCTTCCGATGATGATTTTTTTAAAGACTGTCGCGTCGCCGACGCGCGGTGGTAGATACACGAGTTATAAAGTCCATGATTAATTTCTGTCGCGAAAAATTGAAATTATTGAATTTCCCGCGATTTTTTTCTACGATTTGTTTTAGCTGTCGCCATCGCATTGTTAGGGACCTTCAGATTTGAGTACAAGTACGACTTTTCAAACCTTGTTCGCGTCCTTTAGATGCTCACTAGAGGCATCAATCTTGTTTTTACAATCTCCTGATCTGCTGGTAAGTAACAAGGAAGAGTGAGGGTTCAGTGGAGGTGACTGGTTTGAAATTAGACATTCGTATTCGTACTCTATCTTGTACTCGCCTTCAAATCTAAAGGTCGGGACACACTATAGCTGTTGCGGAGTCCCTGCCTGCGGAGTCCCTGCCTGTATTGTTTCATTTATACTTTATTTTGCGTGCGTGTGTATGTGTTTGCATGTGTATGTGTGTTGATTTAATATTCAGTTGGCAAAGCTAATAAAAGAAAATAAAAAATAAACTAGGCGACAAGTCGCTGCAACAAATCGCCTCGTGTGACATGGTGAATTTTTGTGAAAATCATTGTCGCTGCGGCAGAATTTTGTCGCTGCGATCAGCTGCGCGCATGAATTCAAACCAGTTTGAATTCGCGCGACTGATCTGGCAGAGACAAAAATAGCGAAAGCAGCATTGTCACGACTTGGTTTGCAGACGGTACACACGGAGCGACTTGGCGCCTGGTGTGTCCCGTGCACGTGTGATTTTCTCCGTGCGCTACCGGTGACTGACGCGACAATGTTCAAAAGAATCGCATCACCATCGCAACCAACTGAAGCAAGACGGTGTAGCCACAGCTTGACACTACTCGCACTGTGAATACAGTTTGGTTTAACTCCCTACCTCGGAAAGGTCGTCAGTTTAGATCTGTGGCTTTTGAGTATGACTGGAAAAACTGTAAAATTTCCGTATCATGATGTGTTACAGAATTCACCGCAGCTTTTCGATCTGCGGCTTTTTTCCATGATATTGCACAGCTCGAATATAATACGTCAACTCACCCAGAACCCTGAGACTGTCTGACACATTGTGCTGTTTCCAATGACGTAACAGCACTTCAAGAAGACACGTGTAATTGCCACCGTCTTCAGCACCAACGTTTGTAAGGACCAAAGGTTCCAAAAAATCCTCAGGGCTACTTGGGTCAGGATATCGCACGCTATTCGGACATGGCATTCTTACACCATTTTTATACCACGAGATCCTCTTCAGCGCTGACGCACTTGAGCCTCCCGTCAAGTTGCAAAAAAGTGTTACGTTATCACCATGTTGTAGAATCCTGGGTTTCGTGACAGAGACGATCGGAATTTCATAGCCTAAAAAGAATATAAATACGCACTTAGTTAGAGTCTGACATTGAGATGAATCACCCACAATCGGTCTTTCATAAAACAGGGGACGGGTCATCAGAAAAGAGATGGAGGTATTTGTGGAGGGGGGGGGGGGGGTGGGGTTGGGAGTGGGGAAAAAGTCAAATGAATTATTATAAGTAAAAGGGCACCCAAATTCGCGCCAAATAGAAGGCAAAAAAAAAAACAAACAAACAAACAAACAAAACAAACAGTCATGCACCTGCAAAAAAAAAATAATAATAATACTCATAATCATGCACAAACAATAGACGAAAACAACAATCATTTAAACTGAACCCCTCCTCCATCACTTTCCTAATCGTCAGTCCCTAAAGAAGCAATTTTAGTTGCTGTTCTCCAGGTTTTGTAACTCTGAATTGATATTTCCTAAATATATATAACTTTTATGAGCTTTGGTCTTACTGATTTTTTAAACCAGGTCAATATCATACACAAAAGGCGATACAGACGAAGGAATTAAAATTTAATTGAATTTGTTTGAAAATGTTGAACAAGAAAAGGATGACCAATACATTGAGTATTACACCTATTGTGCATCCCTCACAAGGAGGCGTAACCGACTGGGTAATTAATTCATTAATTGTTATTATTATAATTAGTAATTAATAACGAAATAATAAGCGTACTTCTGGTTTACTTACGTCTAATTACATTGACACTGAAGCCATGCCTCCTCTCAGATGGATCGCCGACTGCAAAAGCGTGACACTCGTACCTTCCCAACATAGGATTTTGACTACTATCTTTTTCCGTTATATTGCGAATGTGCAAAGTAACATAGAGCTTCTTTAACTGTTTGCCACCTGCAAAAATTTAGTAGTGTGAAATGTTAGTCATTAAACCACTTGGGTTAACATTCTTTGCCACTCGTCTCGGCTGGGAATGTGAATACCATCACATGGTTTTCAGCCATTAGTAGAAATATATTTTTTCATCATCTCGACAACAATATCTAAAAATAATTTAATGGTAGGCAATTCATCTTCTCAATTAATCCATAAAATACACTTCACACAACGGAAACAACAGAAATTACGCACCTTGAAATATCACTTCTGTGTGGTTTGTAAAGTTCAAGTTGTCATTAGCTTCTAACTTGGTGTACAATGCAAACATATTTCTCCTCATAAACAGTATTTTCTCAGGAGTCTTTATTCCAGATGAATCAAACGCCGCACAGGTGACCTGAGCTGAGCTGAACTCGACTGCATAAATGTTGTTAGGATATGGCTCGACGATATTAAAATTATCTTGACCTGAAAGAAGGAAACAAATATCATGTCAAATCATCCTCGAATTACATCACTCCGTCGCTCTTTCCGTCAATCTTCGGTTGGTTTTATAACCGCCCTCTATCTCGGATCATCAGCTAGTTTCATCGGCTTTGATTTTACCACTGTGGCCTCGCTTTGTCAGGCAGCTTTTTCATTTGGTTCCTATACGTTTTTCTCGATCTCAGTAACTTTTACCCTCCAGTGTTCAGTCATTGGTTTAATTACGCCATCAGCCATTGTCATGTTGCCGTTGAGGCACCCTTCAAACAGCAGCAAAAATGGGACTCTTGACAGCAGCCAATGCAAAACTGTGGATCCGAAAATATCCACTATTTGGTAATCGTCATACAGTCTCCATGCAGCCGCCGACGGGTAAATTCGCATTAGCTTGATGTCATATCATGTCACGGAGTTATGCTGCGAAACATATGCGAAACGTTTTTGGACATCACATGATTTCGTAAGGTCTTGTAAAGTCATCGAATTATGTTGGAGGAACGCTCGGTGTACAGCTGGCCTAGATCGCTTAACAGGTGCCCTCTTAAAATTATTGCCTAAATGAGATCTTCAATTGCGGTACAACCAAGAAACAATGTGCAACCGAAGGAAAAAAGAAAGCACTCTACCTTAACGTTCTCAGTCGCACGGGAAGAGTTGACCGTATTCCTTTTATTTTCTGTTTTTGTTGAAAAGAAATAACTGATTGTGGAAATAAAGTACAACTGAACGAATTTTAGGCATTTAAAAGCAAATTTTATGAATTAGGCTCTTAACCGTTTTGAATGATTTTATTTGTCATGATCCAAACAATTCAAGTGCATCAGTTGTGATTCGTCATTTTTGAACTCTGTTATCTCACCGTCTTAGTATATACTGAAACAATTATTCACCTCAGTGTCGGTGGCCAGTGGTGGATATTTACGGTGCGGGGAAGAAGTTAAGTCCTTTATTTTGCAAAATATCATTGGGGACCCATTTAAGTGTGATTACCTAAACACGGATTGAAAGCTATGGTCTTTCTCGGAAGTATTTACACTCCTTTTTTTTTATAAGAACGTTAAGGCTGAGATCAACCAAAATTTTAAGAACATGGTAAGAACATACCCAGGCTGAGAGTCAGTTAACAACGTCGTTATTTTCATTACAAGTTTTTCATTACGCCAGATTTACAAAGAATTGATTAGTCCGACGTCTTGTTAGCAGCACCAGAGGAAGCCGCACAAGCACGTAACAAGCAACTTTGAATATATTCGATACCTCATCACAGCGAACAATGCTCATTGATAAGTTTGTCAGGTCCGTTCATTCTTGTCAGGTCCGTTCATTAATTTTTTAAAATACCATACCATGTAACTTAAGAACACCATAAGAACGTTTTCAGGGTCACTATAAAAAATCGCCACAAAATTAACAACGTTCAGCCTTAGTTCCAAAATGAGACGTTCTTATAAAAAACTAGTGCGGTGTGAGATGAAGACAAATGTAGGCGTATAAAGAAGCGGAATGAATTTATCAATCTCTTTTTTTCAATTTGCAATGGAGGATTGGTTCATGCTTAGTGTGCACATATCTAATTATGACTATGCCCTCGGACCGAGACCTCGGGCACAGTTTTTTCCTGTACGGACCTCCCAACCGGTTAATAACGTTTTTATTTTTGTCTGCTTTACTTGTTCTGAAGATGAACGAAAACATGTTTGCGAAGTCCTTCTAGCTACGCGCGTTAAATTTTATATTGAAACAGCGTCTGTGAATCTCAAACAAAAAAGGCAGGAACGTATACAGAAATTGAAATATAAAGCGGTTCAATAAATGCAAAGGGAAAACGTCCCTTCGTCCCAAAGAGATCTGGATACGAGATTTTATTTTCGCTAATAATTATATGGAACGAGATCAGAAAATTTACCTCCGAAGGAAATAAGAGATACCAAACGAAAAAGGGGGCTCTGAAATTAGCTGCTTTCAGCTAAATGGCATGTCAACCCTCAACCCTTCAAGCAAAGCAACTGGAAAAACAGCAAAGTGTTGTAAACAAAATCAAAAGAATACTCGCCCTTTAGAAAATAATTGGGCCTTTTATTCCATCGTTGACGTGTTCGTTCACTTCACAAATTTTAGTAAGGGAAGGGTTTCATTCTAAGAGGAAAAATATAATGTACTTTTTCGTCACGCCGGTGTAAAAAAGATTTCCCGAGGATGTTACCGTGACCGTGGGCACAATTAGGAAATTCAGTGCCGCCTTAAGAACAGCAACCAGATTGCAGGATTCGTTACTGTGCCCTCTTGGAATAAAATAGAGTTGTATACCTTTGTGGCTCAGTAGGAATAAGAAAGGGCAACTGGAGCACGCGCGCTATGACATAATTTGTGTTCGCCAATAAGTAACCAGCTATGCAAAACTGAGTTATATGATGATCATGTTGACAGACCCTACCTTGAGCTTTTCCTGCCAGACAAATCGTTAGAAACAGCAACAATTTACACTGAAACACTGCCATTTTCCTTCTCCTGGACGTGCAGTTATGATATACGTTGTGTCCTTGAGGTGTATATATATTCACCGTAAGGTCTTAAACGGGCTTTTACCAACGCAAACAGCCGGAATTTCCAATACGTACACGCATGACGTGATTGAAAGCACGTATCATGATTACACCAGCCCTGCATTATTGAGGGTCACGACTTAGTCTCGCATGGATTAATTACACTCAGGCAGAATAAGCATAGCATCTTGCGGGTCTAAATCTACTGATACCAAATACTATGAGAGTTTATTAAACAAGAACCGGACAATAGAAATTCCTGACTATGTATCGAAAATTCTACAAGTCCATCAATGAAAAACGCTCTAGCTTGACAAGGATTTTGCAACATCCTGTTCCAGCGGATCTTTTCAAAGGTACAATTAATCAGCAAATGTTGGATGATGCGAGCGAATATGACCTGACCTTGATTTGTGCAGGTATTATCTCAGACAGTTAATAAAAACACCTATACCTCATGCTTTTACAGTTAGTTTCCAGTGATTTCTCCCTGAAAAGAAATGATATCAACTACCAGAGTATTCATACTATCTACTCATGCAATCTTGACTCTGATGATGGCGAGAAGGCGATCAGCCGATCAGTGAAACGCCAGTCAATGTCACCTTCTCAGGAGTTCACTTACTCGGACGATCGTACTTCCCTTGGTTATGATATGGGTCTTATATGACTCCTAGGTTCAAACCATGTAAAATTTAAAAAAGAGAGAGTTTTTCCCCGGGTAGGTATGAGAGGCGCACATTCACCACATACAGTCGATATCGTCACTGATTTTCTCGTTGTGTCGCACTTAAAGTCATGTAAATTTTCCCCTGTGAATCTCATGTAGAACTTAGAACAAAGAATATATACAAATGAGCTCGAAATGGTTGTAGACGACGATCAGTTATCTCCGGAGACGTGACTGGACGTCAAAACTGTGGCTCCTCTTCTTTATTTTATTGCGTTTATTTTGGGGCACAATAAAAAGGTTCCAACACGAGAAAAACACGGCAAGGGGAGAAAAAGTGAAGAGAAGACCTTGGGTCTCTTTTATGATTCAAGATTCACTTAAGTCGTGATGAACTCCTGTTAGTTACATGCAAGCTGATCACAAGCAGTAACTGAATAAGTTAAATAATGAGCAAGGTGAGGAAAGGTGATGTACCATTTAACAATTGTCAGTCTACGAGGGCGCGCCGGATGTCAAACGGATAAGCAGATGGAATGGCTTTCATATGGATGTACGTGCCCAAGGAAGCGTCTTTAATTTGTCATCCATTCAAACAGGAATGCCATGTGCGAATTTGATCAAAATGATCATGAAGACATAATTTCAGTTTATTTTATTGATGAACTCAGTAGAACATCGCCTCACCAAAACTGGTCGGAAAGAAGAAACCTGAGGGATAAGCAAAAGAAATATCATGGTTATGAGAGAAATATGCTGAGCCTCAGTTTATCTGATGCTTGGCACAAAAACTGTAACCGCGGAGCAGAAAAACAAAAGCAACGAGAGCAGCGACTCTGTGATTAATCTCGTCTTTACTAAAAGTTAAATATTTGAAGCTGGTGATCGGTACAGTACATCCAGCGCAGGTAAAATGAATATATTCATGGCACATGACTTTTAAGTATTTGATGAAAAAGCCCAGAGATAACCTTTCAGCTTGATGCAGTTTTTACTTTAAAGGTGTAATTATTTTACCTGTTTAACATTTTTAACTTTATTCGTTTTTTTTCCAGGTGTATTTTTTTTTGGTACGGATGTAACCTTATTTGTATTTTTATCATGTAATTTTTAAGCAGATGTATTTTGCAGATGAAGAGCCACCTTGTGGAAATGCTAAATATAATCACTATTATTGTAATCACATCACTGAGTATAAAGGAAGCCTAATCACATGATTAGGATTACTTCTACTCTGCAAGGTCTTATGAATGCTCTGAATTTACTGTA
>OX419335.1:10512067-10549567 GCA_948470475.1 Galaxea fascicularis | reverse complement strand
TGAAAATAATGTCATTAAAGATGAAAGATTGCTGGAAGTCTTTGTTCATCTCTGAAATTATTAATACTTGGCACTTTTCCCACTACACACGTGACAGACATGACTTTCTCATATGACATCTGACAATGACACTGTTTACCACCAAATGACACGAGCTGGCAACATTGCAAAAACTATGACGTCAAACGGGAAACAGTTCACTGATACCCATCCAATGTTAACCAATGTTGCACCTGATCAGAGCATGCAGTTAAAGGTGGCCTGATGTTGTTGCTGGAATCTCAACCCATTTTTCAAGATTTGCTTTTGTTTTCGTTTTCCACCGGTTTGGTCCATTTGTTTTGCTATAATTATATAACAAATCACTTCGTCTCGGGAAACATTGAGATTCTTGGGGAAACAAAATTCACTGTTCCTCTCAGGACCAGTTATTAGGCATTTAATATTGACAGGAACCTAAAACAATGATAACTTTATGACAATGAGGTGACACTATGGTGTTAATGGCCTTCTGTGTCATGTTAGGAGAATGAGGGGGTCCAGGAATCTGGGGATCTGGGTTCTGTTCCAGGTTCTGCTTCTGAGGTTTTTATGGGATTATTTATTTTTACCACGAGGACCTCACTCTCGGTTAATTAATAAGTAGATACCTATACTATGTATTATAATAATATTATTTTTAAAACTTTTAGGCTGCCATAGTACTGCAGCTAACTTGGATAAACACTTATATAATATTGCACTTTGAGGAACTTACAGTAATGCCCTGTCGATTCCTTCAAATATACGTACAGCGTAGTTCAATGTTGGGGTTGTTGTTACTGTAACAGTAGGCTGATGAATACTGAATGCAAATTTTGAGCACATACCATAATCATGGGCTTTGGTAATAGCTGTGAATCCGGACAAAACATTATCATCTTCATTTATAACTGTCAGGTCCTCAATAACATTTTCTCCTGCCTGGTAGAGAAGGCCAGTTGAGTATATCTTTAATATCAGTTATAAAATCAATACATGTCAATAAATAATGCCTTGATTTTACTAAAACCAATAAGTAAGTAAAATTTACTTACTTACTGGTTTTAATGAGCACAGGATCCAAGGCACACAACAAAAGAAGTTCTATGAAAGCAGAGAAAAGGAGTAATAATGAAACAAGAGGAACCATTGATGGAAGAAAGAAGGGAACACCAAGGAGCAAAGAACTAATGGAGGATAAGGAAATAAGGATAATTAAGAAACAAAGGAGAGACACAAATTAATGAAGGAAAGAAGGCATCAATGATAATTAACAATGACAAAGGGGAACTTAAAACAAGCAACCAACCAAACAAATTACAGTACCAGTAATTATAAACAGACATGAATACAGTTAACGGTATTCAAAATTGCAGAATTGCTGACACACCTCGCGTGAAAAACAGAGATAACGCTTTCCTTTATGTCTCCAAGTGCTGTCAAATAATTGTCCATCATGTCCTTGTAATGTTTTCTCAATCTACAACAAAAAATACATTTTTACTTCACAAATTAATAAAGATCAATAACAATTGATTTCTTTTTTTCTTGGCATGTCTGCAATACATGTACAGTATAACAAGACTGTTATAGTTTAATAAGATGAATTATTTGGGATTTAAGTACATTGTATAGTCTCCATAAATGGCATCATGAGTTAAAGAAAGTAGAAAAACAATGTGTAAGACAAATACCCATAGATTCCATTTTTCATTGCATGTACTTACTAGGTAATGAACACAAGACATCAAAACGAGGAAAGAACACCAGTCACTCTACTCGCCTGCAGCTCATAGTGTACTTTTATTTAAACCTAAAATTTCCACCTGGATGGATCCTGTAAATGGAAAGTGCCCCAGGACACAATGTTTACTGTCTGGGTGGACAACTGTTGTTGGTTTTACTGGCCAGGGCTTGCATGTAGTCCACAAGAGGTACAACAAGATCAATAAACCCTGCTTTGGCAAGATTTCTACACAGCTCCCATTCATTAACTTGAACGTTTAATACATGAGCCCCTGGATCAGGAGATTGGGCAACCACTCCTTATGCTATTTTGCACTTTCAAGCCAGATGACCAATTTGATGATCCTCTAAAAGCCCCTATTGTCCATTGTGAAAGCTTAAGTGCACTTGCAGGTGCATACGGTGTAACCACAGGGGGCCCACAAAAGTTGAGAAAAATAAATTAATAGGATTGAATTATTAGTGTACGTTGATTTTTTCTTGTGGTTTTCTTTAGTCTACCTTTACATACATGCAGTTGAGCACTATGGTCATATGAGGAGCCAGTTTTGTGTGCAAGCACCCTGAACTTTATGCTGATTACCCATATTTCGCTATGTATATAAAACTGACGAGGGAGCCAACTTGTTCACAAGACATTTTTAACACACTCTGAGATACACAGCGATACACAACTAACTAGCATAAAGCTTAAGGCACTCACGCACAAAACTGGCTCCTCACACGACTATGTTGCTGTTGCATAAATATCAACTGTACCGATGTATGCAAATGTCGACTAAAGAAAATCACAAGAAACAATCAACATAATAATGCCAATAATTCAATTTTTGTAGGCTCTCTGTGGTGTAACAAGATTGTTTACTTCCAAACATTTCTCCAGTATTAAGCTTACATTAAAACAAATCCACCACCCTTTTTGATGAATCTCAGTACGTCCATCTAAGGTCCACATTGTACAATCATTAAGTTTATTGTTTACATCATCACCTTTAAGATAATGCCAAGTACAAAGAATGGTACAGACCCTGTGATTACTAGTCTGTAAGGTCTGTACCATATTTCCAGCGACTCAAATTTTCCGTATTGGAATACGCAGTTTCATCATCATCATCATCATCAGGGCTAAATTCACTGCTGGCGGAGGAATCCCTCCCTGGATTGATCCCACAGGTATCTGTCCTTAGCTAATGTTGACCATGCAAGGTACGCAGAACACGTAGTTTATTTAACATTATTTAAGTTATTTATTTATTTTTAATTTTTTAGCAAACCATAAGCTTAAAATTAATTCCTTCTCAGCTCACCATAAAATACTTTGCAGGGCAGCGATCCTTCTGAGAAACAATTTTGATATCTGTAATTGGTGGGAATTGATAGGTCTGCATTTCTCCGTATTTAATCTGCTCCCACGGCCGCAATCTCTGGAGGCAAAGTTGACGGTTTTCAAATTTCGTTAAGACATTTTCCGCACAGAAACTGGAACACAGAACACAAATACACAGTGTTTCTTATGTCGGACGCTGAAGGCGCTGACAGGCAATCATTCACTTCATGTCCCGCCATCATATAGTTTCCCGATTAACGAATTTATTAGTTACCAGGTCCCGCCTGTTATCCAGTGAATCCAGCGTACGCAGGACCGATCGTCGGACCGATCCACTTCAGATTGGTTGGCACTTGATCAGCCCACTGCACTTATCGAGTGAACACCCATACCAAACCATGGTGTAACTGCCCAACGGTATATCTTCGAAGTCATTTTGAGCGTTGTGAAAGAGTGCTAACCCTTCAGATTGGTCAGATAATCATGGATGATATGAATGCGAATGATGTATGTATGAAATAAACCATATACGGAACTACAGAAATGAAATCAAATGAAGGATGATCCTCGCAGTTGTTTACACAGTTTAAACAATTGCATAAAAAAGCCTGAAAAAAGTTCAGGACTTCAACGGTTCATTTCTTTCACGGGAACATATGAACCTGCATTTGACCAGCTCCCAACGTCAGTGGCTTCATGGCTCGGTTGGTTGGAGCATCGCACCGGTATCGCGGGGTCACGGGTTTAAACCCCGTTGAAGTCCTAAATTTTTTTCAGGCTTGTTTGCGCAATTGCTTAAATTGCGTTCAAAACTGCGACGATCATCCTTCATTTGACTTCATTTCCACAATTCCGCATATGATTTATTTCATATATACATCATTCGCATTCGGTGTGAAATAAGTAAACAAACAAAAGGAATTATTGGGCCTTTAACAATGATAAAAAATAAATTAAATAAATAAACTCCTTGTGGAACTGTCTCAACTGGTAATAAAAGTTCAAACACTAGCTAGTGTCATATTCCTAAGTTGCTTGTAGGTTGTTGACACAACGAAGTCCCTAAGGTAGGAAGGCCTAGTAACTAGACTTCGTGACCGAGTTCGGATCCCTGGATGGATCTGGTCTTGTCTGTTCCTTGTAAGGTTCAATACATAGAAGGCCCCTAGTGCCTGATTTCTTGCAAAGTGTGGCTTCATCGAGCTCGTCCAGATGACTAGACAGATGTAGTGGTTCAGCAAGGGTTACCTCAAGAGGCAGTTTGTTGGCCGTTATTTCCTGGATCACGGTTTAGTCTGGTGTTTGTGGTGATTCATTGTTGGCCGTGACAGGGGGTGGCTCCTCGATCTTCTTTAGATGGGTTCTGGTGCGCCTGTAGGAGGATCCATCTACTGTTCCAACTTCAGATGATCTTTCATCGATTCGTTCAACGACCACACCCTTCTTCCATTCCTTTTGACCCAAAACAAAATGTTTCATCCTCATAGTATCTCCTTTACTAAATTCAGGTAAGTTGTGCATTGGCATTGTAGAACTGAGCTTACGTCTTTTGGACATCTTTTAGCCGCTCTCTCTCGTGACTCGTGTTCAAGGTTCTTGGTTCCAAGAGAGCACCAGTTGTGGGCAGGATCGATGGAGTTTCCTTGTCCTCCTGTTCATTAGCCTCTGAGCTGGGCTGCTTCCGATTCCCTGTGATGAGATGTTACGTTCAGCAATGAGTACCAAGTAGAAATCATCACCACCTTTAGCAGTCTTGTGTAGCAGTTTCTTAGCAGACTTCACTGCGGTCTCAACTTCACCATTTACCTTACTGTTGTAAGGAGAAGTAATCCTATGTTCAATGTCGCATTCCTTTGTCAGCTTTTGGAATTCGGCAGCTACGAACTGAGGCCCATTATCACTAATAAGTTGACACGGACTTCCGTGCCTTGCGAAGTGGGCCTTAAGCTTTCTGACCACAGTTCCAGAGTCAGCGTTGTGTAGTCTGTCCAGCTCCCAATAACTACTGTAGTAATCCACTGTCACCAAGTATTCCTTCTGTTTGTGGGTGAAGAGGTCGACAGTAACTTTATTCCTAGGCCTCTGTGGTACATCATGACTCATGAGACTAGAGTCTTTTTGCCATGCGAAATTTCAAACCTTCTGCAAGGTTCGCAGGTTGTACTATTGTGCAGTGGCTGAGAAGTCAGCGGACCCAAAACACCATAAAATCACACATGACTATACAATAGCCAAAAGGCAAGTGAACTTTATTTATCTGACTTACATTTCATCGAAATGTGGGAACAAAAGATGCAAAATCCAGAATTTTGTGACCATCTCTTGACTCAAAGCGATATCAACCGTTGCAAATCACAGTGAATGTATAAGATCTAATTGCATTACGCCAGTGCGTGATGCGTGTCAACACAGATGGATAAGATGGTCTGCCTGTGGTCGTGGCTTGACGCGCTTGTTTGTGGGCATAGCCGATTCTGCTCGATTTCCCACTTCAGGAGTGGAGTTAATTTGGGATTCATCGGAATCATAACATAACTCTGACTCCGAGGACGAAGAGAACACATGATCTCAACACAATTTTGACAACCGGTTAGGCTTTTACGCTCCGATAACCCTAACAAACGTTTGCAAATACAGAGATTGACTGAGACGGTATCGTCCAATCATTCCCGGGTTGACGTCATCAACTCCTCGATCCAGACTCCCTTTTACTCGGTCGTGCAACAGAATGAGTGAGAATATTTGGCAGTGCATAAAAAAATCGAGACTTCAGCCAAAATCAAACACACAAACACTCTTTCGCAGAAATACTTCGAATGATAAGTAGATCTATGTAGGCGAAAAAAATAATTTGGGTTAGCTGCAGTCAGGCTCCTGATGCTGCAGCTACGTCGTCATGACAACCACCTTTAAAGAGAGGCATTTGTCGCAAGTAAGGTGCGCCCGGGAAGGTGCGAAACATTTACACAAGCATTTCTCGTCTTATGTCAGCCGCACTCGTATAAATTGCCAAGTTCGCGTTTTATGTAAGCCCCGGATTATTTTTCTCGTATAAACGGCCCTAGTATCTTCAGTTCTCTGACTACTGCAAAGTTTCATTTTATGGCCCTTTAAGCCCTTTCGTGACTGTTACTTTGATTCAAGTGATCATTAGTATAGCTGTTGTACTACTGATCAGCGCAGTTTCTCTGCCTTTTGCAAGCGAGAAATAATATCAATATGTGCACGTGGGGCTGTCTGAAATATTCAAATTTGTGTTAAGCGATACTCACCGCATTTTGAGTAGAAATTAAATAACTATGAATAATTAATGTGTGGATGATATATATGAAATAAATCACATGTGAACTGCAGATGTGAGATCAAACGAAGACTGATCCTCACAAACGCAATTTATGCAATTGCGTAAAGAAGCCTGACAAAAATTCAGGACTTCAACGGGGTTTGAACCCGTGATCTCGCGATACCAATGCGACGCTCTAACCAACTGAGCTATAAAGCCACTGACGTTGGGAGCAGGTCAATTGTAGGTTCATATGTTCCCGTGAAAGAGA
Organism: Galaxea fascicularis; assembly: GCA_948470475.1. Taxonomy (NCBI): domain Eukaryota; kingdom Metazoa; phylum Cnidaria; class Anthozoa; order Scleractinia; family Euphylliidae; genus Galaxea; species Galaxea fascicularis. The sequence goes on along the minus strand of OX419335.1, from coordinate 10,542,919 downwards.
TGAATGTGGATGATGAATATCAAATAAATCATATGTGAACTGCGGATGTGAAATTAAATGAAGACTGATCCTCGCAGTTGTAATGCAAATGCAATACAGTTTTATCAGAGCAAATAATGACGTGCGACTGATTCCCATAGGGGAGTTCCCTGGGCCCAGCATTATTTCTAATCGACATAAACGATTTACCAAACTGCTCCAATGTTTTAATATTTAGAGTATTTGCAGACGATACCAAGTCTTTGCTTCAGCCCGCGATCTGAAAGTTCTCGAGAAAATAGTTAACTCTGAACTTAAAAAGTGAAAATATGGTGTGATGTAAATGGTTGTCAGTTAACTTGTCTAAAACAAACTTCATGATAATTAAATCGTCAAAGAAAAAAGATGACCAAGTAAATATCAATATTGAAAGTGCAGACGGTACGGTAAATGGGCTGCAAAGGAAGCAAAAAATAAGGTATTTAGGTGTTTTGCTTGATGGAACGATGTCTTTTAATGGCACCATATTTCATACATCAGTACAAGAATTGCACGAAACAATGGTATTATATCTAAGCTGAGACATTATCTTACTTTTTTGCAAAGGAAACAAATCTACTATAGCTTAATATATCCATATATTTCCTATGCATTGTTAGCATGGGGAAGTGCATACAAAACACATGTTGCCAGGATAAGATACAAACAAAACAAAATCATTCTGCTAGGCTTATTTTCTTTGCCACCAGTTATGGTGAGCACACAGAAAGTGCACTTCCCCTGCAAAATTTATTACATGCTCTTACGGTACATAATGTTTCAGCCCCGGTTGTTCAAAGGCTGGATAGCGCTATCCACCGGATAAGTCACTATCCAGCGGATAAGTAATGGGAAAGCTACTTGCACTATCCACTGGATAGATATTTATCCGGTGGATAGCGCTATCCAGTCTTTGAACAACTGGGGCCTGATGTTTATAGATTTCAGATTCTAAAATTCACGTACCTTTGACATAAAGGCCTCCTGCCAAAGGAAAGGAGTTTCAAACGTCTCAACAAGCCGTTTCGCAAGTTCACTTCTTTGAGAATGTGACACGCAAGTCAGACTTAAGCCGGCGACACATATTCCTAGCCGTTCGACCTGAATGATGTTTAAGTATCTTAAAGAAACTAAGTTAGGTCTGAAACTGTTGTCCTTCCGGCTTGCTTTTCGGAAACGTTTTTCCATCCGAAATGCCGTCCTTCGGTATTCCGTTCGGCCTCTTTGCCCTTGAAATAAAAATTGCAAGCAAGATCAGATACTAACTGAGCGAAAATTCTAATAACATCTCCGATTAGAAAAGTGTGACTTGCGTGACTCTCAGAACATGTAAAGAGTAAAGGCTGGTGGTTTGCTTCCTCAACAACTGACCTACGTTTCGCACGTGTATGGGGAGATTCTAAAGCAGTAGCCACATGCGGTCATTGACTGTCTATTTTTTTGAATAGTTGACTACCGGAAAGAGAAGTGCAAACAACATGATTGTGTTTTAAAGTTAGCAATTATAAATTGTTATGAATGGTTGGTTGCTCCAGTTGGCACTTAGCGAGAGCTACATCCAGTATATACAATAGTAAGTGACAAATTACATCAGGATAAACGAGGCGGGGCCTCGAGACGAGGCCATTTTTGAGAGATTTCACGCCTCCCAAGATCAGAGTCGAACCAAAGCTGTATTGAGCCAACTGACAGGCCTTTATTAATAACCTTGCCTTTCAAAGATCAGAAATCTGCCGACTCCGTTCGCAAACAACTAAACGACCTTGGAAAGAAAATCGATCGTGTAATACAACCAGTTTTCACAAGTAAGAAAATCTCTGAAGATTTAAAAGTTACGGAAACAAAGCCCTCACTTGTAAACCAACAATGCGCTGTGTATCAATATATATCTATGTAATTCGTGTGATTCGAATTATATAGGCTACACGAGCCGCCACCTCCACCTGCGCATCGAGGAGCATAAGTATTCCGTCATCAGTAAACACCTAAAGGATAAACACAATCAAAGACCTACCAATCTTCACGAGCATTTTACCATCTTAAAAAATGTCACGGAAAATTTGAGTGCCTTATTTATGAGATGCTTTTGATAAGCAAAAAGAGACCGACTCTGAACACTCAAAATGACTCCATTCCATGGCCAGCGAAACTGTTTATTTAAATTTTCCCATCCTTTTGTTTATTCCCGCCTCGTTTATTCTAATGTAATTTGTCATTTACTATTGTATATATTCTTGGTTTTCAACCACGTGACAGGGTGGCCATGTTGCGGGTCAAAACAATAGAAAATTCTTTTGAAGAATTTACATAAAAATAGAATTTAGTTCCCAGCGGAGAGAAAGGCTATTGTTCTTGACCACCAACATGGCCGCCATGACGCCACTTGAAAGCTAGCAATAACGTTCACTATCCTGTTATAATTTGCATTTGGTAATGGTGACATGTCGTCGCCGAAACGTAATGTTTTTATATCGCTACTTTTTATTCTAAAATGTTTCAATTTCAGGCTTTATTGGGTACAGATAAATATTGTCTTCTTTGTATTGTGTATGTATGTAGTTGAGTACAGGGCGTGTTGTTGGCTAAGGCTAGCGGACCTCGCGGCAAAACATCCAAGCCTGACGGACTAAGACTTATGAACTTAACTGCGTTAGACGTGTTGTAACCATTTTAGGGTCCCTCCTCGGCTCCTGCTCTTTAAAGCACATTTACAGAGAATCCTTTCAAAGTGCATCGTTGCTATGCCAACTTGCCTCAAGCAAAATGGTTCGCCGATCATGAGGAATTGATTAAACTGGAATCATCCATCAAAACTATGGCTACCGGTAGCCATGCGTGGTATCAGTGCTGCGCATGTCTGGGCAATCAATATTCAGCTGAAAAGAGCCCACCAGTAGTACTGGCCGCTAACGGCCTGCAACAAAAAGGACTTTGAAGAAACGCTGTGTTCGAACAAAGGTATGTCAAGGTCATGGTTCACCTGCTACATTTTAGTTCACTCGTAGAAACTGGTTGGATTCGAGTTTGAGATGATTTCGCTTAATTACTCTTCGGTCCCTTTGATGGTTCCAATTTTTGAATAAACCCAAGTGATCAACGTTGGGGGGTTTGGAAAGAAATCTTTCACATTTTCCGATCATAAGCGATTAGGAATTGACTGAGATTACGTACAAAGTTAGGCAGCCGAAGACCGGGAAACTTTGTGCTCAATTAATCTTAAACCAACAAACTGAACGTGAAAGGGGACTGCCTAATTGTTCTGCTTAACAATTATGAGCTCGAGATTTCGATTGCGTGATAGCTGATGAGGGCGCAAGCTACCACGCATAGAAATATCAGAGCGAATAATCTAATTGTTTTGATATAACTCTACTAGCAATTCAAAACTAAACAAGTAAACTATCTAAATTATCCCGCAGACACTTTGAAAACGCAAAGGAGCGGCCGCCATTTTGTTGACAAACGATACTCACTTTCTATCACAGAATAGATAGCGAGCAGCATAGCCAATCAGAGACCGACATTTGTGATTGAGTAGATTTTATAAAATACGGTATACGCAGTGATCAAGTTTGGCGAGGTGTTGTCTACGTGACCTCAAAGGTTTGCCTTGAAGAACATTAAGTTGTTAACGTTCGTAGAAATGCCCTTTACATTCTTTGTTCTTTGCTTACGAGGGCGACGACTCTTTAGGATTTACGTAACTGCAGACCAGTTTACTGGAATGAAATGATAGAAACTTCGAAAATGAAAGTTGGCAAGCAAGCTTTACTTGTTCATGGCTTGGACAGTTGCGCTACTGCACGCTGAATGTAAGCTCTCGCGACTTCTTACCGATGTCTTTATCATTATTTGCTGGTTATTTTAAAGTCCCGACTGAAAAGCTTCTGAGTAAGAGGGATTTCTGACACAGAGCGCAAAGTTCGAGAAAATTCGCTTACGCGCCTTACCGAGAATTGCTTGCTGAATCAACCTTGGAAATCGAAATGTATAGTACGAATTTAAAATGCTTTTAATACCGAAATTGGAAGGAAGTGTTCACGTGAATGCTCGTGATACTGACTTCAATGGGATCAAAGTCAATAATGTGCTTAACAACGGGCCCCCGCGTTTGAAAATGTTTTTTGCCGTGCGGGTACATAAAAAGATCATATTAATTAATAGCTGTGAACATTAGAAATAAACACAAGAAGTGAGCGTAGACAGATCTTTGGGTCGGCCGAGAAATCTGAACAAAAAAAGATGATAATGCATTTTAAGGCCGGGAAAATCTTCTTCGATGACTTAAATTAGATATGGAATTCCATGTCTCATTTCAGTTTTCTTTTGCATGGCACTGCTATATCAAATCCCCCAAATGCTGACATTATTTCTGTTGCATCATGGTTGCCACGGTACTTTTTCGGTGGTTTTCAATGATATCAAAGACCCGTTTGAAACGTCGTGCTACTGCCGTGCTTAGCTGGAGGACTGTAGCACGACTCCAGCACGACTTGGTTTCAGACGTCGAATTTAATTTAGTCGAATTAGAAGCTGTACCTGTAAACATGCGTCAAACCATAACTAACCGGTTTTGGTGACTTTTAAAATGTATTTATAATTTTTATGAATTGGGTTCGACACGGCAGTAGCACGACGTTTGCAAATTTCAAAAGTTTGCCGACAAAATGGCAGCCATGTCTACTGCATGCTCACCATTTCAGTTCTTGAAAGCGATGATTCACCTTGTACGAGTTAGCCGAATGGTGCATAGTTTCAATGAACGTCATAATTTGCATATTATATATATTCAAATTAGCGGCCGGAGCTGGCATTAGAGAGATTACGCATGACGTTTACAGCCAACAGCAAACGGGAAACGGCAGGCCCCTGTTAATCATAAAAGTATGAAAATTCTCTCATTTTAACTTGTCTCGTTCTTTTGAGAAGTTGCTTGATATCTGGAGCTAACAGGACAAAAATGAGCTAATATCAAGCAAGGTTCTTACATGTTTGGCAAAACCCTAATTTCACGCCGACGTTTGCCGTTTGGGTGCAAGTCTTGAAACTGCATCTCATTACATTGATGAAGGGTCTTTGCTAACTCGTGAGTACAACTCATTTAAGTGGTGATACTGCATCTCACTAGGGACTTTAAGATTCGACGATGCGACGGCTTTTAGGACGCGGTAACCGGGCAAAAGCCTGGACCTAGGACGGCGTCGTGAAGCACGGGAAAATCGACGAAGCGATGAAGTACAATTACTCGGCTTTGAAACAAAACACGCCAACAGCTCGTTCAAAGAAATTCAGGGAATTCGAACTGGGAATTATTGATGACGAAGAATTTACGGACTTCAAATTCGAAAAGAGAGACATCTCACTGTTGCTGGTTGATGCTTTACAAAATAAATGTCCGATACCCACATGTCGGAATGGTGCAACAGGATGACTTTTATTGTGTTATGCTAAAGCGCTTTTCCTATCCATGTACACTGTCCGATACGAGTTTTAATTTTTCAATTTTCTACAAAACTACAATCGACCTTCCTGTTGGTGGAACACCTGTTAGTTAGAGTGTACATTCTGATTCATTGCCCAATTGAACAAAACAAACATAAGGCACGATTTACAGTGCGACCACTTGAACCGGGCCACTCCGAACAAAGTTAACCAATCAAAGCGTTAATTGAGAACAAAGGATGGCTTCTTTTTTTGTAAATGGGCCAATGAAACTCAAGAAAGCAAACAACGGTTTAACAACAAAAATTGGAAGCCCAACAAAGTTGCGTAAGGTTGCAGACGTCTCAGGAAACTTGGTCAATTTTTGATTGGTTCGTTTCGATCCTATTTTTTTTTCAGCAGCATTGAAACAGTCTGACTGTGGCCACCACTAAATTGTAATGCTGGGTTTGCAGAGTTTTTCATTTTCTACATATTGCACTACATCTCCCCCGAGTTTTGATCGAGGTTGCGTTTCTCTCATTTTGGGCATAGACGAGTTGTTTTGATCATAGTACCTCAAAACGTTTCTCACAAAGTGTCGACTACTTTTTACTTCATTTGCGATCAACTGTGGACTCATTCCATCGTGGTGAAGGTCTAAAACACGCTCTCGTAGCAGTTGCGAAAGTCGACGACCATTATCATATATTCCCCCCACTCGATTCAACCTCAATTGAACGCAGTGGGTAAAGGCCATCGTCAAGATCTTATAATTTACCGAAATCGTTTGAAACCGTTGAAAAGCCGAAAAAAGTTTCAAAAGATAGGATCGAAACGAACCAATCAAAAAGTGACAAAGTTTCCTGAGACGTCTGCAACCTTACGCAACTTTGTTGGGTTTCCAATTTTTGTTGTTAAACCGTTGTTTGCTTTCTTGAGTTTCATTGGTCCATCTACAAAAAAAGAAGCCATCCTTTGTTCTCAATTAACGCTTTGATTGGTTAACTTTGTTCGGAGTGGCCCGGTTCAAGTGGTCGCACTGTAATTAGATAGAAAATGAAAACAACAAACGGATTTAACGTTCAATGCTCTTCATGATTGTATCATGCAGAAATACAGTAATAACTCGAGGGAATAAAATGAAATGTTGCGAAATAATCAAAGATAATTAGCTGATTTCCTTTGAAGATCTGCTCGAAGCGTTGCCGCTATCACCTTAGCTTGGCCTTGTTGACCTGGTAAGAGCAAAACGTTTAAATTCTTCAACTTCGATTCTTTTGGCTTCAAAAATCATACCCTACCTTCATAAATGGAATAAATTTCAAATATCAGTCGGCAAAATAGTGAAAAACGGCTGTTCTAATTTATAAAATGAAGCTAAATACCCACGACTTTGTGCACAACGTCAAATCCACTCAGTTCGCGTTCTCGAGGGAACTCGAGTTAGGGAGAAAACGCCGTGCGCATGCGAGGAAATTCGCTTCCGGCCGCGTCTCCGAGCCACCGCCTTGTCGAATGTTAAAGTCCCTATTAAGTAAGGGTATAAGTCAAATGATATAATTTATTGTATATGACGTACAGAACAGACAAAAGTACTTAAGGAGATTAGCAAATGATACATGCATGTATGACACGTTCTAAAAACATGCCATTGGTAAAGTAGTGAACAGATATAAATGGAAGGAGTAAACAAGGCAGCAATACATGTGTTTGGATGATATATATGAAATAAATCATATATACATTATGCTTATCTTGTTTTAAACTGACACGCCAATCTTTAGCTTGGTAAGGAACGGAACAGCGACGAAAATGAACAGCGAACAAAAACGAAAAACTAACAAGACCTTTTGGCAAATGGGATGGTGCAGTTTCAAATGGCTTAATCGTAATTGTCTATCACCAAATCCCTTTATTTCTGTTTATTAACATTTTCTCATTCACCTGCAGGATAAACGAGCATGGCTTTGTCAAAAGTAAGAAAAGTCTTCTTGTTGTGTTGTGTCTCGGCTGTCACCACTTATATCCTTGTCCAGCAGTCCGACGTCCTTTTTACGATGCAAAGTCTGAAGACGTCAGAGATCGAAGTAAGCTATTCTCAATAAATCAGATGTCAATGATAATAACGATAAATACTGATGAGGTTGTTTTTCTTTTTTATAAATGCAGAGTTTTAGTGGAACTGGCAAACTAGTGAATCTAAACTGATGTTTTACAAATTGTTACTTTATACGCAGCAAAACCTATATTAATATTCCCTAGTTCAAATTTACATACCCTTTTGGCTGTCTGAGATAACCTTGGGCGAATGCTTGTATTTATGCATGGACTTATTCGTTAACCGGCATTGAGTCGTTGGTATCTCCTTCCAACACAAGTCATCAATGATTGAAGTGTGGTTGGCTGACAGCACGACAAAACAACATAGCTGGTTTATCATGTATGAATAGCATGTATGAATAGCTGACACAGGCAAGAGGCTACTCACTCTAACCAGACAATTTTGTCATGCAGTGGTCACTGAAACAACGGTGAAGCCACCTTTCACGCCTTAGAACTGAACCAAATGTCTTTATTGATGGCATACCAAAGACGAATAATTACTCTTTTGGAGCACACTACTGAACTGATCTTGAGCGAGAATGTCCTTTTTTATTATAGGAAGAAACAACAACGAACATCATTTGTAACTGGCTGACTCACAGAGAGAGTGAGCCTCTCGATGCTGTCGATATCAACAGGGGCGTAGCTATCTGTACGCACGGTATACATTTGCGTACCTGAAAAAATAAAAGAAATGCATAAAAGAGCAAACAAATTATAGATAGCTGTTTTAGTACACAGCACAATTTGCTTTTATGCATATAACTTTGATTGATTGTTTGTTTGTTTGTTTTTTAATCAGTGATGTTGATAAATCAACAGGCCGTGTTTTTCCACACCAAATTGGGGCGGGGAGAAGAGATTTGGAAAATTGTGTGTACCAGTGGAAAAATCCTGGCTACGCCCCATTCAAAGCTCATTGACGTTGTTTTTTATCTTTGATAGATGCAGAAGTGGTTTTTCTTGCCTAAGGAAAAGGTAATGGCTGAATTTGTAATTGGCATGCACATATGAGAGCTGTTTACTATTAAAACTTAAAATTCTGGCCACCTCATGCGACACTCAATAAAACGACAATCAGTAAAATGCGCTTAAAGATTAAATAGAACACCTAAATAGTGTCTGCAACTAATATGGGTTTAATAACCACGTTTTTCGTTGGCTAGCTCAACAAGGTAGTATTATTTCGGCCCGCTTAAGCTTATTGTTTTCGAGACAACCCTCAGTTGCCAACTCAATTGACGTAAAGTTCCCATGAACCTTAGTTCTCTGCTTGAAGCAGTTTTTGGTTTTACTGGTTGTAGGAGACAAAATGGAAAAGATGCAAAAGGCTCATAGCTGGCGAAAATGGACTAAGACGTACGTTTCACAAATTGAATGATTTAGAAATCTCCGACGTTTACAAGCCAAATCAGGATTGCGGCCTTGTCTTAAAGAATCGTTTTGGTCATCCTCGTCCGACAAAAGAAGAGAAGAGGATGCCAATCGCCTACGGGTTCACCATATATGATGGCGCACGTCTCTTTGAGCGACTTCTACAAGCTGTCTACATGCCTCACAACATTTACTGCGTCCATATCGACAAGAAATCATCCAAGGTCTTTCGCAAAGCCATAAAGGCCATCATAAGCTGTTTACCAAACGTGTTCATCTCAAAAAGTAGTATTGACGTAATTTGGGGACATTTTACTTTGGTTGAGGCACAAATGAGCTGTATGGAGGAGCTTTTACAGTCAAAGGTTAAGTGGAAATACTACATTAGTTTGATTGGACAAGATTTTCCGCTTTACGATAACAAGCAAATTGTAAAAGCGTTGAAAAGTCTCAACAACACTAACAACATAGACAGCTATCTGATGCCAACGATTCGACAAAGACGAACAAAATTTGCTTTCACTTTCGAGGATGGGCAACCATTTCAAGGTGAACCAAAGTCACCACCACCTCATAATATTTCAATTTATAAGGGATCAACACACATTATCGCAATAAGAGAATTTGTGCAGTTTGTGCTTTACAGCACCATAGGAAAAGAATTCACTGAATTCTTAAAAGACACATTAATCCCAGACGAAACAATTTATTCATCGCTACATCAACTCTCACTGGCGCCGGGTGGTATCCAAGGCGAGCAGCCATTGTGGATAGCACGCGCCATAAGTAAGGTCCAGGAAAGATTATTTCACAATTGCTATGGATTTATAGTACGAGGATTGTGTTGGATAACTTTTGAAGACCTACAGTGGGCATTAGGAGAGGAGGAGAAAGAGAAGCTGTTTGTTCATAAACTACCATTTAATGTCAGCGAGGATTTAATAGAATGTCTCCTTGTTGCACGGCAAGGAAGAGAATACGCTACCCCTTTGTGGAAACAGGGCGAAATGATTCACTTTGAATAGCTGAAAATAGGCCTTTCCCGACTATGTTAGTAAAACTGGCATTTTATGCTCCTAGAAATTCCGTTTTAAGCCAAAAACAAGGCTCAAATTATGCTCGATTCTCAAAATAATGGTACTTTGGTTCCAGAAAATGCTTTGTTTTATTTCAAGCAAAACGTAGAAACTCAGGCAACACGTGTGTATTAGCAACTGAATAAAGTGAAAAGTGCTTAATTGTTTGTTTATAAAACATCTGATGTAGCCAAAACTGGTCCATTGGTAAACAGTTAATTTATGTTGGAAATCCTTAGCGCTTGTTGTACTGTGACATGACGCTGGGCTGGAGGTAGTCAAGAAGAGCACAATTCTGTTGCTCGTTGAAGGACGCCTTTAGTATGATTGGAAATACTCTTACTGCCGTAGCAGACGATGGTTGGACAAGAAGAACTTGCTTCACTGCGGAAGCCCAACGAGGAAGTTGCTCCTCGTAACCACACCACCAATCGACTTTCGTCTCTTCAATCGGGATAACAAGCATTTGTGGTGTTAAGCCACTGGATGCTAACGGGGCAGAATAGTCTGGCAGCCTTGAATGCTATTACTACTTCATAAAGATCGACATTGAACTTTCTCAGAAACCAAGTGCTGCTGACTTGGGTCTTCCCCCGCAATTGCAGTTGCAATTGCACGGACGTTAGGGAAATTAAGAGCTTGACAAAATTGGGAAACGGCGCTTAATTTCTCATAACAAGCCAAAAACAAAGGACCATACCCTTCCAGAAAATACGTGGCTTTCACAAAATGTTCGCCAACATCAATATCAGCGGCAAGCTCAAGCTTCAAGCTCATTAGTCGCTGTGGGTCAGAAAGTATAGCTTGAAATTGTGGCAGTTTACGTCCTTTGCCTCTCATTAACTGATAATACACCTCCCATTTGGACCACTATCTAGTCTTGCTGTATGATCTTGGTGTTTGACCTGTTAGATCCTTTTATAGTAGCTTGGGTATACAACTATGGCGAAACGTTCTAATCCAAAGGCTTCCGAACTCTACCAGTGTTAGGATCACTAAATGGTTTACCATGTTATCAAGTGTGTGAGAGAAGCAAACGACATTCAGCATCTTAGGGAATATAAATGATATTCTGTCCAGTACTGCTTGGTTAACGCTTGCACCGTCTCTCATGGGTGCGAGCAGTGAATTTGCTCTGACCCCATAATCAACAGACAGGCACTGATTAAGAACTTGGGCTAGTTCGTTGGCATTAACTGACTTAGAGCAAACATCAATTCCCTCAAGCCGTTGGATAATGTTCCAGTTATTGTCCACAAAACGAACTATTATAGCAATTGCTTCCCCTTGCCTGGTGCTGCCGTCAAAAATGACCGAAAAGTTCCTGGTCATGCCAACTTGACCAGGCATTTCCAAACTTGTTTAATTCTTTCAATTTCCTGTTTCCATGGAAACATACTGTTCTAGATGAGGGCTTCCAGTGAGTCGATAGCTGATCTTCTCCAACAGAGACCGTAGCATGTCTATTTTACCGATCGGGATACCTGCCTTCAAAAACTCACTGACATCTTCGAGTCTGGGATCATTCTTCCACGAGCAAAGTGCTATCTTTTGAACTTCCTTCTCTTCTGAATGCCTCGACTATGGTCTGGTCTCTCGACTTTTTCAACTTTTCTTTCTCGTTTTGATGCTTCTTAAACGAAATATGGATTTTCAGAACACTTTTCTTGGAGGAAATGATTTCTCGACACCCACAACGAAACAGCTTTCCTTCTCTGACAATCAAATTCTCACCGGGGAACTGCTTAACTCGCTCACATAACGGGACTTTCGTTGTATCGCTGTTTCTTCTCCTCTTATAATTTACACTTGTTGATCCTAAAGATCGATCTCGATCTATCGTTGCTCGAGAAGATGGCGCCGTGGCACTGGCTTACGCCGTCTTGTTTGTACAAGCGTGTCAACGGCCTCTGAAAGTTAACCGCTGAGCAGCCGCACTCAGTTCATACACTTACAGAAATCCTTCTCTCAAACACAACAGCAAATCTTCACAATGCTTTTTATTCTAAAATTTAGCATTTAAAATCTTTTGAGTGCTGAAATCTAGATCAAAGTTATGCAAAATGCTAAATAATGCTAGCAATTCTTTTTACAAAAAATGTGTGAAAAAATCGGGAAGGGCCTAGCTAAAATTCCATTCTCCTGCTCTGTGTGCATACCGTTACCTTTTCCAGATCTTCCAGTAATAATTTTGATGAAATAAGCTTTATCAACTGGGTTTAATTTTATTACCTAAGTTAAGCAATGTCGTCTATTGAATAGGTCCTTCTGGCCGAAAGTAACAAAGGAGACCTGGTTAAATAGTAAGGTATTTTGCGCTGGTTTAATGACAGCCATAGTAATAGTCCCAGTGACGATGATAATGATGGCAGCTATCGCGGTCTTTAAGTCCTGAATTCTTTTCAAGCTTCTTTACGCAACTGCATAAATTGCGTTCACAACTGCAAAGATCATCCTTCACTTGATTTCATTTCCGCAATTTCATATATGATTTATTTCATATACATCATTCACATATTGCGGTCTTGTTGTAAGTCGCTCGTTCGAGACTGAAATTTGTTTTTCATACAGATAGTCTAGAGTCCTTTCTGATTCAGTGACCAAAGTTACGTTTCGGTTAAATAGCTTTGGTTTTACAGCATTACCTCTTCCTTCGCAACTGACTTGCGCCACTTTCTTGCAACGTGGCAAGTGAGGTGAGGCGAAGCCAGTGTAACTACATATTTTTTTCTTTTTTGAAAATCGCTTTATCGAGTCTATTATTTAATAAATTTTGCAGTCGTTGGCTATTTGTCACCACGTAAGGTACTGCGAAGATCATAGACACAAAATACTAAGGAACAATGAATTTGTACTCAACGGGATGATCAATTTAATCACTGGTTTTATTCTATATAGCAGATATAATACATACCTGGGCTGAAATATATTACACGGCATCGAAACGACAACTGAAAAGTTTGTTGTATCTGCTTTTGAATCTGTTTCAGTTATATGTTGAAAGTAATCTGAGTCAGAATTTTTCGTCTCGTGTAACTTGTTTAGGATTAAACTGCAAATTATTAACTTAGGAGTGTGGAGTAGAAAGAAAGGAAAGAGGATTCATTGTAAAAGAGCGATTTTATAGTTCTGGTCCTATATAATTAGTTTAAGAGTTTCATCTAGATTTCCCATTTTTTGACTGATTGCACCTCATTTACTTCTGGGACGGAAATAAAAGCTGATAACTATGCACCAGACTGAGACGTTGTGTGTACAGTGTAGAATGAATACATACTACAGTGGAACCCCGGCATACGACGACGGTGACCCCGTTAATGCGACCACCTCGTCATTACGCCCACTTTTTTGTGGCCCGAAATGCATTAATAGCCCACATATTTTCTTATTTGAAAGCCCCGTTAATCTAACCACTCCGTTAACACGACCAAATTTTCACGGCCAGACGGTGGTCGTCATTTCATCAACGAGGTTCCACTGTAGTTGTGCAATGTGTTTGGGTGGTGTACCATGGAATGTCCCTCGTTACTTGTAGTTTCTTAGCATACGCACTCTGCTTTCTATTTTAAAACATGTCGTAGAAAATACATAGCCCCAGACAATCAATGCGGTGGGCGGAGTACCGTATTCTGATTGGCTGTATTTTACATGGCAGGGTCTGTATAAAATAGTAATATATACAGCTTGACTACTTCCAGCACAAACATTTGAGGAACGATAAATTGCCAGTGAGAAGCTCTCTATATCTCAGTGGATACATCATAAATTTCCAGTTTTTCTTTCCGTTTCTTTTTGAAAACTACGTCGGGGATCAGGATTATAAAACCATTTTACCTCTTAATACTGAAAAATAAAGTCACCTCGTGTTTAACGAACGATGCAATGGACGTTGTTAAACTCACATTTTGCCCGGTCTAGCACTAAATTTCAAAAGGATAACAAATCTAAATTGCCCAAAAACTAATTGAATTATTGAATTGATTTGCCTAGTATTAAACTACGCTTTCTTTCAACGATTGATGGTTTAATTCCACATATAGCCAAAGTGTGGAAAATGTGGGCATATATCATATACAAAGGCGTTGAAGTACTTTTGGTTAATCATTTTTTTGTGATGAATTGTTTCTGTACTCTTCGTTGACGTTCTGCTTACACTGTCCACTAAAGTGTCGGTCATTATGATTTGCCTCCAGGCATTGTATCATCTAAAACGTTACAGTAATTCGGCACTAAAGGCTGAGTTCTTGATGTGGACATCTTTCAGTTCATACTGAGGGCTTGGATCCTGGGTACACAAAGACTGTCACCACAGCTTGGTGGTCATTATAGATCGACATGGGCTTCTACTGGAAGACATCGAATTTAGTTTCCACAGCAATGGCCGATAACTGGCCCGGCGACAACTTGGAAAAGTTCATTGTAGTACTCAATGAACGTGCACGTGATTTGCAACATAACCCCTTTAAATAATTCTTGAAACAAATTCAAAGAGCAACAAATAGTCTGTACCTCATCGACTTTTAGTTGTTCAAGACCTTAACTAAAGTCATGCATACGAAATATGAGTGGCAAGAATACACGCGATTGAAACGTTCAGGAAATGACCGAAGTTTTGACCACTGTATTAAAGAGTTAGCTTATTGATAGGGGCCATTTTATTTATTTAGATTTGAAGGCCCCTTCCATTGCTTGGTAACAAAGCATTTTACCGTTTGGCTAGGTACCTTGTTTGGTCATGTTCGATCTTGTTTGATAAACTTTGAACTCCGAAGCTACTCCGACCAACATTAGTTCAAAGAACTTAAACGCTTCTTTTGTCCTTCTGGCAGCCGTATTTCTAGACTGAAAAAATATATATATTGTAACGTTTCGCTAATGACACCGGGGTATGTTCATTACGTATGATTCGTGTTAACTGTAGACGTACTTTAATCGTGCTTGTAGGTATAATGAATCCCTGGGGGCTACTAGGCTATTTAAGATTTTGTAAGTTATTCAAGAGCCACTCGGAGGCATCTCTTTCAACTTTGCTTTTTTTTGTTTTTATTCACTGGTCTATTTTCTTCCTGATGATTGATGTAAATGCTCGCTGCGTCCTGCATCATTAAACGAGATGCCCGATCCTGATGCTGTGTTTCTGTTTATTGAGATTAGTTACAAAATATTTTATAGCCGTTTCAGGGTGATTAGAGTATAACAGACGTAGTTTGAATTGAGCAAAAAAGCGACTTTTCGTCAAGCAAAAGGTCTGGAGAGAGGGTGAAAATGCCGAAGGGGCTATGTAAGGTTCGCGCATGAAGCGCACGAGAATTCACACCAAAGGCGATTTTGAAATAAATAAAATGTCCCGGAGATTTAAGCGAGCTTTCATATATACCTATTTGCTCGCGCACGAGCTTATGACGTAGGCAGCGTGCATTATAACTCAACACTGCACGCGCGTGACGTAGAGTGCGTGCTTTATCGAGATATAATGAACTCGATTCGACCAATCACAGCGCGCGTAACTCTTTCAACATTTTATAATAGGTAGTTACTTAACTTAAGCAGGAAGTTTCTACCTCAAATTAACTGATTAATCAGTGTGACTTCGTGAGAGCGTAAGACTGCTTTTGTTTGCTTGAAAGCTCTTCAATGACAACAACAACAACAGTTTATTGTACCCACAAGAAAAGACTACAATATAAATTACATAACTAAACTTAATAAATGAAATAATTTGCATACTGACTTCCCGAAATAACTAAGTACTGTAGTTAAAAAGGCTGGGAAGCCGGATTAAATACAATAATTTAAAATAAAGTATCAGCGGAGGTACAACATGAAAGTTTAATTTAAATTAATAATGACACACATTCAAATAATACAAATACAATACAGTAATTTAAAATAAAGTAGTAATAACGGCCATATGGAAAGTTAATTCGTGGTAATGTTCACGCACACATGCACACTCACACATTTTTAAGAATTATGGGTAGAGAAATCAGAAGGACACTCTGTCCAGAATATAAATTATTATTATATGACAAAGTGTCATCAATATTGCAAAAGATAAGAATGCTTTAAATTTGTTTTAAATTGTGCAAAGGAGGTAGATTTAATATGGTCATCAATTGAATTCCAAATCTTTGGTCCTTGAAATCTAGTGCAGAATTTACCATATATAGTTCTAGCTCTAAGAAGGTAATATGACTGTTTTGCTGCAGATCTTTTGTTATAATAATGAATGTCACTCACTTTAGAAAAAAAGGCATCAAAAACAGAAGGTAGTAAACATTTTTTTAAATCTATACACAAACACCGCAATATGATATGACACCGGATCATGCAGCTTACTAATATTCAATTTTTTAAATAAAGGACTTGTGTGCTCATCAAAAATAGAAAACGTCATAAAGCGAATAGCTTTTTCCTGTAAAATGAAAAGGGGTTGGAGAGTTGTGGGACAAGTGTTTCCCCAAGCAATTATCCCATAAATCACGAAGGGATAAACTAAAGCATAGTAGAGATTAGACAAAATTGTGATGTCAACGTAATAGCGAATCTTAGATAATATACCAATACTTCTCTTAACTGACTTTGCTATTCTAAGTATAATTGATAAAGTTCAACAGGCAATTGATCAGGGTGATTTGTCATGTGAAATTTTTCAGTAAGGCATTCGATACCGTGGATCATGGTGATTCGGATTGAAAAACTTGACTTCTATGGGATAAGAGACACAGCAAAGGACTGGTTTGCTTCATATCTTAGTGATCGCCAACAATTTGTTACTGTTAATGGTGTTAAGTCTGATCTTACTGGTATATCCTGTGGCAGTCCTTGGGCCTATTCTCTTTCTACTACATATTAATCACTTTCATCCTTGTTCTACACGTTTTGACTTCCACCTGTTTGCTGATGATGCCTATTTGTTTTACAGAAACAAAGACATTAAATTTTTGCAACAAAAGCTTATCAAATGTAGAAAGTAACGAAATAGGACGATAATTAGATAAGATAGTTAAACATTTTTTTTATGGATGCAATTTAGACTAAGTTTACACCAGAGAAAATTGTTCCGGATTTGTGGCGAATCCGATACGTTTTAGTACTGGATTCGTTTTGCCGTTTACATATTAACTGAACGAATTCGAACGCCGGTTTGGTCATGTCTCCGGAGATTTTGAATCCGGAATCTAAAGTGAGAACTTTGAATCCGAAAACAGTTGAAGTCGTGTAAACGATTTGAAAGGACGAATCCGGATAGTTTTTTGCCTGCAATCTTTAGTG
Organism: Galaxea fascicularis; assembly: GCA_948470475.1. Taxonomy (NCBI): domain Eukaryota; kingdom Metazoa; phylum Cnidaria; class Anthozoa; order Scleractinia; family Euphylliidae; genus Galaxea; species Galaxea fascicularis. The sequence continues at coordinate 10,525,649 of OX419335.1, read as the reverse complement.
TTTGCGGTATAACCAAAATGGCGAGGTACGTACGTGGTGTTTCACAGATAATTATCATATTTAGAGGTTTTGTATGGGTCAGGTTGCAGTGCTCAACCTATCAGAACATTTCATAACAATTGTCAGTGAAACTCCACGTACCTATGAATGGCGGACGTATATGTATGGTCACATTGATGCACGTAGCTGGTTGCCTCATTAGGGAGTTTAAGAAACGAGGACGGCACCTAGAACACCATTAGAAAATATAACTTCCTTTTTTCTGCCTCTTGCGTAATCACTCCAATTTGTTTAACTTGCATTGGAAAATGCTAGCGAACTCTCCAGGAACTAAGTTACTATGAACGACGTCAAAGTAAGGAAAAAGAGAGAAGATTTTGGCGTTCTCGTTGCCGTTGCCTTCCTCGTTTCTTAAACTCCCTATTACTCCCTATTATACCCGGTATGGAAAAACAAATTTGGCGACCCTGCCAGGACTTGTGTGGAAGGAAGAATGGAACTCCGTGTGAACCGATTGTGGCGACCAATGGTGTTAGTTTGGTGAATTTTATCTGTTTTGCGCTCAAGTACGTGCTTTGTGTCCGCCGGCCATTACTGCTGGTGAAAATAACAACCTGGATTACCAGTACCTGTGAAGATATTTCCGAAATACTTGAAATGGCAGAGGAACTGCAATTAGAAATTCAGCCCCTAGTTTTTGCGATAAACTGGGAATCGCTGATACGGATGGTAAAATCTTCAACGTCGAACACCAAAGCCAGTCCAAACTGATCGTAGCGAAGCACGTTGCCCAAAGAGTGGAAGAGGAAATTACAAGGTTGAAGGAGGCGGAAATCGTGCCGCATCTTACAGACGTGAGAAAGTAACTGAACGAGAATCCTCCCTCTGGCATGAAGGACAAAGGTAAGGGTGGAAAAGCAGCCGTCTTAGTGATTCAAAACTTACTACCACAGCGAGCGAAGATTCTTCTCATAAACTGTTGGCAACCAGTGCGTTACGTATACAGGTTAAGATCAATGGACAGATTGGGGAACCCAATCAGAAAGACAAAATTAGTCTCTCGTTACTAACACGTCAGATTCAGATAGGGTTATTCAGAAATTGTTGATGGTGTCATCCGACGTGCAATCACACCCGGATTATTCCTTAGAAATTACCTTGAAACTTGAGAAGAGAATTCTGCGCAGCCATTACGGTGTTAAAAGTACATCGGAGCTATATTAAATCCTAGCATCTCTGTGTCAGAGCCCAAAGAATCACCCCAAGCAAATTTTGATGAAAGCCCTGGATCTGAGGCAACAAATTCTATTTGCATTGAGTGATGAAAGCGATGGCACATATTTACAGTATCACCCTGAGCAGCGTCTTTTTCTTCCGGTTCTGTGGTTCATTTCTGAAATACCCGACTGTCACTGATGACGTTTTAATGTAGCATATGGGTGTGGCTGTATCAGCAGAAAAGGAGAGAGATAAAGAGCTACGGAACGACAAACCTAAATGCCACATAGTGGCAGCTGCATCAGTGTTAGATCCACCCAGGGCAGTAACAGTGGTCAAGAGGAAATTATAGCCCCTTTCTTAGTTACTTCAGAGATTTTAGACGGTTCACTCACGATTCTAGGGTACAATGCCATTGAGGAGTTAGTGCGCAATGATAAAAAAACCCAATCCCCACAGTCTACAAGAGCTTTCCTGGAAAGGACAAGGCAAAGCCAGATGCCCTTGTAAACTTAACTCAAAGTAAGAATTCATAACATATTTGCAGACTGAAAACTAGAAGGAAAGATATAGTTGTCCCCAAGAGCCAGACAGTTACTGTCGATTGCCGTGCTAACACAGGTCCTGTGGAAAAGCTAAGACCAGTGTTATTTGTGCCAGACACACCTGTATAGTGGCTTGATGGTTTGGAAGTAAATGAGACTTTGTTAAACATGAAACCTGGAAATATGTCTAAGGTGAAAGTTGCATTACATAATGGAACAGACCATAACATTGTTCTTAGGAACCGCACAACACTCGGGTTTTCCCCATGCGGTTAAAACAGTCACAACAGCAGAAGTAAGTAGTGTAGTAAATACCAGTTTTGGTGCTTTTTTCAAATTTTTGTTTTTTCATTTTGAAAATGCGCTAAAAACGTTATTTAATTTCAAACCCATGCCTCAACCTGGAAAATAATTGTTTTATATTAAATTTAATAATTCCAATTCTTCTCTTATTATTTTGTTATGTTCTATTTTATAATGACCAAAAGCATATGATGTTTTTCCATTATCACGAATAAATCTTTTATCATCAAAACAACTAAGAGATACTTTATTTAATTCATAACTTCCTAATTCATGATTTCCAGATCTTATAGTTTTCATTTTATGAAATATTTGTTTACCATTGAATAATATATCGTTACAATTTTCATGTTGAATATTTTTCTGAATTGTTTTTTTTTAATTCCTTTTGCTGTTTTTTCATTTTTCAAATTATCTTTCACAAATGAATGCATTTTAGATTTTAATCCTACAAATTCTATAATTGGAATTCCTGCAGTTTCATCTTTCATTTTACCAATTACTTTTTTATTTTCATAGAAATAATATTTATTTTCTGTTCAATAATCACTGTTATCAAATTTTTCTTTATTTTTAAAAAAGTCATTATAGCAATCTGTTGTTGTTATTTCATAACATAAACTAACAGTGTCTGTGAATAATAACTGAGCTCTGTTTTTATATAACCTTTTAATATAATTATAATGAAAATCATACATTAATGTTTTACTTAAATCAAGAATACACATACCCACGTACATAAGCCGGTCTGTTGAGTAGTAATGATTCTTTGATTTTGTGTACAGCTACTAGATTTTCATTAAATATTTTATTTGATACATACGTTGGTTTGCTTGTTAATTTAATCAATTGTTTTTCATTAGTTACGAGTCTCACATCAACTCGTTTACGTAAGTTTTTCATTGGTTTTCCAAATACTGCATTATTCATTAATTTGAAAAAATCTTTTTCAAAACTATTTTGAGCATTTGTTCTTTTTTCTGTATTATAATCAATATTTTTTTTAACCAAAGACTTTGAGTTAATTCTAAGACTCTATGTTCTTTTTTTAGTTTGAGTCCTAAATCTAAATATGATTGGAAATTTTTGTAATGTAATACATATTTTGTTTTATTAGATACTGTACGAATTAATTTTTCTACTAATCCTGTATTGTTATTAAATTTATTTTGTACTTTTTTTACAATAATCAGATAACATATCTTGTGTTACTTTACTGCGCATGAATAGTCATTATATAGATTATGTCTACACCACTGAAGTAAGATTGATAGAGGATGCAGTACAGAGCAGTTATGAAAAGCCTGAGCAGCAGCCCTACCAAGGATCGCCCATTATTCCTCAGCAGCAAAGCATTGAAGGTTTAAATCGTCTCCCAGCAGTTGATTTGAGTAGCTTGAGCCAAGATCAGAGGACCCTAGCTGAAGTGATGTTGAGGGAAGAGTACGAGTCTTTTGCATTCAGCGAGGAAGAAATTGGCTGTATCCCTGATATTGAAAAGGAGATTACCTTCAAAGACCGCCAACCAGTTCAAAAGAAGTACACGTCGGTGCCAAGGCCACTTTATCCTGAGGTGAAACAGTATACTGAATACCTGCTGAATCAGAATTTTATAACTGAGTCAAAGTCCCCATATTCATCTCCTATACTTTGTATACGTAAAAAGAATGGCACACTAAGACTGTGCATTGACTATCAAGAATTGAATCGCAGGATAATTGCTGACTGACACCATATACCTCAAGTCCAAGAAAAGTTAGACTGTTTAGGACGAAACACTTTATTCAGTGTGCTTGATCAAAGAAAGGCATGCCATCAGGGGTTTGTGAGAAAAGAAAGCAGGGCAACGACAGCGTTTGTTACAGAGAATCCCGTTTGGATTAATGAATGCGCCCGCGAATTTCCAGAGGTTTATGGAACGGTGCCTTCACAGCGACGACTTCAGGTGGCACCGTAGATGAGGTCGCCGTCCCAAACCACTTTTTACTTTGCGAGGTGGGCATTTACAACGACGACTTCGGATACGATTCCGTTCTATCAGCACACATTACTTTAGGAAACATTTTTTGAAGTTTTAAACTTATATATACGAAAACTGGGTAAGCCTAACAGAATACCGAATTTTCTAGACACGGAATATAAATAAAGCTCAGGCTAAAGAAATAAACAGGCGAAAACCTAATTTATAATACTGGTCAATTGAACTAAAAAAATATGGAGAATTTGACCGAAGAAAGATCGGTTTGAATTCAAATTTTTATTCTTTTGAACGTTACCTGCCTGAATGATAAAACGGAAACAATATCTTTCTTTCTACTGTGCTGCTGCTTTGAACGTACGAACCCGTAAACTTGATTCAACTTATCTTCGTTGGACATCTTTTTCGCTTCGATAAAGAAAGAAATATTTACGGCTTGTGAGTGACACTGAAGGAAGCCAAAAACCCTTACATTGTTAATAAAAGTTATTTCTGGAGTACGACCTAAACAAGAAAAAAACAAAACAAAATAAAACTCGAGTCGTCCTGCTTCGAAGACGACTTCAAAACACTCATTTTCAAGTCGTCGCCTCCTTCAAGACGTCGCGTAAAATGACGTAACATCCGGTAGCGCAGGCGTATAGTATAGACTGTTTCCAGCCGGCGTCGCCTACGAAGTAATTAATCATAAGCTCTCTACTATCACTCCACTCCAGCAAGGTAGAGTTCTTGACCTTAAAGTGGGCAATAACTGACCAGTAACGTTTCGTTATTACTTGTACTACTTCCCCAAGTTCACTGTGTTCACTGACAATAATTCATTGAAATACATTCTGACATCGGCAAAATTAAATGCTATCAGTCTGCGATGGGTGAATGGACCTGCTGCCTTTCACTTTGATATCAGATACCGGCCAGGAAAAGTGAATGCAGATTCCGACACTGTCTCGCATGCAAATCAGCTTTGAGGAGTACATGAGAGTTTGCTCGGAAATGGTTAGTCAAGACATTTTGGATGCTGTAACTTCCTCTATGCACGAAGGTAATTCTGCCGAAACCGCCTGGTTGTCATCTCTCACAGTGACAACAGTCACGAGAGTATGCCAGTGCCTGAAACAACGCAAACCCGCTGTCCATGTTAATGTTCCACTTCAGCCTATCACCTCTACAGCGCCTTTTCCACTTGTCTCCATGGAATTTTTCATGTAGAACGTAACCAAGCTCTGGTGGATATACCACTACATACTAGCGATCATGGACCATTATACAAGGTTTGCCCAAGCATACGCCACGCGTAACAAGTCTGCTAAAACTGCTGCTGATAAGCTGTTCAATGACTTCATTATGAGATCTGGATTCCCGGGCACTATTCATCATGACCAAGCAGGAGAATATGAAAACAAGCTTTTCTACAACCTGGAGAAACTGAGCGGCGTCAAGCAATCACGAAAATGGTCATCGAGGCGCTAGGCAAGTCACCAAGCTACGGACTCCAGACGGAGGACCATCTGGCAGTAGATGAAGACGTGCATGGCTTAACCCCACGTCAACTTGAGGAATTCTGCCAGTCTACGAATGCTGAAATTATTGATGGCCACGGAACTGCACCAGAGTCAGCAGAACAGGACGTTAATCCTTTACCTGTTTGTGACCAGAACCTAGAGCAGGGAGCAGGAGTTAACTGTGAACCAGTGGTTACTCTAACTGATGATCATGCTTCGGAAGCAGGACCTCTGAGGCAGTCACAACGAACGACCAGACCTCGACTTAGGATGACTTATGATGCACTAGGACAACCATCCTTTCAACCTTGGGCCACAGCTGGCGTACAGGGCGTTTGTGCTTCACACCTACAGCGGATACCGCCATCCTATACAGTGCCTTGGCTGTTGCAGCTTGTGTGGCAACCTTGTTGCAATCGTTTTGTGTACATGCACCTTCCTGTGCAGTTTCAACCAATGACCTATTTGCTTTAATGTTACCAACTTGTCTGACGAATGAGAAAGGAACCGAGAACTTGAATACGGTAAAGCCCCGTTAAATTTGTTATAGGAGACTGATGAATATTCCTAAGGGTTGTAATTTGCTTTCATCGTTCTTCATTAGACCTAGTTTCAACAATAGTATGCAAGAGATCTAATCTCGCTTAATTAAGTGTTTTTTTTATTTTGGGAAAGCTCCTTGTATCAAGTTGGATATGTGTTTCATGACGCTGCAGCATCACACAAATACAGATTTTAATTGTTCAAAGGAATCCTTAAATCCATAAAAACAAAAGACGAATTGCAAGGCAGAGTTCGTTTCCACAGAATGAACATTTCATGTATTTGCTCGACCCCACTGGCACTTGTGTGCCATGAATACTGCCTAAGGTAAATAAAAGTAAGTTATTTTTATTTATTTTATAAACTTGCTAAACAGCTGCAGCTACCTACGGGATAACCACTTTTATTGTTAGTTGGAATATTCGCCATGGCGCTGTAAAAGGCCGTAACTTGAATGAAAACAGACAAAAAATCAAAACCATATATCAAGAACATGCCCCTAGTGTGATACCTGAATTATCTGGCGAAAACATCAGAAGTATCCGAGGAAAACTTTGAGAAATGAATCTCACGTCCTGTTATTTCCAAGACGCCGGCAAATCGCTCAAATCAACGTCGTCGACTTTGGTGCGACGCCGGCAAGTGCCCAATTAGGCATGCGCAGTGGGCATGTCACGCAATCTAACAGCGCCATCGTGCAAAAGTCGTCGATTCGTAAGCTCCCTATTATCTTACGACAAGACGTTGACGTGAGAACAATTTAGATCGTCTCACGTTCACACATTTTAAGTTATACTGACCCATTTTTCCAGTTTCTAAGGTATAGCACCTAACAAGCTCCCAGTGTCGGTCTTCCTCTCTACCAGCAGTAACCAAGTCACCAATCGATAAAAGTTGGGATAAATATTTGTTATGCTTCATGGTCGCTTTTGTTTTTAATTCACTGATTAGGGTCTGACAAACGCAAAGGCGCTAGCAAAAATGCACTCAGACGCGCTACGGGTATCAATGCATTGTGTAAGAAATACACTGTTTACGCTGGCGCTTGCAGAGAAAACACCGCTCGCAACCTAATATGCATTTGCTGAAAGCTTATTATTTGTAGAGTTCAATGTTAAAATTTAATGTTTTTTTAAAGAATGAGAACGCGGAACATCTAAAAAACTTTGGAGACCGACGGTAATTTTCGGACAAAGCAGAAATGAAATTCAAAACAGAAATGCGTTCATATTGCAAATTTAGACTAGCGGTGAATATTAAATAGTGTAACGTGGTGGCTGAAACAACGCATAATGAACAATAATAAAATTAGAAAATACATTTTAGTAAAATATTGATTCTAGTCTTTTAGATTAGAATCGTAAAAACGTGCTATTCATTTTACATTTTCCGACATAATCCACGTACTGTGATACCTAAGTAGACAAAAGTGGAGAAAAGAGGGGAGGAAAGATGAACCGTGGCGTAATTCATCAGAAAAGAAAATTCGAGGCGTTTTAGAACTTCTAATAACATTTCATTACATCGTTAAACTGTGCACGTGAGGCTGTCTGAAATATTCAAATTTATTTTAAGCGACACTCGCGGCATTTTGAGTATAATTTAAATAACTGTGAATAATTAATATCGTAAAAAGATTTTCTATCAACATTTTAATGCAGTTTAATCTGTAAGAAAGATATACTCACGTAGTAATAGAAAAATTCAGTTGATCGGAAAATTATAACGGTAATATCATGGGTGACAAATTACTCCTTAATTTTGGCATGAAATTTCAAAATTAATTTAATTTCACATGTGAAATTACAAAATTGCCATGACAATGTTTTGTGCCAAGACGGCGCTCCAGGTTCAAATATGTTATGGATGTGCTTACGATCTTTTAAGGTGTACATTTTCGCTTGATTTTCCTCTAGCCCAGTTTGCTTTGGCCAGTTTGCTTTTGGCTAGACGGCTTTTGACACTTTAATAAAGTTTCTATCTATTTATCTATCTAACAAACTTTTAGCGACAATTTGTACTTCAAAACTTGTTAACACGAAGACAGATACACAAATGGCCGCGATCGGATTTTAGGCGCATTTTACACGGGTACCGTTTTCAGTTTATTCATGACGAATTATAGCGAATCGTGCAAGGAAGATTTGACAGTTGACTTAACGTTGAAACATTTTGTAAACAGCAAGAAGTATTTCAAAGGGATTTTTGTCGAAAAATTTCAAAGATTGTGAACTTTAGCCAAAAGTATGCTTTAAACATTTCAATGCGTGGAGTTCTTGATACAATGAACAAGTAAAAAACCCACGATTGTGAGCGCAATTTGTCACCGATGATATTAAAAGGTAATCAAATGGTATACTCGTGAAATTATGGAATAATTTCACTTACGTTTTGTCCAAATTCTAATGATTATTAATTAATAATACTTATTCTTTGGCCTCCATTAATTTCGGAGTGTCTCACAATAATAAATTTTTGTCTGATTTTTTGACACAACTAACCTTAATTCAATAAACTGAATAGAAACGGATTTTGTTGCAGTGTTTCGTGTTCGTTTGGTGGGGTAATTGGCCAAATGATTCGTCCCAAGAAGAAGTCTTCCAAGCTTTTTATCATGTTAACATTTTTGACCATTTTTCACAGTGACAGCATTCAATTGCAGGGATCCCCACTTATTGTGAAAAAAAAAATACATTACCAGAAATGGAAATTACTTTCGCAAGACAATAGTGGTTGGCTTCGCAGCAAAACATCCAAGCCTGACGGACAAAGACTTATGAACTAAACTGAGTTAGATGTGTTTTAACCATTTTAGGGTCGCTCCTCGGCTCCCGCTCTTTAGAAGCTTATTTGGAGAGAATGCTTTCAAAGTGCATCGTTGCTATGCAAACTTGCCTCAAGCAAAGTGGTTCACCGGCCGACCATGTGGAATTGATGAAACTGGAACCCATCCATCGACTATGGCTACCGGTAACCATGGTATCAGTGCTGCGCATGTCTTAGCAAGCAATAGGAGTTGAGGAGAGTCCACCAGTAGTAATGAATGTTAACGGGCTGCAGCTAAAACGACTTTGAAGAAGCTTTGTTTTCCAACAAAGGTATGTCAAAGTCATAGCTCACTTGCTCAATTTCAGTTCACAAGTAGAAACGAGTTGGATTCGAGTTTGAGACGATTTCGCATAGTTACTCTTCTGTTTTGTCTGCCCCTTTAAAGGTTGCGTGGCGCTTTTTGAATAAATTAAACCTAAGTGGTCAACACTGGGGGATTTTTAAAGAAATCTTCCCCATTTTCCGATTATACATGATTAGGAATTGACTGAGATTACATACAAAGTTAGGCCGACCGGAGACCAGGCAACTTTGTGCTCAATTAATTTTAAACCAGCAACTGAATGTAAAAGGGGACTGCGTAGTTGTTCTGCTTAACAATTAGAATATGAGCTCGAGATTTCTATGGAACTGCCTCTCATTAAAAAAGGGTCCTTGCAAACTCGTGAGTAAGTAAGTAAGTAAGTAAGTAAGTAAGTAAGTAATTTTACTTAACCACATATCGCATATGAGCGAAAGCTCTTTTAAATGCAAATGTGACATAAAAATTACAATCAAGAGCCATAATCGGACAGAGATGGAGTCTCCCGGTATAGCCTTTGGATATCTTAATTTCAAAAAATCTATTTTTAAAAACTAGTGCGGACGCAACAGGAAACAATTTTCCGTTAGACCTCCCTCGCGAAAAAAAAAACCTGGCGGACGGAACGCGGACAATTGTTTGCCTGTCATTCACTGTCGGTGCATTATCCTTTTCGTTCTTTCATTTGTTCGGTCGCCTAATCGCTTGGTTGTTCGGTCCTTCATTGTTGTAGTCATCGGTTCTCCAGCCGTTAGTTTGCTCGGTTGTTCCATCCATATTTTAGTCGTTTTGGGTTCGTGTGGTTTGTTGGTGATTTATATCACTGGTTGTTGTACGATCAACGTTTATGAAGTTATCCAGAGTATTACAAGCTGTATTTAAACATTGCGAGCAAAACCTCTTGATGCTTAAATAGTTTAAGGCCGCAGTACTATAGAGAAAGACTATCTTTCTCTTAAGTTCTTATTACATAAAAAAGAAAGCTACAGTTCAACAGTGGACACGCCGATATTCAAGCTATGCAATGCAATGACAACAGAGTGCCTGAGAGCTAAAAGCGATAGATCATTCTGGGTACCCATTACAGAGCAAAAACTTAAAATTAGTCAAAATAGAAAAACATACCGTTTCTGTTTTCAAACACATTAATCCCTCACAACAGAAGCTGGTAGAAAACAAGTAAAAGTGTGCAAAGTCGAGTGTGCCATGTCAACGTAACACCACATTTAAAGTGTCTTTTCAAGATAAACCTCCACAAACCTTACAGACTAATTACAGTGTGCTTAAGCCTACATATAATTATACAAAACCATTACACGAGCTCACCCATAAATTTCACACAAAAAGTCATAAAATAAACAGATATATCACAATAATAATATAATATCATAATCATATCATAATCATAATAATGTGTGTGGCCAATTGGTACAAATGCATTTTTATGTACACAGAGTCACTTTGGGGTTGCTACAATAAATTTCCAATGCTAACTGATTTTCATTCATTTCCAAAAAAGGTAACAGTGCATAAATAATTATTGCAGTCAAAACAGCCGGAGCATTCTACCATCAAATTGAAAGAAGCAATGACATTTTGTGAGGTGGTGGAAAAATTAATATCTTTATTGAAAAGTCCAAGTTATATAGATTAAACTTCATCAGTGATTATTTTATACCTTGATCATGATATAATACAAGATTCAAGTAGCAAATATGTTCCTGTTTTGCTCGCTTGTACATAAGACTAACAACCACTTGGTATATACCAAGATAGTACAAGGCATATTCTTCATGCATGCTACTGATGCTCCTCTATTTTTGTCAAAAATAGTCGCATATGTAATAAAATGCAGGATGTTTGTGAAGACTTATTACTGGTTTAAGAGAAAGATACTAATATCACGATATCAATGTTTGTATCATGAAAAACAATATTTTGTGGCGTATTATTGCTAATACATTGCAGCCCTCTCTTCCCGGCATTACAGGCAGTGGAAAAAAATTTACTAGTCATTAAATATCCTATATTTATCTCTTTTGAAGAAAACTCTTGAGGACAGGATTCTCATAAAGTTTAGAAGTCACTAAGATTCAACAAAAAAGCAGTGTACGTATGTAATTCAGTCCAATTAAGTTAATCAGTTCTGCCGAGGGTTGTCCAATACACTCAACTAGACTCTAGTTGTGTATGGTTGTGTTCTATTGGAAAAGCGGAAGTCTAGTGGCGACCTTGGAAAAGTGTTCCATTGGAGTCTACTGGATCCATTGGTCACGAGTAGATTCTACTGGAGTAACCGATTTTCTAGTTGCGAGAAACTTAGAAATACTTCTTAATCATGTCGGGTGGGAGGCCGTGTAAAACTGTTCCATTGGATTCCACTGGATCCATTGGTCACGAGTAGATTCTACTGGAGTATCCGATTTTCTAGTCGTGAGAGACTTAGAAGTACTTCCTAATCATGTCGGGTGGGAGGCCGTGTAAAACTGTTCCATTGGAGTCCATTGGATTCATTGGTAACGGGTAGATTCTATTAGAGTATCCGAGTTTCTAGTCGTGAGAGACTTTGAAATATTTCTTAATGTTGGTGGGTGGGAGGCCGAGAAAAAGCTGTTCCATTGGAGTCCACTGGATCCATTGGTCACGAGGAGATTCTATTGGAGTAATCGAATTTCTAGTCGTGAGAGACTTTGGAATATTTCTTAATCTTGGTGGGTGGGAGGCCGGGAAAAAACTGTTCCATTGGAGTCCTCTGGATCCATTGGTCAGGAGTAGATTCTATTCGAGTAACCGAATTTCTAGTCGTGAGAAACTTCGAAATATTTCTTAATCTTGTCGGGTTGGAGATCGTGATAAACTGTTCCATTGGAGTCCATTGGATCCATTGGTGACGAGTAGATTCTATTGGAGGGTGGTGTTGTTGAAATTTAGTCAACTTTTGTCCAATTATAAATATGAATTAATGTGTACGTTGAAAATCAACAAAAAACCCGAAAGTTAAAGGTAATGTGTGATTGTCATCCAAGGCATAACACGGTGGTCTTTTGCAATAAAACCCAGGAAAATATATCAAAGGGTTGACATTGATTAGGATGCCGGGTTTATATATTAATGTCGCGTTACTTTAATGGAAGTGGTTTGATAGACTCTCGGTAACTCCAGTGGATTCGATGCGACTCCAGTGGACTCCAATGGACTCCATTGGACGATTTTTCAAACCTCCCCAAAGTTATATTGTTTCGACTTCCGGTCTCATTTCACGACTAAACTTCCGGTAACTCCAGTGGACTGGACTCCAGTTGACAATAGTTTTGAACTTCCGGTTTTGTTTAACGACTAGACTTCGAATAACTCCAGTGGACTCTTAGATTTGACAACTAGAGTCCAGTTGAGGGTATTGGACATGGATGGTTCTGCCTGCAAGGTCTGATATCATTTACACTTTTTCTTCACCCAATTTCAAGCCCTGTACTTACAGGTTATTGAGATACTATTTTTCATAAACTTGGCACAAATATCAAGATTGTCATTGCTTTTAAAGGCTTACTGCATTTGCTGCAGGGCCTTGAAAGTTGCATCATTTCTTCTAATCTGACGTCTTCCCTTTTCCAAGAGCCTGATCAGAACAATCTAGGCAGAACGCGAACATCAACAATGCAGTACTCTTTTTCTCCCAACCTAGCACGTGGTTGCTACCTTCTCAACGAATGCAAATACCACTCCCCGTCACACACTTGAACACACTTGAACACTCCATTTAACTGAGACAAGGAGTCAACACAAGAATTCCAACTCCACGAGGTTTTGCCATATCTCAACCTTTGTTAAAGCCTGAATACACTGCAAATCGTATTTTAACCTGATTCGGCGAAAGGTTTTCAAACTCACAGAACTCGCTGCAATCTTCCGTGGTCCAAACGAGAGCTTTGCTTACATTTCACAAGCCTGATGTAAAATAATTTGTTTGTGCACGAAATCCGGTTATCCGCAGTTCTTCTTCCTCACAAAAGGCTGAAAAAACATTTTGAAAGCAAGCTACGTTTACTTTGCCGTTGCGGCCACCATCTTTGGCATCTTTTCAACAATGCCCGACTAGCTCCCAAGCCTCGCGCACACGGAAACGACTCTACCAGAAGACCGGAAATTGCTTGGGAATGCTTGTTTCTAAGATATCCCATACCCCATTACAAGACTCCCTCTCTGTCCTATTATGGTTCTTGTTACAATGTAATAATTTACATACTCTGCAGATAATAAAATATATATATTTAGGTAAGCCTAAAAGCGGAGCTCCACAATTATTTCCTCAATATTAGCATTTACAGATAAACTAATATGGCAATGCCACAGGACTTGAGCCATG
>OX419335.1:10474567-10499567 GCA_948470475.1 Galaxea fascicularis | reverse complement strand
ACACATTCTACTTTTTTTAACTTGTAAATATATTAGGAAAAAGGCAAAATAAACAAATAATTAATTAATTAATTAATTAACCTGTATTAATATACCTTAGTTCAAATTTACATACCCTTTTGGCTGACTTACATAACCTAGGGCGAATACTTGTATTTATGAATGGGCTTATTCGTTAACCGGCGTTGAGACGTTGGTATGTCCTTCCAACACAACGCAGCTATAATTGAAATGTGGTTCGCTGGCAGCACGACAAAACAACAGAGCTGGTTCATTATTTATGAATAGCATGTATGAATAGCTCACACAGGCAAGAGGCTACTCACTCTGACCAGACAATTTTGTCATGCAGTGATCACTGAAACAACGGTGAAGCCACCTTTCGCGCCTTAGGACTGATTCCTGATTACTTGCTTACTCAAACGCCAAATGTCTTTGTTGATGGCAAACCAAAGACGGATATCCTTTGGAGCACACTACTGAACTGATCTTGAGCGAGAATGTCTTTTTTATTATAGGAAGAAACAACAACGAACATCATTTGTAACTGGCCATGGCTGACTCACAGAGAGAGTAAGCCTCTCGACACTGTCAAAATGAAAGCTCATTCAGTTGTTGTTTCTTTTTTTTTTTTCTCTTTGATAGATGCAGAAGTGGTTTTTCTTGCCTGAGGAAAAGGTAATGGCTGAATTAGTAGTTGGAGAACTATTTACTTTTAAAACTTAAAATTCTGGTGACCTCATGCGAAAGACAATAAAATGACAATCAATAAAATTCGCTTTAAATATTAAGTAGAACACCTATTGCAACCAATATGGGTTTTAATAATTATGTTTTTTTTTGTTTGCTAACTCAACAGGGTAGTATTATCTCGGCCCGCTTAAGCTTCCTGTTTTCTAGACAACCCTCAGTTGCCGACTAAATTGTCGTAAAGTTCGCATGATCCTTAGTTCTCTGCTTAAAGCAACTTTTGGTTTTACTGGTTGCAGGAGACAAGATGGAAAAGATGCCAAAGGCTCATAGCTGGCGAAAATGGACGTACGTTTCACAGATTAAATGATTTAAAAATCTCCGAAATTTACAAGCCAAATCAGGATTGCGGCCTTGTCTTAAAAAATCGTTTTGGTCATCCTCGTCCGACAAACGAAGAGAAGAGGATGCCAATCGCCTACGGGTTCACCATATATGATGGCGCACGTCTCTTTGAGCGACTTCTACAAGCTGTCTACATGCCTCACAACATTTACTGTATCCATATCGACAAGAAATCATCCAAGAACTTTCGCAAAGCCATACAGGCCATCACGCGCTGTTTACCAAACGTGTTTATCTCAAAAAGTAGTATTGACGTAATTTGGGGACATTTTACTTTGGTTGAGGCACAAATGAGCTGTATGGAGGAGCTTTTACACTCAAAGGTTAAGTGGAAATACTACATTAGTTTGGTTGGACAAGATTTTCCGCTTTACGATAACAAGCAAATTGTAAAAGCGTTGAAAAGTCTCAACAACTCTAACAACATAGATAGTTATCCGATGCCAACGATTCGAGAAAGACGAACAAAGTTCGCTTTCACTTTCGAGAAAGGGCAATTAATTCAAGGTGAACCAAAGTCACCACCACCTCATAATATTTCAATTTATAAGGGATCAACACACATTATCGCAATAAGAGAATTTGTGCAGTTTGTGCTTTACAGCACCATAGGAAAAGAATTTACTGAATTCTTAAAAGACACATTAATCCCAGACGAAACAATTTATTCATCGCTACATCAACTCTCACTAGCGCCGGGTGGTATCCAAGGCGAGCAGCCATTGTGGATAGCACGCGCCATAAGTAAGGTCCAGGAGCAATTGTTTCACAATTGCTATGGGTTTAAAGTACGAGGATTGTGTTGGATAACTTTTGAAGACCTACAGTGGGCATTAGGAGAGGAGGAGAAAGAGAAGCTGTTTGTTCATAAACTACCATTTGATGTCAGCGAGGATTTAATAGAATGTCTCCTTGTTGCACGGCAAGGAAGAGAATACGCTACCCCTTTGTGGAAACAGGACGAAATAATTAACTTTGAATAGCTGAAATACATTTCCCTGCCCTGTATACATACCGTTACCTTTTTCAGATCTACCAGTAATAATTTTGATGAAGTAAGCTTTATTAACTGGGTGTAATTTTGTTACCCAAGTTAAGCAATGTAGTCTATTAAATAAGTCCTTCTGGCATATATTAAAAAAAATTAAACTGGGTGAGATAAAAAGGTATTTTGCGCTGGTTTAGGGTGACCACACAACTTTTATAAAATAAAGATAAAAAAATGCAAAAAGAAAGTGTAATTGATAATGACAACCATAGTTATGGTGGTAATGATGATGATGATGATGATTGCAGCTATCGCGGTATTCAAGTCCTGGATTTTTTTTCATGCTTCTTTACACAATTGCATAATTTGCGTTCACAACTGCAAAAATCATCATTCACTTGATTTCATTTCCAGAGTTCATATATGATGCATTTCATATACATCATTCACCGCCATATTGCGGTCTTGTTGTAAACTTCGTAAAGTCGCTCGTTCGAGACTGAAATTTGTTTTTCATATAGATAGTCTAGAGTCGTTTCTAATTCAGTGTCCAAAGTTACGTTTGGTTTAAAGTGCTTTGATTTTGCAGCATTACAACTTCCTTCGCAAAACTTGCACCACTTTCTTGCTACATGGCAAGTGAGGTGAGGTAAAGCCAGTGTAATTTTAATTGTTGGTTCTACGGCACCCAATTGAAAATCGCCTTATCAAGTTTATTATTTAATAAATTCTGCAATCGTTGTCTGTTTGTAAATACGCACTCTTAAGATTTTATCACTGGCTTGACATTTCATTCATTTAGTGACTCTCGATATTCATAAATTTTGTGAAATGAAGATTGATATCCAGGACGTAACGATGTAGCCTTGTTTAAATCACAAAGTAAATGGTTACCTCGGCGTTGTTAGAGTGCTGAGAAACTCGTGCTCTTCCAAAGGTGTTTTCCGCCGTCAATTAGAAAATAGGTAATTTCCAAAACGAACCTTGTTTGTTTAGGGCGCACTATGGCTCACACCTTCGCAACAGAACGCGCATACTAATCAGTTCTGCTTGCCTCATTAAAATCTAGCTTAGCCACGCGACCTAACACCTTTTGAGTTCTTTGTTCCCAGCTGAACCATTTACAGCTAAATTTCACTTACTTTTTCAACTTTAAACTAAAATCTGTTTCGACAGATTACTTTCAGACTAGCGATTTGAATTCTACTATCAGAATTCAGCCTTCAAGATATTTTAAGTTTTACAAATTTTTGCGCGGACAGTTGGACTCAGCTTTACTTTAATTCTTTTAATTTTCCGACTTTCATCACCTGGAAACACCTACTTTTTGCATATGAATGCTATTTATCTTTGTAAAAACCAATTAACTTAATCGCTTAGCATAAGTAGACCCTGCTCTGTAAGTTTAGACACTTTCTAGTGAGACTGGTCGCAGTTGTGCTATCACTCTCGACGAAGCCAGTTATTTAAAAATAAAGCCGTCAACGACCAAATCCTGTTGCGTGTCTGTTGCACAAAATCTGTCCCGTAACATATTTATCACCACGTAAGATCGACGCTGCGACGATCATAGGACAAAATACCAAGGGGCAATGAATTTGTACTCGTCATTCAACGGGACGATCAATTTAATCACTGGTTTTGTTCTATATAGCAAATATGATACATACCTGGGCTGAAATGTATTACACGGCATCGAAATGACAACTGAAAAGTTTGTTGTATCTACTTTTGAATTGTTTCAATTATATTTTAAAAGTAATTAGTATTGTCACTATTTTTCGTCTCGTGTAACTTGTGTAGGGTTAAACTGCAAATTATTAATGTGGAGTAGAAATAAAGGAAAGAGGATCCATTGTAAAAGAGCGATTTTATCGTTCTGGGGCGGGTTCCTGAAAAGTGTAATAACTCTACTTCAGGGATAAATGTGCCTTATTCCAGGGATAAATAACTAAATAAGGCACATTTATTCCTGGAATAGAGTTATTACACCTTTCAGGAACTGGCCCCTTGTCGGATACAATTAGTTTGAGAATTTCATCTAGATTTGCCATTTTTGACGGATTGCACCTCATTCACTTGTGGGACGGAGATAAAAACTGATAACTACTATGCATCAGACTGAGGCGTTGTATGTAGAGTGAATACATACTATAGTTGTGCAATGCTTTTGGGCGGTGTACCATGGAATGTCCCACTTGCCACTTGATTCATTGATTCAACGTAGCGCGCCGGGTTCTACCCTGGGTGCCAGACGTCTTTTTGCTGACCAGCGGCGAGGAGCGTCAGAGCGAATAGTGCTGGTCGGCAAGAGACCTCTGGCTCAGGCCGTTAAGTCTTTTGAGAGCGCCGATCCAATCACGTTGCCATTTATTTCTCCAGAGTCGACTGGGAATCTGATTGGTCGATTGAAAAAACGTTTTTTAAAAGGGCTGCCACTGGTTAAGTTTACGATGATCTTGGCTGAACCGGTTTTACCGCAATACTACGAGAAGACGATTTACACGAATCTTTTAAGAAAACAAAAGTGGCCGACGCGGGCGTTCTGCTTTTCGAAATAGCAAGCGCTTTGAAATGAACAGTTGATTCAAAGTTTCCGGAATTCGATCACTAGAAACGGTAGCAGGTCCTTTCCATTGTACAGTTTCTCATGCGAAAAGATCTTTCCGCAGCAGTTTGCCTATTGGCTTTGGAAAGTCGGTGACCTTTTAAGCGATTCCCAGCATTCGTTCCATGTTGGCTGCTCGTGGTTTGGACTACCCTGGAAAACCCATCATTGTTGTCATTTGTTCGTTGGTTTCACTCATCAACTCCCACATACAAGAACTCACAGGTTTGCCACTTCTATCTCGATTCTATTGACCGATTTAGCTTCTTGTTTGTTTTCAGAGGGGCAACACAATGGTTAGCCTGCGTAGCTTGGCGGTTTTGTTGGAGTAAAACGCGCGTAAACAAAAGCGGCGAAGCCACGAGAGGCGAAAACCACTTTTTCTCCTAATGCAAGGCCTCTCGCGGCTTCGCCACCTGTGTTTTAAACGTGTTTTACCCCAACAAAACCGCCAAGCTACGCAGGCTACACAATGGTTTAGAGGCGTAAATATAATGATGATGATAGTAATTGACAGTCATGTGCTTAACTGCCGCATGCTATGTATTTTGATACCAAAGGTCATTTCTGGGTTTAAATTCAGCATTCATCGCCTGAGTTTGCTTTGACCCTTGTTTGTTTCTGTTTAGCGACTGTGGTCCTTTTTAGGCCGTCTGAAGTATTTTGTCTAGCTTTGTTTTGGTGACAGTACAGCCTCTCTCTTGCTAACTTTGAATAGATAGGAATTTGAGCCGCGTAATAATCTTATCTATAAGTGTTTGTATCACACGAAACATGACACGGATATTTTACTCCACGTAGGTAAAACCGGTTTGCTTTGTTTCTAAAATAAGCTCTGACTCCGAATGTCAATCAAAGGAAATTGGCGTCGATATGGAAATGTGGTTGTTATCCGTTGGTACTAGAGGTTTTTTCTCGCCCCTTCGCGACCCGCTTTTGCGGCTTCGCAGCTCAATTCTGTCGCCACCAACGAGAAAAAAACCTCTGGCACCCAAGGTAGCCGGCCTTGTGCAAATCTTGAAACTGCATCTCATTAAAAAAGGGTCCTTACACACTTGTGAGTACGACTCGCTTAAGTGGTAAAACTGCATCTCATTAAGTAAGGGTGTTACTTTAATGATTTCATTTATTGTATACGAAGAACAAAACGGACAAAAGTACTTAAAGGATATTAGCAAATGATACATGCATGTATGACTCGCAGTCTAAATACATGCCATTCATTGGTAAATTAGGGAACAAATATAAATAGAAAGAGTGAACAAGGCAACAATACATGTATGCTGACCTTGTTTTAAACGGACACGCCAATCTTTACCTAAGTAAGGAACTAAACAGTGGCGAAAGTGAACAACCAACAAAAACACAGGACTACCAAGACCTTTTGGCAAACGGGGATGGTGCAGTTTCAAATGATACAACCATAAATTTCTATCACGAATCCCTTTACTTCTGTTTATTAACATTTCCTCATTCACCTGCAGGACAAACGACCATGGCTTTGTCAAAAGTAAGAAAAGTCTTCTTGTTGTGTTGTGTCTCGGCTATCACCACTTTTATCCTTGTCAAGCAGTACGACTTCCTTTCTACGGTGCAAAGTCTGAAGACGTCAGAAATCGAAGTAAGCTATTCCCAATAAATCAGATGTCAACGATGGCAATGATAATTACTGTAGAGGTTGTTTGGTTTCTTATAAATGCAGAATGTTAGTGGAACTGGCAAACTAGCAAATTTAAACTGATGTTTTACAAATTGTTACCTAAAACACAGCAAAACCTGTATTAATATACCCTTGTTCCAATTTATATACCCTTTTGGCTGTCTTACATAACCTTGGGCGAACGCTTGTATTTATGAATGGACTTATTCCCGGAGTTAACCGGAATTGAGTCGTTCGTATGTCCTTCCAACACAAGGCAGCTATAATTGAAATGTGGTTCGCTGGCAGCACGACAAAACAACAGAGCTGGTTCATCACGCGCATAGCTGACACAGGCAAGAGGCTACTCACTCTAACCAGACAATTTTGTCATGTAGTGGTCACTGAAACAACGGTGAAGCCACCTTTCACGCCTTAGAACAGATTCTTGATTGATTGCTTGCTTACTCAAACGCCTTATTGATGGCATACCAAAGACGGATATTCTTTTGGAGCACACTACTGAACTGATCTTGAGCGAGAGAGTCTTTTTTTTTATTATAGGAAGAAGAACAACGAACATTATTTGTAACTGGCTGAGTCTCTCGACGCTGTCAATATCAAAGCTCATTGACGTTATTTTTTCTTCTCTTTGACAGATGCAGAAGTGGTTTTTCTTGCCTGAGGAAAAGGTAATGGCTGAATTAGTAATTGGCCATCGGGAGAAATGGTGCGACATTTGCGCATATCAATGAGCTATTGCAGCGGACTATTCAAGCATAAATGCGCGATAAAAAGCGTCACATTAGTCAAGAAAATGGATGGTCTGAGGGTAGCAGACTGACTAAAATCGTCTTTTCGGCAAGTAAAAATGCGATTTCTTCAACATGATAAAGCGGATTCTTATACTTAGAGGGTTAATCTATCACCGTGGCCTAGTTTTAAGTCAAATAAACGAGATTAAGGTGTAAACTTCTTACTTTGAAAATCGGGCTTTTTGCGGTATCGGCAGTTTAGAAAACGATCCTTATCAGAGTTACACAACGATTTTCTTCCAAACTAAGGACAAATCTTCAGATGATAGAGCAGATTATTTAATACACATGTATTATCTACTCGTTCATAGCTTTTTCTTGAAATTTAGAGCAGAATAAGTTGTAGACTTTTGCGTTTAAAAATATACGGCTTAAACTTGGCCCGAGCTCGAAGTCAAGCCATTGTCTTTGCGAAAACAATGGTTGCCATGAAGATAGAATACTATTGAAGAAAACCAGTCATCTGTAGCAGCCTAATAAACATGTTAATGAACTGCTGACAATGCAGAAAACCAGTCGCGCGCGAAATTTAAGGTCGCTTGGCAATCACGGCTTGCGGTCGCTAATCAACAAAACTGTTTCGAAGATGTCTGATGTAATGGTAAATGACTTGAATCAGGAACTCTTTTCAGAGCTCACAGAACCCCTGGTCCAACCTTCACTTGTGCATGTAGTTGCACCGTTTGTAAACGGAAACCATCCAAATTATTGTGTTCCGGCAAATTAACGGGAAAGTTTTATGGGAATGGAGGATTATGGTGGCAGCTTGAAGAAACTATTCGCCGTTCATCAGAGCAACCTTCTTGCAAATGGCTATCAACTTGAGGAGTCCGCGTTTGACCAGGTCTCTCTTTTACTGAACACTAAAACAACAACTTTCGTAGCTAAAATCAAAGAATCGAAGAGAGGAATGGAAAGCGGAGGAATAAGAAGAAAGCCGAAACTTGGACAAAAATGACCAAATACTCCGCCGAAATTTCGCATTTGCCTTAAGACATAGTAAATGAACTGAGTCAAAAAGCCGACCACTTAAACGAAACGCTTGCGAGAACGACTGTGTTTTAAAATCCCAAACCCTCGCTCGTGCATTAAGGCATTTTTGTGCTATATAGGACGTGCATTTACTCTTTGACTTCACAATCGTTGTAATTCCTCGCTCGCATAAAGGTGGTTGATACGTTTAAAGAACGAGCATTTTTGCTTTGTTGCGCGATCGCAACATAGTAGTACCTTGTCCTTCTAATTGCAAATAAATAAACAAGAATATTTTGTTATGTTCCGTTACTGAACGAAATGAATCCAAACGTATGCATTAAATAATTAAACTAACAAACCTTACAACTGTTTGTTTTGTTTACAGGTATTGCGCGCAAATGTATGATGTTAGTAAACAAAAGAGAAAACAATAGTAGGCAGTTTACATTGTTTGTATTTTCCACCTAATGAGCATTGCCCCGCGATTATACCAACAAGTGAAATACGTACTTCTGGCGCGTCTCTGAATAATAACGAGCAATATGACAGTTCTGGTAGGTTTCTTGAACTGTAAGTAAATCTCGCGAGAACAATAGCCATTTCTCCCGATGAGAACTGTTTTCTTTTAAAACTTAAAATTCTGGCCACCTCATGCGACAGTCAATAAACGACAATCAATAAAATTCGCTTGAAGATTAAATAGAACACCTATTGCAACTAATATGGGCTTAAATAATTATGTTTGGTTGTTTGCTAGCTCAATAGGGTAGTATTATTTCGGCCCGCTTAAGCTTACTATTTTCGAGGCAATCCTCAGTTGCCACTAAATTGACGTAAAGTTCGCATGATCGTTAGTTCTCTGCTTGAAGCAACTTTTGGTTTTACTGGTTGCAGGAGACAAAATGGAAAAGATGCCAAAGGCTCATAGCTGGCGAAAATGGACTAAGACGTACGTTTCACAAATTGAATGATTTAAAAATCTCCGACATTTACAAGCCAAATCAGGATTGCAGCCTTGTCTTGAAGAATCGTTTTGGTCATCCTCGTGCGACAAACGAAGAGAAGAGGATGCCAATCGCCTACGGGTTCACCATATATGATGGCGCACGTCTCTTTGAGCGACTTCTGCAAGCTGTCTACATGCCTCACAACATTTACTGTATCCATATCGACAAGAAATCAACCGAGGTCTTTCGCAAAGCCATACAGGCCATCACACGCTGTTTACCAAACGTGTTCATCTCAAAAAGTAGCATTGACGTAATTTGGGGACATTTTACTTTGGTTGAGGCACAAATGAGCTGCATGGACGAACTTTTACAGTCAAAGGTTAAGTGGAAATACTACATTAGTTTGATTGGACAAGATTTTCCGCTTTACGATAACAAGCAAATTGTAAAAGCGTTGATAAGCCTTAACAACTCTAACAACATAGATAGTTATCCGATGCCAACGATTCGAGAGAGACGAACAAAGTTTGTTTTCACTTTCGAGGATGGGCAACCATTTAAAGGTGAACCAAAGTCACCACCACCTCATAATATTTCAATTTATAAGGGATCAACACACATTATCGCAATAAGAGAATTTGTGCAGTTTGTGCTTTACAGCACCATAGGAAAAGAATTTACTGAATTCTTAAAAGACACATTAATCCCAGACGAAACAATTTATTCATCGCTACATCAACTCTCACTAGCGCCGGGTGGTATCCAAGGCGAGCAGCCATTGTGGATAGCACGCGCCATAAGTAAGGTTCAGGAAAGATTGTTTCACAATTGCCATGGATTTATAGTACGAGGATTGTGCTGGATAACTTTTGAAGACCTACAGTGGGCATTAGGAGAGGAGGAGAAAGAGAAGCTGTTTGTTCATAAACTACCATTTGATGTCAGCGAGGATTTAATAGAATGTCTCCTTGTTGCAAGGCAAGGAAGAGAATACGCTACCCCTTTGTGGAAACAGGACGAAATAATTAACTTTGAATAGCTGAAAATACATTTCCCTGCTCTGTATACATACCGTTACCTTTTCCAGATCTACCAGTAATAATTTTGATGAAGTAAGCTTTATTAACTGGGTGAAATTTTATTACCCAAGTTAAGCAATGTAGTCTGTTAAATAGGTCCTTCTCGCATATATTTAAAAAAAAATTAAACTGGGTGAGATAAGAAGGTATTTTGCGCGGGTTTAGGGTGACCACACAACTTTTATAAAATAAAGATTAAAAAAATGCAAAAAAAAAAAGGTGTAATGATAATGACAACCATATAGTAATAGTTGTAGTGATGATGATGATGATGATGATGATGATGATGATGGCAGCTATCGCAGTCTTCAAGTCCCGAATTCTTTTCAGGCTTCATTACCCAACTACATAAATTGCGTTTACAACTACAGAAATCGCTCTTCACTTGGTTTTTATTTCCACAGTTCATATATGACTTATTAAATATACAACATTCACTTATTGCGGTCTTGTTGTAAACTTCTTGAAGTCGCTTGTTCGAGACTGGAGTTTCTTTTTCATACAGGTAGTCTAGTGTCGTTTCTAATTCAGTGTCCAAAGTTACGTTTGGTTTAAATTGCTTTGATTTTGCAGCATTACTACTTCCTTCGCAAAACTTGCACCACTTTCTTGCAACATGGCAAGTGAGGTGAGGTAAAGCCACTGTAATTTTAATTGTTGGTTCTACGGCACCCAATTGAAAATCGCCTTATCAAGTTTATTATTTAATAAATTCTGCAATCGTTGTCTGTTTGTAAACACGCACTCTTAAGATTTTATCACTGGCTTGACATTTCATTCATTTAGTGACTCTCGATATTCATAAATTTTGTGAAATGAAGATTGATATCCAGGACGTAACGATGTAGCCTTGTTTAAATTAAGTAAATGGTTCCCTTGGCGTTCTCAGAGTGCTGAGAAACTCGTGCTCTTCCAAAGGTGTTTTCCGCCGTCAATTAGAAAATAGGTAATTTCCAAAACGAACCTTGTTTGTTTAGGGCGCACTACGGCTCACACCTTCGCAGCAGAACTCGTATACTAATCGGTTCTGTTTGCCTCATTAAGATCTAGCTTAGCTACGCGTCCTAACTCCTTTTGAGTTCTTTGTTCCCAGCTGAACCATTTACAGCTAAATTTCTCTTACCTTTTCAATTGTAAACTAAAATCTGTTTCGACAGAATCATAGTAAAATTTGATTACTTTCAGACTAGTGATTTGAATTCTGGTATCAGAATTCAGCCTTCAAGATATTCTAAGTTTTGGAAATGTTCAGCACGGACAGTTGAACTCAGCTCAATTTCAATTCTTTTAATTTTTCGACTTTCATCACCTGGAAACACCTACTTTCTGCATATGAATGCTGTTCATCTTTGTGAATTAAAAACCAATTAACTTAATCGCTAAGCATAAATAGACCCTGCTCTGTAAGTTAAGACACTTTCTAATGAGAATAGTCGCAGTTGTGCTATCACTCTCGACGAAGCCAGTTATACTCAAGAATAAAGCCGTTAACGACCAAATCCTGCTGTGAGTCTGTTGCACAAAATTTGTCCCGTAACATATTTATCACCATGTAAGACGCTGTAACGATCATAGAACAAAATACCAAGGGACAATGAATTTGTACTCGTCATTCAACGGGACGGTCAATTTAATCACTGGTTTTGTTCTATATAGCAGATATGATACATACCTGGGCTGAAATGGGATGTTAGGATGTTACGCAACCTTGAGACATTTGATACTTTTTGGCGGGGATAGCACGCCGTTCACAAAACGAAGTCAACATTTTGCAACGGAGTCAACATTTCATCGCAATGTCAACATTTCACCACAGCGTCAAGTGAAAAGATTTCAACCATTTTATTACCGTGTTGATTTTTAAAAATCGAAATAAACTTGAATATTCGTTGTCGCATTTTGACATCGCGTTGAAATGGTCATACTTCAAACATGAAAAAGAATGAACGTCAATATTCGACATCGTGCTTTATAATTGAAAGTTCATTTCATAAATATCTACTTCAATAACGACTGGAAAAAATTGAAATTACAAGGTGGGATGTTGAGTGCTTAAGTTGGATGTTGAGTTCTAAAGTTCGACAATCTCAAAGTTCGATGTTGTGTGCCAAAGTTGATTTTTGGCGGGGATTGAACTCCATATGCTAGCATAATCGGCATATTTTTAGGGAACATTACCAGAGTCATGACCTGCTTGGTCTCGAAGATTGATTATTTCCAAGGTCTGTCCATGGTTCAGTCTATTTTCCCATTCGTCTGGGGGGAGGGGAAGATCAAAGAAGGTTACCGCAATACTGCGTCATTGGTCGTCTGGAGGAGTGGGCATACCGGAAGTAAAGATTGCGTCAGTTCTAGCTTTCACAGGCAACAAAATGGCGTCGAGCAACTAACAAGGGGAACATTCACAGCTGCCTGATAGGATGGAACCTGCTCAAATTGCTAAAGAGCGGAGCCTGAATAAACCAACATCAAATGCAAGACCAGAGGGGTAGCTGACGTGAAAAAAGTAGTTAGTTGTGTTTCATCAGAGCAAGTGTGTAACTCAAGATAAAGAAAATATGGTGCTTTATTGACAATACACATATAATTTTGGTTGTGTGAGCTAACTTTGTTTTTATTTTTAATGAATACATTGAGAAAAAGTAGCATAATTTTCAAAAACGAGCATAATTTTGAAAAAAACCGGGCACTGCTAGTAGCATAATATGCTACTTTTACTAGTACAATCGATAAGGGCCTAATTCACTTAATCTCCCCTAGTCATTTTGCAAGCGTCACAAAGAGGTCTATATATTATTGTAAGAGCAAAGACAATTTCCTACGAATAAAGTATATTATTTGACTGGATATGATTCAAAACGATGAAAATGTAGTAATAAGGAAATGTAATCTCGTTCCCAGATCTCTTGTGGACGAAGCCTTCGGCTTCGTCCACAAGAGATCTGGGAACGAGATTAAAGGAATGGAGACCGATAGCGGAGGGTCTCCCACGGGTTTTGGGGAACAAGGGAACAAGGGAACATAAGCCTATTTTTAGGGAACAGGGGAACAAAACTGTACAAATTAGAGGAGAAAATATTGTGATATAAGAAATAAAGACCGTTATATCTGAGATTTTATTTATGGTCATTTATGCACTACTGTCATTGGTTTCGTCTTACTTTACGTACACAAGAAATAAAACAAAGACAAAGCAATCAGCTGGGAGTTTGGGTACAAGAAGTTGGCGGGAATCTGTTGTCACAGATTGCCAAGATGATGGATAGATTGTTTCCCGATCGTGTTGTGCTGCCTGTCACTGCTGCGATTTATAGAAATGGCGAAGAAAAACCAGTAATGTGTTGGGCCTTTGAAATGGGAATAGGGGGCGAAATTGAGAAGGCGTTATTTGATTTTATTGTTCGAGTTAGAGAAGGATTTAGAATTGCAGATCGGTGCAGCCAGCTAAGCACAGGGGCCCGCAACGAGCAAATTAAGCAAAAAAAACTTTGGGGGATATTTCTAGGCTCCTTGTAATGTTTAAAGACTGTTTAAAGAGTTGATCTGTTCGGATTTCTTAGCTGCAAATTGAAGTGCCCGAACATTTTAGGGAATGAAATCTTCATTTCAGAAATTGCTAGCTGAAAGTCACCTTCGAAGAACTTCTCTGCGAGCTATTTGCTTACCCGAAAATGCTAGGCGACCTTTTCAATAGTCGAAAATTGCAAAAATATGCCTTCCCAAAATCTAAGGGACTATTTTCCCCTGGATTTCTCTGGTTGCGAATCTTTCAGGTGATGTTTTAGTTAAGAAATCAGTAACTTTTTGGCAATGCATTATCCGTCTTAGAACGGGTAGACTCTCCCGACCAGATATTTCATCGAAGTTTCTCGTTGGGTGCCCCTGTAAGCATAGCTAGATTCAGAGTGACGATCAGTGTGAAAGAGTTTCAAGTCACAGCGAACTGTCCAAAGGGCAGAGTATTTGAGACTGATTCCCAAGAACAGTGGAATGCAGCGATTACCAAAGTGATAACGAAGGAGCGGGAGTTAATAGGTAGGTTTCCCAAATCTGGCTTATATTTGAATATATCTAACGCTTGAATAAGCTCTTTATTTATGATTATTCATTAAAAATGTTCATCTCATTGTTGGGCGATTCCAAATTAAATATTTTCTTTGTCAAAATATGTACAACTGGGTCATAGTGAAGGTGTATGAGATCGAGTTGAAAGCTGCTTATACCCACATCAGCAATTCAGCACAGGCTAAGCGGGCTGGCACATATGCAGACGGAAATCCAACGACGAATTTATGTTTTATGATGATTGACTAGGAGAGTTGAGGTTAGTTCTAATTAATGCTCATCTCACTCTGATGGATTGTGAATTTCACTCAGTTGTTCCAGATGATGTGACAAATTGAACGTCACATAAAATGTATTCTGATTCTTTTATAAGTTTTGTTTTTGGTATCTTTTCTTTTTTGCGGGAGGGAATTCAGGGCGGTGATAAGTGGCAAGTAAATTTATTAAAAGGGGAACAAATAAGGAAAATGTGTGGGAACATGGGAACATAGGGCAATTTTGGAAGGAACAAGGGAACAAGCCCCCCTCCCCTCCCCCCTGGGAGACCCTCACAGCGACCGTCAACTTATCTACTGGTTAGTTTACGATAAAACGTTGCTGAAGTATTATTAATCCTTTCTTGTCGATCCTTCAGACGAAAAATAGCCTGCGAGCAAGCTCTCCACTGGGGTCTCACGCGAGATTTTCGAGCGCGAGCGAAGCGAGCCGCGAGAGGATTGGGGCGGGATCGAGAGATAGAGAGCTTGCAACGATCACCAAAGAAATTTCATTTCTACCCCGGAAACCCCAGGACGGCAAGGGTTGGATTGAATTTCACCGGAAGTTGAAAGGCTTCTTAGTCAACTCGCCTGGACCGCGCGAGCCAGTCCAAGTCCAAGTCCAAGTCCCTTCACTGTTATTGTCATTGGCGTTGTTTCAGCAGTACGAAAAATGCATACAGTTATTCTAATGCTATTGCCGATTGTACATACTAATGCAAGGACTAGTCTAAGCAATATTCAAGAACTTTTCAGTCAGAGAAGACAATTCAAGGCAATTGGCATATTAAGGCCGGTACACACGAGGGAGCTTGCTCCCGCAGCACGCTCCTGCAACACGCTCCCGGAGCAAAGCTCCCTCGTCTGCACCAACGATTTTTGGCGAAAAAATTTGTTGCGGAACAAAACTTTTGCTCCCGAGTTTTGCTCCCTCATATCAAACTGGTTTGATATGAGGGAGCAAGCTCCAGGGGCAAATCTGCTCCACGAGTCTGTTTCAGGAGCAAGCTCCCTCGTGTGTACCGACCTTTACGTGTAATGAGCTTAGTTTCTCACGCTTAACATGCTTGTGTTCTCGACCGTTTGTCAGGTTTCCTCGTGCTGGCGCGTCAAAACAAATCGTCCTAGATTGTAGCGCTTTCTTTAAGCTTCATATAGAGACCAAATGTATGTTCGTAGTCGAGATACAACCAGAGTTATGATTTTTTTTTTCCGCCACGCGACAACTTCTTTCCTTCTCGTACTTGAAAGTACAAGGCCGTCAGTGTATGAGACAACATTTTCGCCTTCACTCTTTATATTGTCATTGGCGTTGTTTCAGCAGTAGGAATAATGCATACAGTTATTCTAATGCTATTGCCGATTACATATGCTGATAAAAAGGACTGATGTAAGCAGTATTCAGGCGAAGAGACCGACGTGGGAAGACTGTCCTCTGATCTCCACACGAGGCCGTCTCTTGATCATCGTTAAACAAAACGCTTGCAATAAACGAGTGCAACTGATGTAACGTCCTTATTTTCCGTCCACAAGCCGTACAAATTCGGTCCGATTTGCTTTCACACCGTTTCTCTGCCAATCCTACATTTTTGCACAGATCGGCGAGGACAACACCGATTGAACCTTTTTGCTTCGAAGGTTGAAATAAATTTTCTGTTCCAACGTGGCGGGCCTGGCTTCCGTATTCCCCTGCGTATTGAACCTTAAAGTAACAACCACAGAGTCGACAGAATTCCTTTACCGAAGGTAAAAGAGCTTGTCTTCCTCGCCCGTTCATCTGAACAGTTTGAATCTATTTTCAACTTTTACCACATTGGAGAATGGAAAAATTTCGTGGAAGTAGTTACCTTTTGAGACCTTTCTTGAAAGTCCAGAAAAGTATTGGGTTGGAAATCGATGGCTGACGAAAAACCCATCTTTATTTGATCTTGGACTTAATCCAATATCAGACAATTTCACCCAGCTGCGCGACTACTCCCACAAGAACTCGACCTTGCGTTGCTGAACGAATGCTTCGATGAGTCGTTTGTACTGCTGAAACGATGATTTTGTTGGGAAATCGAGGACATCTTGTATTTTAAGCTCAAGCAATAGACGGTAGTGTAGTTACCCTTCACTTGTATAAAAAGAATTTTCCTACATGTCGCAAAAATAAATTCAGTTAAATTGAGAGACGTTGTGAAATACTGTTATCTTTAAGCCAAGACAAGACGCGTTTTCAGAAAGCCGAATAAACTTTACTGAGGAAGAGCAAATGCTCGATGGATTCTGGTTCCTTTCAACAGAAAGTGCAAGTCGAAAATAAACAGCTTTTCATCGATGAAAACTATCATTTAGAATTTTTAGTGAAACTCTTTCACTTTTGACTCCGGCGTAACGCGAAAAAAGTACACTTGGTCTCTGAGAACTTCAACGATAATTTTGCCTAGCCGTTGAGGAAAGGGAGGAGAGATATATTTTTTTTTTAACAAGAGGGGATTATTGATCATTTTCGTGGTTTTTTTTTAACAAGAGGGGATTATTGATCATTTTCGTGGTGGCAACGTTAACTGGAATCGTACCTATATTCAACAGCATTCATATTTATCTTCAGTTGTATTAAGGTATGGGAAAATTATCCATCAGCGTCACCAGCCTTTACAGGTGCATTAATTAGTTACATGTTCGGCGCAAATTACTATCGTAAATAATCCCAAATAACCTTCCCAACCCTCAATTCCCAAACCTTACCATAACCCAAACCTATAACACATGGCAACTGATCAACCCATGCAGCTTGCTATCGGATTCGAATCATTAGGTTTCTCCACTGGATTGAATACCCTTACAAAGTAAAGATGAATCGAAACTTTTTTTGTTATCTAGCCAAGGATTACTGTTTGTTGCGGTGAAAAGAATTGCAGTGCGAACTCAGTATCGTTAATACCAAGAGCCTTGATAGGCTCATCGGGATAGTCAAGATGATCATGTAGCTTGATCTCCAGAATAGCGCTCGATCTCCTGAATACGCGACTCCTGAGCAAACAGAAATATACTATACTCTGGAAGAGCGGACGCTCCCGACAGTAGAGGCACACCTGAACATTCCAGCAAAGGATCACCACTGGGTAACCTGTGGCCAAAGGTAGAGGTAGCCGAACTAGCTACATTGCGCTCCCGCAGTTCCTATCTAAGGGGTAGGACTTAGAGCGTGGTTGGCCTTAATCTGTCGTTGCATCTGAGAAATGAGGTTGACATGCAAAGATGGCGTAGGAGCCACGGATGACGCATCCAAGTCGTCGGACAAATCGACGGCGTCGACTGCCGTGGGCGGCTCGTTCCCCTTCCCTAAAGCAAACATGCAAAAGAAGGGAATATGGAAAAAAATAGGTAAAAGTAAACATGCCAAGATACGTTACCGATCAAGAATATAGAAGGCGTTGAGGACGTGTCTCGGAGCCTAAATACTCAGCCACGAGCAAGCACGGAAAGGAACAAGTAAACAGTAGTAGACTTACTGTATCGGAGGACCACCAGACCGCTGTCAAAGCGAAGAAAAAAACCAAGATGGCGCACCGGCGGAGACGAGAACGCCACGTGGAGTAAATCAACGTGACAAAAAACTCGCGAAGCAAAAAACCGAATCTCGAAACAAGGCAAACGTTGAAAGTCAAGCAGAAAACTCGACGAACGTCAACTTCGAAGCATGCACAATCCAAAAGTGAGGTAGAAAGGCCAGCCCACTTGACATGGCTTGTCCACATCCGGGAATTTTCTATTCCCTATTGTCCCAGAGGATATTGTTTCACGGCAAATGAGCATTAATTAATTTAGATTTTAGGCTAAGTTTACGAAATAAATTCGGAAATAATTCCGCACAGTCCCATACATGCATTTTATGACCCAAACCCTATTCGTTTTTGGAACAGGGATACGAGTTATGACAGTGATACGTGTATAATCAATGCATGGGACTGTGCGGAACTCTTTCCAGAACTTCTATCCAAGATGGCCGCCCGTTTGTGTGCAGTAGGGAGTTTTAGATCACTAAGATCACGTGGGCGATACGTGAAGAGGGCCGACCCT
Source organism: Galaxea fascicularis (assembly GCA_948470475.1). NCBI lineage: Eukaryota > Metazoa > Cnidaria > Anthozoa > Scleractinia > Euphylliidae > Galaxea > Galaxea fascicularis. The sequence continues at coordinate 10,481,031 of OX419335.1, read as the reverse complement.
CTATGTTGTGGTGCGTGCGTAACACGTGAGCTGGGAATCTAGGATTTTGTGACGAAGAAAGAGAAATTCAGAACCCGAACCCATTCCTAGACTCCAGGCCTTACGGCCCGAATTTAACAAGCAGCGAAGAAATCAACATTAGGCCTCAGGTTTTAACGTGAACATTTTTGCTTTAGCCTCAATTTTTGCGCTGCCATAATAAGGAAAATTTCGTTCGAACGAGACCGCATGCCACGCAAGCTAGACGTGGTTGCCATGTTTTGTCTAGCGACCTGCAAATACGTTTCTATGTTAATTTTATTATTTTTTTTAATATTCCAACGGCCGCAGTTATCAATGCAAATAAAACAACACTCATTTGTTCGGAATAACGCGTTCCGCTAACAATGGCCTGCAGAATCAGCCCTTTCCTTGGAAAACGGAAGCTGTTGAGTATCTTTCTTTTGATATCAATCCCCTCTGTCCTCTTGGTCGCGTTTTTACGGTTGGAACAACTGTTTGCACCAGGAAATCAGTAAGTACAAGAATAACAAATTTGAATATGTGGTCATAACTTCAGAACCTACGCATTGCGTACAATGAAATGTATTTCATCGTTGTTTTCTCTCTGCTATGTTTAAATGTTATTATCCCCCAAAAAAATCGTTGCCAAATTGAAACGAAGAAATTTTAATGCAAATAAACTCAAAAACCATAAATGGTAGACCAAAATTGCCAATTGAGGAACAACTCAAAACCTTAAATTCGCGTTCGTTGTGCATGTATTGGTAGCTCGTAGAAAATTTACACTGAAACGCTTTGTAGATTTTCCTTTGACCCTTTAACTTCCAAGATCTGACTAGTAATTCTCCCTTCATGCTGCCATACATTTCCTTGTAAATTGCTCAAGAGAATTTGGTGTTATGTTAAAATAACACTCTCCAACTGATAATTTGTATGTTCTCTTCACCTGTTTGCTTTATAATATATTGAAATTGTGAGAAGAAGTATCATGTAAACCACTCCTGGGAGTTAAAGGATTAAAACAGATGATAACCCTTTTTCAGGGTTGAGTTGGATGTAGTGTAGTCCCAGCCGGAACTCTTAACTCTTAACTCGACCCGTGTAACAAAACTATTCTTTCAGCAAAAAACTCATAAAATGAGGTAGTATGGAAAAGCAATGCAAACCAATTTCGCAGAATTTGGCTCCAACTTCCGCGAAATTTTGATGGAATTTTGCTGAGATGTTTGTAAAATTTTGTTAAATTGTATATAAATAAGTTCACTAAAATATTGGTCAAATTTTACAAGGAAGACCAGATGCTTTAGTACTTGGCGAATACCTAAAAATCGCTGGTCGGAAATATTTTGCTATTGCAAAAACTGAATCTTACAAGAAGCAGATTGAAGTAATCTTTGACAACTGGAAAAAAAGCAAAGCTGGTGAACTCTAACGAAAACCACTGTGAGCAGTTTCGATCAAATAACATTCACTGCATATTTAACTGCCTGTTGTTCCTTTTCAAGTTCTGTTTAGGCGTCCTTCCAGTTTCTAAGAAAAAGCATCTCACAAGTTCCTAGTGTCGGTTTTGTGTCTTTACTAGTAGAGAAGCATAGTTCGCGTAGAGCGCAAAAACACATTTGAACTCAGCAAGAGTTGGGATAAATATTGGCCATGCTTTATAGTCACTTTAATTATAATCACATCATTAAGGTAGCGGGATCACAATAAATGAACAATTATTCTTGAATTCATAAGGACGCTAGAAAAAGGCGCTCAAACGAGTAGAAATGCACTAAGGTATCACAAGTCGGTGAAATGGCCGTCAGTACACGGTGAAATGGCCGTGTTTAGAAATAAAATAAAACTTTTGCGCTGACGCTTGCAAAAGACAAGCCAGGCAATTTTTATAGTTTAGACATCTGGTTATTTCAGTGTAGAACGAAACGTCGGAAATAAAACTTTTTGAAAAAGAAAACGCGAAGGTAATTTCCCAAGCCGAAATGTAAGGCGTCCATATCACAAGTCAGTCATGACTAGGGTGAATATTAATCAGTGCATGCAACGTGACGTCTAAAACTTGTCAACGTAGCACTCTCGATATCCTGCGATATGCGTAATTTTGTGCCTTGCGCAGAAAAAAATTGGCAGTTTGGAGGCCTCGTCGGCTAAGAATCAAGCGATATTCATCGCCATTTTGCAGGATAATCGTTAAGTACCCATTAGTTTTTTTCATAGCTAACGTGTTGTGATTAAATAATTATGGGATAGCATTGTGACCACCACTCAACTCTTTCTTGCCTATTTACATATGTACAGTTGACTCCCAATAACTCGAACCTTCGGTAACTCGAAATCGCGCTGAGACTCGAACCCTCATTGATTTTCCCTGGAATTGCTTCTTACGTTTACTGCCATCATTACCCTCAATAACTCGACCCCCGATAACCCGAACCAAATTCGATGCATTTTTATCGAAATTGAATATTTAGCAGCACCCATCTTTGAAGGTAAAGGTTGTGTTCTTTTGCTACGTATTTTGAAAAGTATTTTTGGTTTTCACCAGACGTGATCAAAATAAAAAAAAAAAAAGAATTATTAATTGTTTTGAGATTTTAATTTAAGTTTGTTATTAGAACAGAGTTATCTTTTCACAAATTTTCAGTTTGATAGGGTTTTTCGTCTTCTGATAAAGCAAGGTTGAATTTCTAAGCTTTTGCGTGTAACGATATTAAAATGGCGACCGAGAATGCGGTCACGAAGGTACAAAAAAGTGATTTATCCGCTGAGACCTCACTATCTGAATAGTCCTTGTGTGAGATTAATTTAAGTTTTTGCATTTAATTTAGAGTTTATTTGTATATTAGTAGAGCACGCGTGTTCAGCTAGAACGATATGAGACTTAAATAAAGTTATTATGTATAGATGTTTATGAGCCATCAGAAGACGACTACAGGCTTTTTATAGCAAAACTCGATGACATAATGTTTTTGCTAGCTTCCGGCTGCCATACAAAGCCTTATAAATTTAACCTTGTAAACTACTTAAATTAAGTCTTCGAATATCTCGGCTCCCGCTCGAAACATCGCGCAGACCTGAATCTTTGCGAGACTGTTTGAATATTCATCTTCTTTTATCTCTTTGATTCTTGACTTTATTTGTTGAATGGTTTTGATGATGGTGTGACAGTGAAACCGACAATTCCCTTATATATTACTTTGTTTTACTAGCAAAATATCGCTCCCTTTTTACTCGTTCTTCGACTAAACCTTAACTTGATAAATATTTAAAAATCAATATTTGAAAAGTAATCAAATGCATGTAAACAAAACATTTTATAATCTCTGATCATTTCTTCCCATCTCCCGAGAACTAGAACCTTTCCTGGTTTTCTTTGAAGTCGATTCGAGTTATCGGGAGTCAGTTGTACCTAAATTTCTAAAACGATGTTCGAAGAAAATGTTAGGCGTTTTATAACTATTTTTGCTAATACCTCTGTTAACTAATAAGAAGTTAAGACCTAAAGTTGTGCTTATTATGAGAGTACAGTAATCGACAAATTGTAATTGACCTGCACACTTAGTTTTATTCACAGTACGCACTGGCAACTTCGCTGTGTAACTTAAGGACTGAGCCTACTAATTAACAATTATTCCTCGAGCCCGAATGGGCTCTGAGTCAATAGTTCATGAGGCTGAAGGCCGAATGGGCTATTGACTCAGAGCCCATTCGGGCTCGAGGAATAATTGTTTTAGTAAAATCCAACTAGTTGGTCAAAAAAATATTGAGACAAAACATCTTTCGCTAGTTAAAGCTAGACTTTAATTCTTATTTGCCGCCAAAACAAAGACGATAGAAATAGTAGTTGCAAAAGGAGTCAAATTTACGGTAACATTTGTCAACAGTTCAAATTTATTTTGTGCATTCCTACCGTCTTCATTCCATATTTAGTTGACTTCTTCGTAGATTTTGGTATAGATTTATGTAATAATGAGCTCAAATACTCGTCCGAAACATCAGCAAAACGCGATTCAGCCGTTTAGAAAGCCGGCGCTTTTCGCTACTAGTGGGCTATAACAAATAGCCTACAAGTAGCTCAACCAATCAGAACGCAGCATTGATAATAGACCACTAGTTGGATTTTACTAATACGAAGATATTTTTTCGCGGGTTATGACTATGCCAAATAGTAGATATAGTAGATGTTGGTAAAACTGGAGGTAACCACGCATTTTTCAGAGATAATAAAGTCTGAAGCTTTCAAAAAAAGGAGAGTACAGCCAACTCTCTTATAGCGACCACTTCTCGTAAGCGACCACCTCCCGTGGGCGACCACTTCGTAAACAACCGTTTTGTCTCTCAGATAAAAACTGTTCCCAGAGCTCTCTCGTAAGCGACCACTACTCAAATTTCTAAAGCGACCGCGACCACTTTTTTTTTGTTTCTGGTAAGCGACCACCCAACATAATCATGTATGATCGTTAGTAAATCACTACTCAGAAGTGAAAAAAGTTCAATTTTTAATGACGCTACCCCGTTGTTTTCCTAGGTTTTGTTCGGTTTAAATTTCAGGTGATTTTCATAAACATGAGACACATTGACAAGTACTGTACACTCCACTCTACGTTTCCCGAAACTTGTTGCATGTGAAGAAAATCAAATAAATTAGTTTCTATTTGCCTAATTTCAACTGATTAGGTAATATGTTTATGTAATTAATTGATCAATCCAGTGTTAAACTTATTTTGTTGATCTTTCCCGTAAGCGACCACCTCCCGTAAGCGACCACTTTATAGTGCACCAAGGGTGGTCGCTTACGAGAGAGTTGACTGTATATTTCTTTGAAAATTTCCGTAGAATTGCCGTTTACGTATGCAAAAACAATAACAAGCCAGAAACTTTGAAATAAATAACAGTTGGCGGTATTAAAACTATATTTTATGTGGTTTTTACTGCAAAATAGTTGCAACTAAGCCTTTATTGGCCCTGACAGCTCTCTTGTCTTTGAGCGAAAAAAGAGTCTAAAAATATTTTGCGAACCATGAAAAAATCACTATGTGTTGAATACGCTTAAGGTCATTCCCCAGAAATAGAAGTCACAATATGTTTTATTTGAAACTTTGCTAGGTGGTTGCCAACGTCAAAAACATCAAAGAAATGCAATAAAAAGAGAGGTTACTTTGGTACATTGTTAGCACAATTTAAGTTGATAGCCGAAAGTGGTCTGAGACTCTATAATTTACAAAACCGGGACAGAAGCAATGAGATATATGATTTATTTTGCCAAAAGCACATCATAGTCGAAATTTAACCTCTCAAAGGTGAAGAAATAAATGAACTAATGAAAGATAAGTCGCGTTTTTTGCGTCTGTGCTTTACCATTGAAGTTTCAATAGCGTCCTCCTAAAACTTCTTTAAATCTGGATAAGTCATGGAGAATTGCATTTTCTTTCAATATGAGAAATAAAAAGCATAGGTCCGGCCATACTCGTTTGGGAGGAAATCACCATTTACCTACTTGTAGGGGACGACTCCTTCAGAAACCTGCACATCGCGCAGAATGCTATAGGCTAGGGGAGCTTAAGCTTAAAAAGCAACGCGACGACGACGGCAACGAGAACGCCACAAAACAATAGGCTAGCAAGCACAATATTCTGCACGTGCGTTTTACATTTTGGTACATTTCTTTGCCGTCCTCCGCAAAACAACAACGTGAAATGACCAAATTTCAGGTTTTCTCGAGAACGTGAGAGTATGACGACAAGTTTTTCTTTCCGTTTCTTTGTTTTAAAACCGTTCACAGTAATTTAGATCCTGGACAGCTCGCCAGCATTTTTCCTGTTAAACAAATTATAATAATCGCGAAAGAGTTACAAAAACTTAACGGGAAGTTATATTTTGAAATGACGGTTTCGTTGCCGTCGTCGTCGTCGTTGCTTAAGCCCCCTATTGTCTTTCGCGACATGTACTTGCAGTGTATAATTTTATAACGGGTGGCATATCAATTTACAAATCCACGATGAGTTGGCTGTGATTGGTTGACAAATTTAGCTTTGGGAAACTCGACTCTCTCAGGAGATCTCAACGCCTGTCAATCAAACCGGTCAATTTGTGAAGCGAATCGAAAGGTGTGATAAAGTGAACAATAGCGCTCTAATGAAGGCGGGCGACACCCTTTGCAAAGGATTTTATAACCGAATTCGTGTGAAGTAATAGTTTTTACATCATGTCTTCTGGGAGAAATAGATTTCACATTGCGTATTTGTACTTATAGTAAGCACGCGCTCTTTAGCGCAGCTTTTTCACTTTAAGAAATTTTTGCCCCTTCGTTTCACAGAGCTCTTTGAGAAGCGACCGGTAAACGTAGTCCTGGCCAAAACCACTGGTACTGACAACTGGGTTGCACATATGATGGCGCGTTCTTGTTTTCGGCATAGTTAATCGAACTCTCGCTAATCGAACTCAATACATGGATTCCGTGG
>OX419335.1:10458925-10474367 GCA_948470475.1 Galaxea fascicularis | reverse complement strand
GATTCCGTGGATTATTAATATGTTCCATTTAGTTTCATTGCTTTAAGAAATCGATTAACTAATTTCAAATGAAGTCTACACTACTAATAAAGTTCTTTGCCGGCATTGATTGTTTTGTTAAAGTTCATATTTCTTATTTTGCGCTCGCTTTTCTTTTCGCTCGTCGAGCAATTGTAAGAGCCTGAAATAGACTGCACAGAAAACGACAGAATCGTTTCCACCCGAAGTAGAATTCAGTTAGCCACGACCGTACGTGCAATAATTCTCAATCGCGCTTTTTGGTACGAAAATGCGAATTCATAAGAAAAAATGCGCTGCTGGAGTCACGTTAAGCGTTAATATAAGTGAAAACAAGTTACTGCATTTTGAAAAAAAATCAGAACTCGACTGATACTGAACGTAAGAAAACAATTCAAAGTTCTACTTAAAGCTTTGGATGTGCACTTCACAGAAAAAATACTGTTGCCTACGCAAAAACAGAGTTTGGATTGAAAAAAACATGCCGACGATAATCTTCTTACGGCGGAAAACTATGAAAAAGGGGCCCTTTTGTTTTTGAAGACGGAGCTCGGACTACATTTTAATTCTCGCGGGAAATTCAAAATAGGTTCCTTCTATTGCCATGGGAGTTTACGCGGAGAGGGAAAGCAAGAACTTTGGTCGTAAAAATCTGAAGTTGGATTTTGCGACCACTTTGGACCATCGGTTTCATTTGAAACTTCAGTGGCATAAAGCCGTCTCGAGAAACATACGGTCAAAGCCATATGCAAACTCTTTAGTCAAGCACTCGCGTGGAGAAAAATTTAGCTTCGAAGTTTGCTCTCATACGAAAAAATCCTTGAAAAAGACCAAATTCAAACAAAATTTGCGACTAGTTCTAAACGCGGTAAAATCTCAAAAAAGGTCTTGTATCTTTTATTGTTGTGTCATCTACAAAGGCCATATTCAAACATTTTCGAAGCTGGAGTTATAAGCTCGAAAACACGCAAAACATGTACGCTGTTGGCACAAGTCCGACCATTTTCCTTCTTGTTTGGACGTCTGGGATCATAATTCATTTTGAATTTTTGCGCGGATGTCACATAAAAGCCCCGGATGTGCCGCGGCATTCTGCGCGATGGATGCTTTGAACATGCGCGCGCTGCTGACGCAAGAAATTATGCGCAGTAAGGATGCGCAATGCAATTCAGAGGAATTAGCTTAACCCATTGACTATCGTGCCGGCCAAAACCGGCCACACAAGACTCCCACGCTTCAAAACTCTGCAGCTTTCTCAATTGCCCGAATATTGCCTCAACTGTCAGTTGTGAGCACGAAATGGAATGTCCTTTAAATTTGGATATCCAATAAATGCAAGAAACATAGCGATTTTTACCAAATATGGCCTTTTGAGTTTGGACAAGAACGAAAATGACCGTTTTCAACGTCAAAGAGAAACGATGAAAATGCCCCTTTTTGCCTTTATGCTTTTTAAAGAAATCATCGTCAAAAAACCAAACTTCAACTATCATAACAAAATCCAGTCCTTGTTCTAGCTGATAAATGACTTGTTTTGTTCACATGCTTCTCCTGAGCGTAGATACAGCCTTTTGTTCTAGTGCATTCGGGCCTTCCCGCCATTTTTAACATCTCAATCACATCGCATGCTGGGAAATAACGAAGATTTTTGACAGCGCCCGTTCCTTCCCCCAAGTCTACAGCCACTCCGACCTACCGCAAAAAATTCGTGTTTCAGTACTCACAAATTCCAAAATATGTGGCGGTAGGTCGAGAAATTCATCAATAGCCGAGTCCCAAAGGTACTAAGTGTCCGGACCGGCCAAATTCCCAGTTCGTCGAGTAACAAGCCAAATTCGACAACAAAGTACATCACGATTGGTGCAATATGATGATATGCTAGTCGCTTGGCAACGGGCGAAAGGACAACTGAAAAGAAATCAGATTCCCAGGCAGGAACCGAACCTACAACCTCCGTAACACCGGTCGGATGCTCTAACCACTGAGCTACAGGAACCCCTGGTGAGCTAGGTTGTTTATCTAGGTTCTTATACAAAGTTTCCCACTGTGGTCTGCGGGCTCGACAATGTAAATGTGACTCAGACATGATAAAGGTCGGGACACACTAGGCGACAAGTCGCTGCGATAGGTCTCTGCGACAAGTCGCTCCGTGTGTACTGTCTGCAAAATAAGTCGCGACAACGCTGCTTTCGCTGTTTTTGTCTCTGCGATCAGTCGCGCGAATTCAAACTGGTTTGAATTCATGCAGCTGATCGCAGCGACAATGATTTTCACAAAAATTCACCATGTCACACGAGGCGTTTTGTTGCAGCGACTTGTAGCCGCTACGTGTCGCAGCGACTTGTCGCCTAGTGTGTCCCGACCTTAATGATTATTAATGATGGTAATGGTGCAATATGCTCGGCTCTTTGAGGAAGTAGACTCTTAGCTGTCGTCACGCTTAATGATGCCCATCAGGCAGCCACTACATATGAAAAATGGCTGTAAACTTAGCAAAAATCGCAAGCAAACCGAACTTGGGCCGTTCTTGTAGCTCCACGGATGAAAAATAGCTACGTCATAATGACGTTTTCAGAAAGCTTGAGCCTCCAGTGCCTTAGGACAGCACCACCTTTCATGGTAGTTCCAAATAAAAAGTCACGAAATGCTATTGATCATTTATAGGTGGAAAATCACCCCGAAAACGTAAAAACGGCTGGTAGTCAATGGGTTAATACTTTTATCAAATAAAAAGTGGGGGTCACCACGCGTTTGTTAAAGTTATATTGATTATTTTCAACTTTTAAGGCATTGTTTTTGGGGGTTCGAGACAATTTTCGCACTATCCCTTCCATGGTAAGTAAAATATTTGCAGCTCTTTTCTGTGGGTATGCTAGGATTTCCATAATGACAGAAAACGGCTGGAGCAAAATATTTACCGAATTACTCGGGAATTAAAAGATACGTTTTTGATCAAAAGAGCCTTAAATGCTCAGAGCAATTTCGAAGAACTTTTGAGATGCGCATTTCGCGTAAATGTCAAAGTTTCTTCCATTGTAACTCACACTTTTGGACTCTGACAACTCGTAAGATGATATTTGTTTATTTTGTCAATACATACATGCGCTGTTGTTTTCGTGTAATTGTATTATCTGTCTGGAGATACATAAAAATATGCAGTTTGAAAGCCATTCGCGGTGATTCTTTGCTTCTCAGTTTTACAGTCCATTATTCAAGTCAGTCAAACTTTAATCAACTTACAGGCTTTTTGTCAAGAACGAAGACGATACATCGATAAGTCTTATCGTTTTGTGTACCTTTCGTTTATCGAAACCTTCTCAGTTCTTTTTATTCTTGCCGGTTGAACGCAAGAATAAAACCGAAACGGATTTGTTGTTTATTAAAGACGTTGTAGAATTAAGTTATTTACAGCGATGTGGAAAAGAATTCAAATTCTCTTCACTTGTTTTTTTCTGTGATTTCATAGAGACAAACCAACAATAACGCTTTCGTTTACGGTTGTAGACAGGATGTTTCTCATCCCGTAAAGCTCTCCGCCAAACTGAGAGCTTACAAAACCTACAGTTACCTCCAAAGCAATCGATTTTCAAGGCATATCACGCGCGAAGACGCGCGTGATCAAAGATGGCTGCGTGTTGCGCAGAAGATATATGCACCCTAATAATAGTAGGCACTGTCCTTGACACAGAAACCACTCGTCTGACTAACTAAAAAAAACTTGCTTGAAAATGTTATCTATTGCTGTTCCGTACGAGAGAACAATGGACGCCTTTCCTCTGGCAATGCAGAACAAATGGCCACTGTCACTAAAGTGTATCTATCCCCGCCAAAATTTGTTGTTCTTTGATCCAAACGTTCAATATTCAAACAGGCTTTCATGCAATTGAAACTCGAGGACTTCGGACTAGGTATAAAACGCGGACTGAGCACAAAACTGGGAAAGACTACAAACCACGGACTCGATATAAATCTACGTTACGGATTAGGAAACCTAGCTAAGACGGTTTTCTTTTGCTTTGAATTTAATAAAATCCGCTGTAGCGAATACATAGGCAACTCCTTGATGGACAAGCATTTATGTTTTTTTATGAAAAGGAAACGCCCTCGTGTATATTGGCGCTATGATTAGGCCCCAGCAACTTTTGAGCTCCTTGTGCACGTAAGAGCACTATTTTGTATTTTGAGCGCGCTTGCATTTTGAGCACTTTTTCGCATTTAGGGCAACATTTGAGCTATAATCATACTTAAGAAAATTTAATTTCGATCTAACAATGTTTTATGAGAAACTTCTTGGTTAAAACAGTGCGCTGTTTACACGGTGTTTTCGTGATTACGCTCGTTTGTGGTCTTGCAATAAAACTGTTGTCCTGGAAAGGCTTGTAAGCTTTTCCTTGAAAGCGTGGCAGCAAAAGTTTCTGATTGGATGATGATTACTTTGGCAGAAATCTGTACGTCCAGCATTTTTTATTCGGGTTTCCTGTGACGTGAGTCCGGCGATGTTCCCCGGTACGTACAACGAAAGTGAAAACAAATAAAAACAAAGTGAAACAAACAAACCCCTTCCAACAATCTCCCAACACACCACCATAAATTGAATTTAAAATGACTAATGTTTAATAAATGGGAAAAAAAACACTCAATAGAGATCTCTCGCATAACCCTCCTAATGACCTACTATAATGGCAAGTATCACTAAATATGCAAATTTCACCCCCAAAAAAGCGCGAAAACAATCTGAACAATGCGATACAAAACTCATGAGCTACTCACAAGCAATACACTTTTCCGCTTTTTTGCACTTTTTTTTTCTGAGGGGCACTTTTTTTAATTTATCAACATAGGTTTATTCCCTGCCCCCGTTTACCCGATTATTTGAATTTTGTTGAAATTCTTCTTTACGTTAGGCGCAATAGAGTACTAAAGTGATGACGTCATAAAAATGAAATTTCTGAAATTATGGGATTTGTCAGGATATTCTGAAAGAACAATGTCCAGAAATTTCATTTTTGTGACGTCACACTTTAGTATTCTATTGGTCTAATCTCGAGTCTAATCGATTATGTCACTGAACAGGACCAAATGTCGCTGAGCTAAAAATGTACATAACTCTACGACCATGGGTTGAAACCATCGGGAATGGCGCTAAAGGCTACCGACCGCCTGATATGTTTTCAAATGTTTAATTGTGTGCTCTATGAGAATTCGGCATCGCGACAACCGGTGATTAAATCGTCTGGCTTGCCTTTGGCTATGTCTGGGTAAACGCCTGATTTGTACAGCGGGAAAGGGTGTTAGCAAGGGTACGACATCTCCATATCCTTTGTCTGCCAACAACACCGCGCCGTGGGGCATGTCATAATTTGTTCCAGGACCAATTCTTTCCATGTAGAGGAAATTGCCAGCGTCATTCGTGGCTCCAAGAAAACCAGCCTGCAAAAAGAAAACATTTCCAAGACTGTTCACAATGAACTGAGTGTTCATGAGATGGTAATAGCGGTGTCCACTGTAGAATTCCCACTGGGGTTCCACTTCAGGTCGGTAAATTTTCATGCGGCGTACCGTCAATACATCCAACTGCATTCGGAAAAGACGGCCAAGTCCCTCTTAAGGCATTCCACTCTTTAATGCTTGGCCAGGAAACCTGATTCTCAAACTTTCTCCACATAATTACAACAACACTTAGTATTATTGTTGAAACGGTCGAGAGACTGATATCAAAGATTAACGCTAAGGTATCTACGCTCGGGTATTTTCCCAGTCACATCAGTGTCAATAACACTTTGTTGACGCAATTCAGTTTGCAAGCCCTCATTCTTTGCCTTCTCTGCCCTCTTCTGTTCCATCGAGCCACGTCTCCAGATATTGGAAAATGAGTGATTTATGACAAAGTTTCTGGTAGCTCTCCAGTGTTCATCTCTGATTCTCTATGGTTTCAAATAAATTTCTGCCTCTGTAGACAAAACCATGAAATGTTGGACCGAGACGTTGCATTATTGGAAGTAAATGATCATCGGGAGGAGGGATCTGCATAACCCACGTCAATAGTGGTAAAGCAGGTAGTACACAGTGGACAAGGTTTTGTAGTTGAACGGGGTGATCAGCAAATGGTGGGACTGCTGTAGGTAACGTCAGTAGCATAAAGCAAACTTCAAGGACTTGTCTCGGGTACCTTCTAGGCATGATGATAAATGTAAAACATATGGTCAGCTCCAAAAATACATGACATTTTGCAACCATTCAAAAGGAACTTCATCTACAAAAGCAGCCCGGCAATAATGAGCTCAGTTGCCATTCATCCTCAGAACACAAATAACTGACAAGTAACAACGTGCCACGACTAAACGTCCTCTACAGTTAGCACTTCACGGTCGAAAGGTGTGAAATTAAGGAGGGGCTTTTGAACCCCCCCCCCCCTTTTTTTTAAAGGTCGCACTGAACAAAAGTGTGAAAGTGTGAAAAAGTGTGAAAACAATTTGACAAAGCCCGATCGTCAGGTTAGCCTGCGTGACAGACGCCTTTTTCGGCTCTTGTTTCACACGCCGAGAAAAGAGCGTCTGCGATCCCGAGCTGGAGAACGATTTCCGTGACGTCAGTGCTTTTGTTTTTTTCTTACCAATAAAATTGAGTGATAAAATGATGCGCTCAATTACACTCGAGTTACACTCGCGAAGTCGCGGGCTACTGTCTTCGATCTTAGCAGTAGCATGTTTCATGAGTGGGGGAAACGCCGAAAAAGGTTAACTTCTCTGAAGATTGTTGTTATCTGTGTGAAGTAAAACTTTCCAGTTTAAAGGAGAAGACAAAGATCTTTGGGAAAAGTAAATTGTACATAAGCGCTTAATTCTTCGCTCAGTTGGAATCGATTTGTCTGTTTACGTCGGAAGCAAGAACCTCGCAATATGCCGCTTATGTTATAATACTGTGAATTGATACAAGAAGGCCTTAAAAAAAAGTGGATGAAATCGTCGATGGAATTCAAACAAAATTTAAAACTAATGGTCCGGTCCGTATAAAAAGACTCGCTAAAGGTTTAGAACCACCGGAAGCGAGGAAAAGTTTGTCCTTTGGCTCCAGTGTAAAGTGCGAAAATTCGCGGAAATCAATGTCGCCAGCTAGGTTTAGTTTCATCATGCTATCCTCTAAACCACCGTGTTGCCCCGCTTAAAACAAGCAAGAAGCTAAATCGGTCAATAGAACCGAGATTGAAGCGGCAAACGCGCGAACAAGAGCCTTGTAGGCCTTCCAACCCCATTTTACAACCTAGTATTTTCGATCCGCCCAGTGGGTATAATAACACAAGCATGCTCTGCCATTCTCACAGAAAGACGATGACATTGCCTAAAGAGCAACTCTATTACTCAAGCCATTCCCGGCAACTGATGAGATCCACAAGGGAGGATCGAAACCATGGTCTTGTCTATCATTTGATGGCGTACCCAAACACAGCCAAAACCACTGGCATAAACAAAACAAGGAAAATACTATAACCGCAGTTACAAAGCGGAGTGAAACGATGACAAAGACACAGCCGTAATAAGAGCGGATTTGAGCGCTCAACTTTACGTGTTGCATAGCTCTCTAAGAAGCTACAACACTAAAGAAAGGATAAAGAGACGAATAGGCGCAAAAGAAACACAACGTCTTGCTACAAAACCAAATAACCGGGCCCGGTAATGTACAAACACTGCAAGATAAATATGATCATACTACGCGGCTCAAAACTCCTATCCTTGATAACAAGAGAGAGGCTGTTCTGTCACTGAACGCACTGAAACGAGCCAAACCAAAGCTAGACAAAATGCTTCAGATGGCATATAAAGGACCACAGTCGCTAAACAGAAACAACCAGGGTCAAAACAAATAGGCGATAAATGCAGTTAAACCCAGAAATGACCTTTGGTATCAAAATACATTACATGCGACATCTAAGCACACGGCTGTTTCAATCACCATCATGCTATCCTCTAAACCACCGTGTTGCCCCACTTAAAACAAGCAAGGAGCTAAATCGGTCAATAGAACCGAGATAGAAGCGGCAAACGCGCGAACAGGAGTCGTGTAGGCCTTCCAACCCCATTTTACCTGATAGATTGTTTCTTCTGTGTACGCGGATGTACGCGAGATCCCTACGCGACCCCGCGCGTGTTGGTTCCACAAAAATGAGAGCCGACTTACGATTGGTTTAAAACTTCTGACGTCACGGAAATCGTTCTCCAGCTCGGGATCGCAGACGCTCTTTTCTCGGCGTGTGAAACAAGAGCCGAAAAAGGCGTCTGTCACGCAGGCTACCGTCAGGTACGAGTTCGCCCATCTTTCACGTTGCTATGAATTGAGCACCCTTTTGAGCTCTCTCTGACCTGCACTGATTACGATCTCACCACATATCAAGAATGGCTTGTCAGCTCTGGAGGCCAGTTGAATTTGAGGACGACAGTGACCAAGAAATGCCTGAAGGTTTTTGAATTTAGCGTGGTCTTTTAAAAACTTGCTTCTTCGGCATGCTCTTTACATGCTCTTTCCTTTCCAATCCTTGCCATAGAACCTGCAAAGTGACGGCCGCAGAGGTGGAAATCGTACTGCAAGCTTACCAAATATTTGGTCCTTCTGGTTGGGAAGAGGTACTCGATAATAAGTGAACAAGTGAGTGGTCGAATGGAAGGAAATTGGCTGCAGAATGAAAAAATTAAGGAATATTACCTCGAGACAAGCTCACAGGAGTCCGCCCTAAAACGTATTCAAAGGATTGTAAGCCAAAACGTCCACAAGTCTCACCAGCAAACGACAGAAACCAACAAGTCCCAAAGAATGTCCACAACTATCAAGGAAGACTCGTTACTCGCGCAGGTGTGCCCCTGAGGAAAGAAAAGTCAACCAGCAAAAGAACAGCTCCGCTTACTTCCGAGTCCAGTGATGAAGGCCCGCATCGGTGATTAATCCTGGCCCTTCAGCAACCAACGAGGAAAACAGAACCGATCAAAGTGCAAAGAAGTTGAAGAACAGCCGTGGCAAACTAGCCAAACAAGCGAGCAAAATGCATGTGGAGATGTGTCTGCTTCAAATGTTAGTGATTCGACTGACTGATTATTTATTTATAATTTACATTGAATCTGTAAAAGTTCATGGCCATAAAATAATAAATTGGCATTTGCAGAATCAGAATGAACTGAACGACTCTGTCACTGAAATGTACCGTGTTCTGCTTTATTATATAAAACTTCATGTAACATGGCCTTAAAATGACATCTCAATGAATGTTGCAGACACGTTTTGGAGAAATTTGCATATTTAGTTTCTTTTCCGTTATAGTAGATCATTAGCATATGGAATGGAGTTCTGCGAAAGATCTTTAATATTATACTAAGTAAAACTAATTTTTAATATTGTACTAATCCTTGAATTAATTTAAATCTAGTTGCTAAACTAATATGATTCCTAAATAACTTTAACTAGAGTAATTTAAAACCTAAACGATAACAAGAACAAACTAATTGTTTTACAAGTTATATACAGTTCAATTCACTGTTCAGTTCCTTTCCAAACCCGAACCAACTCCTCAAAAAACCAAAAAGGACCACCTCCTCAATCGTACTTCTCTTTGGTTCAAACCACTCTAACGCACGTACTTCGTTTTGTCTTCGAAGGATTTCAGCGCTTCTTTCAAACACGAGGCTCGTAATCTTTCAGCTCTTCACGGCTCTCACGCCTCAACTGACAAATGGGTTTTGTCGACTTGTAATGCTTGCGCCTGCCAATGACTCTTGGCGGTGAATTGGCTTCCCTCTACTCTTCTTCTTTCCCTCCGGCTCTGTAAATCAACCACTCTTTTCCTTGCTTTCTTTCTTCAAAGTCTGCAGCACACTACATCTGCTTGGCTAGTATTTGAACTTTTATGCTAATTTCTTTTTTTTTTTTTTTTTTTTACATTCAACACTTAACCTACATACATATGGTCCAGAGTGCAGAGCGTGAAAATAGGAAAGAGTTCCAGCCCTCCGACCCAGAGGTTTCTCTCGCGCTACGTTTCTCGTGTGACTCGAGTTCCCCCAAGCGCGCGAAGAAAAACCCGTACGTCTGGTACCCAGGGTACACATTCTATGTGTGATGGGCCATCACCTTAATCAATACAATTGTTCTGTTATTTTCGAGCTTTCTAATTGATACTAGTACATTTTGTGATTTATTCCATTTTAAGTTTGGACAAGCAGCAGCATTGAATATTTACACTTAAAATTCCCACCTGGATGCATATCGATCGTGTAAATGGTAAGCCCCCCGAGTTACGGTCGACTTCAGACCCTAACTTCCATTACCTTAACAACTAGTTTTATATGATACAACGATATTAACTATAACTGGCTTTCTTTATTAACCGCTTATTAACCCTTTCATGTCAATCCTTCAGCACAAACGCGCTATCACACGAAGTCAGTGCACCACTATCATGCAATGAACTGGTGAGCCGAGTGGCAGTGGAGTAGCAAACTACAATTTCCGAACATCCATTTGCCACTTGGAAGCCCGAGTGAAGGTTAATACTTTACTTGTACGGCTTTCACTGATCAAATCGAGACAATATGACGACGAACAATATGTGGCCACTTTGAAAGGCCCGATTTCCCGAGCTTTAATCCAAACATTGACAAATTTGGTATCAAAAGCCGCCGACCGTTTGGCTCAGTTGGTAGAGCGCCGGACTAGCGTGCCGGGAGGTCGTAGGTTCAAAGCTCCGGCCAGACCAACACTCAGGGTCTTTAAATAACTGAAAAGAAAGTGCTTCCTATGAAAGGACATCTGAAAATGGTTAGACTTTCTAGTCTTCTCGGATAAGGACGATAAACCGTGGGTCCCATCTCACAACTCTCCACAATTAATTATGTGGCACATTAAAGAACACTGGCTCTGACCACCCCTAGTACTGACCTTGGGTTGGTGCTTCACATAGGGATAACCTCATTGCATTTCCCCCTTGGACAGAATTCCAAGAAAAATTAGTATGATACGATGATGATATGAAAAGAAAGGAAATTTACTGTAGTTTTCAATTTTATTTGTGTATTTATAACAAGCACTTACACATACGGTATTTGCCCTAGATCCCTCGCACAGTCCCCGGAAGGGCCAGGAAGCAAAGGGAGGATACCTCTGGGGAATGACGACAAGGTTTTCCACGTATCGTACGACACCAGTGCATCACAATCCTGCAAGCCAGTGAATAATGTTCTATTCCTGAAAACACACAAGACAGGATCAAGTACAGTGACTAACATCTTAAATCGCTATGGTGATAGCAGAGATTTGGTGTTCGCCCTGCCTAACGCAAGCCTTGGATACGATTTTGCCTGGCCTGGTCCGTTTCTTGTTAACTACTCACTGCCATTAAAACGAGTACCCAATATTCTCTGCAATCATGCCATATACAACAAGGATCCAATGAACGGATTTTTTCCAAAGGAAACAACACGTTACATCACAATTCTTAGGGATCCATCTGAACAGTTTGAATCTATTTTCAACTATTACGGCGTTCAAAGTTGGCACAAGGCATTTCGTGAAAGTAGTTCACCTTTGGATGTATTTCTTACAAGCCCGGAAAAGTATTATAATGGGAATCGATGGCTGATTAAAAACCCATCCTTAATCGATCTTGGACTTTATCCATTGCCAGACAACGTTACCGAGTTGCGCCACTACATCAAATTTATTCAACAAGAATTTGACCTTGTGTTGCTGAACGAATACTTCGATGAGTCGCTTGTGCTGCTGAAACGACGTTTTTGTTGGAAAATCGAGGACATCTTGTATTTTAAGCTCAATGAAAGGGCAGACGCAGGTAAAAAATCTCTTTCAAGAGACATGAGAGAGAAAATAAGAAAGTGGAATTGGGGAGATGTGCTGTTGTACGATGTTTTCAATCAAACGCTATGGGAAATGATAGCTCAGGAAGGTTCTGAATTTTATAACGATCTTGCGCTTTTCCGAAAAGAAAAGGATGCTATAAAGAAGGCATGCTTAAGAAGAGGGCAGTTTCTGACCAGCCCATTCAACGGAAAGTTAGTTTTAGGCTACCAGTTAAGGACAGGTCTTCCAAAAGAACTAAATGAAACGTGCGGTAAAATGATCATGAATGAGATTCCTTATATGAACTATCTTCGCCAAAAAATGGTGCAACAAGGCGAAGTTCTTGATAATGCCCTTTAAACCAACTTCAAGTTTTTAACAAAGCAAATCTGGATAATTTGATTTTCATATATATAAACGAGCGAAAAGAATTGAGAATTGAACGACCGACCGAACGAACGAACGAATGAACAAATGAACGAGTGAATGAACTAACAAACGAACGAACGAACGAAAGCGTGAATGAATGAATGAATGAACGAACGAACGAACGAACGAATGAATGAATGAATGAATGAACGGAAGAAAGAACGCGGAATAACGGTACTACGGAGACAGTCCAAATACTTGGTTTCTTCACGTTTGCGTGCATCATATATACAAAAATAACAACCAAAGGGTGAAAAACGCTGGTTAAAAAGAAACAGCTCTGAAAAACTCAAAAAAAGTACTAGATTTCGCATGGATTCGCCATATTTTTGTCCTCTGAGTGACATCCATATGGTATTCCATAATAGTTGCTGTAATCAACGAATTCAGTGAAATTAGTGTTCCGAAGTTCTTGACCGCCTGAACTGTTGAAATATATGCATATGAACATTAGGATAATTTACTTACCATTCAAAAACCCATACTAGTACTCGGCAACCAGAATTATTCTGCAAAAAAATAAACTACGTCACACATGGAAGAGAATAATTTTAACCTACTAAAAGAAATTAGGTCTATTGTCTAGTATTTGTAAGGCATTCTCTGTAGAGCTGTGTATTTTATTACAGCATCAAATAAGGATAAATGCCATACTGTTTTAACATACTCTAGGCATATAAAAGCTAATATCTATAGCTTCAAACTCTGTAAACAACCCGAGGTCTCGTGATACGATTACGTTGCCTGTAGATACGGGAGGGACCGGATCAATGTCCGTAAAGGGGCGTACTATTAGAAAAATTATGGGGTGGGTTGCTGCCAATTGTTTGTGCAGAACATTTTTTGGCAGGTGTAGGACTTTTTTCACCTTCTTATTTGCATGAATTTTTTTTGGCTTCCTTCCCCCCCCCCCCAACTCCATTACTTTTCTAATAGTTTGTCCTAAACAGAACAGATAAGCATTTTTGTTTTCAAGGTGGTTTTCATTGTAAAAGATTTCCGCACAGCCGCACAGTGCTGTGATTGCACGTGCATCACAATTGTTTCCATTCATTCTGCTGCGTGGTGTACAATGAACAGAATGAGCAAGCCAAGCGAACTTCCTCCTTTATTTGCTTGTCTCCAGTCTGAAGGGGTGAGTTTTTGTTAAAAGTAGAGTTAAAATGTGTGGGATTTACAATACCTTACGAATTACTGTATATCGGGCTGCTAGGGCCATAGTTGCAAAGCGAAGCAATCTATCGGCATGGCATTTTCTTTCAATGTTTGTTTTACTAGAGCAGTGTAGGAAATATGAAAAGAAGAGCTTTGAGATCATGGAAGCCAGCAACTGCTGCTACACAAGTCAGCATTAGATTCCACGCGTGATGGGTTAGAACAAGAAAAAATAACACACTTTCATAAATACCTAAGCATTTTGCCATTTAATTGTACGAAATAAAAGAAATGGTTGGCTTATGCATTTGCTGTTGACGTTAACATTCTTTGAGAAAATCCTAACATTTTCTGCTAGCCTGCCATGAGGTGAGGGGAGGGGTTGCTAGCCAGACATTTGTGCTGTATTTTATTTTCCATAAAACAATGAATAATAGCTTCATCTTACTTTGAACTATCTCCAATGGCAATTAAAGAAACGAGCGGAATACCCCCAAAGAATTGAACAGAGCCAGAATAGCTGATAAACAAAGAGTGAAGACAAGTTTAACAGTTAATATATACTTAGTGAGCACGTACAATATACCGTGTATGGCCAAACACACGAACTTTACTCAGAGGCACTGAGGCCCGATTAGAAAGTTCTTCTGGGGCAACGAATATTTCGTTTTTTATACTGAAGGAAAACTTCGACTATGTTTTAAAATGCCCCGCTGCGTAATCATAAATTTGAAAAACAACTGGTGCAATGATCAGATAGCTAACACCTAACGCCTACAACAAGGAAGGAGAAATAAAGATAAATTTTAAAGAACTAACATAAGTACAGTGTCAATGTGATGTGTCATGATAATCCTGTAACAAACCTGCTACTGAAGTACTATACATTAACCCTTGAGCTCCCAAAACCGCGTATGTGCGCGCGTAGAAAATAGTGTTAATTCTTTTAACATTTGCTGCTTTCTTAACTTAAGTCACAAGATTATTAAATGTATTCATAGCGCCAACTGGTTAGTTTGACACCTACCACAATCTGAAAACGGGACAACGACTCCAAATTTCTGCTGCAATATGTCGTTTACTTAGCAACAAATCTCAAAAGGTTACTTTTTTGGTGAAAGAGCAACACACAAAACGTGCACTTCTTTGTCGTCAATTTGTTAATGAAAAATCTGGTTCAAAAACCCTACTTCAGCAGCAAACCTTAAAGCAAGACCTTGGTATCCGGCTGCAAGGTTTGTTCTCACGTTTTCTGCTGGCCATGCTTCAGCCATTTCTTGAAAGCCAGTCTTACTAATCTCAACTTGTCTCGTTGGTGCCCGAAAAGAAGTCTGGGTAAATCCACCATAACACGAGCATAGAACTCTCCCGACTCCCACTTTAAATTTTTTTTTACCAATCATGTCGGGCCACCCAGTCCTACCAGCAAACTATCCCATCGATTGAAATTTGTGCCTTTCAAAACTTGCCTAAATTGCCTGGGTATGTACTGGAATCCTTCTACAGAACGGCCAGAGAGACACCTTCACTTGTGAACCGACATGTTCAATAGAAAACATCGTAGGCGCCACAGACAGCATGAAACCGCCTCTCGCCTCTGTTTTCTTTCAGAGGCTTGCCTCCACCCTCATTCCAGCTTAATGGGAAGATAGCCCGAAAAACACATAAAAGCGATAAACCTACTAGATTTGAGCTTATGGAGCGGTTCTGTAAGCACCAACCGCCGATGTGGATCACGTGACAAATAAACCTGAGCCTGTGGTGTCTTAAAACCGCAGATATTGTATTGATAACTCCTTATACAGAAAAGCCTACTGAAAATCTAAAGATATCCGGTATTCAAAGCGTTAACCTTTTGACCGATGATCCATTTGGTTATGCGGCGGTGTTTGCTCTCGAATTTGGAGTACCTTTGGCACTCAGTCAAAAGCTAAGAGATCAAGGCGATCGCAATGAAGCTCGCCTCGAAATCCGCTCGTGTTTCCGTGCTAGGAAACTACTA
>OX419335.1:10423925-10453925 GCA_948470475.1 Galaxea fascicularis | reverse complement strand
AAATTCCAATACGATCCGGAATGCTCGAACGTTCAACCGAGCTTAAATAAATTGATTTGATCTAATTGATTTTCTGTATTCGCTTCTATTGTTTTTTACCTCTGGGCCTCGCTATCATGCTGAATTATGATATATTTCGAAAGTAGCCTATTTTCATGTTTCTTTGATTTGAGCTAGATGAAAGAACATGAGTTCCTTTCATGTCAGCTAAATGACAGAACATGGAAATTTCCATGCTCTTATGATTTGAGCTACATCAACGAACATCTGTGAAAATTTCCATGTTCCTTTAGTCTGAGCCATGGAGATTTCCACGTTTTTTCGCATCGTGCAACCTTAAAGGAACATAGAAACTCCCATCTCGTTTTACATTGCACGTCCTGAAGTAACATTACACGTTAATATTAAACTGGGAAATTATAAACATACTTTACCTTAAAGTACACTCGAAAGGGCCACAAAATCATGTGTTAAAGAGATTGCATTAATTGAAACATTTCGTTGTTAATAAAGTTGATTGGACTTCTTGTAATCAGGCTTAAACAGCTGCTAATTTTAAAACTGTAAAGTTTATCGTTAAGGACAAACCGACGCCCGCACTGGACAAGGTGACACGTTAAGCAACACCTTTAGTTGCTCCTGTACCCAGCGGGGAAACCTACTTTTTATGGTATTATCCCCTTTCGTATCATCTCAATAAAGTCATTTGAGGTGATCAAGTGGGTGACGTTCTCGTCACTAATTTTAGCACCACGTTCTTCAGTGCTCATGACAATGATCGACACAATCCTTTGCTGCACCAGGGAGATGTACAAACACTAAAGTGTCGTTGAACTGACGGACATCAATGCCGTCTTTCACAAGTGGACTCTATATCTAGCCAAAAAGAAACAAAAACAAATAAGGATTGTTGTCTTCTCACGTCTTAATCCTTAGATTATCATTGTCATCCTGAAAAGACGAGTTTTGGCGTTCAGAAAAGATTTCCTGAACTGATCCTTAGTCCTTAATCTAGCTTTTCTTGGCTTTCACGTCACACAAGTATAAAATGAAATCGTTTATCATTCAGTAACTTAAGGAGGCTCGAAAGGGTTTATGTTGCTGTAGTGCTTGTCAAACGATCAAAGATTACAAAGAATGATATTTAATGGTGTGGGTAAACTATATGTCTCCTTGCAATTCTATCGTTGGGCTATACTTTAAGAATACTTGTGGCGTCATATCAGTTACCGTGGCAACTCGCCAGGTGTACAAGGAGGTCCTACAAATTTTAGTTTCTGTAAATTATCTGGAAAACTAATTCGGCGACCTACCGTTTTTATTTCTTTCAGTTGGAAAGCTCCCGATTTATTTTTAACTCCTCAGGCAAAATGACAAAACGTTATCTTGTAGAATTTAGTATATTTAAAAAACCGCGTTTTATGGCTTACAGGAAATTGTATTGGATAATTTTCCCCGAAACTGTTATATTTCAAGTGCCATCATAAATGGTGCTTACATGATTTTATTTCCGGTTCGCGCGGTTTTATGGCAGTATTTACATCTTCCGGTGTGTTTCGCGCGATTTTTTAACTGTGATTTTGATTCTTGATTCAGATTCAGCTGACGAGTGTATCTTAGCCGGTTATGGCGTGTGTAGATTGCGCGCGCGCGCGCATGCAGCTAAAAACGTTTCCAGCCTCCCCTCAGTTCAAGAATTGAGAAATTATAGAAAAAGTAATCAATTCTTGGTTTTCATGTCACGCAAGTAAAGAATAAAATCGCTTATTATAAAAAAAAAATAGAGTCAAGAAATTTAGGTATTGTAGAAAAGGAAGGAATAAATAATCTGTTAAAGTTTCAGGGCTGTGCGAGATCTCGTACAAAATGTATCACTCAAAATCACAGAGAACAGTATGGAGACGCCATGTTGGTGTCCATCCGGATGGGCACCAACATGGCGGCCGGATTCCTTTGGAAACATCAGGAGTTTGCTTTGGCTACGTTAAAACCTTTTGTCTCTCTGTTGAACTTACAAACATTCGCATGGACACTTCTCTTTTATAATGCATTGGTTGTTCAGACCTCAAAACGACAGGGTGAATAGACGTTTTCATGTACGTGATGTGTTTCTCAGCAGCCATCTTTTGTGCCACGCACTCTGAAAAATCTGAAATTCAAACTGCTCTATTTTCAAAGCAAAGCGCGCTACTAAGATGAAGACGTGCAAGCCGGTATATTTTTAAAACTGTATTTTACCTGATGAAGATAAAAACTGGAAATTCTGTTTACTTTTCAATTTCAGTTTTTTTATGACGTCACGTGAAAACCAAGAATAAAAAGCCAGTTGATGTCTCAGGACTATGTTAAAGCCCTTCGTCTCTCTGCTGAAATTGTTAACATTCACATACACAGTTCTAACCAAGGCGAAAAGACGTTTCTCAGCAGCCATTTTTATGTCACGCAAAGTGATAAAAGCCTGAAATTCACTGGAAATTCAAATACTCTAGACGTCAGATGTTATTTCGTTCGCTGCACAACCTGTTACGAATAACCTGAGGCTGTCTCCTCGTTTCTGTCGCCCGGTTTCATGATACGAGGCGCAGAACCTCTGGTTGAAAACTAACTGTATTGTCGCGTGATATTTGTTTCCCCATACTATTAATTCGGTGACTTACCATGATAGAGCTGGGCTGACTCCCCGTCAGCTTCTGACAGTGGAAAACATCCCAAGTCTTCATCCTCTCTAATGAGTCGCTGTCTATTGTTGGAACAGGAGCTGCCAGATGATCCTGGAGTTTGTTCATCAAACGTTTCACGAGGATTCTCAGCCTCACTTATTAGTTCAAATTGGATACTGGAGTCTATTTCTACCCTGAAGTAATTTCTGGTCCCAACTATTTCTTCTGCCTCAGCTCGTTCGAAGACGTCACTTGTGGCAGGGCTATCAAGCACAACCGAGTCCTTAAAAATCCACCGGTTTTGGTTTTAATTCAAAACATCATTTTCCCAGAAATGTGAACAACCAGCAACCCCTCTTTGCCTTCATAGAGACCCAGAGAGGCAAAAAGAGGTATGAATCCGGGCTTGTAGTAGATATAATGTACGTGATGTCGTTCTTCTTAAGCAAAAGCCTACACTGTGCTACGTTCTTTAGACTGCGCGCCAGATCTGATAAAAGAGCGGTAAGACGGCAATGTAAACAATTTGTAGGGACACGCCCTGCCGATATTACTTGCGACGCGGCTTGTGAAAAAGGGCCCATTTAATAACGTGGCGAAAATACACAGTGCATTTCGTTTCAAACCAGAAATGAATACCGTAAAAACCCACAGTTTCTGGCTGATGTTGTTCTTATACATTGGGTAATAAGCGAAAAATCATCCTGAAGCTGTTCTAAATAAACATGTTCTTAGATTCCGTCTGGAAATGATACAATGTGTTGCACAACTGCCACTGCTTTATTAATTGACGCTATCCTTTCAAAGCAAGGGACTGGTCATTAGTTACAAGGGAGTTGCTAACCCAGATAAATGAGAGGTAGTAGCTTTAGAATAGGTGCTGAACCAACACAGCAACATAAAAATTACCCTGCGAAATATGCTGGTACCCAGTATTTCATTATTAATCATAGAAATTACAGTTTCCTCGATTGCGATTGGTTTGAAAAACTCCTATTTTCCACTAATTCACTTGACCCAAGTTGTTCGGACAGTTCCATATAAGCCAATCACATTCAAAGTAGTATTTTCAATCAACCAATCACATTCAAAGTTCTAGTTTGAATCAACCAATCACAACCTAGGTTTCGATCACAATAGTAAAGTGTTTAGACTCCTGCATTGGGGCTTCTTCAAATTGGAGAATTTTTTCCCTTGAACAATGAGAGTATTTTAGAAGACAGTAGTGGTTTTGTTTTCCTATGGCACATTTGTTGATGCCATCAAACCAGACGTCGCGTTCCCTCTTCTTTTCTCGGAAATTGTAACTTTTATGATTAATTGGTAATAAGACTTCGTGTCGTCCAATTCGGTCTGTAGTCATACTTGTGTTATCACTCGTATGATTACAGACCGAATTGGACTCCACTCAGGGCCTCTTCATATGAGCCCGGTTGACCGAGCTGACCCGGTTTCCGAGATCTCGCCACACCGCTAAATCGTTTGTAAAAATTTCGATGTGTTCATATGAGAGGGCGGGCTGGCTCGGTTGCCGAGATCTCGGTTTTTCCAACCGGGATCTCGGGAACCGGGCCGAACATTTGTGCCATATGAACGCTTCAGCCCGGTTACCGGGAGGAAAGTAATACAATGCATTTTCGTGATAGAACGGATATTTTATGACATTACCGAGATTTTACCTCTCTTTTCTTCGAAAATGAAACTCGGAATAGTTTCATTTGATAGTTAACGTAAAGTCAAAGGAAATTTGAGGCTGCTTTAACAAAGAAAATCGAGAAAGTTCGTTAGATTTCATGCCTGAATGGTCGCGTCACCAATTTTTCAAATGTTTCATCTCGGAAAGCGGGCTGAAAGTCGCCATATGAACACACAGGCAGCCCAATCGTGGTGTGTGTCATCAAAAGTTGATACATAAAAACTGACCGTTGAAAACCTAGAATTCCAACGAACCGAGTAGCGGTGGAAATATTTATATTCTAGTCAAGTAAAGCCTTCCTACCTTCACTCTACTGTTTCTTGTCCCTTTCTAGGACGTCTAAATGTAATATAATCGCTTTTTTTTTTTAATCCCAGGTATATATATACGTTCATTTTCAAGCTATCAGCAAATTCATCCTTATAGTTTTGAACTTTTCGACAAAATTTTTAATCGGTACTATAAAGCCATATGTTATGAAAAGTTAATTTTTACGGTTGAATCTGTGTGCAAAGTGTTGCTATGTTTTGTGACAAGTTGACCGATAAACAAGCTGAGGTCTACGAATTTGCCAGAAATGGGCACAACATCCTGATAACCGGGAAGACAGGAACTGGCAAATCCACTGTAATAACGCCATCAGAAACGGCCGCAAACAACGAGGATTGCAGGTAGATCTAATTTGTTCGAGTGGAATATATAGCTTTGAAAAGAACTGTTGATAGCTTGCCACGATATGGCCTTAAAAATAAGGCAAAAATACTGAAGAAGTTACACTGAAGACACGCCGTGCGGACTTGCTAAAGACAGCGAAATCCGTTGAATCTGCTGAATTCAAAAACTCGCTATTTCGCGACCTTTCACAGCATCGCGGGTTTCATCTCGGTAACCGAGCCAGCCCGGTTAACCGGGCTCATATGAAGAGGGCCTCAGTCCTATTGCCATTACTTATGAGAACCAGTTGAATTTATCTGGCTGAATTGACTCTTATGTATATGGTGTCAGTCTTTTACCAAATTTCAGCTGGAGGCTCTTAATCCACTTGTTCTTTTATGCGGGTTTTACTCAAAATATTTAAGGTTCGCTGCCACGATTGAAGAGCTTTTTTTTTCACAGATAGCCAACATGGTGGAAAGGGGAATAAGGAAGACTTTCTTTGTATGATGTTATCTGCTATTATTTTGTGATCGCAATATTTACAATTGCGTAAAGAAGCCTGAAAAAAGTTCAGGACTTCAACGGGCCTTCATATGCATCACACACCGGAATCTTTCAGGCTTCTTTACGCAATTGTAGAATTGCGATCACAACTGCGACGATCATTCTTCATTTGATTTCATATTCGCAGTTCACATATGATTTCTTTCGTATGCATCATTCACCTATCTGCTTTAATTATATTATTGTTCGTTATTGTTCAGAGTATTTTGCTTTTAGTTCACTGTCCTGTTCGATTTTCTCAAGTTGAGCCAAATCCTGCTTTAAGCACTGAAATCTACGCAGTGTTTGGTAATAAACTTATTCAAAAACTACTCAGAATGCATGCAAACCTGATCCTTTAAACAGTGCCGCGTCTTGCGATAATATTTTATGATTCTTCATTTCTGTGGTTTGTCCTTTAATTATTGGTATTATTTTCTAGTCATGCAAGTTTAAATTTCACATCGTTTTTGTCCGGCTATTTTTAACATTGACAAACAAGAATGTCATATATATTCACATAGGCTACGTGGCGCCTAAACCTCGTTATTTATAAACACTTACTGTTTTCCTACTGCCGACGTGATTTCCAGCCAGGCGAGATGCAGCAAGGTCGCGATGGGGACGGCTAGCAAAGTAAAAATACAAAATAGTAGCCCCAATTTTCTACGGAAAATTCGAGGTTGCCAGGCCATTGAGAAGAAAACGTATTAAGCGCAAACAAATGGATATAGTGTTTCATTTACCTGGGTCATTCTCGCCTTAAACATGCTAATAGAATGCAGTTTTCGAAACGTTAATTTGCATGAAAACGAGTCTGCGCTTTTGTCAGGCGCTATACGAAACGTAGCAACCCCTTCTACAACAGTGCAAAGAACAACCTCCAACATTTCTTCCTTTCTTTTTTTTTTTTTTTTTCGCCGTATAACACCGAACAACAGGAGGACTACGGAAGCGCCTAGTACGGTAGGTTTTGACCGCGGGAGAATGGGGCGAGTACGTAGAATCTTGTCGAAATTCAAAGCCCTTATTTACAGAAAGCAAGCAGTACTACGTCGTGTAGTACGGAAAGGTTATAATCTTCTTCAGTTAAGTGGTTGTCATGCCATCTTTTAAAGAAATAAGAGATTAACTTTTTCTTTCCCACGGTAATAATTTTATTTCGGAGCTGAGGAGGAATTTTTAGTTCTATACGAGGAATATCAGCCTGCGAACTTGACTTTTTCTTCGTATGGTGAGTTTGACCTTGATGAAATGACGGAAGATGAATGTTTGGCGGAGTTTCGGTCCAAATCTTGCCCCTTTCGTTACTGTACTTTTTTAAATTTATAGGGCTCACGAACCCTGATTTCTGTACATAGCAAAACATCGTTTTGCCAGCTCCATTCCATTCGCCTACAAACAACAAAATTATAACTTGATTAAATATCGAAATTGACCTTGGCATAAACTTTCTTCGCCCAAATGCTAATGTACAAGTTCAAATAAGCAAATTATTTCCATAATGAAAGGTTTCCTAATTCGATTGGTAGGAAAAGCTGTCCCAAGAATCATGAAAGCTGATTACGCTTTGCTTTCACAACTCGCCAGAAACGTACGCGTTTGGGTTTCATGCCTGCCACTGCATTTTGAACTCAAAATCGACAAACGTTTGTTTAGAAATCACCAATGACGGCCAAAAAGGATAAATTTAGCTACAATCACAGCGTACTAAGCATGTACAGTGTAGGAAAATACATCACAAACCTTACGTACTTTCCACTACGGCCGGCGATGATGTCCTACGTATTCGGTAAGCTGACTACGGCTGGAAACCAGTGCATTATCACGTGGCGGGAAAAAAATTACTTCCGGTCACCGTACTAGACGCTTCCGTAGTCCTTGCTTAAGGTCCCTAATAACAGTAACGCAACATCTTCCTTTTTTTTTTTTTTTTGAAAAAGGGATACAACATGCTCGGGGACTGGGACTGGGCGCGAAAGATGACGGACGCAGTTTCTTGTGCTCTGCCGTTTCCTATCGAAATTAACGATGTCTGCAAAGGCAGATAACGCAACAAACCAACTACAGACTGTAGAATCAAAAGAATTAGAAAGAGAGAAAAGTGACAGTCGAAGAAAAAAACGAATGCGTGAATGTGGCTCTCAAACGGACGAGGAAGGTGTTGAAGAAGAACTCAATCATGGCTGCACCATGTGCAGCAAGAAACTGGACGGAACTCAAGAAAAATTAGACAGGGTTCTTGCTCTTCTTTCTGAAATTCAAGCCAAAGTATTCACCTGAGTATTGGAGCTCAAGAAAGAAAAAAACGACTTAAAAGAGAGTTTGGAGTTGTCTCAAGCAGATATTGCAGAACTGAAGAACGACGCCGTTTCAACTATGACGAAGCTTGATGCCGCAGGCGAGAAAATTGCCGAGATGGAAGCACTCGAGAGACGTGTAATCAAACCGGCAGGAATGTCATAATCGGCGAAATAATATTAAATTCTTTGGTATCAAAGACGACGGACATGAATCTCCGAAAGAGACAGAAAGTAAACTAAGACAATTTCTACATAAAGAAATGAAAATATCAAGCAGTGCCCTCGAAGATATCCAATTCGAAAGAGTTCATAGAATTCCAACTCGACCAAAGGGAAACATAAAACAAGAAGGATCATCCGAGGCCTATAATTGGCCATTCCGAAATTAAATAAATAAATAAATAAATAAATACTTAATTGACCACTCCCCTAGAGGGGCTTTTCAGGGACAATGAAACAAATCATACAAATGAACACAACAGAGTTAAGAATCCCAACTGGCGGGAGGCAGACCAGTTGGCTATTTACAAGGATGACCGAGGAGTTGAACCAGGCACGAACCCAGAACAACACCAGCTAGTGGCTAGAGCGGGATTTGAACCCGGGCCACCGCATTGAAATCCAGCGCCCTAAACCACTCGGCCATCCTGCCTCCACGAAAGGGAACTAGGGCGAGTTTCAAATTTTGAAGTAATCGATAAATTGACACCATCACATGAAAGATAGCATTGAGTTTAGTCGTTTGACCAAGTTTGATTCTTTTAGGTTGAACAGAGACCAAGTTATGGACCTTGAAACATGGCTCAAAATCCATACAAACCTCTCTAATTTTGAGGCTGCGTCCCCAAAAACCATGTTTTTTTTTTAAAGAATCAAACTTGGTCAAACGACTAAACTCAATGCTGTCTTTCATGTAATGGTGTCAATTTATCGATTACTTCAAAATTTGAAACTCGCCCCAGTTCCCTTTTGAATTTCGGAATGGCCAATTCCTCACCAAGTACATGGTTCACCTTCTTGAAATGAAAACGCATGAGGCGCATTCTTAACCGCTGTACTCTAGGAGGGATATCATCCAACGTACGGGTAGTGAGAAGGGGAACCAGAGGTTTGTGGTTTGTGGCACGGACCAACACATCGTCAATGTTGCACTTGACACCATCTAGTCCCTCAAGGATTTTGCTCATGCAACTCTGAAACTTTTCCGAGCCTGAGCTAATACCATAAGGCAGTACGTTAAAGGAGTGACGACCCCACGGTGTAATGAACGTCGTGAGTGGTCGCGAGTTTTCAGATAACTTGATTTGCCAAATTCCAGAGTTTGCATCCAATTTTGTGAAGTACTTTGCACCAGACAACTTTCCCAGGGTGACATCGACGGATGGAAGAGGGTGATTCTCTCGCTGAACATACTCATTGAGCTTTATCAGGTACACGCACACTGTAACTTTGCAATTTGGTTTGGATGTGACAACCATCGGGGCGCACCATTCTGTAAGGCGGTCGACAGGCGATATCACTCCACTCTTCAACATTATGTCAATTTCGCTCTTCGTGACGTCATAAAGTAGAATGAGGGCGTTCCTCGGAACTGAAAGCGCGAAGGGTTTCCCATCGTCCCTCAGCTTTACGGTGTATTCTTCTTTCATAGCTCCAAGTCCAGTGAACAGTTTACGGTAGCACGCATCACTTTCGCCTTGTATTCATTGTTTCACTGCAGCAGATCTACCGAGGAGTGGTCTTGCTAAGCTTTCTACTGCGTAGATGGTTTCTTTCACGGTGTTTGAGTTGTAAGAAAGTGTAACAGTTACTTTTCCTTTACAATTCAGCTTGTTGTTGCGAGGACCCATCAGTACTTTGTCGGTAGGTTCCAGCTTTGCATGAATTTCAAGACTCAGACCGTGTTTTCACGGGAGAGGCTTACTGCGGTTATTGCTAACCGCGGTTTGGTAACTTAACCTTAGTTTAATGAGAAGCTGTTAACACAGAACTAAGTAACTAAGGTAAACAGTAGACAACTAACAGTTTACGCGGAAAACTTCAGCTTCATTTGAGAAAAAACCCCGCGGGACTGAAGTGTTTCATACAACAATGCCGTTGAAAACATTATTCGGAACTTTCGCCGCTGTTTATTATTTTTTTCTAGCTTTACTTCCTGAAGTGTCGTCTAATGTCTATAGAAGGTCAAAGCGACATCGCTACTTTCAAGGACATGCTGTGGACCTTCTGATTCTCTTCCCCCAAGCACTTCATCCATATCATGAAGGTTTTGGGGAATAAACTCTTTCGGATCACTCTGCTCATTAAAATCAGCGTCTTCATCTGGTTCTCCACCTTTACCAAAGCCAATAGAACGCAGTTTGTCCTTGACCGTCTTGTATTTTTTGGTCAAGGTATCAAGTTTATCCTTACATTGCTTTGGGGTTTTCTCGCAAGACACTTGCTGCTTTAAACACCTGCTACGTAACTCTTAAGCCACCTCTTGCCACTCTGGGGAGGAATAAGCTTTATATTTTAACCTCTGTTCGTTTTCCCCGTAGACTTCTATCAGGATTTTCTTCTCGGTTTCGGACCACCTGTTCTTTTTCTTTTCGGTGGCTGCAGCAAGTACAACCGCAGCCGGCACGGGAGGTGGTGGTGGAATAGTTCTCTGAAGTGGCACTTGATGAAAGGCCGGAGAATAGGGCACATAGAATCCTTGACCGTCGAATATGAAACTTGGCCTGTGGAAATAAAAAATAAATCCTCGTTCAGTTGTACAAGCTTATAACATGTGCCAGACATTAGAAACTGCGAGGCAAAATCGACGATTTAACGGTAATTTTTAACGGAGTATCAATCTCAACACAACCATTCTTGATGAAAATGTGTAAGTGAGAAAAGAAAATTTAACAAAAATATGGGGATTTTTCAGCACCTTACCTGCTCATTTGGGATTCTTCGCTGCGATCCATTTTCTTTCACTGGCTCACTGAACGCTTGAAAACGTGGCGCCAACACAGAGTTCTAAAGTGATGACGTCACAGAAGTAAAATTTTTGAAATTATAGGATATGATGCCATATTCTTATAGAGCATGCTAAAAGACGTCCTCATCCCAAAAATTAATTCCCGGTAGAGATATAAGGGATCAAAGTTTGATGGCATTCCATACAAACCCTTCAAAATTTGTTTCTGTTCCTTCAGTTTAGAACAGACTCAAAATTAGAGAGATTTATATTAACTACTTATTATATGGCTAGTGTTTGTATACGACATAACGCGCGCTCTGATTGGCTAAGCGAAGCGAAGCGCTAGGGCATTATTCTCCCGTAATGCCCACGGACCGATTACGGATAATGCAAATTAGGAACAAAAACAACAAAAAGTCATCCAAAGGCCACATTTGTTTTATTTACATTGAAGATTGGTGCCTCTAGAGCAAAAAACTGAAAACACAACCAGGAAAACTGTTAGTGAAACGTTTGACCTGAGTTTGGAAAAAATTAATGAATAGATTACCGTGAAGCGACGACTTGGGCTTGAACTATTTTTTTTCCCTTAGAACCGTTGTGTTAGCCATATAATAAACAACTTAATAACCTCGACAGTTCGGTCGTTACGGGAAAATCTCAAACCTCGGCCTAGCTGTATTGACCTCGCTATCGCTCGGTCAATACGGCAAGGCCTCAGTTTGAGATTTTCCCGTAACGACCTCATTCTCGGTTATTAATAACTACTTAATAACCTCGACAGTTCGGTCGTTACGGGAAAATCTCAAACTGAGGCCTTGCCGTATTGACCGAGCGATAGCGAGGTCAATACAGCTAGGCCGAGGTTTGAGATTTTCCCGTAAAGACCGAACGGTCCAGGTTATTAAGTTGTTTATTATATGGCTAACATAACGGTTCTAAAGGAAAAAAGTTAGTTCAAGCAGAAGTCGTTGCTTCACTGTAATCTATTCATTACGTTTTCCAAACCCAGGTCAAACTTTTCACTAACAGTTTTCCTGGTCGTGTTTTCAGTTTTTTGTTCTAGCGGCAACAATTTTCAATGTAAATAAAATAAATGTGGCCTTTGGATGACTTTTTGTTGTTTTTGTTCCCAATTTGCATCATCCGTAATCGGCCCGTGGGCATTACGGGAGAATAATGCCCTAGCGCTTCGCTTCGCTTAGCCAATCAGAGCGTGCGTTATATCGTACTTTTTGAACTTTGAACTTTATTTTTTATTTAAACACGGTAAATCTATCAGGTAAAATAATAATTAAAAATTATTACAATCTACTTTAATCTATATAAACATGATCTAAAAATTTAAATAGTGAAAATAGAGAGAAAAAAAATTCTGCTTTACATGCCGTGTGTGTTTGTTGATTCAGACGAAGAAATCGCGACAACCATTTCGAAAAGATTGAAGTGATTTTGCTTGCCGCAATTCAGGGGACAAGCTGTTCCAGATAACCGCACCATTATAGCTAAAGCTATTTTTCAGGAAATTGGTGCGGGGCAATGGAACAGCTAGTTTGTTTTCAGAGTTCCTTAAATTATAAGGTGGATCATATTTAGTGAAAAGAGAGCCAAGATAGTCGGGCGCAAGACCATGTATAGATTTGTAGACCATGGTGGCCACTTGTATTTGTCGCTGAGTATCCAACCGTTTCAAGTTTCCAGTTTCCGTTTCCATTAGCCATATAATAAGGGGCAGTATCAAATTTCAATCCTTCATATTTCAGCTTGGAAATTACAATTAAGAGCTAAGTTTTGGCAAGGAACCTTTTCTAAGGATATTCCATTCGAAAATGGCGCCCAATCCCATAATTTCACAGATTTTTTGTGACGTCATACTTTAGTACTCTATGTCGCGACACAGTCTGTATTTCTCTTGGTTACCGTCAGTCACTGAGGTAAACCATGCCTGATGAGGTGTTCAACTGTCGGCAAACCTGGGTTGGCTTACGTCTGATTTTGCCGTCATTTACTGAGGTTTGCTACTGTGTTTACACGATTAGAAATTTCACCACAGTAAAGTTAAAACAAAACCAAGGTAAACATCTCTCTTGAAAACACGGGCTCAGAAGGGTATAATAAGGTGTCACAGTGACGTCTGCTCCGCTGTCAATCTTGAAGTCTACTTGTTTACAGCGGATTCAGGTTGAGCGTTTAACGGACGTCACGTATCGCGTTCGTTATCACGGTTGATTGGTTGCGTTGCGAGGCACATTGTCAGACGTTGCTAGGCGGGGATGATAGCGTTCTGTCTCTTCTCTGACAGAACGCTATCATCCCCGCCTAGCAACGTCTGACAAAAAAAAAAAAAAAAAAAAATCCTGGGAATGATGATGGAAAACCAAGTCAGATTTTAATTGTGGGGCCTCTATTTATGGCCCTTGCAAGAACCTTGGTTATGATATCAGTAAACTTATGAAAATATCTGAAGGACTTTTCCTCAAGCTATGAGTTCATAGTCTTTTTCAGTCATTTTGACGGGTTACCAATGCCTCAGAGGAAGACCAACACCATGGAAACTACATCAATCATAAATCCATGACTAATATATCCATTTGGGCAAGCCTAAAAGCGGAGCTCCACAGTTTTTTCATTATTGTATGGCATTTACAGAAAAAAAAAAACTAATAAAAAGTAGCTCTAAACAAATCAAAATTAAACACTTAGCTTTAAGTTTATATCCCTCCAATGCTTGGCTTGAATAACTGTGTAGCCGCCAGAGTGGTCCCGTTCACAGCTATAAATGTCAAACCTGTTTTCGATTAAAACGGCCGAAAAAATGCAGGAATTTTTTTTTCCAAACCTGTTATAGATGTATCAGTTATGAAAGCCAATTAACTATAGTATAGACTTAGAAAATTGTTCAACTGGTAGCCGGAGAAAGCCTTCCTTATAAAAAAAAAAATATAACTTTCCAACCTCCGCTCGCTATGCTCTTACCCTAACCACTAAAATACCCTGCTGATCGGCCGCAGACCCCCCAAATTTTAAGGGTCTTAAAAATAGCAACGACCGTTTACCAAACGAACAGTTGCTCCGCCGATGGCGTTCCGATGCACCCTCCCATTCAAATCCTGGATACGGGCCGTCACTGCAGTTATGTACTTCAAAGAAGGCTGGAATTTTCCTCTCCGATGCGTAGTTGAAGCCTGGGGAAAGTTGCGCGTGCCCAATAATAATTTTTAAATTTCATATGTTTCTCTGACAAAGAAAACCGTTCTATTGCTATTTGTTAAAGTGCTGGACAGATGACACTTTTATTCGGCATTTTAACGTCGAATACTTAGCATAAATTTAGCCAATCGCCTCTAGATCTTGTCGAGCAGCACCTACGCAGTTGGGAGTGATCGTCAATCGCAATCGTCGGAATCTGTCGGTTAATTGTCGTGTTCGTTGGTGAGACATCCCAGCATGCCCTCATGGTCGTTGGACAGGTGATGGTTTTGAGAAACAAGATGGCCTCCCATGAAACAGAAGAATCAATCAACACAGAAAAGCCATTACATAGAGACTTAGAGAACTTTCAGTCAGTTTCAGAACAACATTTTGGGGACAATTCATTACACGAACAAGGAAGAGTACCTGATAGCTCCTTCAGTCTTTCGGGAGAAACGGAAAGTGAGAAAGACAACAATAGATCACCTGGTATGAGCTTCCAGATTCTCTCAAATTTTATTCTTAAGTCCAGCTTCTATCATCTGTGAAATGGGAGAATTGAGAGTTTAACCGTATCGCTTAGGACGTTTACTTTAGTTATAAGCGCATTTTGATAGTGTGACAGGAGAGGGTATTTATAATTTTCTGGCTTAGTTTGAGCCGAGCGCATATACAGCGATTTATAGCACCACTGAAACAACTCGACTGCATTATTACAGTGACTTGCGTTCCATCTGTGTTTATGAGCATACGTCGGTCAGTGCTTTGCATGGTCTACGAGCAGGTTTATCGATTTATTCGGTTGCTATCGCTTGGATTTAGCGTCTGCAATTGTGACCGCTCATGTTCTAAAACTTACATGTAATCCTGTTATTGTGCGACGTTTTTCGCCAAAAATCAAACTAATTTTGTCGCCATTTTGTGTCAAGATCGATAGAACATGGATATCGTCCTGTAACGAAAGGAGCTTCGTCCACACAAAATCATGTACATAATGTTCTGGACAGATTGCTTAGCGCTAAACCAGAGCTAAGAAATCACGAATGACTGTTGAAAGGGCAAACTGACGGTAACTCGGTTCGATTTACCCAGCGAGCAGAACGCGTTTGATAGAATTACATGTAAGCTTACATGTAGATCTCTGGGTAAAGTACCAGCTTTCTTGCATGTACTTCACTGTCAATCGTTTTAGTTTTCTTTTGCCATAACTTATGAAAAAATAAAATGATCATTTTTAAATCCACTCAGTGAGACCTTATCAGAGGTTTGCCAGAATGTTTTGTGGATGGCTTTATTGTTGAAATACTGTAGGTGACTATTTCATCACCGAGACTAAGGAATCAAGAATTTACCAGCAGAGTAACTGGCCAGGAGCTCGAAGGTAGTCACTGTGGTGATTTTTGCCAGCTGAAGCGGCTACAGTTGACAACCCTGATTCCATGTCTTAACGAAGGCAGTCTACACTATAGCAGATACAGCTGTAGCTCTATCTTGTTTTGATATAAGATAATAATTATTATTATGGCAGATACATGGTAAATAATAATATTTTACCTACAACCTGGTTCATAAAACCAACACAATAATACATGTACACCATAAAGATGATGCAGGACTTTCTCTGTTTTCATGAATTAGGCAGGGACGTACAAAAAATACCCAGGGAATCCAGCTATTGTAGTCTGCAATGTAGCAATATCCTTTTTTGCTGTCAATTGACAGTTTTCAAGGACAAATGTACACAGTACGTAACTCGGAAATTTTTGGGAAAATCCCTGGCTCACAGTCCTTAGTAACAGCCCTGTAATGATGATGATAACAAGTTATTTAAGTTTTGATTATTTGACAACCCTTTTTTTCTCATTTTTACACTGTATTATTTCTGAGTGATCTGAATCACAGGGCATTTTGTTTTACAGTTTTCCTCTTGTTTGCCTTTCAGGCTCTGATGTTTCAGAGGATGAGAATGAGTATGAATCCTACACATCAAGCACACCCAATACAAGTGCACTAGAGACACTGGTACGCACTGCTTGCGAAAGTTTAGCGGTGTCCACACTCCTGGCTGGAACTTCCTCAGCTTCAGTTGACCCTCTAAATACACCTGGCCAGGAGACATCTAAGGACAGTGCAGCATTACAAGCAGATGGCCACTCTGGATCAGGTATCACCAGCTCAAGTACTGGCTCTACTCCATACCCTTCAGTTCCTCCTAGTAATCTAGACCAAGTTTCATCACCCGATGATAC
Organism: Galaxea fascicularis; assembly: GCA_948470475.1. Classification (NCBI taxonomy): domain Eukaryota; kingdom Metazoa; phylum Cnidaria; class Anthozoa; order Scleractinia; family Euphylliidae; genus Galaxea; species Galaxea fascicularis. The sequence continues at coordinate 10,437,675 of OX419335.1, read as the reverse complement.
TGTGTTCAGTGTCATCTTTGGACATGGTAGGGGACAAAATGTCGCAGAAGGCAGCAGTAATGAGGAGCGTGGCAGCTTGCCCTCATCCAAAGAACTGCAGGAAACAGCATTAGATTTAACAGAGGATAATTTGTCCGATATTGGGGATGTTGAGGTACACAGTACATCATTTGCCTTGTTGCATTTTTACAAATCTAATAATTCTAAATTCTTTACAATTCTCAAACGACCTAAATCAAATCAAATGTTGGTTTTTGCAGAGAGGGAAAACCGGAGTACCCGGAGAAAAACCTCTCGGACCAGAGTAGAGAACCAACAAACTCAGCCCACTTATGACACTGAGTCCGGGAATCGAACCCGGGACACATTGGTGGAAGGCGAGTGCTCTCTCCACTGTGCCAACCCTGCTCCCCAACATGTATACTGTATATTGGATGCATTAAGATTAGTTGATGTTTCCCTTAACTTGTAAAGCACAAACTGGTGATTACAAATTATTGAAAGTTTCAGTGACAAGTGTTCAAATTGTGATTGGCAATTTTTTGTGATATGGTTGACCTTATTGGCAAAAAAATTAACACTGTGTTCTTGTGTAATAATCAGAATGGGCTTGAATCATACCATTTGGACTATTACTGTTCTCATTTTGTTGTAAGAGTACATACATGTACATGTATTGTTTTAAAACAATTGATACATTTTTTTTAACTTAACCAAAAGTTTCAGATCTAGTGTGCACATCATGCACTGCATTTACAATTAATGTACAGTGTACATGAAGAAGTGCGTTTCACAAAACAACAAGATCGAGTACTTAGGCTAGCACCTTATTATATTAAGGAACCTTCAATTGTAGTTATTGGTAGTATCCTGTGGGGTTTTAGTGTCCTATGCAGGGTTCAAAATAGCAGCCGGCACTTGTCAGACACACTTGCCGGTGCTTTTTCACGGAAGCAATAGAAAATTACATCTATTGATCGACAAAAAACTCAGCCTTGGGAAAAAAGGCCTATAAACTCAGGCTAAAAGCTCTGATTTTATTTTGAACCCTGCTACATACAGAAGGATTTCAGTTAGGGTAAGTACTGGTATTGTATTGTACTCCATCTACATGTACTGTATGCCTTTGGAGTGGCTGTTTACACTGTACACCTGTATGTGAATAATTATTAGTTCCTCTATGCAGGGATCTCATTAACTGAGGACTCTTACAGGTAATTGGCAGCTACCCCTAAGATTTCTTTGGTTTTCCCTTTTTACATGTAGTACCTTACTCGTCAAAGGCGGGTACTGTGTTCAGAGTATACAGTATGGTGCTAGTACCCAGATCCTGGTTTCTAATAATCACCCTGAACATTTACATGTACAATCCATTTGCCGCTGTATTATGGTATAATTCCAAACAAACCGTCTCTTTTTTTTTTCATTTTTCAAAGGAATCTTCTGAAGAATTAGATAAACGCCGGGCAAGTGAGCGGGAAGGAAAAAGAAAACCAGTCAGATTTCAGTCCCCAGAGGATGATCTGAAAACCAAAAAGAAGAAGAGAAGACGACTGAACCCTCTTCTCCGAGTACCTCGACGTGACCCTAGCATACCATTTAAGTGTGACTTGTGCGGCTCACCATATGTAATCAACCCTACGCGACGTGGAAACCGTCCTAAGCTGTCTACTCATCAACCAAGTCCTAGACATAAGGTGGATCCGGATACAGGAAAGACACTTACTCTGTGCAATGCTTGTGGTGGGTAAAAGCTGTAATTTTAATAAATATTGCTGACGTCTGCAGAGCATGGTTTGTATGTGATGATTAATGCTTTAAATCCAAACTTCTGTAAATTCACTTTTCTTTGGCCTAGCTGGAAACTGGATATACACTGTATTAATAATCACAAAATAAATAGATAGACCTACAGTACGTGTGTTTCTGACAGAATAATAATAAGAATTATTGTTCTGTCAGAAACACACTACTGTAGGTCTATGAGTAATGCATATGAAAGAAATCATAGGTCTATCTATTTATTTTGTGATTTAAAGGCCCAGATTCAAAACATTAACATACTGTATGGTATTAGCCCAAAACTGAGCCAGTTGAACAAAGTGAGGTACAACTGTACTACAGTGACTTGTAGCACGATACACATGTACATCAGTGGTTGCTGAAATATATTTTGCAATATCTTTGCAAGCTAACGACGGATTTCGTTCAAACCTTCTACATTACTTCAGCAAGGATTGTAGTTAAGTCATATGTTAAAGAATTATCATTTAGAAGAACCAAGGAATAAAAAAACCTTGAAGACATAAGAAAATAGTTACGAAATCAGCATGACTAACGCGTAACAGCTAATTTGCATGAAATAGTTAAAAACGTAAAATTACACCCTCAAAGCAATCCCTTTTAGAAAATTCAACCGAGCAGAAATATTAAATCCGAAAAAATGACACTATACGCAAAATTACAGTCCTCTACATTTATTTTCCAAATAGCGAGAATTATAATTCTAAGGACAGTTGCAATAAAGTGCTTGTGTAATGCTCAAGGTCCAACAGCGCTCCATGCTTTACAAATATGAGGCTGGCAACTTCCAAATGCATCTACAAAAGAAGAGAATTTGTCTGAGTAAAGTTCATAACATTGTTTACAATCGAGTAAGAAAGGTTTTCAAAGATTGCTGATGGCGATGAAGAAATAAAGAATTTTCGTGATCGGAAACAAATCTGTTGAGTACTTTCGATGAGTAAAATTAAACATTACTTACCCACAAGAGAACCTGTATCTCAGCCTCCAGTGAACAACGGTTGCTGATACAAAGTTGCAACCCAGTTCAGTTACTGGTCTTCATATCCTGCTAAGTGTTATAGTCTTCAGTAGGTTTAAAACGAAGAAATTCTACAAACAGTGAATCGGAAACATATTTCCAGTTGAACGCCATGCAAGTGTAACGATCAAATTACCACCACGCTCGTAGCAGAAAACTTCCCAAATGAAAGTACAATGCAAGCCATTTTCCAGCTGAAATTTACAAGAAACATCAAAGAAGACCTGTGTAACCTCTCCTTAGTATGTGGGGGTGTTTTTATAACAAAGCAGGGGCAAAAAGTAGGAGTAGGTAATCTTGATTGCGTTACAATAGTGCACGAGGTTGGTCAAGCGTTGAACCGAGATGAATACTGAGAGGAATAGCCTTTCAAATGCTGAAAAGATGAAGAAAAAAATTGCCTCTTTGTAGTATACATGAGTTAGAAGTAGTTGGGTCAGTTAATTTTGTTGTATTTTAGCAATAATAGTCATGCTAAGCAAGCCAAATAGTCAGGTGCCACACCCAAAAAGGATTCTAGGTAATTTCTAAAGTAAGGTGTAAACAAGAATAATACTATGAAATTTTTCCAAATATGTTTGTTTGATGTTAATTACTTAATATCTGGCAAGTAAAGATGTTTTGGGGATATTTTACACATTTTCATGAAAGTGCCCCATGTTACACTGATGTACATGTGTATAGTGCTACAAGTCAGTATGAATGATTTCCTTTTTGTTTCTGTTTTGTTTTGATTGTACAGCTGTAGGCCATAAAATGAAATGAATACAGACCTAATTTTCAAAGCAATAAATTAGTGTGCTGGCTGGAGTACAGTGTAGGGAAAATTTTGACAGTGAACCTTGTTCTAGGGATACTTTCAGTTCATGTAAATGATCATGGTGATGGTGGTGATAATGGTGATGCTGATGTTGTTATATATCAATTTATTACTACATGTACATGTACCTACTTCTTTTACTATAAAGTCATTGTAAGTTGTATTTAACATTCAGGTTTATCATTTGATCGACCCAAGAAGCCACGAAAAGAGCGCAGTGAGCCTGACCCTGAAGAGAAACAGAAATACCAAGAGGAGGCAAACCAGTTTGCAATGTCTTTAGTGGAGGGACTTGGAGATCCTGATGGTAAAAGAATGTCTGCATGATAGTAATTACTTAGAAACAATACAATAATATTATTATTTTTATTGTTGGCTTAAATACATTGGAAGCTCTTTGGGTTAATTCTGATCCTGACCCTTAACATACTTGTATAGTATTCATGGTATTCATCATCTCAGATCTTCAAGGGAAAGTTTTCCAGTAAAGGGATGCTATATTACAATTTTTAACTTTTAGCCAACATGCTTTTTTCTATACTGTCTGGCTGATTACTTCCACTTTCCCTACACCTTATATTGTGTTTATACATGTAGCAGTGATACACCCCTCCTAATCTCAGCCACTACAATGTGTACAGTGTACAACATTTTTTTTCTCAAAAGTTCCCTTTGAATTAAATCCATGAACTGTGTAATTAAAAATATCTATGTACTGGAAGGAATTTACCTGTTTGTTATGACACACTCTACATGTAAGTCCCGAACACGTAAGGCGTTTGAATGAATCATCTGCACGACCATATGCCATACACAAGGCTGGTGGCCAGAATAAAATTAATGGTATTTGAAATTATTTAGTTGAATGTCAATTTAACAAAGTTAGCCGCCACGAGCTTTGTGCATGGCCAGCGGTCAATCTCACAAGTGCATGCTCATGTGGAACGTTGCAGCTCGATCTTCTTGTTTTCAGTGCAGTTTTGGACTGGGCATTTTCAGTAGTCCTGAGCAGTTTGGAGCTGTTGTTTTCAAGCATTCCCCCACCCTCCCCACCCTTGTTGTTTTTATTCTCCATTCCACTGATCTAATCAGTGTTAATGGGTGCCTGGAATGGAGGCTCATGGCTGGGTTGTGGGGATTTGCCAGCCATGGGGGCTGTATTCTATCTGGGGGCTGGCTGGACACAATGAAGCCCCTGGATACTCCAGGCACCCTCCTTCCATTTTAAGCAAGGCAGTGGTTAAATTCCTGGTATGGTGTTTTATCTTTTTTAATGGGCCAAATGTGAACTATCAATATTTTATTTTATTTTATTTTTGGAGAAGGACTTATTAAATAACTTAACATTAAGTAATACCCAAAGACTGTTTCATCTTTGATTAATTTTCACAAAGTTTATTAGTATTGTGCTTAGGTAGGTCAAGGCGGGTATCTCAACTGTATTTATACTTTACTTTCCTGACGCAGTGTCACACATTGTTAATACCAGAATTTGTTTTTTTTTATTTTTTTAAGCATCAAGACTTTGTTGTCCACATTTTAAATTCCGAGCCTGTGGCTGTTTGCAGAGCTACATTATTGGGGATGGTAAGTCACTCTGTTTTGCAGTTCGTATACATGTGTACAATCCATGGAGATCAGGGTGTTCTCTCTTACTTACATGTAGTACTTTAGACATCAAGTTCTCTAAAATAATCTGTTAAGTGGAATTCAGGTGAGGAGGAGAAAATTTTGATTACACATTTACATGTATATTGTATGATTATTATTTCTGATGCATTGCCAGTAGCTTTAATGCCCAAAATTTGGAGCAACTTTATTTTCCTTTAATTGGATTTTGAATCATTGGCATTGTCAGTGACAGTCATACATGTATTGCCATGGAAAAGGTTTTTGCAGTTTTCCATCTATACAGTACTTACAATTCCTTTTAGTTCGTTGCACAGATGTTCTATCTTTGGATCTGATCAGGTTTCTGTCAATTGTGGTAGCTTTCCGAAAAAAGGTTCAAGATGGTGATTCATTGTGGTTTAATACACATTATTATACATTTTATGTCAGTGATAGTGCGGGTGATTTGATTAGCTGCTAAGCGGGCTGGATATTCCTCCCTGACGGTTCTTGTACCTATTTTTATTTCAATAAAAAGCCACGTAATAAGCAACTTATTAGCTTTGTCGGTTCGGTCAATTTAAAGGGAAAGCTTCGTCCGTTCGGTCATTACAGGGAAATTTGTTAATACATGTAAGTAGTACGAATTTGCAATTTCATCAGCTGCATGTATCTTATTGGAGATATCGGTAATTTCAGTTACAACACCCGCTACTTTCTTAGACAGAAAAACAGCACCTTTGACTATACTGCATTAGTATCACCCAACTAGTGGACTAATGCAAATCCTGCATTTTGATTGGTTACGCTTCAAGAGGACTAATAGTAATAGTCCTCGAGTAGCAATCGAGCGTGACGCTTTCTTTCGTTTTATTCCCAAATAAATATTTCTTCAACTTGCATTTGCTAACTTTATTATTGCCTTTTCTGTCCGACTAGTTGGGTGATCAATACTAACACAATTAGACCCTTCGCCCTCAAGGGCCACGGGTCACCCATTCGGCTTCGCCTCATTGCTACTTTTGGTATTTTCCTTGAATTGAATAGCTGAAAAGTAATAATTATTAGCAGCAATTTTAGTGTACTAGTCTAGGTAGGGCAGAAAATAAAAGTTGTGACACTTTTCTGAGAGAACCGGGAACTTCCTTAAATTCAAAAGATGTTATTTTCTCGTTTTAGGAAGCAACATGCAAGAGTCACGTGAGCGGGCAAATGATATGCTACAGCTTCTCAAGAAAGCCAAAGAGCTCAGCACTAAAAAGTGCTATGATGTTGAAGAAATAACACGAAATCAAGCAAAAGCATCTAAAAGGTTAGTCTTAGTTTATTCTTTGTAGACATGATTGTTTTTCTTCAAGCAGCAGGGAGGGGTCCTACAGTTAAAGTGAAGTCGATGATACAGCATGTATCTGTAAACGCTGGGTAACTTGATTTCTGTTTCTTTCTAGCGCGGGTTTATAGCGTCGACTCACCGCTTGCGTAAACGGCATCACAAACATCTTTTGAAACTGCGAGTGCCTATGGTTTGAAAACTGCTATTTCGCTCCTCACATAACGTCTGATTTAAGTTTGAGTAAAAACAAATGTGCTGGGGTAAAATCGTATCGTATCGTATCAACCGATACGATGAGAGTCGTTGATTTGGAATAACCGTCAATCCATGTCAATCGTCTCGCGGAAAAGGTCGGTTTCTCGAAGGATGATTTGCCTGTAATTTATTCCACACGAGACTCTCGTCTCGGGACGCGACTGTTAACTTACTTTTACGCCGTACTTTTTGGAGCAGCCGAGGTTCAGTGTTAAATTATTTGCACATGCTGTCTAGTGCATGGATGCCATGTTTCTTCCTTGTTTACTGTTATGCTAAATAATGTCATAAAATTTGATTAAACTTGTTAGGTCTAAAAATATTGGACTCGGCAATGGGCAAAGGAAGTCATGTGAATTTGAGGAATATGTTCTGGAAAAAAGAAAGTACCTTCGGAATGACCTTAAATTCTGTGAAAGGGCTACACAACGGGTGCTACTTTACTCCAACAACTTCTTACACAAGAGGCTCAAGACTGACCCAACAGTAAGTGATGATTTATAATTTTTTCTGACCTTGCAAGATGTTTCATGGCCATTAATAATTGAGGTACGGTGTGGAAAACCTACGTGAATGATTTGGTCTGACATGTCAAATCAAAATTGCTGTTAATTCTCTTTCCCTTGTTCTACAGACTGGCTCTCATGTTTTAAACATTGGTCTGCGCTGACTTGTTTCGTGATCTGAAAGCTGAATTTACAGAAAATTAATATTTTACAGCAAAACATGTTACACCGTAGGTGGATGGTTGTTTTTACCTTGGAGCTACTTGGAAAATTGAAAAGCAGAAAATAAACAAAAAAAGTGTTCAGCAGTCGAGAAATTATTTATTAACAGACACCACTTCGTCTTTGTTTCATTATTGGTTTTGCCAAGTCAATCAGTGATAGAACGAAATCGCCTTTGAAATTTTATTTACAAAAATCTTTGAAATCAAGTTTTATATTTCGAGAAGTTTTGATTCACTTAATATGATTTTCTTCTCAGAAACCCCTGCGTGTTGAGAGGCAGAAAGGAAAGGCCGCTCTTGGTAAACTGAAATTGATCGATGATCTTCCCAAAGAACGGTGCTGCGTAGATAACTGTGTTATGGTGAGTGTTGATGCAAACTGTTTGTGTCGGAGGAGCTCTTTACGTTTAACCTCCTGTTTGGAGTGTAAACTAAGAACAATCTACGCGCATAAATATAAGGATCCATTTTTGTTGGTGTTGCGTCGTGGTAAACTTAACTTTACTGCAGTTTGACTTTAGAGTGTTCACTTTCCGCGACTGCCTTTTTAACTAGGATTACAAGAAATCGTGCTGGTTTAGATAAGTTTCTTGAAGACTAGAAATGCAGTAAGAGATAGCTGGAATACTTGCGAGCTCTGTTCTGATGCAAAAACTCTCGGTATTTGCGAGGAACGTTGTCTTGGTGTGGAGTTGGACGAGACCAAAGGTTCCAAGGGAGCACAACAAGCAAAAGTAATACTATTTTGGGTGCAAAGGTGTGTTTAGTTTAGTTGTGTCCCGAGGAATTTTGGCAAGTTGATACATGTAACACTTTGTGTCGCTTGCATTGTGCATGGATCTATAAATCAGGGCTGTAGCTAGCATGGGGTAAGGCGAGGCCTTTTTCTTGTTTTGCCCTTGAAGGAGATGGATTCTTCTGAAGAAATACCTTATGAAGCCTTATGACAAGTACTGAAAGGCGCGTTTCAGAGAGTCCAGTGAGGGGGGGGGGGGATACCCCAGACCCCCCTAGCGGCTTTCGCCTTGGGGGATCGCAGATCCTGTCTCTTTTGTGCCAAAAGTGTAGCTACGGCCCTGTATTCCACAAGTGTTTAATCGAGGGGTAACGATCAAAGCTGCCTGACTGATGCTTCGTTCGTCAACGTAGCCTCTTTAGTGAGAGTCTTTAAATGTTTTCTGTTTCACAGATTGCCCTGACACATGCAAAACTGCTAAAACAGTGGCGTGACAGAGCGGTTTCTGGTCAGACAGAGGCGCGAAGAGTTCTGGCCGAGATGTTGACCCCTTCAGGAGGGGCTCGCTCAAATTGCTACAAGTTCATTTCTTGGGTGACAGGTTGTAGTCATAGCACAATCGGCAGAGTCAATGAGCAGATGAAGGCAACAGGCAAGTGAATACTTGTTTCGCTTGGAGACCTCCAGCTGTACATGTAGGCACTGGTTACGTATTAAGGTGGAAAGTTGGATCATGTATACTGTAGCTATAGTGTCAACGGATACTGTCGGTCGACGTTGTCGATCTTCACTACCAATATGTCTGCGTGGTTTCTGTCACCATCTGAGTGACAAACACTATTGTCAGGGGAAAAATAGACTTGATGACAGCAGCTGTACATTATGAATTTTCTGGGTTTTAACCAACTTTGGTCCGTTTTCACTCAGCTCGCGGTTATCGGATTCAAACCGGGCTGAAAATTTCAGCCCGGGCCGAAACTTTGTCCATGTAATCGCAGCTTTTTTGGTTGTTTTAATGAGGCGTTCGTCAGAAAATTGGGCTGGTGTTTCAGCTTGGCTAGCCGGACCGAAATTTTAGCCCGGGCTGAAACTCGCTATGTAATCGCCCCCTTACTCACTTGAGATATAACATCGCGGTATGTCAACTGCTGTGCTGTTAGTGTTTATCTGGCGATGAGGTTGACCTGTGACGCATAAATAGTGATGCATCATCATTCATCGCTTGAAGAGAACCTGCAGTAAGCATGCAGTCGACACGATTAGTCTTAAAGCTAAAAGCTTGTGGGGTCGCCATCTTATATCTCAAGCGACTACATCGTGAATACAAATGTTATTATACCTACCGCGATGAATTGGCAATCAAATTTTCAGCCTTTTCACGGTTACGCATTGGGGTCTTGTAACTTCTTGTCATTTCACTGCACAGGCGTAACAGCTTATCAGACGGTGTATCTAAAACTAGTCTTAATTACCTCTCAGTTAAAACAAGAAGCGTAAAAATGCGAATTGTATTTGAAACTACTGTGAGTGACGAAGTTTTGCTTTAATGTTGTTGATATAAAGGCGGTGACCGGGAGCCTCCCTCACATGGCCTCATAAAATGGTGGCAGCAAAACCCGAAGCCCAAGAAACCCAAGGAAAAGCCGATACCTCAACAGGAAGTGCAGACAGAAACCGTGCAGCAGGTGGCCTTGCAGCAGATCCAGCAGACACTGCCACAGGTCAACATTCTACAAGCCGCAGTCAGCTCAGCAGGTCTGTCAGCTGTGATGATGCAGCCAACGGCGTCGTCGGCAATGCCAGCTCTGTCCACTGTCAACACTTCACAACTGGCGCAGACTCAACTTCTTCCTACAGTCACCTTCACCAATGGCACTATACAGGTGCAGCCCGCACCCATTCAGGTTAGAGGGCTGGTGCTGTCCAGGCTGAGCTAATTGTAACCCTTTAACCCCTAAGAGTGACCAGTGTTTCATTTCTCCTTATAGCAACACTGTTCAGTCTCAGACATAAAGGTTGTGAGAATAAAGGAAGTGATCATATGGAAAAAAGTGTGGAGAACATACATGCAGATTTATGGTTTAACACCTTTTTGATTGATTGTCATATTTAGGGATTTTTCGTTGAGCAAGAAACATCAACATATGAACTTACTTGGGAGCTACGGAGAGGTAAACTCGGTATTCCAAAGTAAACGAAACTTCATTCCAAGTGTGTTTTGTGTTATAATCTACAGATTCAAACAGCTCAACCAATTCAAGTACCTCAAGTTCAAGTGCAGGTCCAACAACAACTTCAACAACAGACACTGCAGTACCAACAGCAGATACAACAGCTTCAGTATCAACAGCTACAACTGCAGCAACAGCAACAGCAGTTACAACAACAACTACAACAAACACAGCAGCTACAGCAACAGGCATCCCAGCAACTGCAGGCGCATGTGAGTGAAGATAAAGTGGACAAATACCGTAGAATTCCTAAAGTAACAGGCAAAAGGGGCCGCTACTTTCGGGTAGTTAGTCTAATGTGTGTACGTGTATTGTTAGTAAAATTAGTCGGTCTGTTGTTTGTCTGTTGTAAACAGTGATTGGTGCGTTTCGATCCGTCTTTTGTTAGACTAATGTCTGTACGCGTGTCGTTGTCGGTCAGTCTGTTGTTTGTCCGTTGTTTATGTCGTCGACAAGTCGTTTGTAAGGTGCGGGAAGTTGTAAGCAACGGATTAGTGGTGTCTGTTCTAAGTTAGTAAACCAGCTTTCCAGTACGATTCGTTGGTAGTAATTAGTACTGTATGTAACGCATTCGGCAGAGTCCCAGTCGATTCTGTGGTTTGTCTGTAAATGGTGTTCGGCAATGTTATTGTTGAGGTCACCATTTCTCGTCGCTCGTTTGTGTTCAGTCAGTCTTACGTTCAAGTTTCTGCCGGTCTCACCGATATAGGTGGCCTGGCAGTCGCAGGATTTTGATCTTGTAAACTGCTCCTTGTCTGTTCTTTGGTTCGTCTTTGTCCTTAACGTTCGTCAGTAGTTGCCGTAAAGTGGTGATGGGTTTGTGAGCAACACGGATGTTGTAGGGCTGTAAGATGCGTGCAATGGTTTCAGATGTGCCTTTGATGTAAGGTATCGTAGCTGTGGTGACAGGTGTCGCGTTCGTGTTCGTAACGTTAGGTTCTGCACGGTAGGTGTTGCGTCTAACGAAGTCGCGGTTGTAGTTGTTTTTACTGAAAACGTTGTCTAAGTACTCACGTTCGTCTGTTAAACTGTCGTGTGAGTCATCGTCTTCATGCTTTTGGAATTTGTCTGCAGCCTCGTTAAGACTTTTTTCTACGGCTTCGTGCGCACATTCTCGTAAAATGTCGTCTAAATTTTCGAATGTTTCCGCCAGTTAAAAAGAAAACAGAGGGATATTTTTTAATGATAACGTCATCTGTGCATCTGTCCTTTAGTACATCATAAGGAAGAACCAATCAATATGCATGCATAGTGCAGCTTATTTTTTAAACTTGTTTTAGTGTTAGGCGCTTCGGTAGTTGATGTACGATTGAAATACCAGTCTATTTTGTGGGTTCCCAAGTATCAGTTTGCTCTTTCTGGACCACCCAACGGAACTTACTTGCAAAATGCAGAATAGGCAAAAACAGTGCAATAAAGCGCTAATAAAACATTTTTTTTTGCGTTTTTCAATGTTGAAAGAGGTGTTCCGCACCCCCAGGGTAATCATGAGCAAAATTCTAGCTCCCAGCTAGATAGTGAGGGAAATTCCCAGCCAGCCGACTTTGAGGCATTATTTCCCAGTTAGTAAATTATGATATTAGACATTTATCGGCAAACAGAATGTCACGCAACGCTGACCTCGTAGATCAAACCGCTTGTCGAACCGGTTATGAACCGGTCAAAACCGGTTTTTTATGCACATGCGATGAATTAAACCAGAGGTGAGCGTCATGTGAACGAGTTCTCCTCCAGTCTCCCTCAGTTTCTGTTCTCAGCTAGTCAGCACGGATTGAAATGCTAAAAATATTAACAGTTTCCCAGCGAAAGAACATGAAAATTAACTTGCCAGCCAGAATTAAAAAATAAAAGCCAGGAATGAGTGTCGTCGTTCTAACGGTACTTGTTATTTACAGGTCGTTCATCAGATTCAACCAGTACAGCAAATTCAACAGTCAGCAACTCAACCACAGCAGCAGCAATCACAGCCTCAACAGACCGCGGTACAGCAACAACAACAACAAACGACACAGCAAACGAATCCAACCCAGCAACAAGCCCCACAGCAACCAGAATCACAAGATTCACAACCTAACGTTACCATCACCATGGCAACTTCAAATACGTTAACTACAGCTTCGTTGCAAGGAAATATGACGGCCACGCAAGCAACACCTCTTAACACGGACAGCTTGTTTGGCACGGAAGCGTTTCATATTTTAAGTGCCGTGCAACCCCAAGTTGTCACTCTTCCAGTCTCACCCCAGTCCACAGTACCCCAGTCAGTACCTGTTTCCTTGATCCAGTCCCCCAATGGACAGCAGGGACTGCAGTAGATTGGGCACTCAGTTGGTGTAAATAGGATAATTCAGTTCTGTAGTGCAAGTAGATACAACAGGTCTGTTCATTCCGTGTTAGAGATGAGTGGATCATCAATATGGAAAGAAGCTTAGAAGTACAAGCAAAATATTTAAATTGAAGAGACAAAATAAAAATAAAAACAGAACCCGATTCATGGATGGAAAGAAAAACATCACTTTAGCGCACTCAAACTATGAAGACTTTTGAAATTGCTGTCCTCTTCTAAATATGGCTACTCTGTCACAGACAAGTCACGAGGATAGAGCCAATGTGGAGGCGCAATGATGTTACGTCATGTCTTATGAGGGGTAGGAAGGGTTTCTGAAGAAAGGTACATACCCCTGGAGGCTCAAACTAATTAAAGAGCGTGGATTAAAGCACGATTAAGGGGCATTACCGTTAGGCCCGTTTCAAACGTCGAACTTCACATGTGCCGAATCTAATGCAAATGAGGGAAAACGATAGATTTTTCTCGTTTGCATTAGATTCGGCACATGTGAAGTTCGACGTTTGAACTGGGCCTTAATGTCCTCGAGTAGTCGGACCTCATACTCGAAAGAGTAATCTGGAATGGAATTCTGTTACATTTGCTGGGTGGGCAAATATTAAGGAAGAAAATAAACTGTAAATAAAAACAATATCTACTTTACAATGAGGTGGTGTGTAATAAATGTCCTAAAACTAGGTAACTGGGACTAAAACAAGTCTAACTGCACAACAGAAACCAAGTTGACATATGTTGCATACAGAGTAATTTGGTGACTTCGGTTAAGACATACTGTGAAGGCACTGGGAAGTCTGAATCCGGCAAAATCAATGAGATGGGGGCAAAAGAGCAAGCTCCATCGCTAACTAACATCTTCAACTTGG
>OX419335.1:10413925-10416425 GCA_948470475.1 Galaxea fascicularis | reverse complement strand
CTGAATTTAATAGACCGTGGTCAAGCTATGCATTCTAATCACAAGTGTGTTATTTAAAAGAAATAAATGTTTTGTAGTCCGTGACACATGCCTGCTTAACTTTGATTATGGTGAAGAAGGCCTGCCAGATTGAAATCTAGTTAGACCACGATTTTGATAAACCTCGTCTAAACTTTGTTTAAATAACTGGCTCCAAATGTTTACCAAAACACAACCAAGAGCAAAGAATACAAAGCAAACAAACATAATCGCAGGGAGCTATTCACCTGGGCACAGAAGGGACACTGTCTGGTCGGGACGGGACGCCTGATACGGGACGGGATGGGCGTACAGGAGGCGAGGGATTTGTCCCCGAAGATGGTCGAGGTGGCGGTGCTTGTTTGGTGGCTCTATGAAAAGAAAACAAAAACAAACAACAAAATACGATGTCAGCGTTTCCTTCAAAAACGTTACAAAAATATATCGCCAATTTTTAATTCACTTCCCTTTGAATAATCGTAGGGAGCGTTTTTGAGGACTATTCCGTAACTACAATGCTCTTTTTTTCGGTGGGGGAAGGGGGAGGCTCTCCTATTACAGTCGAACCTGTATTAACCGGTCGCCCTCGGGGAATGGCGAAGTGACCGCTTAATAAAGGTTGCTAACACAAGAAAACAAGGACAACATTTTATATGTCACATTGATCACTTATTAAGACCTGACAAACTACAAACGTCAATTTCCGCCGATTCGATTTAAGAATTTGTGAAAACAATCACGGAATTTTAGTACCTGGCAAGCTATTTGTTATCACTTTTGAGTGATTTTCTTTAAGAAAATGAGTGCTTTTAAAATATAGGCGAAGACAGTAGAAACGGCTCGTCGGTACAAAGTAACCGGCGATCGCAACCACTTAATAGAGATCAAAACTACCTGGAAAAGGATGTACCACCCAGATTTTTTTCAAACTTGGCGCAATTGATAACCATACATAGGACATTTAAAAAAGCAATAAAAAGATGGGGTCACCGTGCTTGTTTTTGCCCTGCATGCCCGTTATTCTAAGCGTTTTTTCTGCTGAGTTGCGCGCGAAATATTCGAAACTTGATAAACCGGAAAAACTGTTATTTCAGAGCAAAAACTATGAAATGTGACTGAAACCCAGGGCATATTGGTCTTTCTGCGCTATAATCTTTCAGTAAAGTGATTTCAAATTGCCTGATGTTGCAAATAATGTAAGGAAATTGGGCCGCTGTCTCACATTTATACACAAATACTAACAATTCTACTACCCACTTAAAATGTTTTTCGTGTACCTATTACGGGCAAATAACACCAATAAAAGGAATGGGGGAGAAGGGGGGGGGGGGGGGGGAATCATGAGTCATCACATAAGTGGATAAAGCAAACCTGGGAAACTTTGATCATGGTTGCAATGTTATGCGCAGGATATGCGCAGTGCAAATCAAGGGGATTACCGTGTTCCACAAAGAAACCGTATTGGCACAACTTGTCTCGACCTTTTGTCGAAATTTTCTTAAACAAGGACCCTGACTATAAAAGGACCTTTGCCCTGGGCAAGATGTCAGTCATTTCACTCCGGGCACCGACCTGTCAACATCAACCGGTGTGTGACTGTACGATATTGGCAAAACTACTGAATGCGAAAGGCTACTTGCAGGCACTTCATAATAACAATATCTACGATATTACATCAATCCCAAAAAAAAAAAAAAAAAAAGAAGATGATCGGCGCAAGTCAGTTGACTCCACGAAAACGTATACGGGTAAGTAGAATATAGTTAGATATTTATTGACGTCTTGCTTTTATTTACGTTCAATTCTATGTTTGACCTCCGCACCAAATATTTAACGCTTTTCAATATTCAATACCTTTTCTTAGGTCACTATTGAAGTTTTTGAGGACGAAAAGGAAGGAATAATAGAGACAATAGCGAAAGCTGCACCCGCTTGCAATATCATTTGTGTGCGGCGGGCCAAGGGGGAGAGAGCAAGCGGTAGGGACTAGCTTGTACGACCTTTCGCAACCTTCACAAAAACCGTTTTCTTATTCTGGTTTTGTATTGTTCTAAAAGCGTGGCTAGTTACTTCATCGTTTGATCTGGTATTTATGTGATATTCCCACAAGATCTCTGTTGCAATTCAAGGAAAGAAAAAAAATCACAAGAAAAATACACTTTCTTTCATTATATGCTTTCACATTTTACAAAAAAGCACGGGGAGACTCTCAAATTCTATGTTTTAACCTTTTAGAAAACACAACTAAAGCTTAAACTGAAACGGATCGAACCTACAGCAACCTGATTGGCTAGCAAGGAACCAATCATACCGCACCATTTTCGATCCACCCAACGAGTTCAGGTGGTATAAAAAACCTCTCACAGACTAGAACTCACGGAACGGTTCAGAGTTCACTCAACCTTCCGACATACACTGATATAGCAACTGACGAGAATCGTAAGATTCGAAACCGCGGTCTTGCTTGAAAGTTACAAATCCT
>OX419335.1:10396425-10408925 GCA_948470475.1 Galaxea fascicularis | reverse complement strand
ACATTTGATGCCATCAGTGACGCCCCTAGCATCTTATTCGGGATGAGTAGTGGCATTAATATGTGCTCTCTATTTTTACAGAAAGAGAATACGTCTTCTTGCGCAAAAAAAATAATTCTACTTTAGAATACTGGTCCACCCTGTCAAATTCCTGAAGTTGACGTTTCCAACGTCTACACTAACCCCTTGAGTGGCCGCTCCTAAATCTCTTTATGATGGCCACATCATCTCATCAACTCAGTTGATAATTAAGCCCTTAATGCAACTAACCCCGTTATCCATTTAAAAACAGCTAGCTTGGTTTGCAACCGAGTTCACACAACTGAAGAAACTCTTTTCGCCTCAAAACACTCAGTGACGCTTACATTGTTTACTATGTAGTACATCACGGTTTTAGGTACGAGGTCCCGCACGGTCTTACTGACGATCTTTATATAAGAATCCGCCAAGTTTCGTATTGTTTCCACTTGCCGTTCCATTTGAGGATCCAAAGTGCCAATCTCACCTTGCTGCAGCAACACAAATTGATAGGAAAAATGAATAAGTGATAACAACCATCACTCCACTGAAAAGGGAGGCGTCATTTTATGGTAGCAAACATTACGAGGCAATTACAACGGGTTATCTAACACATGCACATTGTTCCAGTTAACTTTCAGAGTTAGGGAGTCACGGAAAATTTTTAAGGGGTCATAAGACACGGGTCTTCCCTAATTTTCTTACTTAACAACTCTGTGTGTCGGGTCAGGGAGCCAGATTTCTCGGGTTTTTGACCCGAGACCTGCTGCTTATCTGGAACACTGCATGCACCAACAAACGCAACCAAACGCAACCAACATGTTGGGCGCCACAATGTTGAATTTTGTTGGCCAACAATATTGAGTGTGTTTTTACGGACCTTTAGAGAAAACTAGTAGGAGTTGAGAGGACTTCCTCCATGGCCATGACTTTTGCCAACGTGAATCGTGAATCGGGAAGTGAATCGGAGTAAAAAAAAAAAAACTGTGCAAACACGTGTGGTTCATTTGCCCAAACATTAAGCTTTTCGAGTGAAGTTCTTCAGATAAAACACGACCAAACCTAAAATAACAAACAATAACTATAAAGGAAACGGATAATACTGACTAGCCTGCAACAAACGTTTCTGAACCGTCTTCAGTCCTATTCGAATGCTTTATTCAGTGCTTTTGCTAGCTGCTCTTTTGCAATTCCCCGTTTGTTACTGTCATGAAATGTCTCCTTCTCTTCAAAAGACCTTTCTTTTTTTCTTTTCAGTCATTTTCCCAGGCAAGCCACCATGTTTGCGTGTAAAAAATCGGGCCGACTAGCAGAATATCTATACAGCCGGAACAGATTTTCCTGTATCGGGCCGACCTGTTGGATTTCTATCGGGAGATGATTGGACACCCGTTTATACGCTCCGATTTACTCCTCATATTCGTCGGCCCGACAAATCAGTACATGTAAATCACCCTTTAGAGCATCCTTTCCCGTATCAGATGCATTTTCTTTTACAATCTTCACGAAACCTTGTCGCAAACTGTCATTTGGTAAATCTGTAAATAAAACCTGCCTGCCTTTTCACTGACTTACCACATGTTCTTACACCTGTGATAAAAAAAATAGTTCTTGGACCAGTTTTGAGAGCATATCTGCAGTGTACTACATACCAGGCTCTTGTCGTCTGATGATTCCCTTTCAGGGTAAACCCCTGCCCGTAAGAGAGACGCTTTCCAACTGTCCACTGCATCTTGGGTTTCTGCTGACAGCTCCAGGTGCTTATAATCTTTAAACAAGTTTCTAGGAGAATTTTCAAAAGAGCACTTGACATACGTGGCATAAGAAGAGGTCCGTGAACACATCACCACCCCAGACATTACTTATACGGCTTAACATTCGCTTGGTTAAACTGGTAGGTGAGGTTCCAGCAATTGACAAATTTGCGATGTCACATGAACTTGATCTATTCTGTTTGTAGGGTGCTTTCGCAGCAAAAACGTGAACGACAGATTGCCAAAACCAACGGCGTAAAGAGAAAGCGCAATCGCTGTGTACACGCGTTTTGCATTTTGGTAAATTTCTTTGTCGCCCACCACAAAACAACGTGAAACAACTCAGTTTAGGGGTTTATGGTAAACGTGAGAGTACTTCAAAGACGCCATTAGTAATCCGTAGTTTCAGGTACTTCGCCCCCGTTTTACAAGTTCAAGGAATAAAAGTAATCGTGAAAGAGTTAGTGTTACAAAAAGTCCACGTTATATTTAGAAATGAAAGTGTCATCGCTGGCGTCGTTTAAGCTTTCGCTTAGCAACCGGAGGTGACTACGTTCCGAATTAGTCATGCCTCGCCTGTAAATACTCATTAAGTCACAGCTATGCATGGAAGTTATTTACTCCTTTGTTTTTGACGGAATAACATGCTCTCTTACTTCTTGCTTTGTTTCGCTCAAAGGGGAGATGGTGCACTTCTGTCAGATTTCAAGACGCCTACTGACGGACATCGAACTATGGCGGAGAAATCACAAAAGGGAAGCAGAAGGGCAATTCATCCTTGGAAGATATACTCTACAGTCCTAGCACGGTTTACAACTGGTGCCACTTTTTTAACCAATGAGAAGCGAAACTAACACCAATCGCGACTTGCACGCGCGCATTTTCCCGCGCTTTCCGCCAGCTATAATGTACGTGTAAGTGATTCGTATTCCGATTGGTTCATTGTGCTGCCTGCGTCTGTTGTCACTGGTCAATTTAAGAACTTTGGTTTTGGTTTTACGGCACCCAATTGATAAAAGCTCCAATCAGGGTTTTCAATTTAAGCCGGCGCCCGACGCAAGTCACCGGCTACTTTAAGCATTTGCGCCGGATACTTTGGAATAACCCTCGGCTCCGCCACACTTTGCCGCTATCGCGGCGCAATAGTCCTCCGGGTACTTCTGAATATTCTACTGCTACTTTTTTTCTTTTTGAAACCCCTGTCCAATACGTTTAGAACAAACATACTCACTTCTGATCAGGATTGAAGAGGGAGAACGCAGCTTTTCGAGACATGAATCCTGCTTCAGCATCGCGCATGCGGACACCGTCCAACCGAAGTTGATATTTCTGTTCTTTCTCCTGGTCACAAGAAAGAAAGACCAAACAGTAAAGCAAAACACCATCCTCAGAGAAAAAACAGGTCGTCAGCTAAGCAAGTACTGTTAGCATTATAAGAGATGTTTTTTCCTGAGGGAGAAAAACTAAACATACCTCCTCGTCTTTATACCATGAAAGAGCCTCGGCTGAAAATCATAAGTTCAAAATGAATACCGTTGATTAGACTTTTATCAACACGTGGTCCCAACAGAAACCGCTTTATGCCCGTGGAGATGTACATGGATAGAGAACATTACCTTGACTATGACCAATAAAATCACGAGTAAACGTTTTGAAAACGAGAAACAGTTGTGGTATCGGGAAACGCAGGTGAGTATTCTGCACTGCTTTTTCAAAAGTGCTTTTCCCTTGAAAAGGACTATCAGCTAATCTTTGCTACACCGTCCATGGTTCATCCTCTCAACTATCGGCGATAAAGCGACTACTATCAGTCCAATTAAAACTATTTCTGGTCAATAAAATGCCAGTAACGCTCCCAGCGGCGGGCTAGGAATTGGAACACCTTCCACCAACGGAAGTAAGGACGTGCATTTGATCAAGGTGTTCGCAGTGCACAACAAAACCGTTGAAACTCCTGACAGAAACGGTTTAGTTTTGGTTTTACAGTGGTCGCTGTAAAACAAGTGCTTACCATTAAAATATGCAACATGTACTTGTTCTTTAAAAACTTGTTTGTTAATTAATGCAATTGTGCGTTGGTGGTAACGTCAAGTTTAATCATTAACCATTTACCACATTTGAACCAAGATTTGTATTAATAGTGCGTGATCGTAGCCGCTGGCACACTTACTGACCTGTGAGCACAAACCAATATTCTTTGCTGATACCCTTCATGAATCCCGCATTGCTAATCGTCAGCCAGCCTTTCCTTATGACCTTTAGGTGTAAAGAAACATCACAATTACACCACACTTATGCGGTCGGTTTCTGACTACAGAGCGTCGAAAACGATCAGCAAGCGTAAACGTTTAACAGCGGAAACTAAAGTAAACGCATCGCAGTTGCAGTACTCGGGGTGTGAAACGATATTTTGGGTGGCTTCTAGTTCCATTCTGTCTCGGCCGACAATGGCAGCGCACCGCCCTACCAAAATAATGTTATTTTTGATGTGATTTTTAAATAATGTTATTATTATTTGAGGACATAACCTAAGTTTCCTTGCTTCTTACATTTTTTTTCTTGTGTACACAGTTTCTCTGCTTTTCTCAGCTGAATACAGGCCATTAAACCTCTGGCTGTCTTATTTATTCTCCTCTCACAACATAATGTGTTGCCAACTTGAATTAATTACATAGTTGTTTCTGTAGACTTAATCTGTTTTCGTATTTACCATCTATTTATTTATGTGTAGTTTTTACTGTGTGTATTTTCCCTTTCTGTAGACTTAGCACTGCGGAGCCAGGGGAATAGGGATTCATTGTCAAATAATAAAATTAATATTCTAAAATCCTACTCATGAGACACCACTCAAGAATGGCATTTCACACTCTGGGTACTGCAACTGCTCTTGCAGATCGATTTCGGAACTTAATTACTTTGCGGTTCGATGCACATTCGTATAAAAAGCGTACAACAACAGAAAAAGGTTTCATAAAGGGCACCTGTTTGGGTGGCACACACAAACGGATAATTTTCCCCGCCCTTTTCACACCAAGCGACGGGGCCTAGGGAAAGGTAGACGAGAGAGCCCGTTCAAGAACCGCTCCAGCTGGTGAATCATTAGCGTCCATTCTGTCCTCTACTGATATCACGCACGGCCATTTATTATTGAGATGAACATCGGTTGAAGGAGGCAGTTTTGTGGACAATGAAACAACAGTTGTCAACCCACCCGGTTGGACACAGTTCTCTTTTTTCTTTCGCCAGGATTAGAGCTGTTGGATGCCCTACAATACAAACCGCACGAGACAATCAACAAATAAAGCATGCTGTCCACAGTGCAAACAAACATCAGACAGACAAACAAATGAGAATATTGAGAACGAAATGGGAAAAAAAAGAAGGATAGAAAACACTAGATACAATGCATGATGAGCGAATTACGAACTGCCCTTACTCTGCATATCCAATAAAATCTGGATGATTGGTGTTGATGTAAGCAAGTTCCATGTCAATAAATACTTTGACCTGCAAAGAAACAAAACCAAAAAGGGGTGTACAATAAAAGCTATTTTCGAGGTCAAGTTCAGGTGTTGCAGACTATTCTGCGTGCTGTTCTCAGGTTACTTCCACAACCTTTTTCAGAATACGTATTATTTGGGAAAACCTTGTTCTCTCAACCATATAAAACCGGAAAAAGAATAAGCAGAATAGCCCGACAATAATACGCCCTAAGAAAGTACGTACATGTAGTAGAGTTCCTATCGTCGCGTGAAGCTTCCTTAAAACGTCGCTGGGCGAGGATTGATTCCTCCATAAAAAGAGGAAAGAAAAGCCGAAGAACTGAAATATAATAGCTTTACCTTTTCAAACTAAATTCACAGTACACTTTCTTTTCAAATACCCCAGTTTCTTATTTGATTTTTTTTCTCCACCTGTCCTGCTTTATGAGGCAGTTGTTAAGCTGTACCTGTTCTTTAGATTTAGTCTCTCCTTTCCTCCCATGCTGAACAACAATTTTCTCGACTTGGTCTCTGAGCAGTGGGTATTTTTCCATCTGAAAGACGAGAACAGAGCTTAACCTAAAGTGTAGCGTGTCCCAGCGGAACGACTACCGCATACATACATGTAAAGCGTATTACATGTGATAATTTGTGCAATTTACGAGCCAGGTGATTATTTTTTCTTCAATGGCATAGCTTCTTATTTAAAAAAAGAAAACCAAGCCGAGTTTCCTTTGCGCGAATGTTGCAGAATCAATTAACTGTCACGACGTTAGGAGAGGAATCAAGCCAACTGCTAAAAACTTTATTTGAACCTCGTGTTTTACAAACCCTCCTTTTCTGAACTTTTACAGAGGCTTTTAGGAGAGCAGCTTGGTCCAGCCACTTGGCACGACTAGCACCTAATAAAATAGATTAAGCATGACGTTTACGGCCAACGGCAAGCGGCAAACGACAGGCTCCTCATCATAAAAGCGTGAAAATCCTCTCATTTTAACTGTCTCGTTCCTTTGAAAAGTTGCTTGAAATCTGGAGCTAACAGGACAGAAATGAGCTAATATCAAGCAGGGTTCTTACATTTTTGGCAAAACCCTAATTTCACTCTGACGTTCACGCCGTTTGGCGTAAACGTCATGCTTAATCTCTCTTTTGGCTCTGCTCTTTTTATTCACAAACATTCAGCTTTAAATTGATTTCTTTGTTTTTTTCATGTAATTCGCGAGCACAAATAATGATTGCTATTTTCCTACGATTGTCTATTAAAATTTGATTGCTGAAATATATTTCTAGTCACACTTCCCCCTGCTATTTCTACACTCAATTGACCGTTCCACTTTTGTTTCCAGTTTCGTGTATGTAATTTCATTAAGCTGTGACACTTACGTTGGATGCACATTTCTTGATGACGTTTGTTAATTCTGACATTACCAGGTCCACACACTTCACAGCTGGCGTTCTGAGCTTGTCAATCTGTCTTTTGACTATAGCTTCAAATGCCATGTCAGGGGTGAAAAGACCTACCCTGGTTTGAAACACAAACAGCATTCAATGCTTCACCTTCTAAATCACTCTGAGCAATATATAGGAGTTATCGGAATACAAGGGGGGCAAAAAAGCGAAAGAGAATAGGAGAATAGCCGATATGTTTGACGATGAGAATAAAAATGGATCTCGGCAAGGAGTGAGAGAGGAAGAATGAGAATAACTTACAAACAAGAAGGACGCGGGAACAAGAAAAAAATTGACACAAATTAGTATAACAAACCGTGCAGAGGGAGTTGAGGGCAAAAGAACTTATCAAATTAAAACGATGCTACAGTCAAACCTGTACATTTTTACACCAACTTTGCTTACCTGATGCCGTGAATGTTCTTGATAGCGAACATAATTTCTTTTCTGAGCTGCTTCTCATCAAATTCAACCTAACAATAGACAAAAAATAAATGTTCAACAGTTCAAAACCTGAAATAACCTGCACCATTACTATTTTATTTATTTATTTATTTATTTATTTTTTGCCTGCCAGAAAGTAAGGATATTACCCTGATAAAATGAAGTGAAACTGTGGTCTTCATGTAAAAACAATAAATAAATAAATAAATAAATAATAAATAGCAGTTAAAACACACACTGGCTTCTTAGCTTCTTTCTCTCTTAACAAGCAGTTGGTATCATCATGTGTACATATAAGCCCACTCTAACTATATTCCTGTCCAAAACAAAAAAAAAAAATGTTTCCTCTGGAAACAGCCTGCAAAGTGAAATTAACTAACAGCATACTTAAATATAGGCAATCAATTTTTGGAAAGCACCAAGAAATTAACAGTAGGGTACTGTAATTCTAAAAGGAAGTTCACCTTTTTACAGAGTAACCAAGAGTGTACATGTTCTGTTTAATTGGGTGTTCTCCTAGCTGCTTCTTTATCTGGCTCATAGCTGGTATAAATTATTTGTACATCTATCAATAAAGTCAGTCAACATATACCAATCTATTCAGCCTTTTACCTTGACTAACTCGTATGGGAATCTCTCATGGAATATTCTGTTTATCTTTGCTCCACCTGAAAGCTCCTTTGTGTCAATGGAGTCCCCAGATCCTTCAATGGCTTTTTCAAAATCAGTATTGAACTGCTGAATCATTCTGTTGAAGTACAGCCGCATAATTATGATTTACAGTGTACATGTTTAAGTGTAAAACAGATTTGAGAGAAGAGAGAGAACTAGCCATAAAAAGTCGCAATGCGTGTCCCAAAAGGCTCATGTATGGATGTATGAAAAACCTTCCTTCCTTGCCTCCCCCCTACCACATGGATGAGAGGAAAATTTGGAGCAAAAAGCTTGAAGAGAGTACTACTCACTGCATGAGAGCTTTGGTCTTCATGGATGGATCATCAGGATTAAAATTTTCAAAGCCCTTAACTTCCTTCTCAATTGCCATAATGTTCTCTTCTAGTCTGCTCCTAAGAGCTGGTAATGTTTCTCGGATGTGGTTGGTTAATTGCTTGAGAAAAAAAAAAGATACAAGGGACACAATAAGATTACAGATGTGCACGTGCCATGGAATAACATTATGTCCTCTAAATATGCATGTGAAATTGCATTTACCATAATGAGACATATATCTGTCTGCATAACTACAGAACATAATTATCACTAGATAAAAATAATAATCATTGTATATACCTAGACTTTCACTCAACAAAACGAGCATTGTGATTGGTTGATACTTGATTACGTGCCGTTGATCAAATTCAAATGTATCCAGACTGGGATACAATTGCGCAGTTGTTGCCCACATGCCAAATGCAAAAGCACGTGATCATGTGTTTATTCATTCAGCAGGATTGACGATTGTGAATATTAAGAAATTGCGCTGTCTTTGTTTGTTTGTTTTTGCTATATCATTATGATTGTTTAATTAAGGGAAAGTCTAAATATATAACAAAGCACTTAATCTACGTTCCCTTGGGAAACTAGATAGTTTTGTTTTCCCTCGGGACCATACATTAAGCGTATATTAAATAATAACATACGTATTCTACTTTTCCATATTTGTATGCCTTAAAAATGCTGAAGAACCTTCCAAGATCAGTCAACAGTTTGACACAGTAAGACCAAGCACTGAAAATGTATACCAGGGCAAATGTATATGTAGATCCCATGGTGAAAAACTGTCTCCTACCTGGTTAAGGACCTTTTGCAAATAAGAGGTTCCCATTTTATCAGCAAGGTGCCTAAATTTACATAAAAGAAGCACAGTATCTAAGCTATGCTACATTAAGAAGTGAAAAAAAATGATGTCCCTAGTCTAAGTAACTACCGACAATAAGTCAGAATACGAGTAGTCCCTTCAGAGATTAGTATAACAGTCATTCTTGAGAGTACAATGTTTACCTCTAGTATTGCAATTCAAAACATACTAATTCACTCTGACTTACGATGGACTGAATAATGCTTACCTATAAGCTGCATGAGTGAGGAAAAATTTGCGCTCAGAGGCAAGGGCTGATTTGATGTCTTTCCTTCCATCAATGTCTGCTTGGCTTCGGTTTACAATACCAATGTACCCTATAGGAAGCAATTTTTAACACTGTACACTTGAGGTAGAAAACTGACAGCAGCAAAGTATTATATAGCTCATCTGTAGCCAGTATAATTCATGCTCTGATTGGCTAAGTGTTAAGGGCATTATTTTCCTGTAAATTACCCACAGGTAGATCATGAATTTAAATATGCAAATAAAACAAAAGTAAATGAATGTCTTGTGGGAAAATCTCAAACCTCAGTCTTGCTGCACTACCAAGTAAATAATTTAATATTATAGCAAGGCCTCAGTTTGAGATTTTACCATAAAGACCTCACTTTTGGTTTTAAGTATCACCCGGTCTGTTTGTCGCACATCCCCAAACATGCATGATCCTTAAGTCCCAGTTCCCACAGCAACATTTCCATTTTTAAACACACCCAAAATAATAATACCCAGATACATGTATTAAATCATAAAAGCATGTAAATTTGCAACCCTTAGTATTGCATACATTACTGTACAAACTTAAATTTGTACATGGAAATAAGACGAGCATGCGCCAAGGTTGAGTGAATAAAAAGAGACTTACAGGTCGTCAGTTTTTATGTGCACTTTAGCTAGTATGTACTGATGTACATGTAAATATTGTTATTGGAGCACATGTACCTCTTCTCAATGGAAGAACTCTGTTTTCCAAGATATCCTGAGCATCTGTCCCTTCATCCATAAGATCCAACTTTGTTATCACTCCAATTGTTCTTACCCCTATAAAAGGAAGATAAAAATACATGATTGCCCCTTCAATGAATTTTGTCTACTTTAATAGAGCAGTGAATTATAGTGTACATGTAATGTCAAGCGACCACACATATGGCGAGAATCCAGCCTGGTTCTGGTCATTTTTGGGCATAGATAGATAGATGACCTTTAGCTTGTGGGGTTGTGAAAGTAAGGGTGCATAATTATATGTGTTGTGCCGCGTAGCACTATAAATACGTACAAGTGGTGGAACAGAGAATTATTAAATTAAAGTGCTAAGAGAAACCCATGAAAAACCCACTGGGCGTTAGCCCTAGTAAAGGGTATCAGGGAACCACAGGAGACAAAGAAAAAATTCTTATGACCTTGGTGGGAATTCTCTGTCGCGGGTTTGATTCCCACCGAGGTCATAAGAATTTTTTTCTTTGCCTCGTGTGGTTCCCTGATACCCTTTACTAGGGCTAACGCCCAGTGGGTTTTTCATGGGTTTCTATTAGCACTTTAATTTACACTTCAGAGTTAATTCTTTGTTTCACCACTTGTACGTGTATATATATTTTATGGTGCTATGCTGCACAACACACAACAATAATAATGATAATATTATTACATACAATAACATAGCCAGAATGTAGCATGATAGTGAGACTGATTTTCTGTCTTTTTCAGCGATAAATGTGACATTTGTCAGGCTGTATTATGCCCGAAAAAAGAGTTATGTATATCAACATGACTTGCTTACCATTGTTTTCTGAATTTTTTTAGTTTTTTAAATTCGCGTTCTGAGGCAATGGGCGAGAATTTGTGAGCCTATGTGTATTTTGCTACAACAAGTTGCAAAAATACTTGAGACACTACATGTCATTTGGGATGTAATAATGAGTCCCTGATCTTTCGCGTTCCATCCCCCCTCCCCCCTTTTCAAAGTTGGTATCACTGCAAGATTACACTTGAAAGTCAGAGCAACAACTTTGAATGGGGGGGAGGGGGGACATGTGCCTTATATCTCACAGATACTTTATTGGCAGGGATTTTAAGAAAGAAAAGCGTATTTTCATTGAGAGTACATGTCTCAACATTTTTGCAACTGATTGTAGCAATAATACGCTCAGTGTTGTACTGAAATACATGTATCTGTTGTAGGTACAGCTGTACTTTTGTAATTTTTATGGCTTACACCAATTTCAAATCCTCCTGCGAGTGTGGCTTGCTTAACCATAATTATCTGTCCAGAACAAAGATTCATGATTCATAAAAAATTATTACATGTACCATATTTATTCACTTATAAGGCGCACTCGGTTATAAGATGCACCCTAAACTTTCAAAGACGATTGTGACAAGTAAGCAAAATGAAAATTTCACCTAAATACCCTGTTATAAGGCGCACCCAGAATTACAGGAAATTTTGCTGACCATGTTCGCTGTACTTACAACAATTTGCTTGCAAAAGTTATTACCGTTAATTACAGTGCTTTCAGTCTAAAAACAAAAGCATTACAAACAACAGCAAAAAAGTCACACACTGGGACATTAGCATAAAAGTCACTTTTCAATTCGCTTGAGTCATCCTTCGCAGGAAACAGTGTTTTTAAGTTATGAATACCAATTGATCTGTTTTTACATTTATAAACAATACTCATCTGACAGATCTTTCATTCATCAGTTGCAAAACTCATCTTAATCTTCGAGCATTCATTCAGCACACCGTAAATTTACCGTAATTATGCCAAGCACTCGTCGTCATTCCTATGATCTAAACTTCAAGTTGAAGATCGCAGCAGAAGCGGAAGCCGTCAACAACAATCGTGAAATTCGCTCGCGATTACGGCATATCGGAATCGATGGTCTGTAAATGGAGAAACCAACAGCATGTCTTGTTCTCCGGCGAGTTAAAGATGACTGCAAAACGTGCCTCGATGGGTCGCTACCGGCTAAAAGATTTCGAAGTTGATCAGCAGTTAGCTGACTGGTTTCTGTACACAAGAAGGCCTGGATGGACGAAGAACGTTTTTTCTTTTTCCTTTATCATTTTAGGAGTATTTAACCGTGGCCATAACATTTTTCAAACTATTTGTAGTCAAGATTGTTTCTGATGTCAACAACTTCAAGCACGTGCTTTTCAGCACGTTTGCTCTCGCTTCGCTTCAACTCGGCTTCGCTTACGTTTTGGAAAGATTATATTCTGTTGCGTGAAAATACTCGGTTATAAGACGCACCTTGAGTTTTAAGCAGATTTTGATCGAACAAACATATTTTCTCGGCAAAAATGGTGCGCCTTATAAGTGAATAAATATGGTAACTCATTAAGTGTGAAGTGTTGGAGACCAAAGGGATAACACTGAAGGGACTGAGACCAAAGGCAATTAAGAGGGCACTGGAAATGGTATGTAAATTTTAGTATTTCTTGATAATTATGTACATGTATGCATGCCTAGAATAAATAACTTTACCCTCTGG
>OX419335.1:10363925-10391425 GCA_948470475.1 Galaxea fascicularis | reverse complement strand
TTACCCTGCGAGCAGAGGTCTCTTCGATCTTCCTAGATAAGTCGGGAAGAGGAAGAGACGATTAAGTACATATATATGTACCCTTACTTTGTCTTCGCCGCGATTCACCATCTTAATCGTCCCCGACTTTCTCTGTCCGACCTCGTAGCTTAGTCGGCAGAGCAACGGTAGATCTAATCTGGAGGTCGTGGGTTCGATTCCCACCGAGGTCATAAGAATTTGTTCTTTGCCTCGTGTGGTTCCCTGATACCCTTTACTAGGGCTAACGCCCAGTGGGTTTTTCATGGGTTTCTATCAGCACTTGAATTTACACTTCAGAGTTAATTCTCTGTTCCATCACTTATAACATCTGTATGGGCTGTGTGGAAATCTTTCCAAAAGCTCAGTTATCTCGAAATCCAATCAGACACTTCACAACAAAAATTTGAGAGTGGAAGCTACTCAAGTCCCTCAACTGTAAGGTCAAATTAGAAGAAATTATAAGAGCTTTTTCAAATAAATTACAAATAATTTTTTGGCTCAGTTTGTTCATTTCCACATTTTTCTTCAAGTTTTTTGAAGAAATACGAAACGTTTACACCATTTTTTCTCTGTTCAAAGAATTATCATCAGGATAGAAAAACATTTTCAATTTATATTTAGCATCTGAGGTGGCTGCAGTGGTTGCAAGATATTAAATTTTAAGATTGAATATGTAAATTATGAGCCTTGTGACCTTAACTATTAACAAAGTCTGTATTCTCTCTGGCATAGTACAGGTGTCAAAAGGTAGCTCCCATATTTATTGCAGATTTTTAGAAACATTAAAAATAAAATAAAATTTTATTTACTTTTCTTTCTCCATAAGGCAAATATACAAAAGAAAGTACATAACAAGAGAAAAAGGGGAAATGATAGTGAAAACTAATAACATACACTAGAATAAGGCCAGTGGTTATAAAGTATCTCAACATAACAAATTAGGGGATGTAATGGAGAAAATGGTAATTAACATGTCATTATTATATAATACATGTCAAGTATATTTATCTTACTTGTGTAATGATTACTGTGACTGGTGTTCATATTCTCAGGTACTGTCAGTACACACATGGTAAATAAGTGAGTTATCAGAATGGCATCAGCTACTTCCAGGTGAGCAGTTCAAGCACAGAGTAATTTATTATTTTATAGTTGACAATAATCACTCCTTCAAGGATGTTGAATTCATACCATCATTATAATTGTTATAATCATATTTATTTGAACTGTGGAGTTGGAAGCCCAGTAGGGTACAACAGTCTGATTGGTTGAATGGTTACATTCATGATATATTCACTACCCAAAGCAAAACAATTAATTAATGGCAAGGCTTCCACAGGTGTATGTGACCTTCACAAGTTGGGAATAAAATACAAGGGAGAACATTTCATGTGAAAACCCTTGTATTTGGCTATCATATTGTTTCCAGAGGAGGACAGCCTTTTTTGTTTGGGCTGTTCCAAAATGTTGAGTCGGTAGCCAGGATAAGTATAGCCATACATTTTTAAACGGACTTACATAGGACCAACTCTGAAGAGCATCAAATTGGTTTGGACATGTTAAGAAATAAAGAATATCCCATATTTTGGTCAAATTGAATAATAAAATGTGCTGCAGAAGTGCACAGTACCTCCCCACACAAAATAAGCATTGCATTGACCCTCTGATTCATTGAAATAATCGGAAGCCACAGAGTAAATTCTGTTTGATGCTGTTTTGGACAATTTCAACCTTCAAATTATTGGCTCAGTTTTCTCTGATGAAATCCAGCTGTGTGGAAAGCGCTATTCATCTGTGTTTAGAGAAACTTTGCCTGTGATGATAAGTGCAGATTTATGTTGAAGTTAAGCTTAAGCTTAATACTTTTGTGTTGTTCGCCGGCCATCATGCACTGCACCTCACAAAAGTGTGCCAAAGTTGAAGGCTATTATTCCAGAGGAATAAAAGAATCCTGTGAGTGATTACTGTTTTGGAGAAGGATATTTAACATTCTTACAAGCCTCTACATTTGGAGTCGGCCAAGTGAAGGAATTACCAAATGGTGTCGTTGATTATAAACAAACAGTAACTGCCCTTGAGTTCAACGAAATGAGAGGAAAATATGGATAATATAATGCTTTAATAATACTGTGAAAAGACACGATTATGTCCAGGATTCTGGTGTCAGCTGGGTAAGCGATAGTTTCACTTTATTATTAAGTCAGTTTGAATAGCAGTTGTTATGCTAAGGTCACAGTGCATGTTATGTTAATTTTCGTTGGCAAAACATTTGAACCACATGATGCCTGACATTGACCGATTTATGACAAGTTGATTCAGATTACCTAACTTAATACTCGGAGGTGTAGTTTATTGATGAATCCTGAATTAATTTAATCCCAAATCATATTTTACCGCTGTCTCAATTTGTTTCAACAGGAAGAGAAACTTCTTGAATTGTGAATTAGGACTGAACGAGTTTCTCAATGATTTATGCGAGTGAACAGCTTCATGGAAGAATTTTTAAGCCCCAAAGGGAATGCAAGATTTTTCTAAAAAGAGAACTATGAACCATATTAGACCATATATGATATAATACCGGTATCATTTGAATGGTATTTCTGAGGGTATGCTGTAAATGACACCAACAGCTGTGGAGGAGGTCACTGAAAAGACTAAGAAGTATTCAAAGTAAAAACTTAAAAATATTTAAATTCCTCATCTGCCTTGTTCGTGTAGGCCAGGTGGGTATACCCCTAAACTTTATATAGCTTAAATTGCATGCAGCTCTCAGAGCATTGATTCTTCTCACATATAACCTTGGCCACTGAAGTACAAGCATGCAAACTAAAATAAAAAGTTTCAAAAGTGGGAGGGGTTGTAAATCAAGTCTTATACATGTATGTTGGAGGGCGACATGATTTTATGCCTTCAATGTGAAGGTCTTTCAATTAACATGTATTTGGTTGTGAAAATTTCAGAACAATCGATCAAATATTGAGCATTTAATGGCATTCTGTGCCATATACTTAAAGGGTTAACATTTCCCATTACAATAAAAATAAGTTTGCATCATTCGATGAAGCAGTGAGAAAGAATCAGCTTAGTTGAGTGAATAGCATCGTGGAAGAATATTATTATATGATGTTATAGCTTGAATATAAATGAATTTGAAGCAAGGACTGAATTAACCTTTCTGATTAGAAATTCTCATAAGTTTGTTGTATTTGATGAGGCAGTGAAAAAAATCCATTTGCCTTAATTATCAAGATATATTTTTTAAGGCAGTGTTAAAGCTATTCGTGTTTTGTTTCACATTACAACATCCACATGTAACTTAACATTGATCAGTTTTCAATTATTGTGATTGTTTTGTTCATTTTAATCCAGCTTAGCATTTCAAGGGGAAGGGAGAAGGGAAAGAGAAAAAATGAACAAGTTCTTTTGATGACAGTTTACTATTAACAACTTTTGTCAATTTAGTAGCAAGGCGCGCACCTTTTGAAAGCAAAATCTTTAAACTACATGCCTGACAATTAATTGATTTATGACAAGCTTACCCCTTGACTACCTTGCTTTTTGATTACTTATACTTTCACTTCTACATGGTGTAGCCTAGTGATGAATCCAGAGCTAAATCTGGAATCTGATACATGTACTATTATTAATACCTTTTGTTTTTTGATTAGTTTCAACAGAAATTGCAACTGATTGTGTTATTACTGAATGAGTTACTACTGTTTTAGTTGATGGATCAGCTTCATGTAAGAATTGTTACTGAAGCATAAATGGATTAATTATGAATTTGAACCAAAGACTTAGCCTTTCCCATAATTAGAAAATGAGTTTGTTTTTAATTGATGAAGCAGTGAAAAAAATGTATTTGGTTTATCATTGAAATATATTTTTCAAGCCAATGAAAGCAATTAATTCATGTTTTGTTTTATAAGAGCGGTTATCTTAGGAGATTTTGTAAATTTCTCGCTATTAAGGTTTTAAGGGATTGATTAATATATTACTTTTTACCATTTTTATTGTTTTGTTTATTTTAAATCAGCTAAATGCCGTGTTTTGAATTATACCATGATGGTGTCTAAATTAATATTGTTTGATTTAAGACTGCAGAGGAACAAATTTGTCTTTGAAAATATTGTGCTTGACTGCACATTAAGCATTACAGTATGACATGCTGATAAAATATTTCCATATCTGCTACTGACTCTGAACAGTGGAGTCTTCCAGTTATTGTTACCGGTATGTTCAACGTTTGTCTATTATTTGTGTGCCAGCATAAACAAACAGAACCAAAGAAAAATCTATCTGACAGTTTTTCATTGACAAAAACTAACAAGCCTGAAGTTGCTTCAGCATATTACAGCAGGCCTGTTAACAGCCTGTAATTACAGTGCATTAATTTTACTTTTAATCACATTTAACAATGCTCAGTTGGAATGTGTGGACACTGCAGCCAAATATGAATAGGCTTAATTTGTAATTAATTTGTAGCAGAAATCATTATGCTTGCATCATGAAGTGTTTGCCCTAGTACACTGTATATCAGTGTACTAAATTGATTACTAATTCTACTGCGACATGATGTTGTATCCCAAACAGGACTATTAAGTTTAACATTAAGGTGTTAGTAGTGCGAGGTTAACATAGCAATGACCAAAGAGCCTGAAATGTCTCTGAATAATGCAATTGCTGTGCATGTGACTGAAAAGATAATAGAAAAGAAAAGAAAATGTGTCAAGCAGAACTGAGGCTATTTTTTAATAATGATCTTATTCTAAGTTTTCAATGTGAGAATTTATATTTGTGATACATAAACAAAAAAACAACCATCCATGGGATGGGGGCATAGACATTTTCTGGAATCACACATTGTTAAACAGAAAGTGAGGTTTTTAAGAGTTTCGTAAGAGTTATAATAATTTATTGTTGTTGCAATAATTGTTATTGCTTAATATGTTAGTATGCTTTTAACCCTTTCCCTCCTAAGGGGTTCCCCATTGACGAGTAAAATCGTCTGGCGTTAGACAGAGTAAAATCTATAAGTGCCATTTGGCACTCTCAGGGGTGAAAGGGTTAATGGGGACATAGTTTTTGGGTGAAGATGTTGTTAACCCTTTCACTCCCAAGGGGTTTCCCATTGACGAGTAAGATCGTCTGGTGTTAGACAGAGTAAAATCTATAAGTGCCATTTGGCACTCTCAGGAGTGAAAGGGTTAAAAATGGGATTTAACTCTTTATGGCTCTGGTAAGAAAGTTTTAGTTTAAGTCTGGGACAACTGCAGGGCTCAAAATTAACTTTCTCATCCATTTGCCAGCTGGTGACAAGAAAGAAAAATTTGGTTGCCAAATCAAAATTTTGGCCACCAGTTCTAAAAAACTAGTCACCGGTGCTAAATTTCTGGTTGCATTGGTGACCAGTGATCAGTTGCAATTTCAAGCCCTGAACTGACCTTAATCTTGATGATCACAGTGTTGATCTCTATGTTTGAATGCAAATTGCTCCTTTGATATTGCTGTTTTGGAGAGAGAGAAATGGGAGTCTGGGGAGGGATTGGAAATTTCTTAGCCTAGGGTATAACATTATTTCGAAACCATGCCAGTATTCTCGACAAAACGTTTGCACTGATAGGGGCAACCAAAACTGATGGCTTCTTCAACAATGGAATTTGGCCACTCGAATGAAGTTTTTATTATGGTAACACAAATTCACCAACCTTCTTTCCCTTGTTGTTGCCTAGAAATAGTTTTTTTGAGTCATCTCGATCCCCCCACTTCGTAAGTTTTGGAAAGTGTTAAGTTGGCCTAGTGCTACCATTTGACAGATAACAGCACTGGTGTTGTAAATTAAGTTAAAAAGACGTTCTCCGGTTAAAAAGTTTAAAAACACGAGCTTTCGATTGCCAGTCTGCAATCTTTAAAAGTGAGATGTAAAAAGCGAAGGTAAAAATATATATATATGTACACAAAGGTGAGAAAATGAAGAACAAATAATTATGAATAAATACAATAATACAAAGGAAATACTTGTGTGATAATAAAATGCTAATTTCATAGAAAAGATTGCAATAAAATTGAATATTGTCTTGGCAGCTGCTTAGAGTTATTTTCTGCCTGGCTGGTAGTTGCAGTGTGTCAGGATTCCAGCGTTTTCCTTACGCGCGAATTGCCTCTGTCGATGACGCGTGCATTCTCAAAATCAATTGTGTGACCTTCGAGCCACGCATGGCTCGAAGTATTGGAACCACTTTTAAAAACTTTGGTGTTTTGTATGTGTTCCTTTTTTCTAGTGTGTAAGCATCTACCTACCGATGTAGTTCCATGTGCAGTCCGCGCAAGGGATTTTGTAAGCAATGTTCGTTTGCCAATCTGATGGGGGTCTTCATGATTTGGGAGACGCAAATTCCTGTTGCAGGGTCTTAAACGGTCTGGTGGTGGCTCGGATGCTGTTGTTGTTAAGAATTATTTTAAGTGGTTCAGTGACACCTTTGATGTATGGTAAAACTGCGAAGCCATTTTGGGAATCTGGTGGGTCTGTCCACCTGAACAATATTCCCACTAACTCTTCAGGGGAAGGAATGACTTCAAAGGTCGATTTCTTCTTTAAGATGTTCGATATAGTTGTTGATAGGTAGCCATTTGATTTTAACATGTTAGACACATGGGTCAGCTCTTTCGTTACTCCTTCAGCGGTGCTCGGGAGGTTGAGTGCCCGATTTAGAAGGGTAGAGGCGGTACTTATTTCGTGTTTTAACTCGTGATGAGAGTTAAAATCCAGGTATCTGTCGGTGTGTGTGGGCTTTCGGTGGACACCAATAGTAACTGCCCCATTCTTCCTAGTTATCAAGGTGTCTAGAAAGGAAATTTGGCCATTGTTCTCAGTTTCAGTGGTGAAAGATATCTTAGGGTCAACTGCGTTGAGAATGTCATGGAACTTAGTTACGGAGTGTTTCTTGAGTATGACAAAACTGTCGTCTACGTAACGTTTCCAGACTTGTGGCGGTGTTGTCGAGGCAGCGATTGCCGATTCTTCGATTACTTCCAGACAAAGATTAGCTATGACGGGACTAACTGAGCTCCCCATTGCGCATCCATGTATTTGTTTGTAGACAGAATCGTTAAACATGAAGTAATTGTTAGAGAGGGTGAATTCCAAGAGGGAGATGATTTCGTCAGTGTTAAGCTTCGTTCTTAAATGTAACGTCTTTTTAACTTCACAATTATGCCCCCTGGTCACTCATCGATTTTTAGTACTAGTGTTGTAATGTACAGTGCCGGAAAAATAATCCATACCTCCCCCACAGGGGGTTAATGGAAATTCCCAGGGGAAGTTGGGTAGAAAAGCAAAAGTTTCTCTCTGAGAAAAGCAAGGAGCCAAATTGGAATTTCCAGGGCGGGATGGGATAGTGCAAACCAAAAAACCTTCCATGTGTCAGTATGGATATTACTTTTTCCGGAACCACAGCATATCAATTTATCATGCTGTTAGTGCCTGCCTCTTGCAATGTGTACACGTGTAAACTTACTGATCGCTTAATTTATTGCACACTTGTATAATAATTATGGTAGGAATTCTTGTTTTGAATCCATCTTAGAGCTAATTTATTTCCCAAAGAGTTTTTATTATGGGTAGTCAGATTTTAACTACAGCTGTATAGATGAAACTAAATCCTGTTTCATTAATTCACCTTCAGCTCAAGCCATCTTGCTGTGACCGACAATCAGAAACGATGGCTTGTGGCTGGAATAGCACTGAACAAGATCCTTGTTCCACAAATCCGACCTTTTTTAAATCAAGATGTCGATAAGGAGTACAACAAACTGAAGATCAGCCACAAGATTGACACACAAAGCACATCTGGCCGTCTTCAGAGGTGGCCAGCTAGAAAGTTTCTGAAGTATGAAAATATCAATGGAAATGATGTTCACCCCAAGCTTCCTGGTGGAAGATACAATTATTCCTTGTTTGACTGTCGAGTGTTGTCCCACATTGACTTTGCCAAGCTGTATGTTGAAAACTATATGGCAAAGTTCAATGCATTTGATGACCACTGTGATGCATCAGCTGTGCTGTTGTTACTGGGTGGAGTCCCTGTGTTTACACCTGGCATACAAGCTGCTGCAGGTGATGTCAGACAAATAAGGAATGACTGGGCACACTGTGACTTTACCATTTGGGATCAAGCCAAGTTTCAACAGAGCTTTGCTGAGATGGAGCACTTGGTAGGAGTCATGTCGCTACCAGCTGCTAATGAAGGAAAGCTTCTTCAAGAACTTAAGGATTGGGAAAACAAAGGTCTGTACATTAGTATTGTTTGGTGTTTTTATCTCATTTCACACACGTGCACACTTAACACCTGACAGCTGCAGGTGCACTGTCCAGTAATTTTATCCTTCACCCAAATGAGGGGAAAATTGAATGTTTAAACCATTTGAACAGATCACCCAGCATTGTTGAATGTGTTGAAAATTGTTGGAAGCTTGTTGAAAGAACGTTGAAACAAGTTTTAATAGGCTTAAACGTTCATTCAACATCGCTTCAACATTTCCTTTGTTTTTGAAAATGTTGGATCATGTTGAAGCCGTTCAAACTGTGCGTTCAACATTTTGTTGAACGGAGGCATGCGCACATCAAGCCTGGTTATTGTTAGTTTTAAAATAATGTTGGCGATGTTGGTACCGTTTGAATAGCTTCCTTACAACATGTTTTTTGCTGCCAACATTCACCAAACGTTTAAATGT
This sequence comes from Galaxea fascicularis, assembly GCA_948470475.1. Classification (NCBI taxonomy): domain Eukaryota; kingdom Metazoa; phylum Cnidaria; class Anthozoa; order Scleractinia; family Euphylliidae; genus Galaxea; species Galaxea fascicularis. The sequence continues at coordinate 10,382,671 of OX419335.1, read as the reverse complement.
TGAAAATGTCAAGGTCAAATATTGAAACCATTTAGACAGACCTTAGTTTACAAGGAATTAGATTATTGGACAAACTCACCTTTAGTTGACACACAAATGTTTACTGTACAGTGTAGGTGATGTGAGATAGTAAAACAAATCTCATTCACAAGGCCAGCTGAAAGTTCTTGAGATTGCTGATCATAATCAAGTTCCTGTGATCAAATCCCATAATGGACCGGCACAAACCAATGTGTCTCAAAGTAATAAGTACATGTAAGATCATGCTGGCTGTTTGCTGAACAACTGAGTGCCCTAGTTTGGATCCTCCACCTCCCCACTCAAAAATCGAAGGGGAGGAAAAAAAGCAACACGTAATGTAGTGAAGCCAAGTTCTTCCTTAGTGATGGGTAAATTCTGGGGATGGGCTAGAAGAAACTTGTAGCAGTACATGTACAGTGAAACTGGTTATCGGTTCATGCTCCTTCAGTAGTACATAAGGTCCTAAGAAAGTTAATTTCAACATAACGACATATACAGTAGTAGATTTTGATGAGAGTTTTCACTTGTTTGTTTGCAGGAACACTGCTGTGCATAAACTCTCCAGTTGATCCAGTACTGTTACAGCTCATTCAACAGGAAGTAAAGTCACTTCAAGATGATGTGGACAAACTGTCTTTACAATTTGACAAGGAAAGAGACAAAGTCAGACAGGAGTTACAAACTGTAGCAGTGACTCTGGTACATATGGAAGAAAAAATGCACAGATTGGAAACTGGACAGCAAGATCTACAATGCCTGGTTGAGGAAAGAATAGGTGCCCTTGAAGGTAAGGATTATGAAGCGGAGTGAATGAAGAGTAACAGAAAAGTGTACCAAACTTGGGGGTGCACTAAAAATCAGGCAAGTTTCCGTTTTCTCCGTGTTTTAATGATTTCCACTACAAGCACGTGGATGTTCTGTAGTATGCCTGGAGCGCGTGTTCACCGACATACTATTCTCGAATGCCATCTATCAAAACATCACATCTGGGTAGGTGACGTAAGCTAATACAGTCGAACCTTCCTTTGCGACCACCTCTCGTAGGCGACCACCCGTCTTAACCGACTACTTTTCCAAAATACTGAATGTTTTCAAGACAAAACCACTTATTTTTAATTATCTTGTAAGCGACCACCTCTTGTAAATGACCACTTTTAGAGATGACTTTTTAAAATTTCCTGTTGTTTTTGATTACTTCCCATAGGCGACCACTTGAAACAACAATATGGGAATTAATATAAGTAAAAATTTTGTAATTAATTATATCTATAGAGAAATTATGAAAATTTGCAATGAAACATCTCCGTATATTTTTCAAAATATTTTGATTTCTAATATAACAGATCCAAATTTCGCCGTTAACTAACCTCGAATTATTCGCTTTGTACATATATGCATTTAAGAGAATCAGTGATTTCGCGATTAATTAACTGCGAAATGTTCGTCTGAATATATGAGGGAATCAGTGATTTCGCGATTGATTAACTGCAAAATGTTCGTCTGAATATACAAGGGAATCAGTGATTTCGCGATTAATTAACTGCGAAATGTTCGTCTGAATATATTAGGGAATCCGTGACTTCGCGATTAATTAACTGCAAAATGTTTGTCTATATATATTTGGGAATCAGTGACTTCGCGATTAATTAACTGTGAAATGTTCGTCTGTATATATTTGAGAATCAGTGACTTCGCGATTAATTAACTGCGAAATGTTCGTCTCAATATATTAGGGAATCAGTGATTTCGCGATTAATTAACTGCGAAATGTTCGTCTGAATATATGAAGGAATCAGTGATTTCGCGATTGATTAACTACAAAATGTTCGTCTGAATATATGAGGGAATCAGTGATTTCGCGATTGATTAACTACAAAATGTTCGTCTGAATATATGAGGGAATCAGTGATTTCGCGATTAATTAACTGCGAAATGTTCGTCTGAATATATAAGGGAATCATTTCCTTCTCAATTAGTTGAGTGCAAAATATACCTCCGCATTTCTATCGAAAATTTAATTATGTCACACATTTCATAGTTTCAGGCTGAATCCGATACTCGCATTTGATTTAATCTGCGATTGTTTTTTGTTTTGTTTTTTCATGTCTTTTGCACAGTAATGTAAGCCGGGCATAGAAATCAGAATGGTAGATTTGCAACATGTTTCTTATTTCCACTTGAAACTTACCCCGATTGATGAGAGAAAAGGGAAGACAAGAGATGAAAGAGAAGAACAAAAAATTCCGATATCCTAGTGAAACAAACTTCACGATGTCTTACGCGTCCTTCTATCTTTTTTCGCTTTCTTCTGTTTCTGTGCGAAATAAATTCACACCTTAATGTGTTATATTTCTGTCACCTTTGTTACTTCTTTTCAAAAATCCCCGGGTTTGTCATGGGCGTGGTAAACGCCATTTGAAATTGGTTTGCGGTTTGCTCTCAGAACTTTACAAAGGCCTCGCGATCTTATTCGGTTACAGAGCAAGGAGTAGCATTCCTTTCAAATCCATATTACATATTTGTACCTTATCCAGACAGTTTTGAGGATACCAAACAAAGGCGAGTAGTTGCCAGAAGAGTTAATAACGATAAAGACGCTACGTACAGAAACAAACACTACTTGTCGAAGATAAGAGAGCAACTGGCAAAGTCCACGAACTGGTTTGAAGTCAAAGAAAAATCTGCCTACGAATACCCCGGTTTCGATGTCCCCTCTGACCGAATTGGACACTGCCCTGATCCAAAGAAAACTGGTATTGGATCTTGCCAAAGACCACATTTTATGTGGGATGATTGTCAACTAACGAAGAGAGGGACATCTACTCAAAAGGTGCATTTGAAGATAGATAACGTAAACACCGAGGTATAGGTCAGGCGGCGTGCACTTTGCGAGGGCGTAAAAATTTGCAGTTTTGAAGGTTGTGCCTACACTGTAAGCAACCGACAAAGGCTTAGCAAATGCAAGAACATGCCGCAGAACACACCCTAAAGGTAACAGGTAACTGTCCCGCGCAAATTGTGTGGCCGGTTGAGGATGACGGAAGAAGGTGGATTGGGTGCCTACCGGGAACAACTCATAACCACATGAAACCAACACGTCACGTCATATCGCAAGCTGTAAAACTCGACATTCAAAGAGCAGTAAAAAAAGATTGCTCCCTCACCACGAAACAACTCCAGAAAGGTCATGGCATTGGTTTCATTCTGGCGGAAAAATTCCCTGCAGCATCAAATCCAAGCAGGATTAGGAGAGAGAGGCAGATGGTACTAGAAGGAAGATCTAGACTTAACCCAAATATCATACCTCTAGTACAAGTGCTGGAATTTGAAGACTTCAGGAAGGAGTACGAGAATCGGCACGAATCTGTCGATGAAGAATTTCTCGTTAAAGTAAATGAAAAAATGGGGAAATACCAAATGGAAGATGGGGGATATTTGCTGTCACCATCAAGAAATTTTGCCTTTTTCCTTGCGCCATATCAAGCAGAGCTGTTGAGGGACAGCAAGGATTTATACGTAGACATAACGTACACAAATAATAGCGGATTCCCATACCTCCTAAATATGGTAGCATTCAACAAAATAACGTTGAGTTACAACGCAGTGGCCAGAGTTCTTCTGAATAAGCAGGATGCAACAGCCATATCCGAAGTATTTGGCCATGTCACAAAAATCCGCCCTTCCTTTAAAAATGGTCATAACCTTCGCCAGATAATGGTGGATTTGACCAGGCCGAGTACAATGGTTTTGAAAGAAGCATGGGAACGGAAGTAACAGAGAAGATCATGCGTGGCAGCACGGTTCATTGGAAAACTTCAGTGAGCCGTGTCAGCGATATCGTGACTAAAAGCAAAGAAGAGCATAGCATCTTTCGCCACTTAGGTCATGCCATCCAGGACGTTGATCAACAGGCTGATTTTAGGCTAGCATTTGACGTTCTTTGTGGCAAGAAGAGCGTGATTCATGCTAAACATCTGCTCTCCCCACAACTAGCTGCAATCTCCAATCAAATTAATAACTGTCACTGGTCGAAATCTACTCACTGGGTCAATTGGTGGTCTAGAGACCGAATTCTTAAGATGTTTTGTGAGGCATTCACTTTACGTGATACTGAAGACTGGGAATCTACAGCGAATACCAACAATCCCGTTGAGTCTTTAAACCGCCAGTCCATCGGTGAGGGATGTAGCAATATCTCAGTATTGATGAAGAATATCTACTTGGAAGACCGACTACATGCCGTGAAGATTGTAGCTTACGAACAAAACACTAACATCAGTTACGAAACCAGCAGCCAGGAAGAGAGAGAGAAGAAGCAGAAGAAGAGGAAGCGATCTCGCCTTAGTTTGAGAGGAACCTCTAGCTCGCAAAATGACCCTAAAGTGCATTTGGACCAAACACCACCTGATAAAAGGGCAAGACTCGAGGCACGGTCATCCAGAAAAAAGTTGGGAGAGGCGATGATTGGCAAGAGAGTTGAAGTGGAATATGAGGAGAAAGTTGATGGGGAAACAAAGTATCTTGGGTGGATACGTGGAACTGTTATGGAATATGACAAATTTAAGGGCTATCTTGTTCAGTTTCCAGATGATGTGCGGACTGGATACCTAGTCTCAGAAGCAAGGACGTACGAATTTTAGGGTAGTGCTTTTTTTTCTTTGTAACGTAATGGGGCACTGTGCCAAAGGAGTTTAATCATGGGAGTGACAACTCTAACAAACGTTGTTTGAGCAACACCATGTGGAACTTTGAGTCCTCCCGGCTATTTTGAAGATCCTTCCGAGTGTTTCGGTGACATTCTTGTAAAACGTCAAAACTTTGCTCTTTTTTTCTGCAGTATTCCAGAACTATGTCATATTTCCCATCAAAAATCCCGAGTCTTCTCGATTCTTTTGTTTTTCGCCCGAAACAGGCCTTGTTAGAGTTTGTCACCCCCTATTGTAACCTCCTTTTTTAGTTCATCAATTTTGCTCAAACGATAGGCTGACTCGCCTTAGCGTAGAGATACCAAGGCTCTGCACTGTTATTGCAACTGCTACATGTCGTATTTACTTTTTCAACCAAGCTTTAACATTGTTTGTTCTCTTATCGCTAATGGCATCCCTAAGTTCTCTCTCTCTAAAGTACGTCACCCTTGCACACACTAAGATTAACATTGACTGAGTAGAAGCTTGATCGTTCACTTTTAGATACTAAATCTGCAGCCTTTTTGGATTTACCGATCGTGGAAATACCGAGAATTCTAGACATATTGTGTAGGCATACCAACGCGACAACTCAAACGAATAGTGATCTTCAAACGGAAACTTTGTAAGAATGGCTTAATTACAACTCATGGAGGTCCCAGCCGAGGTGAGCAGAAGTTCCCAACATGAACATTTGGCATTTAATTAATCGCGAAGTCACTGATGCCCTCATATATTCAGACGAACATTTCGCATTTAATTAATGGCGAAGTCACTGATGCCCTCATATATTCAGACGAATATTTTGCAGTTAATTAATCGCGAAGTACCTGATTCCCTTATATATGTAGACGAACATTTCGCAGTTAATTAATCGCGAAGTCACTGATGCCCTGATATATTCAGACGAACATTTCGCAGTTAATTAATCGCGAAGTCACTGATTTCCTTATATATGTAGACGAACATTTCGCAGTTAATTAATCGCGAAGTCCCTGATTTCCTTATATATGTACACGAACATTTCGCAGTTAATTAGTCGCAAAGTCACTGATGCCCTGATATATTTCGCATTTAATTAATCGCGAAGTCGCTGATTTCCTTATATATGTAGACGAACATTTCGCAGTTAATTAATCGCGAAGTCACTGATTCCTTTATATATGTAGACGAACATTTCGCAGTTAATTAATCGCGAAGTCACTGATGCCCTGATATATTTCGCATTTAATTAATCGCGAAGTCGCTGATTTCCTTATATATGTAGACGAACATTTCGCAGTTAATTAATCGCGAAGTCCCTGATTTCCTTATATATGTAGACGAACATTTCGCAGTTAATTAATCGCGAAGTCCCTGATTTCCTTATATATGTAGACGAACATTTCGCAGTTAATTATCGCGAAGTCACTGATTCCCTTATATATGTAGACGAGCATTTCGCAGTTAATTAATTGCAAAGTCCCTGATTTCCTTATATATGTAGACGAACATTTCGCAGTTAATTAATCGCGAAGTCACTGATTCCCTTTTAGACGTAGACGAACATTTCGCAGTTAACTAACTGCAAAGTCCTTCGCTTCTGTAATATATACAGAGACATTTTTGCTAAATTTCATTTGTATCTATAAAGTGACATAAATGCAAACTTTGCAATTGTAAAATCTCTCCAACAATATGACTTAGAGTTTTCTATGATTACACGAGTGTACACTTAAAATATTAAGTACGAAATACTTTCATTGTTTTTCCGCCGATGACAAGCCAGACTACTAACCAACTTTTACCTACTTGCGCGAATTTACCCGTGGTTAGTGCTGGTTACAGGTATTTGCTTCGAATTCTGATTGGTTCATGACCCTTTTCCACTTGTTGTGAATGACCAGAGTAGCTGCTTTAGTTTTGGTTTGGCCACATTCAACTGAAAACCGCTGTATCAACTCGCATGATATGACACGCATCTTTACTGCTCATCTATGGATCTCTCTTAAAGACCCAGTATTACCCATTATGCTTCACGCGCCTCTGTTGTTGTTTTGGTTTTCACGACAGCGAGGTGTCTATTGTTTGCATAATGAGCAATACTGCCTTGCTGGAAGTGCCATCCTTCAACCTCCTGTACTCCTCTTGCAGGAAAGGTTGATGACTTGACATTCAGAGAGAAGGAGTATGTTCTAAACTCAGTCCCTCAGGACAGTGTCAAGCGAGCTGGTAGGTTTGAATGGAATGACTGTGATGTTGTTAACAAGTATGTACATACCAGAAGTTCCTCTTGTTTACCAAGAATGAAATGTCCCTTTTAACTCCTGAATTGCCCAAGGAATGATGAAGTTATAATGATGAATAAGATAGCGGGGTCAGCTTTTCGCTCCCTTCCTCCCATTCAAAAGTGTTTCTTTACTTAAGTAATGAGCAACGACCTTTTACGACTGGTTACTCGAGATAATCTAAGGTACTATTGTATGTGGATATTCAATAGGGAGGACTTAAATTAGTTTTAATCAGTTAATCATTTGGAATACGCTTTTTTTTTTTTCGTTTTGAAGCCAGTTCTCTGGCTCAAAGAGTGACTGTGTGTTTCGTTTCTGATACCAACAGGGTAATTTTGATTATTTTTGTTCCGACAACAAGTTAATTTTTTGTCCTTTTCCATTTGTTTATTTATTCAGTCTACCCAGAAAAATTTGTAGAGCTTATCAGACGAGACTACCAAGGAGCCGTGTTATGCCCCTTTCCATGGTGTGAAGATGAGTTGCAGCTTGAACTAGCCAACGTCTTCACAAGACTGCAGATAGTGAGCAAGACAAAAGAGCGAGCCAAGCTAACAGATGACACCGTCAACGTGACGGACGTGTTTAGACCACATAAAGAATGTCAAAAGCCAAGAGTGGTGCTGGTTGAGGGAAATCCTGGAATTGGCAAGACCACACTCTGTCAGAAATTGGCATATGATTGGTCCGTGGGAGACGTCCCAGACGATGCATCGTTCCCTAAAGTAGAGATACTGCTTCTGCTGAAATGCCGTGACATAAACTTAAGGACCACAAGCATCGAAGAAGTTATTGCCGATCAGCTTCTTCCACAAGATGGCGACGAAAAGGAAAAGGCAAACTTCTTTGGGTTTATTCGCGCTAATCAACCCAGAATCTTGTTGGTCCTTGATGGTCTGGATGAACTGCACCAGGATCTGTTGCAGAGTGTCTTACCGTTGATTAAAGGCAAAGTCGTCTCCAATACGTACGTGATGTTGACAGCTCGGCATGAGGCAGGAGTGAAAGTGAGGCGATACTGTGACACGCTTCTGGAAATCATTGGCTACACCAAGGATGACGCTGAGAATTACATTCGAAGGTATTTTAGAAATCACGATGATCCAAGTCTTGCTGACAGGTTGATAAAAAGGTTGCAAAACGACAACCAGCTCAGGGAATTAACTACCAATCCACTAAACACGTCTTTGCTGTGCCTTGTTTGCGAAGAAACAGGCGGCGTGTTTCCCCCTAACAGAACCAAGTTGTACGATACCCTTGTGGAATGCGCCCTCAGAAGGTACTTCGCAAAGAGGGATGTTTCTTTAGATGGAGGTGATCCCGTAGAGATATGTACCGAACAGCTGAAGCAGTTGGGGAAGATGGCATTTGAAGCGTTACTCAAAGATCAGATGTATTTTAGTGAAAACGAGATGAAAGGCAAGTCGAGTGATTTCCTGCAGTTATGTTTTCTATCCCGTCAGCCAAGTGCGAGCAAGATCAAGCGAACTCCATGCTATGCATTTACGCACAAAACCTTTCAGGAGTATTTTGCTGCATTCTACTTGGCCCACCTGGTGTTCAATGATGACAAAGAAACTAATGCTTTCTTAGCGCTGCTCAGTCCTGTTGACAATTGGCAGGTGTGGGAGTTTCTCGTAACTATGGTAGCAAACAAGAGAACTGAAAAGGCAGGTTTTGTTGTTTCGCGTCTCTGTGCTTTTTTCTTTGGCAACCGATACAAGACGGTAGTGGACAACAACGCTGATGCCGACATTGACGAAGATACTTTTGAAGAAAGAACTGACAAGTGGGCTAAACCTGAACGGTTGAGTAAAGATCAAGAACTATTGTGCAGTGTGGTTACCAAAACTCTTCATCTTGTCGCTGAATGTGAAGATGACGCGACTGAACTGATGGATTACCAGAAGATTATGGTACATGTGCTGGCACGTTGCTTCCCACTGCGTGATTTACAGCTTTCACCAAGTTCCAGGTACTGTCCTGTCTACTCTGAATTTTTGAAAGACAGCTGCACGATATCAAATTTAATTCTTATGAGCGACTTAAACAATATCCTTCTGGCAACAGTTCAGTCTGGCTTTCATTTTAAGAACAAGCTGGCTCGCTTTAGTTTGGAGCACGGTGATATGGCAGATCGTTTGCTTCGTTTTCTGCTACCAAAGGATCAACAGCTGAGAGGTTATTGTGATTTACATCGGCGACTGTTGTGGATTCAATTGTACGGTGTAAAAGCGCTCATGAGTATTCTGCAGCCGTGTAGTTTTTTGACTCATCTACATTTCAGACATGTGTGGTTGAGCAACGGAGGAGCCGCAGCTATCGCAGAGTTTCTTTTAGTAAACAGAGCGTTAACACATCTTAGCCTTGATTTTGCCATGATCTGTGATAAAGGAGCACTAAGGCTTGCAGTGGCTCTTCAGACGAATTGTAGTTTGACACATTTGAATCTACAAGAAAATTGGATCGGTGGTGTTGGAGCAGGAGGGTTAGCACAAAGCCTTCAGTCCAATGGTGCGCTTGAGTATTTGAATCTGAGCCAGAACCTTGGAGGTGATTCTGTGGCTGTGGCACTGGCTCGATCTCTGGAATCCAACTGTGGTATGAAATACTTGGACCTAAGTCAGAATTTCGGTGCTACTGATAAAGCTGTGCCTTTCGCAGATTCTGATAATGTTCACGTTGAACTGATTGGTGCCTCAGGAAGCACAGCACTCGGAAGAGCTCTTCGAGTGAATTGTACTTTGACATTTTTAAATTTAAGTCACAATTGTATCAGCAATGAAGGAGCTACAGCTGTTGGGGAGGCTCTCAAACACAACTGCACTCTGACTTATTTGAATCTTGAGGGCAATGAAGTCGGAGTCTCTGGGGCAGAAGCTCTGGGAAAAGCACTGCAAACAAATCGCTCTTTGAAACATTTGAATTTAACATTGAACTTTATTGGTGATTTAGGGGCAGCGGCTCTTGCTGAAGCTCTAAATTCAAGTGGTACAGGATTGTCCTGTTTGGCTCTAGGATTCAACGAGATCAGTTATTCGGGTGCAACAGCCATTTCAGAGGCTTTACGCTGCAACTGTTCCCTTACACATTTAGCTTTGCGGGAGAACAAGATCGTCTCGATTGGAGCAGCTGCATTTGCAAAGACACTACAATCAAATCACGCTCTCAGTCATTTGAATCTAGGATATAATGATATTGACGATTCAGGAGCCACAGAATTGGCACAAGCTCTGCAGTATTATAACAATACGTTGAGGTATTTGAACTTGAAGGGAAATCCAATTGGTTCGGTAGGAAACGCAAACCTTAAACAGGTTGATCAGGCAAATTGTAATGTGTGTTTCTGAATCAGCGGTTCGAATTCATCTCCAAAAAAGTGCAAGAACAGTAATCAAACACAATGTGGCATGATTGTAACAAAGTCACTGCTCAAGACTTGGCAGATTCAAACAGTCAAATTATATAAATTTCGGTCGCTAACTTATATTGTACTGGCTTCCTAGTCTGAAACATTATTTATCTTGGTCCCGGCATTTGAAACGAGGGCCCAGGATCGACCAAGGTCCTAATTTCGGTAGAAGTAACCTTTTTGCTGGTGATATCACCTGGATTTGAAATGAGGCGCAAACAAAACTAAAATAACAAACAAACCTGTAAATATCTCTTTCATTAACAAAAAAATGTTAATCAGTACTTTGGTCTAACTTTGTACATTGATCAGTGCTCAGGTTTCGGTTTGATCTGATTGCCTAGTGAAGGGTAAAACTTTATACTGGTTAAACGGAGTATTCAGTCATCAATGAGCACATTAGTGCATTTGCAATCCGCCTCCTGTTCGGTCAAAAATTGCCGGCCATGCTCAAATACAGGACAAACTGTAAAACAGGCGAAGTTGAATTGAAGAGAAGGGAATTGCAAAATTGTTGCAGCTTGTTAGTCGTCTCCCACCAGCGAAGAAAATCTACTGGGCCTAGGGAGGGAAACGGAGTTGGAAGGAAAGAAAGACTTTGAGATTTCCATTGATTAGATTTCGACCGTGAGAACGTCAGTGTGTCAATTCGTGTAATCACGAGTGATAATGAAGCGACTGACAACGTGTCTTCCCTCAACGCCGAGGTGCATTTTTAATTTGGTGACAGCTAATATGTAGACTAGGTGCATTTTTTGTTCAGGGGTTATTAGCCAGGTGTTGATCCGTTCCGCGCGTCCCCCATTCCCTTCTGTTTTTTTCTTCATAGTCTCCTTCGCAGCTGTTTTTGGGAAGTCACGCAACTCTCCCCCCAAAGAAACGGCTGCTCACATCCGAACTACATTCCTCTCCTGACATAAGCCAATCTCAGCTTGGATTCCATTTTGAAGAGCTTTATGACGCTAAATCCTCCTTTTCAAGGTGGTCCAATCACAGACCGTTTTTTTTAACTTTGCACCGTTGAGAGAGTCGTTTGGGCCGGAAATAACACATTCCGAAGTGTTCGACAAATGTCTTCAAAGTTCCAAATTTCCGAGCTTAATAATGCTTACCAGAAGCTAGCATTTCGAAAAAGGGTCGCCAGGAGGGAGGATATCTTCTCTAACTTGCCAACAGAAGCCGTAAAACCTTTAAATTACCGGGCTCTCCCTTTCGTTTTTCACTACGTTTCGGACGAGAAAGGTCACATCACTGTTGTTGCAACACCCTTTGTTTGTTGACAACAAGCCATGACTGTTCAGGGTTATTCCCTGCTGGTTTCCATCTGAAGGGCGAAGCCATCGTTTAGTCCTTGGCCTGGCCTGAAAGGCGTCTTTGATTTTGTTTTCTTTTTCTTCTTTTTTTTTTTGTAATATCTTCCACTTTCTCAGAGCTCGCTGAAACGTAAAAAGCCGCTCATTACACGATGTCCCGAATAAAATTTACTCGTAGTTAAGCGCAGATTTTATAACTTCAACGAAATAAGAGTGATCCGAAATAATGACTAGTTTTAGCGAAAATATATACAGATTTGCTTGCTTGTTGATGATGGAAAGCTTCTTCAAGCGTCGCCACTTCATTAGCACTTTGCTGGTATATGATTGGTCTGTTAAAAAGACCGCAATCAAACCACAAACAAACCAGAAACACAATAGGAAAGGAATGTGGTTCGGATGTGAGCAGCCGTTTCTTTTGGGGGGAGCGTTGCGGGACATCCCTAAAACAGCTGGGAGGGAGACTATGTTATTCCCTCCTACAATTTTCTTCACCCTACCTTTTTGCCTGGAACAGTATGGCAATACCAGAACGGTAAACCTCGTGCTTTTTTAATTTCTCTAGAGGAGTTTGGGATTCAAGTACAGTTACATGGATGAAAAAAAAAAAGCTCTTTTACACACCACCGGTAGCCATGCCTAGGTGACCGCCGCAGCCGGCCCCTTATTAGGGAGCTTACGAATCGACGACGGTCGCACGACGGGGCCGGTGGGTCACGTCATAGGTCCGCGCCGTCGTCCTGTAGAAATTTGAATTAACGATTCTCAACTGCGACGATCATTCTTCATTTGATTTTATATCCGCAGTTCACATATGATTTCTTTCATATGCATTACTCACTTTCATATCTTTCACGGGAACATATGAACCCAAAATTGACCAGTTCCCAACGTCAGTGGCTTCATAGCTCAGTTGGTAGAGCATCGCACCGGGATCGCGAGGTCACGGGTTCAATCCCCGTTGAATTCCTGAATTTTTTTTCAGGCTTCTTCACGCAATTGCAAAAAATGCGATCCCAACTGCGACGATCATTCTTCATTTGATTCTCTGGATTCTCAGTAAAGACGACGACGTTTGTGCGCGCGCGACAAATTTTCCCGCCGTTTCTGAAGTTTGTTCCTTTTAGCCAATCTTTTTTCGGATTTAGACAATCCGGATTGATTGGATTTTCTTGCTAGCCGGAACGAACATCTGAAAAAAGATTGATCACACAGCAAGGGGCCTGGAATCAAAACGAGATGGCGGGCGGCTTTCGAAGACTGCCTCTTCTAATTTACTCATTGCTAGAAGAAAATACGGAAGAAAATACGGAAACAAATGAAAACATTATGAGGATGGATGGCGAGCGAGCGTAAGAAAATGTACAGAAATGTTGCAGTTCGAACGGATTCCAACGCAGAGAGAACAGTTCCACGGTTGTCCGATTCCTCTTTTCGTCAGCACTTTAGGCTATCAAGATCAACAGCCCAAACGCTTGTCGAACTTTTGGGAAACTGCCCGGATATCCCAGTACCGAGAGAAAGAGGTCGACCGACTGTTGACCTTGAAAAACAGCTTCTCATAATGTTGTGGTATCTTGGCAATCCTAAATGTATCAGGTCAGTGTCAGACAGATTCGATGTCACATGTTCTACTGTGTTAAGAGTTACCACCAGAATATGCGAAGCAGTCGTGAACAATATCACTCCTCATTTTATTCAGTGGCCAACTGGAGAAAGGCTACAGCAGGTGGTGGAAGGTTTTAATCAACACAACGGCCTACCTCAATGCATAGGTGCTATTGATGGCACTCACATTCCCATCAAAGCCCCGAAACAGCACCGCAAGCATTACATTAACAGAACTGAAGGGCTTTCACTTAATGCGGAGCAACTACAGAATACAGGGCCACTTTGGTCCACCTCATTTACATGTGTCGGAGGCTTTTGTAGAACGAAGCATATAACAATGGGCACCATTGTTATTCAATAGTATGTAAATAAGTGGCCCTGTATTCTGTAGTTTAGCTCTTAATGCAACTTCAGGTAGTATGTGGTGACAATGACATGAAATTTACTGATGTGTACTGTGTTTGGCCTGGAGCTGTGTATGATGCTCGTCTCCTACGAAACAGTCCCTTGTTTCACGATGCAGAGGCGAGGACAGATGATCTCTTTCCTGGACAAACATGCATCATTGGAGATGCAGCTTATCCCTTAAAACCCTGGTTGCTGACAGGGTTTAAGGACAATGGCCACCCTCACTGCACAGCAAATACGTTTTAGTCATCTTTTGAGTTCCAAGCGAATGATTGTCGAACGTAGCACAGGTCTTTTAAAGGGCAGGTTTAGAAAGCTAAAAGTCATTGTTGATGTTGACAGAACCAGATTTCTACCAAAATTAATTACAGCAGCATGCACACTCCACAATTTTTGCATTTATTCTCAGTATGAAATAGAGGATTTCCTGGATCCTGATGATGATGATGCCAATGACTTTGTAAATATTTTTGCTAATGACGATAATGCTGTGCATATCAGCATCGCTCACCCTCTGCCGACATTTAGTGATGTCAAGGATGATAAAGTTATTGTCAAGTTCACCAGACGCGAGAAGAGGAACGAATTCTATAGTAAACGAAAATCCGTAGCCGGTCGAAAAGCCTCGACCTTCGATAGCTTCAAAGAACACGATCTGGCTGGAGCGGAGAAAAAAGTGTACATTGGGGAGTCCCTAACACCCTTCCGAAAAAAGTTATTCGGGGCAGTAAACAAGATCAAGAAAAAGCTTGAATGGAAATTTATTTGGACAAATAACGGGAGAATATATATTTCAAACAGTCGGACAGCAGCCGTTCATACACCTTTGACTCTGGATCCGATCTAAACAACTTTGAGACGAAAATGAAACTCCCAGTAACAGACACAAGCAAGTTCAAGAGCAACAACAAAGCTAATTTAAAAAATCGAAATACGTAGTTTCATTTATTAACTATTTCGTTCAAATCTCAAGCTTTGTATATTTCAGAGCAATTTCATACCGTCATCCTCTGGGAAATTTTGTTTGTGTGAGAAGTAGTTATATGCAAAGTAGTACATATTACATGTTCATAGACTTGACCCACACACCTCCGATCAATGGATGAATTACCCTTTAATAGGCCATTTCCGAGTTCATGTCTGCCTCCTCTTCAAAGCGAGTCTAAGTGCGAAGTTATTGTTATGAAAATTAGTTTTCATTCATGTGTAAAGTAGAACTAATTACCATTACAAAAACTTCGCACTTAGACTCGCTTTGAAGAGGAGGCAGACATGAACTCGGAAATGGCCTATTGTCTAACAGATATTGAATTCCTAAGAGAGACTGGCGCATGGATTTACCAGTGCACCTCAGCGCTCAATTCTAAAGACCTTTTCGCGGACGTTTTAGCAGATCCGAACAAAATAGAAAGTTGCGAAAATGAAGGCATAAGCATTGAATCAAAATATTATGACGTTAAAAACACAGCAAAAATCTTAACAACTGGAAACAAAGGCTTTTCATTACTACACTGCAACACCAGAAGCTTAAGTAAAAACTTGCCTCTTTTAAATGATATTTTGCTGATGTGTAAGGAAATGCCTAGTGTCATTGCTATTTCTGAAACTAAGCTGAGTGATGATAATTTTAGCAACGTTACGATTAATGGTTATAAGTTCATTAGCAAGCACTCGCCTACAAATGCAGGGGGCGTGGGCCTTTATATTAAAGAAGATATTGAATTTGACTTTGAAGGGGTTGAAACCTGTTTCATTGAAATTCCTAGACAAAAAAACAAAAATATTATCATTGGATGTATCTACAGACACCCCTTAGTAGGCCAATTATCCAAATTCCAGGACACCTTACGAGAACAATTGAATTTTATGAACCAGTCTGGTTACGAGGCATATTTGGCTGGCGATATGAACGTGAATTTCCTTTCTTATACTTCCCACAATTAAACCTCTGAATACCTTGACATGCTATTTGAATTGGGCTACATGCCACTTATAACTAAAGCAACTTGTATAACCTATCACTCAAAGACCCTAATAGTCCACATCTATACAAATGCACCTGAAAAAGTTATAAAATCAGGAATATGCTTAGCTGACATTACTGACCACCTCCCCTGTTTTTGCACTTTCTCTTCTACTCTTCCTTACCACCAGCAACAACGCTATTTTAGAGACTTTTCTCATTTTAATAATGCCAAATTCATTGATGATCTGAAACAAATTAATTTCTTGACCCTTGTTGACTCAGACGTTAATAGTAGTATTAATAGTGTAATTCGTGTCCTAGAGCGACTCACTGAAAAACATGCTCCATTGAAAAGAGCTTCTCAATCAAAAAGAAAACAATTGAACAAACCATGGTTAACAAAAGGTATCCTAGCCTCAATTAAAAAAAGACATAAATTATTTAAATCACATTTTTTTAAGTAACGACTCTGACAAAATCAGTCAATACAAAGCCTTTAACAATAAATTAAATAGAATAAAATTACAAGCTAAAAAGAATTATTTCGATTCACAATTTGCCATTAACAAAGGAAATATAAAAGCGACATGAAAGCTCATTGATATGATAATTAACAGAGGCACGAAAAAGAAGACATTAATTTCTAAGCTTCTCTATAATAATAAATGCTTCATTGACCAGAGTAGTATTTGCGATAAACTAAATGAGCACTTTATTAATGTTGGACCAAAACTGGCCGATCAGCTTCCAACTATCCCTAACATAGACCCAACACAGCATAATATATATATTTAGGCAATCCTAAAAGCGGAGCTTCACAGTTCTTTCCTTATTCTATGGCATTTACCAATAAAATAAAATTAATGCCGAGACTCGAGCCAGGACTCGTTAATATTCCTAGGGAATAACTTAATTAGCCCAGGACTCCACGCCGCGGGTCGGCTCGCCTTGACTCACGTGCGTCGGTAATTTGATCATCTCGTTTGCTTATCATTCGTTCCAGTTGTGTCTTCATTGCGTCTTCGTTTTTGTTCACTTTGTGCCTTTTCAATGGCTGCTGCCGTCGGCAAACGTAAAACCAAGGCCCCCTCTTTGCCATCGGGGTTTGTTTACGACCTTCCTTCCTTGAATCGGCCGCCTTACAGCGCTCCTGGCGCAGGAATTTCGCTTCAAGATGATTACACTCCACCACGTGCCTCGCCGCCTCCGTCGGTCGGCAATTCCTCTGACTTAGAGCTTCTAAAACTTCAAATTGAAAAGCAACGTCTGGAGATCCAGGTATTAGAGCTGGAAGCCCAAGCCAAAGCCCGCTCTTTATCTTCTCCTGGCAGTGGTAAACCGGCTGACATCCCTTCGCTCGAAACAGTGCGCAGCGGGACCAATTCCGGTAAGTCTCAAGGTCAGCTAGATCATAACACTCGCATTACAAAACCTCAAGAATGGCCTCATTTGCACGTCCCGTTCGGGTTAGCTAGGAAAAAGTTCAAGGATCTCACAACCTCTGAATTCGTCTATGGTTATTTAGACATTGTTAACTCTGAACCGCCGGAAAAACAAGCTGTTATGACCCGACATTTGATGTCCTTGATGCGACTCGCCTCGAAATACAATTGGCCCTCTGTTCTTTCTTTCCACGCCGCCGTCTTAGATCGTATCGAGGCTGGCCTCGCTAACTGGGGTGACGACTTTAGCGAGATCGAGCGATTTAACATCACTGAATCTCAGCGCCTTCCAAACACACAATCGCCTGCCAACATCGCCTCTGTCCCTAGCCATAACAACCGCTCACGCTCATATTGCCGCGATTGGAATCGCACTGGCGCGTGCCACAACACCAGTCATCAGCCGGGAGTGGAGCATATCTGCGCCTATTGTAAACTTCCCGATCACACTATCGCCTCCTGCCCTACTCGACCACCTCCGTCCTCAACTCGTGCCACGCCCCCTACGACTGATTGACTACGCACCTCGATCTCTTCCGGCCAAACTCCTTTATCTCCAGTCTCAACATTTGATCCGATAACTTCCGTCCCGTCCGTTGCCGTTTCGCCGCCTGGTCAGCTTTCGCTCTCCAGTCCCCGTTCGCACGCCGCCGTTGTTCGCCATATCCTCTGTTCTAAGTCGCCTTACCCTAACGCCTTCGGTGCTCGTGTCTCCGTTCCCTCGAAATTGAACATTCCATTATGGAAATCCGCTCTCGTCCAGTATTCCGACTCTGTCGTGGCTGAATTTCTCGCGTTTGGTTGGCCTATCAACTACCGCTCCAGTTCATCTCCCACACCTTCCAAGTCCAACCATTCTTCCGCAGTTCGTTTTCCTGATGCAATCGACTCCTTCATTACCACTGAAATTTCACACGGAGCAACCGCTGGTCCATTTCAACACAACCCTTTCCCGACGCCTATCCAAACTTCACCCTCCAAACTGTCCCTAAAGACACCTGTAAACGTCGCGTGGTTTTAGATCTGAGCTTCCCACCCGGTGCCTCCGTTAACGACGGCATTCCAACAGACTCCTTTCTGGACGAACCTTTTCACCTGTCTCTTCCTCGCTCTGCCGACTTCGTTGACCTCATCATCGCCAAGGGCCCAGGATGTTTTCTTTTTAAAAAGGACTTAAAGCGCTCGTATCATCAGATCCCAGTTGATCCTAGGGATTACATTTTTCTCGGCTACCATTGGAACGATCTCCTCTATTTTGATTTGGTTCTCCCCTTCGGCTTGCGTTCAGCCACCCTCGCTTGCCAACGTACTACCAACGCCATAGCTCATCTTTTCAATTCAATCTACCATCACCAGTGCGTTAATTACATCGATGACTTTGGCGGCGTAGAGGCCTGTTATGATGACGCCCTCGCAGCCTTTCAAGACCTCGAAAACCTCTTCAACAGCCTGGGCTTAGAATCATCCCCGGAAAAAGATTGTCCTCCTTCAACTAGGATGATTTTCCTTGGACTTATTTATGACACTGTCGCTATGACCATGGAAGTTCCTGACGACAAGTTAGCACGTGCATCTGAACTCATTCGTCATTGGCTCTCATCTCCCCGCTCCACAAAGT
>OX419335.1:10348925-10353925 GCA_948470475.1 Galaxea fascicularis | reverse complement strand
AAGAAGGGTTCAAATGCTATATTTCATGTCGCGACCAAGCAACAAATCCTGAGATCAATGAGGACTTGGCCAATCGTCGCAATCATGAACGCCATTAAATCAGTAGCGAAAACAAAGTCTAAAATATATTTAGGGCTGTACAGTGTTCGAGTCCATGACCGGATACAGGTGCAGCGCTGCACGAACTGAGCGAAGAAGGCTACCGGGAGATGGACATTAATATCTTGTTTCGTGATATACCCAGGAGTGATGAATAGATGAATATGAACATCTAAAATCAACAATTGAGCTACAGATTAGATGAACGAAATCAGTTGCTACAATCATCATGCTGGACTAGTGAGCAATACGCGAGAAATATAGAATGATATCTATGTTTTGCGATTATTGCATTGTTTCTCGCAAAACCTGCACAGTAAAAAGGATCTACTACTGTACGTTGTTAAAGTCAGTTAACGTGTTAACGTAGTATCACCCTGAATATACTAGACGGGAACAACCTTTGCTATCAGATTTACTTTTACTTAGCTTTCAGCTGCTTAAAGAACTTTTGCCAACATTCTTAAATTCTCGTATGATCAGCCACAATGTATATTTTGGCTATTGATAGCTTGCCATTTATGAGAATACATAGATGTAGTCATTTTGAGTGGTATCTATAAACATTCGGATTGAAAAAGGTACGCCGTTCATTATTTTGCCACCGCTTTCCATTAGGCAATGCAACATGTTGAATGGTTTAGCTAGTCCCGGCTTTTTGTCAAGTGATTGTTGGAAATGCTGTCCATAAACAAAATGAGCTTTAATTTATGCAGATGTGGATTTGTGTTTATATCTATTTTTGAGACGTAATACAAAAAATTAGGCTTGGTAGCCGAAAGCTTAACTGGCAACTTTCCTTACGCAGTTCTTCGGATTTTGATTAACTGGTAAAATCCAGACACTTCAGGAAAATACATATGAGAACTTTGGAGCACAGGTTTTATAAACATACATCCAGCTTAGACTCAGCAGAGACACCGTTGCCAATATGTCGGAAGGTCTAAGAGGTTATTTAACTGGCAGATGTAAGATCACCCTTTGCAGGGTCAACGAAAAATATGAAGGAAAATATAAAATTGGATTATAACATGAATCATGATATACAAATAGTTAATTTTTCAGCGAAGTGGAGGTGAATACTGACACTGCTAATCATCTCCGAGTTAACCACTCAGAACGTCCGAAAAGAAATGCTCACTTAAGTAGTATATACTATTGAATGTTAATTTACCTTTTCGACTTTTAGCATCGTAATATTAGTTGAGCCTCGTTTTAAATTAGGAATCCAGTGATCGTGACGAATCACAAAATAACATAAATTGGTTAAACATTTCACGGAAATCATCTTAACTAACGTCTAAACAAAGGGTTGTAACCATTCTAAGGGTCCTAGCCTTAACACAGAAACACCTGCTTCGAATCGATGTTTTGGCTGACACTAAGCAAGCTGATGTTGAATTGAAAAATGTTAATATTCTGCCGCACAGTAGGTACGCCATTGAAAAAGTTACACCTGCCAGAGGTTTTTTTTAAAACGTGAAGTCAGATTTCATAGAATGTATTGCTTCACCATGTTTATAACCGCTATATGTGTTGTTTTTCTTATAAACCTTCGATGGCCGAAGGACAAGAGTCTCTACTCCTACTCCTTCTTTTGGGCCTTTCTTACGTCAATAAATTTCGAGTTGTGTTTTGATGCACACTCCTGCCATGGATTGCCACATTTCCAAGCTCAACAATCATCAGAAGCCGATGTCTGTAGGATATTGCATAAAGAAACTTAGGCATCCAACCACTTCAAACTCGTCAACGGGAGACGGGTGGAAAATGCTTTTCATTTTTCTTTCTTTCAGCCGCAAGTAATGTCTCCCAAGTTGCTGGGCAAACACTAACTGGACCACTCAAGACGCCTTCCTTATTGCCATCAATAAGTAAAAGACAAAATTAAAAAAAAAATCAGTGTGCACAAGAAAACCAAATTCCTACTAAGAGTTAAGGAGCTCTCGCGTGCTTTTGACTGAAGTACGCGATCATAGATCATGGATACACCTTGGGCAGCAATGTTTCATAAACAACACACTTTAACCCCTAAAGTAAATTCAAGTTTGTCTAATCTCAACTGGCGAGCTTTCTCTTGGAAGCCTCCCTAACCGGCTACAATGACCCTTCGTTGGAGCGCAGAAAAGAATTGTTCCTCTAATTTAAAATAAGTTGACCATTTCTTAACAGGGTTCGGTTCACCGACTTTAAACACGAAACAAGATACTGGCAGAAAAAACCTGGTCTGACGACTCGCGATTAAGATGGAGATTTTCCGCCGCCATTATTTTGCATTGCAGATTTCATCACGTCCACGCACAACTGGGTCAGCAGCAGTGAACGACACAAAACTCATATTAAGCACTCCCCACTTCAGTCATTCGGACAACGTGACGTAAATATCACAAAATGCATTCCAAGAGAGAAACTGGAAACTTTAAGTTAAAATACGGTGCGCTGTCCAGATTACGGATAAGATCTAGATTTAAATAACGAATCTCGAATAGACCATTTCCGAATTACCTCATATGCCTCTTTTTCAAAGCGACGATTAGTGCTCATCCTTTCCGTGCAAATTAAACTCAAAATTGATTTGCATATGAAAGGATGAGGACTAAGTCTTGCTTTGAAAAAGAGGCCTGAGGTAATTCAGAAGTGGCCTATTGGACAACACTGATCTTTTCAGAGCTGTATACTTCATACCAAAATTACAAAAAAAGTGTAATACTTATTTTTAGTATGAAAATAAGGCCTACCTGATATTAGATACCCCAATAAACAATGGTGGGAGGCAAATGCTCTCACTACTACGCCATCGCTGCTCGCAGACTATGGTGCCAAAACCAAGCAAAAGCATAAAACATTTAATCAATTTATATGAGGTTCGTCTTTGTTTTAGGCTATCTGCATTGAGCTTCTTTCTAGTGTGAAAACATAGTAGATCTGCAAACAGCTGAAAATGGGGAAATCACAAAAGCGAACGGTAAAGGAATAACTTCGATATGGCGTGTTGTTTTGCTTACGTTTGCAACACGGGTAATAACTTCATTACAAGCTTATTTTTCGTTTCGTAAGCCTCTGCCAGAACAAAACCTGTCTTACTCATGGAGGATCTAATCAATAATTAAAGAGATTTGAAACAAACTCGCGCAAAAAAGATAATATAGAAATATTAGTGAAACTGATAACAATTCGGCTGAACCCAGTCCAAGTTCTCGAGAAAGCCAAGGAAAAAAATAATTATGCATTCTAATTCATTAATTATGTTTGCGCTTCATTGTTTTTCAAGGCAATGACTTATTCCCAATTAGCATAAATACATTGCTAATTATTATATATACTTCCTTCGTCAATAAAAGAGGATTTTTGTGACCGTGGCTTTTTGTTTATCTCTTTCTGTCCAACATTGTTCTCTTTTCCCACATTTTTCGAAACGGACCAATCAAAACTTTGGATATTTTCGCGACAGGTCTGCTAGCTGTAGCCACTCTCATCCTTTGAAATTCCTTTATTTTGTTTGGAAATTTCTTTCATCTAACTTATTATTTTTTCCACAAAACGTTGGGGGAGGTGGCAACGTCCCCAGCCCCTCCCCCTGCGCGTTCCCTGAGAATTTTTGATGCACCGCCGATGTTATAGTTAACATACCAATGCAAAATGATTAAGCAGGGGCACCCAACGGACCATATCAACCAAACGGTAAAATTAAAAAGGCATTTTGAAGTACCTTATGGTGTTTGAAGCCTGTTTAAAGTCATATTTCCGTTAGTTAGACGAATTTGATCTGTTCGGATTCCTTAGCTGAATTTTTTTTTACCCTAGAGAATTAGGGAACAAAATCTTCTAAAAGAATAAGAATACTAATATGGCCTTGAACTAATGTAAAATACACTACAACACTAAAAGTCCGAGCTTTCGCCTCTTAACGGCATCGTCAGGGACGAAATTGTGAAATTGCTAGCTAAAGTGAACTTTCCACAAAGGCTTTCCAGGGATAGGAAATAGTTGCGTTCCAAAAATTTTAGCCGGTGTTTTTGACTGCCAAAAAACAACAAATGTGACCCTTTGAAAACGCCAGGGGCTATT
The DNA here is from genome assembly GCA_948470475.1 of Galaxea fascicularis. Lineage (NCBI taxonomy): Eukaryota > Metazoa > Cnidaria > Anthozoa > Scleractinia > Euphylliidae > Galaxea > Galaxea fascicularis. Next base: position 10,349,758 of record OX419335.1, on the reverse strand, counting down.
ACTTCGCCACTGTGTATCTTTAAGGCCACGTTTCCCTCCACTGAACAGATATCCACCGAAACCTCTCTGGGTGCCCCTGATAAAGCTCAATAGCTCTTTTCGCAGTTAAATTTCCCTTTAAGGTAGTATCGCGGGCGGGCAGAGAAGCGAGGCAATTTCGGGTTAAAAACCGTTAAAATCACGCTATGTGAACAGCATAAATCAGTTGTGGTTATTTTTCCGGCAGTTCATTCCATTTCACATGTGAAACAACATCGTCTGTCATGACGTGGAAGTTTTGCTCCGTGTTTGGCTGTGACAACAGCGAAAAAAAGAAGATCGCCTGCGTGCAAGGCTGCAAAAAGTCACATTAAAAAGAAAAGTGCACCCACGAGAGGAAATACCCAGAGGAAAAGAAAAAACAACCAAAAGCCATGGTTCTGGGGGAAGCAGCCTCAAAATAAGAGACGTTTGTATGGATTTCAAGCTATGTTTCAAGGTCCAGAACTTGGTCTCTGTTCAACCTAAAAGAATCCAACTTGGTCAAACGACCAATCTCAATGTTATCTTTCATGTGATGGTGTCAATTTATCGATTACTTTAAAATTTGAAACTCGCCCCAGTTCCCTTTTGAATTTCGGAACGGCCAATTTTTCGCCAGGATCAACAAATCTTCCTCCTGGAAACAATATCCGCCTCCTACCTTGACTACTTCTCAGTTCTTTTTTTGTTTAAACCGACGAGAATAAGCGTTTGGATGTGAAGAGCAGCAAATTGGATTGCCTGGCTTTGCTATTTTATAGTTTACGAATCTCCGAGAGAAAAGATCATGTGGTTTGGCAGAGTTTTAATCA
>OX419335.1:10331425-10346425 GCA_948470475.1 Galaxea fascicularis | reverse complement strand
ATCAATGGCGTTACAACGTGTTTGATACACACCCTTATTTTTTATGAGAATATTGTTTTTTCGACCTTGACCGGATATTCTTATTTTTTCTGCTGATTTTAGCCGAAAGATATCCTTGTGTGTATTTTTAGATTACAGCCTATGCCATTTCCGTTATAGAATGTATTGGGTCATCAATTACAACAGTTTGATGTCCAGATCTGTATTTGGCAAGTTTTAACCTTTTAGAAAAGGAAGAATTTTAAAAGGTATTGTATTTAGAAATTTGAACCACGCAAAATTATATTATTTTCCAAATCTCAGCCTTGGGTTTCTTCTAAACATATTTTTAAAATTTCGCGAATTTCAGCCTCGATATTCTGATAAAACATATTCTTATAAAAAAGAAAGTGTTCTTAGTTTTTTGCTCACAGTAATCCACAATCAAAAATAATATAGACGCTGGTGTTATCAAAATATGGATATTTTGCTGGCATAAATACACGATAACTGATGGTAATTGGACGTTTTTTTACTATTGTCTTAAGAGAAATGGAAACGTCATGTTACTAATAGGATACTATTGAATGATTTCGAAATGGCGTAGATATTTAAGGATTTATTACACCTATTTTGAAATCACTTTTTTTATTCTTGCAATCTGATTGGCTCTCAACAGTGCAATTTATTCCCATATTTCACTATTTTTGTGCTTTAAATCGCATCCTTTTTTTAAGCTCATCAAAATTCAAAACCGGTTTTCCTGAAGTGAACATTAAATAAATATTACTATTGACAAGAAACTGTGTGATTTTAAAATGGGTGTAATGAAGCGGTAACTGAACTTCGTGTCATGCAATTTTTTTCTGAAATCATACTTGCTATTTCAAATCAAACTCGCGCTGCGCCATCATTCGATTTTGAAATCACGCGTATGATTTCAGACCAAATTGCTCTCCAATCAGTTCGATCACCATTATTAAACAATTAAGAGGTTTTTCTTCGGGTTTTCTGGTTTTTCCCTCTCTACAAAAAACAAGATTTGGTTTGATTTGATTCCAATAATATACGAACTGTGAAGAATTTAAAACTAACGATTTTGAATTGTAAGGCGCGTTTGAAAACTGTACGTTGGATTTCCGCGGCATTAATAAATATTTATTATTACTTTATCATTACACCCGCGACTACAACCCTGTCGCATCTGTCAGGGGGGCTATTGTTATCAAACGGCCAAAAAAATGCCGAAGGCGATTCTCTTGCACTGTTTTAGAAGGGGTTGCCACGTTTCGTTTAGATAACTAGAAGACCGCGCGTAGTCACGTTGCTATGCTAATTTAGGTTTGTTGATACTTCACGGTTAGCGGCATTTTTAAGGCGAAAATAACTCACGCAATGAAAAAGACTACCATTTCTTGCGAAAAGTACGTTTGGGAGTGTTATTTTGTATTTATTTTACCAGCCACCCCTATCGCTATCTTACTGCCTTTCGCCTGTGAAAAACATGTCGAATAAAAATAAATGAATATCTTATAATATTCTTTCCGATGAAATTAAAAAAAAATGCTTTTATAAGGAAGGTTTCTATAATGAATAATTATTTGCTTTGTGCTAAATAATTAGGACTGAGCATGAATTAGGATCAACGTTAGGGTTTAAACGAAATTCCACAAAATTATGTTGAAAAAAAAAGAGAACTCCTTTCATGTTTTACAAGGCGTTTTAAATTTCGAAAGTAAAACCATGCATGAAAAGTAAGATTCAAAGAGAAAAGATAAGTTTAATGTATGATTAAGAGTGCATCATTTATTCAGCGTTTCCTGGGATGCACATAAAAATGCTTTTATATTCATATTCTTCACTTAAATAAAGCAGAAGTTCTGCACGTTTTAATCATGCTGGATGCTAAGGAGACTCTGCGAATACTCTGTCATTGATCAAAGTAAGTCGTTGAATTGGTACTTGATAGACCTAGGTAAACGAAAATGTTATCCAGTACATCATCAATGTCGTTTAGACTGCACAAAAGAAATCACAAACTAGCCGATGAGAAACTAACCGATTACGTGGGTGATTTCGTTTATTCTTTGTAAATCTGTAAGTGTTTATACTGAATAAACGAATCCCCGGAATAACACCAACCAGTCGATTCCGTTTTATTTATACGCTTGTTCAGTCAACATATCCTTCACTGTTTGCTCTGACTACTACAATTTTCATAATTCTGCGGACTTTCGGCGTCGAGCATATGATCGCAAACCGCGGATTGCAGATCGCAAACGATCGCAGGCGGAGAATGTTGTTTCCATATAATCGCACACGATCGCAACGCAAAGTTTTATCACACATTTCAGTCTTATAATTAAAAGCTCTCACTGAACAGATCCGAAACAGAATATCGCCACGATCGAAATGGTAGCAGTATCTAGGACTATTGTTACCACTTGCAGAATTTTGTCTTTGCATGATAATGATTATTAATGATGGTAATGGTGTAATATGCCCGTGAGAATGATGATATGCTAGTTGCTTGGCAACGGGCGAAGGGACAACTGAAAAGAAATCAGAGTCCCAGGTAGGAATCGAACCTACAACCTCCGTAACTCCGGTCGGATGCTCTAACCACTGAGCTACAGGAACCCCTGGTGAGCTAGGTTGTTTATCTAGGTTCTTATACAAAGTGTCCCACTATGGCCACTACAGGCAACTACTTCCATAAATGTCTCTTTACTGACGCTACTGTCTTCGTTCATTGCCGCATCATGCTGATTGTTGCTCTAAACAGACGCTCGAGCCATGTCTTTAGGAAACCTAGATCAGAATACGACACATTATGGGATGTATTTCGATCGCAGATCGCAAAATTTTGGTTTCCATATGATCGCACGGTGGCAATTGATCACAGACGATGGCAGAAGATAGAAATGGTTCTATCAATGCCGTGTTTTCATATGATCGCAGACGATCGCAGAAAGTTTTGCTATCTGAGATCTTCGATCCACGATCGTCTGCGATCATATGGAAACCAGGCTTAGGGCCCCGTTTCTCGAACGGTCCCGAAAACTTTTCGGGCCGGAAAAGCCATTTCTAAAACTGCAAACTACTTATCATATAAAGCGGTCTTTTACTATGATTTCAAGGTACAAAAAGGGAAATTATTTCATCCCTGGAAACGTCTTTGTAGAAAGTCCCAGTAACTTATATTAACGGGGCCACAAACCATATTTTGAGCTCAAAATCTCAATGAAAGTAGAATGTCTTCCGACCTCTAATGAAGTCCATTTTGTTTCTTTAGCTGACAACGTCACTGTATAATTTTCAAAACTTTTGAAACTCGCATCTGGAATGGAAAACAAATTAAAACTGCTTAACCGACCCGGTAATTGCCGGGTGCTTCGAGAAAAGGGTTCCCTAGGCCCGAAAAGTTTTTCGGGGGTTTCGAGCTAACGCTACCTCAGAGCCCTTTAGCTCTTAAGTCAGGGGTTTAGTCGCCAGGGAGAGACTCTGGGATCATGGATCTTTTATCCCCAGAAAACGTGGCGTTCTGGTCTTAATGCGAATACTTAGGGTCGCAATGTTAATGAAAAGATCAAATCGGGTCGCAGGAACCGACTTCTTGTGCATTCCAAGTATTTATCAAAACCAATGAAATAGCAACGCAACATTCTTTAAAGGCCGGTACACACGAGGGAGCTTGCTCCCGCAGCACGCTCCTGCAACACGCTCCCGGAGCAAAGCTCCCTCGTCTGCACCAACGATTTCTGGTGAAAAAATTTGTTGCGCAACAAAACTTTTGCTCCCGAGTTTTGCTCCAGGGGCAAATCTGCTCCACGAGTCTGTTTCAGGAGCAAGCTCCCTCGTGTGTACCGGCCTTTACTGCGTGCATTTGCAGTTCTAATTATAATGATAGCCCGTGGGTTAAGATTATCGAAATCACCTCAATTATAGTTTTTATATTAATTAGTTTACACGTGTTTGCTCGGGATAACCTTCGGAGCGAAAAGGCAAGCAGTCTCTGCGCGGATAGAGAATTTCATGAGTTGACACAGCAGGGAGGTAAACTACGGCAGAGCAACGGTAGATCTAATCCGGAGGTCGTGGGTTCGATTCCCACCGAGGTCATAAGAAATTTTTCTTTGCTTCGTGTGGTTCCCTGATACCCTTTATTAGGGTTAAGGTATCATGGTAGGTGGATTGACAGTGTTTGGAAATCGCGCCCTTACGCTGACGCTTTGAAAGAAAACCTCATCAACCTATACATTTTCTGAAAGCTTAATAGTTATACAGTACAATCGTATCTTTGAAATTTTCTAAAAAGTCAGTGTTGCAGTGATATTAAAAGAAATGCCCAGAAACACTGCTGCGCTTAAATTGGTTCGTTTCCGCGCGTGAATCATCGGATCGGCGCGATTAAAATCGGAAATGTTTTCTCACATATCACCCTCAAAAACCGTGTCTGCGATTTTCCAGATGCGGTTTGGTTTTTTTTTTACAACCTCCTAAAGTTTGATGTTGTCCATGCGGACGTTCCTTTGTACAAAAGAGGCCATAACTCGGAAACGGAAGCGAAATTAAACAAAGCCCGACACGGTTTTTCGAACAAAGTATCCTTGAAAATGGCTGCCGATTTTCAGCTAATTCCGTCGGAAGACGCGCGTAAACGAACTAAAAATGTTCACCCTTATATGCAGTTTTATGTTATCGAGAAAAAGACGAAAAACGTTTTATGAGATTTCTGTGATTAGGTGTTAAAAATCCCAGCATGTAAGAAGATTTAATGACGCATTGACAGATGTCGCCACGGTTCAGTTTACAACAACAATGGCTTATGACAACTCAAATTAAACAGACGTCTTCAATTCTGGCACGAAAACCAGTTCGTTCTCTAGCGATATTTTCGTGCGACTATCACTTATTACAGGTTGCTCTACGGCTTTATTGGCGGGACTAGTGCCTTCCAATAACCATTCGTCTTGGCTGTAGTACGACCCACGGTCGCTCAGAGCCAAAGATCTTGCTTGTTCCACACAAAATTCCTTGATTCCAGATTTTCGCTTCTTCCGCTTCTTCGAAGACGCAAACGGACAAGACGTTTACTTGCGTTTTCGTCCGGACATTAGGGAGTTTTAGCAACTAGGACGGCAACGGCAACGAGAACGCCACAAAACAATGGGCTTAATGACCAAAAACAATCGCTCTGCACGTGCGTTTTACAGTTTTGTACATTTCTTTGCCGTCCTCTGCACAACAACAACGTGAAATGACCAAATTTTATGTTTTCTCGAGAACGTGAGCGCATGGCGGCAAAGTTTCCTTTCTTTTTCCATGCTTTAACGCCGTTCTTAGTAATTTAGTTCCTGGACAGTTCGCCAGCATTTTGCAAGTTAAACAAATTTCAATAATTTCGAAAGCGTCACAGAAACGAGAAGTTATATTTTGAAATGACGTTTTCGTTGCCGTCGCCGTCGTCGTTGCTAAAACTCCCTATTAAGAACTTCAAAAGCTAAGCTTGTCAAGAACAAAAGCCAACTAGCGATAAAAACAACCGGATCAAGAACAGTTCGCGTGCACGTCTCTTTCGTTCAAATTAACTATCACACCGCATTCGCGTTACAGGTGACAACCGAAGGTAAATTTTAATTAGAGATGACAGGAACTTGTCAACGCACCGTCAGCGGTTGATGAGATTCAAAAATAGTTTTTCTCTTTATCTTAAAAAGTAAAAAAGCTTTTTTTCCCATTCTTTTTGCAAAATACTTATCTCAGTCTTCTCAATTTGAACAGCGAAAAAAAAGTTTTTTTCTATTTTTCGTCAAAATCCACCTACCATGATACCTTAACGCCCAGTGGGTTTTTCATGGGTTTCTATTAGCACTTTAATTTACACTGCAGAGTTAATTCTCTGTTCCACCACTTGTATGTGTTTATAGTGCTACGCGACAGAACATATATATATGTACCCTTACTTATATTTCCCTGTTATTAATTTGCAGTTAAACATTAAATGCGTTTATACGATTTCGTGGTCGGTTCCCTTGAAAACCATACCCGATTTAAAACCAGAATGGCCATATCCGTTTTTAGATCAAGACGGCTCAAAAACCATACCCTTTTGGGGCGGCACATACCTATATAGGGGAATTCCAACTGTTTCATATGACACACTAAAAAAAATGAAAATCAAATAAAAAAAAAAAAACGTGCGTTGTTGAACAATGAAGCGTGAGCAGGCAAACACACTAAGAGTGTTAACCTTCGAAATTTAAATAATAGAAACTAGCGTGCGAGATCACACAACACACTTAGTGTTCAATGTCGGACGCAAAAGCTAGAGTAATAGAAATACAAACAATGAACAATTACGACAACTATCCTTACCCTAAAAACTGGGTTACTTCAGCCCAAGTTCCTCAGAGAGTATAAATTGATCGTAACGTTCAACTGGAAACGAGTTTCAAGAATTAAAAATAAAGTATACACGTCGAGCAATGGTTCTTGCCAAACATTTAACTTTTAAGCCTAGTTTATACGTAATGCTATCGTCGAATTTAAGTCCCCAAGGCAATTAAATTCGGCGTTAGCGTGACGTCTCATTGAGAAGACGTTGGTATTATTTAGTTCTGCTTTACTTACACTCTGTTTTTTTCTTAATTTTTTTTTTCATAAGAATCTTTCTTATAAGAACGTTGAGGCTGAGATTAACCCAAATTTTGAGAACATGTTGAGAACATAACCCAAGCTGAGAGTCAGTTAAGAACATCTTATTTTGCTCATTTATTTTTTTTCTAATGAGTAGTATACTATGTGCACATGAACTCTTTAGGGTTACCTCTCTCTGCAAGGTGCGTTTTTAAGATATAATTTTCTCTTCAAATAATGTGTAAGAAAAGTTTGTCCTCAGAAGTCGTAAAAGCCTCTCCTTTCACCAATCCCCTTTTGTCGCCGGTGACGCACGCAATAGGCTTAATTTTGAAGTGGGTTCGCACATTAATAACTGATTTTGTTTCGAATCTTACGCCTTTGTAGATTATGGTGTCCAAGAAAGTTATTTCAGTTTCTGAAACTTCAGCCGTGAATTTGATTGTAGGGTGGTGTTTGTTTGCTCGTTCAATGTACCGCGTGTGAGTTCTCCTCTGTTTGTGTTCCAGAGGGAGAATATGCCGTCTATGTAGCGTTTCCAAACGAGTGGTTTAATTGCACTTTAGTTTATAATTTCTGTTTCAACTTTGGCCATGCCGTCTTTGTTCCCACGGCGGTTCCATGTGTTTGGAGATAATTGTCTCTCTAGTCTTTTAAATTGGAATGAATTATTTTGTAAAACAAGTAGTGGAGTAGGATAGGAGGTTTCTTTTCATAGAATGCATCGTATGTTCTGAATACTGTTTGGATTACCCTCTCCTGTGGTATGTTTGTATATAAGCTCGTTGCGTCCATTGAAACGTGAAAAATTAACGGTATGACGCGCTTTATCTCGACGATCTCACGGAAAAATAGGGGACTGTGAACAGTCCACTCGAGCTATTAAAATTAAGCTTTAACATACATCGAACTGTGAAATAACTAATGCTAATTTGCATCAATACAAGATACAATTATACTACAAGGAGCTACGTAAAATTGAACGTAAATCAGTTCATTTCAGAGTCACGTTCAGCACTGTAAACGTCAACTAGAACTATCTGGTAACACGTTTTTTCTGTTACAAAGTGTTGACAGATACAAAGCTTAATGACAAGGTTTTTCCTCGTTGTCACACAATTGCAAAGACCTACAAACGCTGGCCAATTGTAGTGTCCAGTCTCTTTGATGCACAGTGTGGTGGTTCAGGTACACTGTGTGGTGGTTCACCCCATAGTAGGTGAACAATGCAAATATAGATGGAGCACTTTTCGGTGGCACAGCCACTCGTGCTGCGTAGGGTCTTCAGAGAATTTCTCACCAGTTCATGCTGCCACTGTTCGCTCTTGTGCAGGTGCTTTTGCAACAAACGAGATTTACCTACAAACTGAAACGCAAACATCGTGGGTGTGAACGCGACATATGTTGGGCGCGTTTCAAAGATCGCAGAATGCTGACCTTTGATTTAATATGCTTGAAAAATCAGATTGATTTGATCGCCTGCTTGTCTCTATTAAAGATCGCACTGAGAATAGTTTTCTTCCTGCGATCTTCTCGATCATGTGCAAATTAGGCTGAAACAATATACTAATCAAAATATGAAGCTCGTGGGATGTGGCTTAGAGTGGCAAATATACCTCACAAGTTAATGTAAGGATACAGCTGTCCGTGGTTGCCCTGCTCGGGCTTAAACGTTATGTGGTAGATTTGATGGGTAACACCAGCTACCACGTGGCCTTAGTGCCCAGTGAGTGGCTTTCAGCTTACCTAGACACATTAATTTGCGAGGTATTCTTGTCACTCTAAGCCACATCCAACAAGCTTCACATTTTCATTTACTTTATTTATGTGAGTACTTATTCATGCTCATTCTCGTACCAAATTTAAGGGGGAAAGAGGCAATGAGGTTAACCCTTTGTGAAGCACCAACCCAAGGGCAACACTAGGGGTAGTTATAGTCAGGGTTCTTTACATCCTTGGTGGTTCTATAATGTTGCAGAGAATCAAGCTTGTACATTAGCAATGCAATGCTGATGCGGCCTAACAAAGCCAAAACAGCTGTCCATGGCTCCTAATGCTCGAACTTTATCTGTTAGACTTAAGGATAATGCTCGCTACTACGTGGCCATAGTGCCCATAGTGCCCATAGTGCCCAACGAGTTTCCCTTGACACTTTAATTTGTGACCTAACCTCGAAATGATACATCATGGTAATTACTAATTTCAGCCATGGTCTTCGATTAAGTCTTCTGAGTATCTTCTATTTTTTTCTTTATTCAGTCACAAATTCACATGGCTTTCAGAAAGGCAAAGGCAGTTTACTTGTTATATGCCATCTCTACCACAGCCATTGTTGTCATGGTTCACCTCTCAGGTGTATTGAATACAAATTCAGCACGTGCTCTTAAAACACAAAATGCACATGTTAAAGGTACACTCAAGCCAGAACAGTGGGAAGGTGCTCCAAGAATGCCACAGGCAGGAATGGAAGGTGCGACCGTTCTGAATGCGTCGAGACCAAAGGTAACCCCATTGAACGAAATTTTCTTTCTTTTAATTAGGGAAAATTTTATTTCTTTAAGGAAGAACCTTGGGTGAAATTTTTTATATCCCTATCGTGGTCACTCGCTTAAGGAAAACCCTCTACTTTTTTGTTCGCCTGAAACAATGAAGACGAAGTGTACGGGTAAAGCGAAACTCCCTGCTGAGATAAAGAAAAAGAAAATGACCTTTACAAATAAAGACAACGATAGCAAACAGTTGTAATTTTATATCATGTTAAGGATCGACTCAGCTCCTCTATTGTGTCAAAAGACTAGACTGCAGGAATCATACAGTACAAACTCTCTTACTAACTTATCTCTACTTTTCAGATGCGCAAATGGTTTTACTTGCCCGAGGAGAAGGTAATGAGTATAAAAGTGTTCCAATAGTGTATGCTGCCCTCAACATATACGTTATCCTTAGTAGAGCTTACGTTTTGTAGTTTTGGACAAGAAAACAATTCTCTTACTGTCCGAATATAACCACAAAGGGGTGTGTGTGTGTGGGGTGGGGGGGGGGGGGAGGGGGGCAACCGTACTTCCCTATATAAGCTATATAGGTACGTGGCCGCCCTAGCCTGTGGTGCAGCGGGACTTGTCACTCGAGACCTTGGTGAAAACTGAGATATAGTGAATACCGGCGGCATATTCACTGTCTGCGACGCACGCTAGTGCAGCCCCAAAGGGTATGGGTTTTGAGCCATTCGGTCTAAAAACGGATATAGAATTTGGCCAGATTTTGGTCTCAAATCTAGTATGGTTTTCATGGAAACCACGAGAGCTCACAAACATTTTTGTCATTTCAACTCCAAATGTGTTTGAGAAATTAGACGAGTAACCAGACTTTGACCAGTTCTTGAGTTCGGCACTGATGCCAAGCTATTTACGCTAAAACAAAGCCAGTGGAAAAAAATTGGAACTGACTAGGCCGGGCCTGAGAACGGGTGTGAAAAATAGCATATTTTGCTCAGAAATAGGGCCAGGATTTGGAGAACCGGGCGGCACACCCTACCAAGAATTCCGAGGAGTGCTCCAGAGAAAACGCGAGTCGTGTTTGGCCTGACAGCACTTTCTTATCAATGAAATTAAGAGAAACGGAATCGTGTTTGGTCTGTCAACACTTCTTCTCTCTACCAAATTTGAGATGAGTACGTTCCAAACACAACCCGAAAGGTTAGGACTAGGACTAACAGACAATATCCCGATGCTGTGTAAATATCTCAATTGACCCTTCATGTGATTGACACAAAAACAACGAGATGTACCGAGGATGCGGTGAGGCTAACGGAGACCGATGGAAAAGCTTATAGATGTCAGTGATTTCCAAACCCCAGTGGGCAAACTGAAAAATATGTCGCTCCTAGCTCCCTTTCTCGAATTCCTGGATTTCAAACAACTGCAAATTATTTAAATGTGAAATTTTGAATACAGAGCATGCAGACAGTGATAACGCTCGCAGTCCATTGTTTCTCGTTGTACGGTTACGCCACTTTCTAGAAGTCAATAGGTAAAATGTGATTGGTTAAGCTTTAGGAAAGGACTGTTGCCTTCGCTTAAGTAGGCGTTTGTGGGGAGGAGGTGAATTATGCCGCTCTCCTAAAAACTAGTGCGTGGGAGGTTAGCATGACAGAAGTGCCAAACAAAGTGCAAATAAAATAGGGAAGAATATCAGGCAGAGCTTTAAATAGTTGTATTTTAGTACCAGTGGGTATTAAGCGCACTTAGCGCTTGGGCCATAAGTGAACAGGAAAAAAACTCGGTCCGTAACTAACAGTATGGACCTCGAACTCGGTTAGTAAGAATTATGTATTCATACGGGTTATAACTGTGAGTATAATTTCAGAGCTGAACAAAGAATTTCCAGCAATCTGATTGGTCGGGTGGTTCCTAACCGCTCCAGGCGATTTATATAAATCAAAACAAAATGGCTGCCAGTGGCCGGTTTGCAAATGTTTCCAATGAGGAAATTGCGGAACTTAACATTACGGCAGTTCCTAAGTCAACGCAATATGCAACTATGTATGGTGTTAAAATTTTTAAAGGTAAGACAGCCTCTTTGAACTTATTAGTTTGTTTTGAAATTGTACAAAAAGCAACAGTATCGACAGCTGGAGCTTAAATAGTCAAAAGGTAAATTCCAATCGTAACTCTTAATTTACATTTCACAGAATGGTTTGCACAACAAACCGAAGCAGTCCAGTTGCGCCGAGAGAAACCAGCGTCTCCACCATTCAACGCGACGAGAATGTCCAAATTTCCAACAGAATTAATCCGAGTTCGCCGATTCTGCCATCGGGGAACTTTCACGGATGTTCTTTCAACATTACTTTGAACATCAACAAGTGATGCGATGTAATTTCTTTCATCCTACAAACTTTCTTTTGAATTACGTCTTCCGAAGTACTGCTTCGCAACAAATTTGAGTGCAGCTATTGCCTAAAGACGTCTTTTAAGTTCGTTTGAAAGCTGAAAAGTTTGAAGTCTGTTTGAAGTTTGAGTCATGTGATTGATCATTCGCACGACGGGTTCCCGCTGGTGCATGTGACCTTTACACCGGAAATAAAATGTTATGATTACCGAATTTCTCTGTTGTTCAGCTCTGAAATTATACTAAAACAATTATTCGCCTCAGGCTCAGTGAATGTTGTCCAATAATCTCCTCGACTTCGTCTCGGGGATTATTCGACAATATTCACCTCGCCCTCGGCGAATAATTGTTAAATATCATTTTAGTAGATCATATATTGTAAATTTAAGACTGTTTAAGAATTTGTTAATAAAGTATTATTATAATAATTATTATCATTCTTATCATTATTATTAAAAATGGATGGATACACTGATTATCGATTTCCGAAGTAGACAGTCAGGCATTTGGTCTCCGAATTTAAAATTTTAACCCTTCGATGCGTTAGAGTAAAACGTTGTAAACACAATTTCTTGGCTTTGATATGGTAGTCTTGAAATAAATTAAAAAAATATATATACGCGCAAAGGAAACAATCTCAAGTGGGAGGCAAATTGTTTAGAATACATAAGTTTTCTTTGCGTACAATGACTTAACGTTGATTCTTTGCAGAAGTTAAAATGGCAACGATGCAATCGCCTTATAGCTGGTCAAGAAGAAATAAAAACAACTTTTCTTCCTTCGAATGACTCGGAAATCCTCGACATCTACAAACCAGATCAGGATTGCGGTCATGTTTTGCAGGCTCGATTTGGTCATCCTCCCGTAACAATAGAAGAGCAGAAGATGCCAATTGCTTACGGCTTTACGATATACAAAGGTGCACGTCTGTTTGAGCGGATTCTCCAAGCTGTCTATATGCCTAACAACGTTTACTGCATTCACATCGACAAGACATCGCCAGGCATCTTCCGTAGAGCCATTCAAGCCATGATACGCTGTCTACCAAATGTGTTTATCTCAGTGCACAGTGCTGACGTTTCCTGGGGACGTTTTAGTTTGGTTCAGGCACAGCTTTACTGTATGGAAGAACTTTTACAGTCACCAGTTCAATGGAAATACTACATTAGTTTGGTTGGACAGGATTTTCCTCTTTATGAAAACAAGCAAATAGTACAGGCGTTGCAATCTCTCAACAACTTCAACAACATTGAAAGTTTCCTGATGCCTGAAAGAGATCTAAAAAAGAGGTTTCGTGGTGTTGGAAAACCACCGTCATCCTACAATATCAGTTCACTTTACAAAGGATCAACGCACATTATTGCAATCAAAGAATTTGTCGAGTTTGTACTTCACAGTAAGGTAGGCAAAGACTTCATCGAATTTTTAAAGCACTCAATGGTGCCCGATGAAACGATATACGCATCTCTACAACAGCATCCACTTGCCCCAGGTGGCATCCAGGGAAAGCAACCAGTGTGGATTCCACGTGCCTTGTTTTGGGTTAAAATGTATGACCGGCATATTTGTCAAGGAAGCTGGGTTCGACAATTGTGTTGGATCACTCATTTTTACCAGCTGCAGTGGGTTCTGGGAGAAGAAAAGAAGGACAAACTATTTGCTCACAAAATCCCGTTCAGCTTCAGCGAAGATCTCATAGAATGTATTCTTGTTGCGCGACAAGGAAGAATTTACAACACGTCTGTTTGGAAGCAATAAAAAGGGTATTTTTCCGGTAAACCTCATTTATCTCACCTGCAGTCGAGTCGAGGAATTCTCCATGGCAACAAGAAACTTCACACGTAATAGAAACATTGTTACAGTCAGGTCAGAGTAAGAGTTAGGGTCAAGGTGTACAAACTGAGTTTACTGCTTTTGATAATAACATGGAAAATTGCTAACAGAGAAAAGTGTTAAACGGGCCATGTATGTGAACCATTAGATTAGGAAGGCTGCTGTTACAGTCAACTAAGTGAAGCGTACCCCTCTAGATTACATTAATGAATTGATCGTTTGAATATTGAACTCGCCGGTCGTTTCAGGAATACAAGAATGAATTGATTATCTGATTATTGAAACTGCTAGCCGTTTCAAGAATGCAACAATGGATTGATTATTTGAATGTTGAACCCGATAGCCGAATTCGTTTTGAAAAGGCGCGGATCATTGTTGAAATCAGAAGCCGATTTCTGAAAATGAACAAACTACATTGTAAAAACACTGCCAACACAGTCGATAGCAAATATTTACGATATAAGAAAATCTTGAGAGAGCTTTGCCCGTAAACTATTTTTTCGACCATGAATACGTACAAGAACTTCTAAAAGTTCGTCACTGGATGTAAATAGGCGAAGAAAGCTCTTGATAACATTCGATTTACAAGAAGTTCTAACTCACCTTTCCCGCCATGTCTAACGCCATGTTGAAATGGTTCCGATCCATCATCACGTGTTCACATAGTCCAATCAGAAATCGGCTTCTAATTTGAACGATGATCAGCGCCTTTTCAAAACGAATTCGGTTATCGGGTTCAACTTTCAAATAATCAATTCATTATTGCATTCTTGAAACGGCTGGCAGGTTCAATAATCAGATAATCAATTCATTCTTGTATTCTTAAAACGACCGCAATATTCAAACGATCAATTCATTAATGTAATCTAGAGGAGTACGCTTCACTTAGTTTGACTGTAAGTGTAATAAAAAAGTTACAACACGAAGTCGTTAATACATACTCCAGCAAAACTTTGTGAAAAAATACCAGAATCATGCCTTCTCTTGGAAAACTCACTTGTGTCTTCTCAGGCTAGCAAAGGGACGTAATTAAGGGCTGTCCAGACACATTCACTTCTTCCCCGTTTACCGTCAAATGGACGTTTAGAACAGACCTCCCCCCTCCCCGCTCCGATCCCTCCTTAACGTCCACTGCCCCCAAAAGCCACTACATTCCAGTTGCTAAAGTTCAGTACATTAGGTACATTCGTCACCTGAAGATATTAACAAGACAAGACAAGACAAGAAAACTTTATTATATTTTTACACAGAATGTAGTAAAAACAGACCTGGCACCGCAGGTAGCGAAAGCTAATCGCGAGGCGGACCAGGAAAAACAAATATAAATGAAAACTACTAAAGGAAAAAGAATCGTATTACAGAAAAGGCAAAAGAAGAACTACTGAAGAGAAACTCATGTTGCACTAGTTCATTAAGGCTACATTGCAAATTCGAAGTATCTGGGGCAAAACCGGATCGAAAAATAAGAATGTACAGCTATAAAGAATAGAAATTAACTTTCGATATGATAGATTCTAGATCTTTATAAGAATCTTCATTTTCCAATATATTTAACAAAATCATTTGTACCTTCTTCTTAAAAGTAGCTTTAAATTAAAAACGACTTCCTCTTAATTTCAGTCGATTTGATTTCTGGATATAGAAATTCTTAGAGACCGA
>OX419335.1:10246425-10328925 GCA_948470475.1 Galaxea fascicularis | reverse complement strand
TTTTTGTGCAGAGGACGGCAAAGAAATGTACAAAACTGTAAAACGCACGTGCAGAGCGATTGTTTTTGGTCATTAAACCTATTGTTTTGTAGCGTTCTCGTTGCCGTTGCCGTCCTAGTTGCTAAAACTCCCTAGTTACGCACGCGTTACGCAAAACAAACCTCAACTCTTCTCTCAACCCTGCATTTGCATACAAACTATAACAGAAAAGCCCATGGGACAACTCTACACCATTGAAATAAGAACAAAAGAAGTTCGCAGCGATCAATTTAAACACACGACCAATAAATGTTATTGAACAAGACGTTTCTTTAAAGACTTTATTGCCTTTTATTAGAAAGAAAAAAGATTAAAATACAGAGATTTTGAAATGAATAAAATCAGTCATTTTCTTGAACTTTCTGGTGAGAAGGAGAATGAAAAGATCATTTTCTACGTCTTTGGAACACCAAAATAGCCTTACCATTTACATTCCAACCGAAATTTCCGAATTTTTTTTAGTAAATGGTAGATAACCCATGCAAACTTTCAATTATTCACCGAAGCGGAGGGAAATATTCACCACTTTCACCGACACTGTGGTGAATAATTGTTTTAGTATATATAAACACAAGCTGAGTAACTAGCGTGTAATCAAATAATTTCCTTTTCGGAAACCGAAGCGGAAAGTCCGATTTGTTTCAGTCTCTTCGGCTGCTCGGAGGTGAATAGTACTTTGCTAATCACCTCCGAGTTAACCAGTTTCAAGCGCCAGAAAACCGCCCAGTTTGTTTCAGTCTCCTCGGCTGCTCGGAGGTGAATAGTACTAGCTAATCACCTCCGAGTTAACCAATTTAACATCAAAATATTTTGTGAAAGTCCCGAGGGTAATTAGTTACGCTTTACAGTCACGATGTTTTTGAGCAAATCGGGCACACAAGTTTATTTTCAAACAGCAGTCAGCTTAACACTGTTGCTTTGTAAGGGTAAGATATCCAATCCATCTATTTATGCTTTGTGTCATAATTAACTTGAATGTGCCAACATTTCTTTGACCGAACAGATTAGCTGCTTGTCAGACCAAAAGTCAGGGGAACCCCAACGACAAGTTTCGGTAGACAAGTTTCGGCGTCGATCAACTGAAGAGTGCATTGGGATTTTCGTAACTGAAACTTGGCTTAAAAAATTCGGAAGGGTCAATTTTGCTGTTTTTGGCCGTCAACGTCTGCTAGCATTTTCGGAAACCGAATAGTTCTCTAAATTCGTAGAAAGTTCACTTAAGCTAGTAATTTATCAAGGGGAGATTTTTGTTCCCTAGAATTTTCTGGCAACTAAAATTTCAGCTAAGGAATCCGAACAGATCAAATTCGTCTAGCTAATGGAAACATCACTTAAAACAGGTTCTAAACACCATAAGGTACTTTGAAATTCATAGCTTTAAATTACAGTTTTTGGTTAATTTGGCTCGTTGGGTGCCCCTGAAAAGCATCGCAGACTTGGTACCCGTTTGACTGCGTGTAGTCCCGCGGTTATTGTGCACTTTGTGATAAAAGTGCTAAACTTGGTGGAACTAAGCAACATAACGCAGGGAACGATTTCAGATATCGAGCCAGGGCCGAAATTAAGTCTGACTCAAATCAAGAGGATGTTTTGAAAATGGCCGCCATCTTTACCGGAAGTGAATTTTGCGTCAACAGGAAGTGACTTTAACCTGCCGTTAACGCGACCCGGTTACCTTATTAAAAAAATATATATATACTTGTTTTTAATAAATGTAATACATATTTAAATCATGCAAAAGGAGAAATTAATAAGTTATAAGTTCTCCTAAACAACCTGGAACTGCATACTCTTACACCGGATGTGAGTCTCAATGTTGTAGGTTTATTTTCTGTACTACAGTATTATTGATTTGCAAACTTCCTTCAAATTAACAATTTGGAGATATTTTCCAAAATAGTTCTTAAACGTTTAAGAGATAGTCTTGAAACAGAACCCTATTCTGTTGTAAGAACGAAACAAAGCAAAGAGACTGGAGCATAATTTCGTCATACTTTGAGGGCGTAGCCATGTTTGTCTTGTTTGGTTGAACTTTGTTCTTGCGGTAGAATTTTCTTTCTTCTAGCAAGAGTTAATCTTTGCAGACCATTTCGATGGAATTATTTTAATTTAGTGTACAACCTGCTCAACATCAATGAATTTGAAGAAGGTATGAAAGTCAAAACAGACGACGATTTATCCAATTCAAAGCATCATGCCGAAATTCGAAGTACTCGGTTAGCATTTGCTAAAGATGTGAATGCACTGGTGGTGACTAAAGAATCAATGGGTAACCCGTTCGAAGAGGAAAGCCAGGATCTCCTCGTCCTTGACAGCAAAGACATTGCTGATCCTAAAGTTATGATGGCAGTAAAGCAGGTGTAAGCGCTTGGTGATGAACAGTTTCAAACGTTCATAACCAAACTTTTAATAAACAGAAAAAAAACACTATCTGAGCTAATCAAACGTAACCACCTGCCTTTATTCAGTTGTCTTCTCCCCCCCCCCGCCCCCGCCAAAAGATGTTCCCAAGAGCAAGCAACAAATAGCGTCCCTAAAGAATGACTTCTCGCTGTTTTCAAGGCTCTATATTTCGTGCCAAGCCAGAGAAGGTGACCTAGATGAATTCTTTAAACATAAAAATCAGGCATGTCCCCCTGTCTTTGTCCCACCTTGGCAAACTGCGTGTTCCAAGCAACAAGGCTGAGCTCACAGACTACTAGCAGCCTTATTGTAAACCCAGTGCTGAATTACCAGAAGGCTGGTTGGAGTCATCATTATTGACAGTGCTGCTCTGGTGAACATGTCAAAGCCAGGAACTGTGAAATCATTTTCCGAGTATGCTTCTCAATTGCTTTTGCATTATCTTCAAGTTCAGCTCCAGCATGCAAGCCGAGTAGACATTGTATGGGATGAGTACATTCCAAATAGTCTTAAAACGTCAGTTAGAGGATAGAGAGGAGGTGGTATCCGAAGGCGAGTGAATGCTACCAATCAGCTGCCACGACACTGGAGTGGTTTCCTCTGATTCGATGAGAACAAAAACGAGCTTTTCAAATTTCTGGCAAAGGAAACAATTACCTTGGGTGGTGAAAAGCAAGTCATTTCCATTCATTGGTGAAGGCATTATCTGTAATTCTTCCTGTGTTGATGTTTCCTATCTAGCCCCTTGTAACCATGAAGAAGCTAACACGCGAATGATGTTACATGCTGCAGAGGCTGTAAAACAAGGATTTAGCAAGATAGTTATTCGTACTATCGACACTGAATTCCGTAGCAACGGTATTAAAGTTTTCGCAAGTTGACCTGTGGGTAGCATTTGGAGTTGGTACCACCTTCCGTTACTTGCCTGCTCAGGGAAGGGATGTCCAAAGCGCTAACCTTTTTTCACGCCCTTACAGGGTGTGATACAGTTTCCTGTTTTTCGGGACGTGGAAAGAAGACTACATGGTCAACCTGGAAATTATTCAATAATCAATGCAACTATTTTTCTTGCGTTACTGGCATCCACTGTCAAGAAGATGATACTGTAGGAAGATTTGTTGTCCTGCTGTATGACAGAGCTAGCATCAAGAATAGAGTAAATGAAGCATGCAAACAGCTGTTTGGGCATGTCTCCGTCCCAAGCTGCACTACTGCAACACACAAAGAGAGCTGCCTATCACGAGGGCCATTAGCTATTAAGCAGTTCTCTTTAAAAACTCTAAAATGACATAAAAAAGAACCTGTTTATCGTCCAGTTCTTTGGCTGGGTTTAAACTGAGGACTCCCGGACTTTAATAAGCGCAAGCTTTTACACATTCTAAACAAGCTATCGATTGTATTTTACAAGAAGGAAAAATTCTTCAAGGACATTCTAGTCCACCCGAGACTTCGCTCAACAACATAACAATCATAAAGTCAACTAAACGTTTAATGAAGGCAATCGCATATGATAATTTAACAAACTCTCAGGCAATCGCACAGCTTTGGCGATTACAACACAGCAGGGTTAACAAATCGGATCACGCGTGCTAGATTCTTAGGTTGATCACTACTATAACGAACGTAGAAGCAGAGGACTCGCAGACTTCAATACGCATGCAAGCCTCATCCACAGCTTCCTTGTCCACGTGATTGGGGATGGTTGTCAACTGAGGACGGTTGGAAATCACTCTGGACAACACTTCCAGATGTTACAGCCATTTGTAGAGAGCTAGTAAAGTGTGGTTGTAAGAGGGGATGTCATAGATACTGCTCGTGCTTTAAAGCTGCCTTGAAGTGCACAACACTTGTGCTTGCAGTGGAGCATGTGAATAGGCCACTGAATATTCAGAACTGTTTATATCACTGCATACGTGTTGTTTAAAAACAAGAAAAATATACTTCATCATTTTGTTTTGATGTAATGTATTTGCATTGGTATTGGTATTTATTGTTGCTGAGGTTATTTTTTTCTTATTTAAGCTCGCAGGGAGAAGAAAATTCACTAGTGTGTGGTTGCCTTATTTGAAGCTGATGGTCAGATTACATACCTGAACTCGGAAGGCTTTGCTGATTTTGTGATATCAGAGGATTCTGACCAGCTGGCTTTTAGCTGTAAGCAGGCACATGTATAATTTTCTCCTCCCTTAACACTTGCGGGCATGTCTTTGGCAAACTCATTATTATTCCTGAAATTAGTAAAGCTGTAACCCCATAATAAATTTGTTGACCTGGCTATGACATACTGAAATTCCAGGTGAACTAAATTTTGAAAATAAAAACCCAGGGGGTGTAGACGAATAGACTAGCTTGGGTGTTAGAAATGTTTTTTATGTCACTTTCACCGCATCACGCTTTCTTGAGATGAGAAAGAAAATACATGACAATAGAACCGTTGAATCTGTTTACATTTCCTCATCTGAGGTTGACTGCTTAAGTGAACAAAGTCCTGGAGACAGTGATGATGAGGGAGACCCTGAGTCAGACGGGGGAGAGTCAGAGGAGACCTCAGTGCTACATACCCTCCCATTTAAGGTTATGGGGGTTGCACAGAAATAAGAAAGACAACATCACCTGGAGGCAGCATTCAGGAAGTGGGCAAAAGAAAATGTTGTTGTACATGCAAAGAATGAACCCCATGGACTTGGATTCATACAAGTTGGCTACATTGCCCATGAACTAACTAAACTAATTGCCTCTGTTCATGACATGAAATTTGGAACAGCATGGGCCAAATCAGGGTAATTTATGACATTGCCACTTGCATTTGAAGGGGAATAGCCATCCCAAGTTTTAAGAGCTAGTAAAAGCGTTTAGTAGCCTGTCATAATTCATGTTGATTTTTCTTGGTCGAACCATCCCTGTATGGATGATCTGCATACAATGTATATTTGCATTTCTTTGGCGCTTTGAGGACATGCCGAAGAACTGGATGACATAAAAACTAAAAACAAATAGCAGGAAAGCATTACAACATAATACAACAAATTGGAGTCAACAAATTATACACTTATAGTAATAAAACATTTACAGGAATCACACCATTAACTCCCGCGAAATGCCGTGAAATTGAGGGGAATATGTGTCAAATTACGAAAAAAAAAAAAGCCCAAACTTCAAGGAAGATTTTCATCGTTAAAATGGCGGGGCCTGCATGGGTCCGCTAAAGGTTTCTTAAACATCAACTATCGAACTAAAGTTCTGTGCAAAAGTAATCCCCGATACTGATATCCTTGATTGTCGAAAACCGAACAAATGATTGTCCATGTCAAACGCGCGTGCGTAACAACCGTTTTCAATACAGCAAAATTTCCATCGACTAGTTTTAATACAAAAAATGCTTACCTGAATTTAAAACTTAAACAATAACTGGCCCATATATTAAACTTTCTAGCTTCCAGAAAATATTTCTTTCTTTCTTTACAACGTGGAAATCGGTCGAAGAAGATGAACCATTCTTGACATGCCGAGACGAAAGTGTCCGCCATTGCTTCTGCAGAGGCGACATTATGATTGGTCGAATAATATCACATAAACGTGTCCAACACCGCCTGACCCACACCGAAACCTCATGGCATGACGAGCTAAAAACCAAACGTATGACTCGTCAGCTCCTTAGTAGACTTTTCTAAAGTACCCGGCCTTAAATTATCAAGAAAGGAAAGTGTATTGGAACTTAACATGTTGGTTATGTGTGATAGGAAATCACTCCGTCGCCCATATAAAAAGCCAAAGAACATTCACACCGATTGTTGGAAGTGGGTTCTTTTATAGATAGTTTGGTCCATTAAAGGTCCATTAACGTCCGTTTTCTAGAAGCAATAAATAATTAACTGTATTTCGCCTGCTACCCGAAAAAAAATAAGTCAGTTTTGTTTTTTGGTTTGATCTGGCAGCATACTGCATGAACGACGATCCAGTGGCACTCGAATTAGGTCACTTCTATCAGACATTAAAACGGAATGTTTCAAGTTGAAAATGACAGTGATCTTTTACAGCTATACTGATGAGTTTTAAAAAGTCATCGTGATACTAGTGTAATTCGAACTAAAGCAATTTGGGTCTCTGGCAGAATCTATGCAAACTTTGACAGCAGTTCTCGAGGGTTCGTAACAATTCCCAAGTGCTTGTATTACCGGCCCAACAATGTACGAAGGACAGTTATTTTATTTCTGATCTATTTTCGTGAAGAACAGATGACATACGTATTTTCATTGCTACGCTAATTATTCACCAGTCACTTCTAAAAACAAGACGTTATTGCACCTTCATTGTACTACAAATTCTGAGAATGAACAAATTAGTCTGCGGTTTCATTGCCAACAAGAGAAGGAAATCAGTTCTGTGGTTTCAAAACAACTTATATGACTGAGCGATATCCTCTTACATATGATCAATTAGTTCGAATATATTTTTTTCGTACCTCATACTGACTTTTAATCACTGATATTTTTTCCGTAAAAATAAGGAAGCCTCCACATGACGCGGCACCGCTCTCAGGGGTGGATCAAAGAGGGTTCCTCTTTTTCTTTATCGCTTTCAATAAAAAGCTTGGGCTTCCCTTTGAGGTAAATTGTCTCAGTTTTGCAAATAACCGAATATGTTTCCTGTGTGAGGTTATTATTCTTTTTGGTTAAGACTATGCCTGACACTCCAGATGTGTGACGCCTACTTCACTATTTGGGGGTTGAGTTACCAGTTAGAAAATATTTACCGCAAAATGCATATTACCGAGTTGAAATGCAGACGAGTTGTTCAGCTAGCCGTGAGCAAGTACAGGAAACCCATCTGTGGCTACCATGGCAACGGGAAATGTTTCAGTCACCTCAATGAAGCTTTGTTTTCTAACCCCTGTTAAACTTGTGTTTGTACAAAAAATTATTCAGGACAAGTTTGAGATGTAGCTCTTTTTACTTTAGAGATGTTTTCTCAAAATGCGTCTGAAAATTTGTAAAAATTATCTTGGACGAATTGTGTGGTTAGTACAGGGTTTCCAATAAAATACACCGGTTTCAATGAAAAAAAAAAACATATGTAGCTTATTATGTAGCTCTAGGCGACGTTATCGTTTCCAAATAGCCTCGGAAAAATCAAATTATGGGTGTCATATTACAATTAGCTTTTGGGGAGATTTTAACTTTTTTCGAGAATCATTTGAAAAGCTTTTGATAAATGTTGTATGAAAGAGTGAAAATGAATACTTTTAATATTTATGCCCGCCTGTAACTGATAAGCCGTCTAAGTTTTGCATCACACAGTTAACTATCGTACCGTACAACAGTGGCAAAAAATTACTGCACAGAGTGTCAGTGGTCAACAAAATCAGTAAGGAACTTCGCGTTCAATTCGAATCTTCGCACTGATGCGTAAAAAAAAATGCCAAATGAGTGCCGTACAGACAAAACAACTTACTTAGTCAACATGTCATTTTCATACTTATTCATATACGGTCAATGTAAAAATAGTCTCTCCACCATCACTTCATTAGTTCATCCTGGCTTCACGTTCTTCCATTTTTCTATTCCATTTAGACAGGAGACATATAAAACCTTTATTTCAGTGAGTTACTACCTTTTCGTTGAAATCTTTGTTACGCGCTGTTAAATATTGATGTCACTTTAAACAATCCCATCACGTAACATTTTCGGCCTCAATGCTAAAATTTATCGCCAGTACATGCAAGCTTTCTGGGTTTTTTTTGTAAAGTTTACAATCCCCGGAGCCATCTTCATGTCTGAAACATCTCCGACCAATTGGTCAAAGATATAAATGTCTCAAAGCAAATAAATCCAAGCTTTCAGAAAATTGATTAACTAGCACTCTTGCATTGTTCGTCTTGCTGTATTTTCGTCGCAAAAACGAAAACTAATTATTCACAAAGGTTCCCATGCTGGGGGAGGATATTGAAGGGCTCTGAATGCCGCAACAACGCACAGAAAATTAACACCGCGTCACCGCAAGAAAAGTTGACGAAACACCGACACTGCGATAGTTCAATGATTTAGAATAGTTCCATGAATATATGAGTTAGAATAGTTTCATGAGGAGGGAAAAACGTCTGTACGTGAGATAAGCAAAACAATCAATATGGTAATAGAGGATAAAGGTAAATTTTGTTCTGACAAAAGTCAAACAAAAAACCGCACGAATTTTGTTTCACCGAATACCCTATGTTTAAAAACACAAACATCACACCGAGATCACCGCAACACCGCAAGATGAGATTTTATTCATCGAAATACCGCACAAAAAAATTAGCAATTATTCTCTTAAAACGTTGAATTTCGCCAATACTACCTTAGTCAAGAAGCAATATGAAGAAATATCTACAAGTCCTGAAAGTTTATATAGACCTCCCACAAATGGCTGAATTATTCATGGTGTTTTCGAGCAGCATGCCTTACTTTCTTGTAAGTTTGTACTAAAATTCTTCCTACACGTAATTTTAGAAGGACCTTGTTTTCAAATTAAAGAGGTAAAAAAATGACGTCATGTGAATTTGTGAATATTTGTTATGTCGGATTGTCTGAGAGAATCAAAATGAGACTTGTGTTAGTCCTATAAGAAGAATTTTCTTTGCACTCTCTTGTCTTGCAATATTTTACGCCACAACTTCATTTTGCCTTTTACCTTTCTTTTCTTGATCATGATCGAGTAGTCTAAATTTTGGCACGATGTCAGCACTATTATATTTCTAGCAGCTGATCAGGACGTTTGTTCAACAACAGGAGGTTTTTGTGACCTTGCCAAAGTTATTCTGAATTCTAATCTTCGCACCGATGCGCGCAAAACAAAATTACCCAACTGAATGGCTAATTAAATATAACCCAGCCGGTCTCTATACCATCACCATTCGTTCATCTTGGTTTTAAAATTTTAGCTCAGCATAAAATTTTCAGCTGACTGCCATCTGCAAGCTTTCTCAGTTTTTGCGTCAACGGTCACTGGTATCATGTTGAATATCGTCTTGCTCCATCCTGAAGCCATCCCTCCTTAATTTACATTTTTCTTAGTTATTAAATGTGGAATTCTCTCAACAACTCGTTTACCAAAGTTTGGTAAAAACAA
This sequence comes from Galaxea fascicularis, assembly GCA_948470475.1. Taxonomy (NCBI): domain Eukaryota; kingdom Metazoa; phylum Cnidaria; class Anthozoa; order Scleractinia; family Euphylliidae; genus Galaxea; species Galaxea fascicularis. The sequence continues at coordinate 10,319,376 of OX419335.1, read as the reverse complement.
GTGTTATTTTGCTAAGGAAACAAAGCCTATCTCTTAGAAACATTACATCACCATAATTAACCAATAGGAAGGCAGATTATTTTAGCCCTGTTTACGTTTAAACTCTTAAATTATTAAATTGGGCTTCCGCTGTCAGAGCAGCCACTAACCTTAACAGAACTAGAGAGTTTGAAGAAGACTTTGCCAGAGGATGATGGCTTCTCTAACTTTTTCAGTCTTTCTGAAACTCTATGATGCTGCTCTTACGATCGCAGTCTTATGTTCATCCGTCCAAATGGCTAAAGGTAAAATGCTTGGCTTTGTTTTCCCAGATTTTCTGACAAAATGCCTTCTTTTCAGTGCCACCAGTGCTTCTTCCACATTTTTCTTAAAACGGTTGGACTCTTTTAATATTTTAAATAGTGATTGAAGCTAACAAAGATTTTAGCCGAGGACGATCTTCTCTTGGCGTGAGATATGCCAAATTCAAGAAAGACAGGTTTTATTATCTGGATATTACCAGTCTTGGTTCAGATCTGGTTGAAACCGAAAGCCAGTGTGGGTTGGCCTGTTTGGAAACCCCGTCATGTTTTTCTTATAATATGGCTGCCTTTCTGGACATCAACGGACAACGTTTTTGTGAGCTCCTGCCATCCGATAAGTTCAACATTTCCGAAAAATTGGTTCCCAGTAACAGCCATCATCACTACTTCATCGCGGTAAGTTAAGTTTGTAATTTAAAGTACCAATAAACAGATAAAAATCTTTAATACCGTTCCTTATTACGAACGGGGTCTTTAGCCAGTAGGCAGATACAGGAAAAAGTCCTGCTTATGAAATAGTTTTTACCTGCCCTCAAAATAAACTTGCATATTTCTTAACAAAAGTGGTGAAATGTTTACTGGTCTTAGAGTACGCGATCGCTGAGAGATATTGATCTGAAGAAATTTGGATCAAAACATTTTTGGCACAGTACGGATCGATCACCTCATCTCAGCCGGTGACGAGGATGGTGGTATATTTCTTGTAATAAGTGCAGAGCGACCTTTATTGAGGGGGACATGGGGGGGGGGGGGGGGGTCCTAAACACCGCATCACCGCAAGAAAAGTCGACGAAATACCGTCACCGCAAGAATTATTTTTAGCTACATGATTTTAACGTCTACACTTGACATAACACTTTTATACCTAAACAATTTTCCACAAAATAAACACAACAAAATGTACTCTTGTCAATGCATGCTTACGCGTCGATACTGTTGATACCCGTAGATCAGTTTTCTTGTACTTACCCGGAGAGGTCGTTTGTATGAAGTTCCATGAACATTACTGAGAAGTTGACCCGAAAAGTACCCTGCGAACCGGATGTCCTTCGATCGTCCTAGGAAAGTCGGGAAGAGGAAGAGACCCTCTGCCAGCCGGCTCGAGTTTCTTTGATTTGCCGCTCATCCACCGAAATCGATGAGTCAGTCCGGTTTAAAACCAGTTTTTACCGTTTTACCGCAGTGCGCATACTCCTTGATGGAATTGCTGACTTAATAGATGCCCGCGGTATATTGTTTACGCTAGTCAATTCACAAAATGGCGTATGTCTCGGCTGACGTATCTCTCTCAAAGAAAGTCGACTTTGACAAAGCAGTGAACAACGTACTGGGAAATGTGAACACTGGAATAGTTAAGCTCACAGAACACCAGTTTAAGGCCTTGAATAATTTTCTGTGTGGAAAAGATTCGTTTGTTTGCTTGCCTACCGGCCATGGTAAATCAATGATCTATCAACTTTGCCCTGTTGTTGTGAAAGAACTTTCTTCTTCTGGGCCCGGTTGTTCGAAAGCCGATTAACATAATCCAGGATTAGCGTAAACTTTGGTTGCAGTTTTTAACTATTAGATGAAAGTTGTCTTCGCTGCTTTTTGTTTTTCAGGATTGACTTCCCCTAATCTAAAATTTTGCAGAATATCGGCATTGAACAACATTTGGAGACAGAGAAATAAGCTCCATGATTAACTTTTAATCCGGGATTAGCGTTAATCGGCTTTCGAACAACCGGGCCCTGGTCTGGAACAGTTCCCGACTGACCCAATGGTAGTTGTAATCTCTCCGCTAATTTCGCTGATCGCAGATCAGACAGGGATAGGCTCATGTGAAAAGCTGGGAATTAAAGCGTGTAAAGTGGACTCAGAGAGCCTCGATCGGTTAAAGGAAGCATGCGTATTAGAAATATATGAAAGCGAGGCTAATAAAGGCTTGGTTACATTTCATTTAACGCATGCTCAACAGCCGGCTGGCAGAGGTCTCTTCCTCTTCCCGACTTTTCTAGGAAGATCGAAGGACCTCTGCTCGCAGGATACCCGAAAAGCTGCCAAGCGATAAAACAACATTTCCAGAGTGTGGAGCGTCCTCTTAGTAACAAGTATTGTTACATCACTAAACTTCGGCGTTCAGTTTCTTTGATCTCTAGAGTATTTTGAAAGATTCATATTGTATTAAAGTCATATTACAACATTTTCAGACAGGACGAAGCTGAAAAACATTTCACTGTAAAAGGCGATTATTGAATCGTATGGCTCTTCCAAAGCGTGAGCTTCAAGCGTATTGAAGATTAACTCGAATGTTGGTCTGTATTTTATGACAAATTAAACACAATTGTACGTGCTTGTCACTTTGTGCTTTATCACGGATTAACGAAGTTTACGTGCTGAATTTAGGTCTGAGAAAGATCATACAAGAAACCACAGCACCGCAAATAATTTCATTTTACCTAACACCGTAGCTCGAGAAACACAAACATCGCACACCGTTGGGTTTGCGATCACCGCAACACCGCAAATTGAGATTTTATTCACCGCATCACCGCATTGAAAAAAACATCAACACCGCAACACCGCAACACCGCAAATCCCCATGTCCCCCTCTTTATTATAAAGACATGACACATTTTTTTTTTCTCTTGGGAGGTCCTTTTTATTTGTCAGTATCTCCCTACAAACAGAAGACAATTTATCATAGTGTCCATGCACAATGCTTGCGTATGATATGCTAAAAGAGGGTGTAAACAAAAATGAAGCCCTTAATTTAGAATCTGCTTACAAATTCTGCAACTGCGCGTACAATAGGACAGCTATATACAACAATTATACGCGGTGGATGAGGAAAAGTTTACACTCTTCTGAGACACTGTGGGGACCTTCATAAAGAAACTTAGGGCCCGATTACATGGCGAATTTCAGCCCGGCTTCTGCAACAAATCCTCTAAAAATCAAATTGTCGATTACATGGAGAGTGATTCAGCCCGGGCTGAATTGCGCCCCGGGCTGAATCACTCTCCATGTAATCGAAGCGGAATTTCAGCCCGGGCTGAATAGTGAGCTTGGACATGCGCAGTGATTTTGTTTTCCAGGAAACAAGATGGCTGCTGCTAGTAGGAAGAAAAAGTTAATATTTCAACCCGGGCTGAAATTCGCCATGTAATCGGGCCCTTACACTCCAGCGGAGTTGTGGGGACATCTCGGATTTCATGTCTAAAATGCGTTTTTCAGCAAATTATAGATTTTGGAGGCAATGTAGTTGTGGGGATCCAGTTTAGTCCCCACAGTGTAGGTGTGTAACCATATGGAAGTCCCCAGAACTAGGCTTGGCTATCGATTTCCGTTCATCTTCCCTCCAACATTCTACCATTATTAAGGTTACCGTTTACCTCCAGGTCGGCAATTATCTTCAAATTTGGATTTTTCGTTTAAAGTAATGATCGAAACGAAATCTCTGATGTAGTAAAAAAGAAATGATTGAAAAAATATATATATTGGGGGAGAAATGGCGGTTTTACGTTTTGGTCGGAAGTAAAAATTACCCGTTTGATTGACATATTTAGCGCTGTTTTCTCGAACCAATTTTTTCACTTGAAGCGGACACTTGAAAGAGCTAAGACTTAAAGGGAATTTGTCCGATTGCCCCTACATTTTGACTTGTGAAGGCCAATAAATTCCCAATAAAAGCACTTATCTGCGTCAAATCACCATCAGCGGGACCGAAGAAAACTAAACTCCATGCTCGAAAACCGCTGGTTTTCCAGCCCGAAATTCAACCGCTTTTGCCTCTCCAACTCCGACAGTTCGATTCAAATTTCTAGCTTAGCGACCGCGTCTGCTTCCCAAAAGTGACTCGGTCTCGGGGAGGGAGAGTACTTTTGTCAGTATGACAGTATTTTATAGTGGACAGTACTTCAGGTAAAAAAAAAAAAAAAAAATCAACAAAATGGCCTTTAAACCAGCCAGGACACGCCAAGGGACATTGGAACTAAGATAAGAATACTTTATTTCGCATTATTTCCAGTTTTTCTTTGGTAACGCTGTCCAACAATAATATCTATAAACGGTTTGTAGAACTGACCTGCAATAAACTTGGCTCAATCCTCTGTAATTTTCGCGTGCAAATGTCACGTACTATGCTTTGGCTACCTGAGAATAGACAACATTTTTTACTGATTAAACAAGAAGAGCGAGGAGTTTTGTGTAGCTACTTTTGGGGTACGATTCTTGTTGTACTCTTGCAATATTAGTGAAACCGTTTAGGCAATGTTGAATTGACGTGCCATCTGCAAGCTGTCTCAGTACTTTTGTCAGAGTTTACCACTTAAATTTTGGACGTCGACTTTCTCCACCATGAGGTCAGTCCTCCTCAATTCACATTTTTTTTCGTGGTTTTTTCGTGCAAAGCTATCTCAACTTGCGAGCCGTTTACTTAGTTACGAATTACTTTAACTCAATCGGCACGTTTTGATGACAACATACACAATTTGTCCGAGGAAACATGTCTTCACGAAACATTTCATCACCATAATTATCTAAAAGGAAGGCAGTTAATTTTGACTCTGCCTATATAAGATCATAAACACCTTTTAAACTATTAAATTTGGCTTCCCGTTTCGATAGGTTTCGAACCGAACAAACTTCATCAGAACTGAGACCTACAGCTGGGGCGCCTACAACTTTACGTTTGCCAAGTTTCCCCTTCCACTCCAGTCCTCGGTCAGTTTTAATAGCGCTGTCGGACAGCCGTGAAATTTCCGGTACGCAAACGTTAAATCGTGAAGAACTGTTTCAAAATGTTCACTCCTTTGTGTATGAATAATACGTTCAAAGACTTTGACAAAATGACAGAGGTAGCACGGCGGTGACTGGTCTGAAATTGGCTTTATCCAACACACTGTCTTTCTTATGTAGCGGTGTAATCTGGCCACCTTTCCAATCATCGGGAGCTTCAGACCTTGAAACAATAGTTTTTTATAAGATCCATGAGCGGTTTAGATAAAGATAGTGCCGCTGCTTTTACCGCACGCGGTGGAATAAGATCGCACGCCTTTGCTTTCAGTCTCGAGTATTAGTTTGACTTCCTGATCGTTTGTTGTACGAAAATTAAAACGTTTCCTTTAATTGCTTGAAGGTACACGAAATACGTGAATCCGCGACAATTAAGTTCTTAGTAATATTTGTAAAATAGTCTTTAAATATGTCAGCTAAAGTGAACTTTCCACGAACATTCTAGGGAACTATTACACAGCTTCCCGAAAATGTGAGCGAATTTGAGCCTTCCGAAAACGTTAGGGGCTATTATTTCCCCATTGTGAATCTTTTAGGCCATGTTTCGATCACAAAAATCCGAGTGCACTTTGATCGCCGTCGAAACCCTAAGGCGAACCGAACAGATTACTACCGAACCTGTCGCTAGGTGCCCCTGACAAACAAAACCGTCCATGAGCCGTCAAACGAAGGAAATAATCTGGACTGAAACCAGGGAAAAGAAGGAGCATAATCAACGTGTGTCTCGTTCCAAAACGTAATGCAGACAAAATTCAACAAAGGAAGACGAGGTCTATAAAAAGAACGAAGACCCAAAACACTGGGCAAGTGGTTTTATTTACGCGGGATGCAATAAGCTGACTTAGCCTACAGAGCATTAAGTCACATTAATTTAATTGAAGCACACGAAGACGCGGTATCTTAAGTATCGTGGCGGTAAAGGATTGCAACTCTCAGAGGAAAAAACAGGTATTGACAGGTAAAGAAAATCGATCCTTAGTAAGATTTTAAGCTTGTGTTTTAAACCAAGGTAACTATTTTAAGACTTCACGGAATCTGCAGGTGTAATTCTAATTTGTCGACAGAAATATACAAATAAAACTGCTTCAGACGTTTGACTATGTCCTAGCATCTCGCGTTAGAGTCTCTTAAGAATATAGCTTTTATTTTTAAGTTTGAAGTTTTCTCTAACTTTTATCTGTAGTACATGTGTGTTTCGCGAACATTTTATTTTAATTTTGCGTTCGAACCTTAATATGAAGGCCAATGAACGACTGTGGATTGGTTTGCAACTAAGGGTGACCAGGGAAGTGATGGCGAATGCGGACAAGTCAGAAGACAATTATTTTTCTTGTAAGGTGGCTCGTACCAGTTTCCTCGCGTGGAGAGCGGGACCATCAGCGCTCGCGACACCTTTTCAACGCGCGAGTTGGGAAATGACGACTGGGGGGCTTCCTTCGCGGCAGCTAAAAAAATCTTTTTGACCTGAAATTCGCGTCTACCCAAGACCGCATCTACTCAGGATTGACTTCATTTAATTCAAATGATATAAGAAAATGTGTTTTCAACGCTCTGTGGTGAAGTTTTGATGATAAAATTCTTATCTGTACTGCGATCATCGAGATGAAAATTACAACTCGAGTCGCGAAACAGGAGCACAAGGAGCCGGAAAATGATCATTAAGACTCGCTTAAATTTGAGATACATGGAGTAAGGCTCTACACAGCCACAGGCTAAAAAGAAAATTGTGTTTCACACCCAAGACAACTAACGCGACAATAGCAAAACAAGCGAGACTATTTTAAAATTAAAATCTAACACTAAACCAAAACCTTCTCATTAATTACTAAGCAGCGAAACTAACACCAAGACGACACTACAGGAAACACGATGAAAAAAACAATAAAATTGTTGACAAAGCAAACGAGGTGTTGGTACAAGCCCAACATTCTACGTTTTACCACCAGAATGTTCAAGTTTTCCTTGCTGTGAATTTCATCTGTTGACATGTTCAGCGCCGAGTAATCTAGTCACTTTTTCGCTTTTGCTTAACAGTTGTTCGGCAAAAACATGCTTAGTCATGCCACATGTTGTGAATAAAGCAGTAAAAGTGCAATTAAAGACGAAATCTGTCGTAGTAAAAGAAATGCTAGCTACTGAATTAAAAGGTCGAGATCATCACGGAGGCTCGCGGAGGCTACAAACAAAACAACAACAGGTGCCCGCGCGTGTACACGTAATGGTCGGCGGTAATCAGAAAAGAGCATGAGTAAATATCGATCTTTTAAAATCCAGATTTTGAAAACGCGCGTTGATTTGTTGACATCGCGAAGGCTTTTGCGAAAAAACAAGCTCGGTGACCCCCCTTTTTTATTGCTTGAATATTTTAGTCCTATGGAGAGGAAGCGTCACACAAAATTTAAGAAAATTCTATCAGACGAATTGTACGCTACGCATAAATTGCCTTTTCTCGCGTTTATAAAAAACCTGTCTGACAGAAAATTTTTAAAATAATTTTGCACTTTCCTTTTCAATTGCTTAACGTTATCGCGTTAAAAAAAATAGGAGGTCACCGTGCAAAATTTCAAGTTATAAGTGCCAAAAGTTAAAAGGCAGGTCTGAATAACCTTCGAATACTGTTGCCATGGTGACAGCTGATGACGAAATGATAGTCAATTTCGGTCAGCAACTAAATGTGCAATTTAGTCATGCAAAAATGTTTTTATGGCGTCGGTTTTGCTTTTTGTTCTTTTGTATCAAAATTTACTGTGTGAAAAAGCTGAAAACTAGTACGAGCCACCTTAAGGCCGATTTACACGGTACGATGTGGTATGGTTTTAAAACATGATTCAAAATCCTACGACAAATTTTAGGCCGCGTGCGTCTGTCGTAGACAATTGGTAGGTGCATTCACATGGCACAACTTTTTTCTAAGTTGTGTCGCATACGCTGAGACGCGCGCGACAAATCGTACCGTGTAAATCGGTCCTTAAAGATCCATGACGGACCAATATGCTGTGCGTGCGTCTATTTTTGTTTTAACGAACACTAGGAGGAGGCGCCACTGTGTGATGCGGTCGCCAAAGTTTGAATATTTCGCACGCTTGTCGGTCATCAGAGCACGATATGAGTTCGTCGCTGTCTTTATTCTATAAGAAATATAAACAAATCATCGAATGCTAGCAAGGCTTGATGCTTGGTGGTCTATTTGATGCAATAGATACTCAACAAAGACAGAGTTCGTTGCTTCTGCGAACCCAAGAGTACTTTTCCTATTATGCCATAGTTCAAACCCTGATATAGCGGGCTCAACCAGATAAACGTGGCCTACTTTTACGCGAAGGTACGGCCATCAAAATGCCAAACGATCAGAGCTTTTCACTTTATTCACGTCAAACGTTGTCTGGCGCCAAGAAAATATTTACCCTCAAATATTGCTGATATCTACACCATAAATAAATATTAAAAAAAAGTTTTCTTTGTAGTCCCAGTGTAACAGTTGGCCTTGTAAGAACAAAGGGATGTGTGTGTCACTGTATGAGGAGAACAGCTTTATCTGTGTTTGTAAAGAGGGATTCACTGGGAAAAACTGCGAAACAGGTAAAAAACCTTGTCTGGGATCAATTTTTTAGGGAATAATTCCAAACCTTTCGGTGCTGAATTTAGCACTCACTGGATAACGCCTTTCGTGGCGAATATTGCTTGAAAATGTATCGGCTAACAAGAGCTGAGAAACCAACCACAGTACCTCTTTTATGGTGGGCTATAACGTTTGTTTTCATAAAGTAAATAGCCAAGTAACCAGCTAACTAAACAGACAAATCGACAATAAATGAATAAGGACGTTCTACTAGAGAAAACCTCGTGCATTTGAGATTTCAACTGTTCCTGATAATTTTGTTGCAGACGTGAACGAATGTGAGAGCAATCCGTGTTTGAACAATGGAACTTGCATTGATAATATAAACGGCTTCAACTGCAGCTGTCCACCTGGATTTGTCGGGAATCGTTGTGAAATAGGTTAGAGATAATTAATTGAGGTTTCACTGTAACTGGCCATAGTTAATCTAGGGGCTGGTTATCAAACCCTGAAAATTTCAAAAGCAAGAACAGTGCAGTCGTGATAGATGTTGAACCGACGGTGACCCTGCACAATCTTTTGTTTTTTGTTCGCAAGTTACTGGCGAATAAATTAGTCGAAACTTTTGAACTTTTGATTATTAGTCTTGTCGAGTTTCATAACCATTTACATATATTAAATATGAACCGTGATTCTTTTGGTTGTAGATGTGAACGAATGCGAGAGCAATCCGTGTTTGAACGATGGAACTTGCGTTGATAAGACAAACGGCTTCATTTGTAGCTGTCCATCAGGATTTGTTGGGGATCGTTGTGAAACAGGTTAGAAATAATTAATTGAGGGACGTTTAAAATGAATTTCTACAATCAGATGTTTTAGTCTTTGACCTCGTCCACAACAACACTTTTTTGCTAAAAAGTGTCAATCTTCATTACCGCGTAAACGAAACAAAATAATTCCATCCACACTAACGTTTTCGCATCGTTTTCACCTATCCACAAGAATAAAAACACCCGAAAACGATGAAAACGACTTGGACCTTGGATTGCGTTAAGTTTAGCTCCCGCGAAACACTTACGGCGATATGAGTCACATTTCGTCAGGCTGTCGCGGATAGTGGAAAAAAACGCAGGCATTGAAGGGAAGTACTGCTCTGTGAGCAGATCATGATGGGGGAGTAATCATGATGGGGAGTGATCAAACATGGTTAAGAGTGGACTTGAAAGCTCTGGGGTTCTGTCAGTTGAAGGAACAAGCAGTAAATACATATTTTATTGTAAATCTGCGACACACGTATGCCACTGATTTTTTTAAGTAGGCAGGAATATACAAAAAGATAGCAAGGGATTCGATTAGTTATAGTGAAGTCAACGTGCTGGTTTTAAATCAAAGTAGCCTGGGATGACCTAGCCTCCCACGCAGTCGTTTTTAGGGGAGTCGTATACGACTCCCCTAAAAACGACTGCGTGGGAGGCTGGGGATGACCTCAAAATATAAAGTTTTTTTCCAAGCAAAACTAAAACTCCCCACACCCCACACAAAAACGCTTCAAAAAGTATACGTTTTCGAACAAAACCGTATTAGTGTTGATGGGACCTTGCGTCTTAGGTCTTCATTTTTAGGTGACATACACTGACTACTTTGTTTTGCTTTCGGAACTTATTTTTCCACGCGACATTGAATATAATGCCCATATCATCTTTTGATAATATTCTTTGACTTACAGCAACTTGCCGCAAGAGAACAACTTCAGGTGTCTGCTGCTCCTTTCCGTTCATATACGGAGGCGTCCTTTACAACAGTTGCACCGTAATACACAACAACAACATTCCGTGGTGTTCCACGACGCCCAATTTTGACGTCGACGGGCAATATGGAAATTGTGCTTAATTACGTTTACTAGAGTTTAAGCTTGTTCTTACTGTTTAGAAGACTTAAGCTTTACGGTAACTCCATTTGTTGTCACCTAAGACAAGAAGGAGGTATAGGGGGGAGGGAAGTGACGGCTCCGGAGGTTCGCCTCTCGGGTTCACCTATTATGACCGATGGCCCAAACGAGAATTCAAAACCAACTAGCTGGCATAGATTGAAGTTTTAATTAAGTGGTCCATCCGATGCACAGTCACTAATAAACCGAAACTTAAATTGTAATTTTGACTTAAACACTGCTTACTAAAAATTTCGTCACTAGAAACTAGTAAACTAAAATCACGAAGGTCAAGACTGTTCTGTGCTTTGTGGCTCTCAAAAGAGCTGTTTTGTGTGGCTCTGAGCGAAGGCCCCTACCAATCTAGGGGTGAATCAATTAAGGGCCGTGAACCTTATGAAGGAATTGGCTATGTCGGTGAAACCACTAGACATTTTGACACCAGGGTCCTCGAGCATTAAACTTTCAGATCGTAATTTCCACATCTACAAACACTTACAGGGTTCAGAGTCTTCTAGGAATCTATTTTCTGGTAGCTGTTTTTCCATCTCTGACTCGGCTCAAACAATCCTGCAACTGAAAGTCAAAGAAGCGCTGCATATTAAATGTTAACGACCTGCGTCAACAAGCAGCTTAAATATATCAATCTAACACTCCTACTTTAATGTTCTCTTCCTCATTGTCATCAGTTACTTATTTCGTTATTTCCCTGTAGTATTTAGTAATTTCACAGATTTGTATTCGTATCATGTAACTTGTATTTGCTTCTTCGTCGTATCCCCCAGTATTCTGTAATATTTTCACAGATTCGACACCATGACAAACAGTCATTTGTAATTAAAACTCACCTTGTTATCAACTTTATATAAAGTCACTCATCTGTAAATGTCCTTGAATTGATGATAGATACTGAAGTATCAGAAACATGTCTTCCAAATTCAAACGTTGAGTTGTCTTTTTGAAATGTTTAATTTCCATCTCCTATGGAAGATCTTGTTTGGGATTATGCATGCTCTCGTCCAATCAACAACTTCAATTCAGTTTTGCTATTAATGAAATTCATTTATTCATGACACCTTGCTGTTCACGCGTGACTATATTTACATCAATAACTTACAATACAACTCCCTCTCAATTAACGCTTTTATCTCTACCTTCAGATGTATTCCTCCTTTCTTCGGTTTTTACCGAAATGACTGGAATATCACTGAACCATTTGCTTCATCACACTAGAACCATGCTCCTTCACCAAAAAACGTGCGGTTTGTTGCTCCCAAACCCGGAGAAATCTGTACTGTTCCATTTATCGGATAATTCTCACTGATTCTACCATACATGTGGAAAGGGATGAAGTGATTGTACTGTTCCATTTGGCGGAAAATTGTCACCCGGTTTTTCCATACAAATGGAAAGCGCTCATTATTTCCAAGCGCAAGCTATACATTGTGCTTATCTTGCTTAATAATGTTTCGCATGCATGACTTAATTTATTTATGCCCCATTTGCAACCGTTAGGAAAAGATTACAGCGGTCATTGTCTTGGTTGAGCTCGGTTTGCTGGGAAGAGATAAGACGAGACATATTCTGCCGTATTTTGGCCACCCAAGTGGCCGTTTATTTTTTGCAACAACCGCGCAAAACCAACGAAGCTTAATCTGGATTATGCATATGAAAGAAATCATATGTGAACTGTGGATATGAAATCAAATGAAGAATGATCATCGCAGTTGTGATCGCAATTTTTGCAACTGCGTAAAGAAGGAGCGTGGCTTCATAGCCTCAGTTGGTAGAGCATCGCACCGGAATCGCGAGGTCACGGTTTCAAGCCCCGTTGAAGTCCTGAGTTTTTTTCAGGCTTCTTTACGCAATTGCAAAGATTGCGATCACAACTGCGATGATCATTCTTCATTTGAAGCTTAATCTATATGAAACTGTTCCCAGCAAAGGTGAGGGGATGTACCCGGCCGCATTATAATACTAATAGAGAGTGTTAGCATTGACAACGAGTACGAAAACTCGTACGAGAACGAGTTCATCTCGTACTCGTACTCATTGTCGTTCTTGTAAAAAATGTGTAAGCAGGACATACGAGTACGACTTCAAATCATGCTGACGTTTCCATATAAAAAGTTTTCTTTTCCTGAAACATAAACAGAAAGGGCATAAAAACTTTGAAATCTGAGACCGTAATTCTTAGGTTTATGTAAACAATGCGACCTCTTGATGTGACAAACTTGGTTGGTACGGACTATGCACTGTAAGAAATAAAATGATGTGAATGAAAAACAATTAAAGAAACAGTAATACTTACGTCTCTGGCTGATTCATCTTGAAAGAAGCTGTAACAAAAAAAAACGAAAAAGGTTAAGTTTATGAGTACGCTAGACACGATGTTGACAGAAAGGAAGGAGTATAATGTGCTATTCAAAACAAAAAAATGCCAAGAAATACCATCCTAGGCCTTCGATGAAGAGTTTAACTGCTTCTGGGATACACCTATGGCAGAGATAACCCGCTACAAAAGATAACCTTTACCTTTCAAAAACTCGTTCCTCGCACTTCGAGTTTTGGAGGAAATCTCGTCGTGGAACGAGTTTCCAGAACGAGTTGAGCACGTGTTCTGAGCAAAACGCATGCGCATTATAGTCAATGGTAAAATCTCGTTCTCGTACTCGTACTCGTTGTCAATGCTAACACTCTCTATTAGTATTATAATGCGGCCGGGTATCCCCTCACCTTTGCTGGGAACAGTTTCATATAGATTAAGCTTCAAATGAAGAATGATCATTGCAGTTGTGAGGGCCACCGGGAGGGTGGGAAATGTTGATTACAGAACTTGACTGATTCGAGCAAAAGAGGATGAATATAGTTCTTCGCGGCTTCAAATAAAGGGGAAGAGTAAAGTTGCGGTTGCAAGATCATATTACAATCACCTGACCAGAAGGTTGCATAGATTCATTGTTCCCAAGATGCATAAACCCACTTATTTGCTAATCCTTCAATTTCTTTCTGGCAAACTAGTGCGATTGTTTTGTCGTTTTAACATAACACAAAATAACTTTAATGCTCCCAACCCAAGAACAGCAAAAATACACAGTAGCAAGTTTGCGGGGTAAAGGAGTTTGAGGACAAAGTGCTCCAGAAAAATGTCTGCACAGGACAAGACTACAAAGTAACATTACATGGCAAAGCGGTCACAATCCTTTCTAGCCAGGGGGTCATAATCCCCCAACCCTCTCCGGGGGTCATAATCCCCACTAGAGAGATCCTTATCCTGTCCGAGTTAGGGAGCTGAAGGAGAGGTCACAATCCTCTCGAGCCAGGGAGTCATAATCCCCAACCCTCTCCAAAGGGGTCAAGATCCCCAATGAAAGAGGTCCTTATCCTAAAAGATTTTTTCCTAATTGCTATGGTAACTATGTTGTAAAGCTTCACTGGGGCTCTGTTCCCCAGAATAGAAGAAATAAATGTGTCTATGGGGCAAAGAGTGACCTGTATGGGAGCACTTTATCCCAAACCATGTTTTATTGAAATTCAAAAAGTCATTTGCAGACTTGACATAACATGATTATAATAGTTGCAACATTATGATAGAAAAATAAATCAGATAATGGAGTGTCCAAATGTAAAGTGGACCACCAGATTAATCCTTGAACAATAATATGTGGATATCACAACAAGATAAACAATAATGAGTATGATAATACTCAAGAGCTAATGTGCAAAAACTTATAACATGTTAGGAAATGAACATCAGATAAATGATATTGTCCAGATATACAGACTCTACAGGTAACCATATACATGTAGGTGGGATGGACAGGTGTTTAAGGGTAGCAAAAAACAGTTCCCATAAAGTGGGGTGTTTTGCAGCTGAATAAGGATACCCGGAGCTGAAAAACGCTAAGACAATAGTAACAATGTTTGGAACCCAACAATAAATGTATAATTATATAAACGTGAAGCTTAGTAAAGGTACAATAAAAGACTTCACTGTGTCACGCACGACCAAGGACAAAGCAAGGATAGGGAAGGAATGTTGTTTATTGTGGAGGCTACAGTGAGCAAACTAAGCCGAAGAACATGGCAAGGATAAAACGGGCAAATCACTATGATAGCGCACGTGCATGAAACGCAGCATATGATTGGCAGAATGCAACATGAGATGTTATTTCCACGTGAGCAAGAAAGTGACCTTTTTTGCGTGACAGCCAAGCTTTGCCCGGATAGTAACTTGATTTTATAAGGATTATAAATTTTACTTCCTTTACTCCTAAAACATACTTTTTTGAAAAAAAAAGTGGACGGGCACCATCGTTAAAGTGGCAGACTGAAAAATCGAAGATAATATGAAATAGTAAATATATTAGTTGAGGAATGCTTTCAAGTGGCCATGGTATAAAATGAATATACACCTCACCTGCTTTCCTACATTCTAATTGGCTGTATTTATTATTGCCTTCATAAAATTAAAGTTCAGCCTGAGTGCCAGCCGCGGTTAGGTGGGTGGAGATTTCGTCACAATGCTAAAGGTAAGAAGTCTTAGGGTTATCTTAATGGCTGGTTCGTAAACAAAAACAGCTTGAAAGACAAGTGAATATCCTACAAGAAAAACTTTTTTGTTTAAGGGCCCACCGAAGTATCTCGTTGCGAAGGTACTTGGTTGCTGCCCAAGTGAAATTTCACTTCCGGTCAGCCAAATTTGTTCGCGCTCTTTTTTCGGTGCCGGCCCGTCGCCGATTCAAGTCGCCGATAATTTTTTTTTTTACTTCGTTGCAACAAACACAAGAAAAAACTTTTTGTTAACATTTTTATTGATTAGTTTTCTGCTTTACGTTTACATCATGTGAATTGTGCCTTTATTTTTGAAACTTGAGTGTTTTCCTTGAAAGTGTCATCCACGTACGGGCGCAAACAGAAAGCCACAGCGATGGTTGCATGTCGATAGGGAAATCTCGGAAAGGTGATAGTAAAAGATTTCCAGTGTCAGGTTGGAATCGATATCTCAAAGATGCTGAAACACAAACTGAAATTAGTATTGCGCTATCATCACCTGCAAACTTCAAAGGAAACTCTGTGTCCGCGGCCTTTTTGACCGCTTCGAGACTCTGACGTCTCTTGCGATAAAATTGTGCGATCTTGTGAATCTGTGTTCGTGAACTGTCCTTCCGAACCTGAGAAACTCCACTGTTTAGATATAACACAAATAAACGTAGCTATCAAGGCCACTAAATTGCAACCACTCTCCCAACACAGCATGGAGCAGAAGACGGATCGAAAGCAGCTCTATCACATGAATTTCATTCTCACATCAAAAATGCTAACCACTCAAAAGAAAACCTGACCGATAATGGTGAGCTCGAAACTTGTGATGGACAACTTCTCCTTACAACATCAGCCTCGCTTTAGAACCTAGTTAATTTAATTCGAATTTTGTTCGGTAAAACACAACACAGTTGAAGAGTTTGAGTTCGAGTGTGGTCGATGTGGGAAAAAAGTCAACTTGAAGAGTAGCATTCCTGTCGTTAAAGCCACAACTCGTCCAAGATCTACAATACGTAATTTCGTTGCTCTTCCATTCCTTGTCAATGGGCAATATTTCAAAAATTACCACAAAATTCTTGGGATTCTCGGTCTGGATCACGTTAGTTCCACTCAGTGGATCGATACTGTTGAATGGATTGCACCGTTTGTAAAAAGGATCGCCGACTGGAGCGTGCAGAAGCAAGAACTGAGGCAGTTCGACGTGGAGATAAGTCATCACTGCACATCCAGTTCAACGGCTTTTACGTGACGAGCGGCCACTATTCGAATAACAGCTAAGGTACTGTCCACGATGCGAAGACTGGCAACAATGCTAAGGCACCGGGCCGCTGAAAATTCCCTCACCACTTCCAATGCCGTGAAAAAAGAACTTTTCTCTCCAATGAGAAAGAATATCATAATTTCTTGGAATTCAAGCATGCGTTTTGCGACAAAATGAAAAAAGAAAAAATATGCCCGAAAGAGTGATCAAAGAAGCACATTTTCCATTCTCATTTTTTTAAACCATTTTGTTAAAATGCATTTCTCTATTTCTGGTCACGTGATATTGGGCGTGGTCCGATCACGTCATAACTGAACCATATTTGCCCCCTTTTGGGTATTGTTCACATTTGGTACAACTGAAGAATACTTGTGCAGAGTTATAACAAATTGATTTTCCCTAGCAACGGCATCAAAAGATAATTTAATGAGCCCTTAAATTGCTACCACAGGACGCCCGAGCGCTTTATAGCTATTTAAATGCTTCATTGGTTACTGCTACGATTTCAATGAAAAAGAAAAGATTTACCCACGTGTCTGTGTCTTTCTTTGGGCGTTTGGAATTCGATTTCAAAACACAATTGCTTCAGGAGCGTCGAAGACTGGAGACGATATTAACGGCTCACTAACTGTCACCAGAAGTGAGTTTCGGATTACAAATTTTAAATTTTAACGGTCGAGATGAGTAAAAAAATGGCAAGGGGTGAAACTCTAAGAGAGCTCCCGTACACTCTGTGACTCCGGTTGACCTGACCAACACACGCGTGGAATATACGAGGTAACGCGAGCCCACTTTGCTGGTGTGAAAAAGCATCCTGCTTATCCTCAATTAGATTGAATGCTCTGTTTTGATCGGAATCGAAAGACCTGCAGGATAGAAGCCGACAACGTGTGGTGTAATTTCTCATTTAACAACAACAACAACAGCAAAATCACAATACTCGAGCAATCGGCCATGCAAGACATGTGACAAGCCTATATAACACAAATTTAATACGAACGTTGTAAGATGTACATTTTGCATTCACCGTCACATTTCTCTCTTTCAGTTCTTTACAGATCCCAAACGTCTCTGTAATAATAATAATAATAATAATAATAATAATAATAATAATAATAATAATAATAATAATACTTATAATAATAACTAACTTAAGCAGATAGATAGGGAGGCGGTCAAGATTGTTGTCGAAACTGGTGGTAGACATCAATGTAGTTCGAATGCACTGCTGTATCTGCTAAGAAATAGAGGAGGGAGGGGACTGCGCTCCGTCGAAATGCAGTACATAGCCCCGAAAATCAAGGGTGCGGTCAGGCTCCATGGTAAACAAGACGCTGCACTGAGAATGGTTTGGGGGTTTGAAAGAGCAAGCGGCGAGGACGGGGCGTAGGTCCATTTTTAAAGCTTGTTGAGCTATACGAGCAGTTTTTACCAACGCGAGTATACACGAGTGAGAAGATGTACACAAGCGCGGAAGGTGAAGTGGTGACGTGTGAAGGTTATGAGGCAAGGCCCCAGAGAGCGTGGCTCATATCCTGTCAGGGTGTAGTGCGCTGGCCCAGAGCAAGTATCTCTCTAGGCACGACGCAGCGCTGCAGGTGTTTTTTTATGAGTTGTTGTACGATGAGAGACTTATGGACGAGATACCGCCCTGGTACACACCGGACAAGCCCAAACCTGTGTATGTCACAGAACGTCAAGGCTTACTGGGATGTTCCTGTTTACGCCGAACGACAAGAGGTTAGGTGCAATAGGGTAGATTCGCGGATTGTCGTTGTTGAAGGTTAATAGTTAATGGCTAACATGAGACGTAAGTGCCGTCTCCAGTTTCCGACGTGCCTGAAGAAAATTGTGGTTTGAAATCGAATGGAGGCGGAAACCGTCTTCGCGCAAAAAAAGACACAAACACGTAAGTAAATATATATATTTTTATTGTGATCGTACCGGTAACCACTAAAGGTTTTAAGGTGGCTCGAAATAGTTTTCATTTTCCCGAGGCAAGTTCTACAAATTCTTTTCTGAATTGTGTTTGGTTCATCGTATCTCTATGAAATTTGGCACAGAAATATATAAAAGAAACATCATAGAACCATTACATTACATTTATTTTAGAAAATCTGTTACCATGGCAACTATATGACCCATTTATTTGAGCCCCTAAAATCGAAATCTTAATTTATCTTATATAAAAAACAAGTCGGTGAAATCTTCTCAAACGTCTACATTATATGTTACCAGGAATGATCTTCAAAATATTTCAGTGTAAAACAATTCTGTAGGGCAGATTAAGATAAAACTACTTTTTGATTGTCGCTTTCTTAATTTTTTTCCTACCTACAGAATTTTTTAAAAGTCGGACTCGAAGCCAATTGATCTTAGTTGTTACAAAAAAAATAAAAAGATCTCCCGAGCAAAAGCCGAAACATAAGCGACAATAGTTACAAAGCTTCAAAACTTTCGAGTCGACAAGATTAGCATTTGAGCATGCGCGACACACGCGTGCTCTTACTTTATATAGTTATGGCGTGTGTCGTTTACGCGCGCGCACGCTCGGCTAAGAACCCTTTAGAACCTCCTTAAAAGGCTATAAAGTGCTCGGGCTCCCTGTGGTGCTACAACGATAAAAAAAAAAATCTGCCTACCTTTTTTTCTGCAGAATTTAAAAGTATAGTTACGAAAGGCATTCTGTGCCGAATTTTAAGTTCCAACTCCAACGGGAAGTTCAATTATTTCCGGTGTAATTTTCAGTTTTGGTTTGCCGTCATTAGCCATTTCAAAAATGTCCGCGAACCACAGGGAAAATTGGGTCCAGTGTATCGTGACGTCATATGCACGCATCATTTCTTTCCAACAGGGCGGGTTGCAGTGATGGAATGACAGAATTCACATAAATGAAGCTTTTATTCCCATGTCAGAGAGGTTCTAGTTCATTTGAGTTAAACCTAGCCATACACACTTCGGAGGAGAGTTGCTGCAGACTTTGCTGAACGTGGGAAGAGAAACATGCCCGAAAGCAGCGATTGGTTTTTGCATCGCCAGCTTCACCGCGGCCGAGAAGGAAGATACATTTCAAACGCGAAGGACTGCCGTATTTTCTTACAGCCTTAATTCATTCTTACATTAAGGGTTGGTTTTCGAAATAAGCTCCAGGTGCAAATGAAGCAACCTCGAAACAAGCTGGACTTTTTCATTCTTTTATACTTTTCTATCTTTCATGATATCAAATGATTTCTACAGCAAATAAAAGACTTCGATTTTTCCACAATGGCCTATAAATCACAGTTTTTCACTAAAACGTGAGATAATTCAAAGGTTTTATTCGCGCTCTTGTGACATACTGGCATATTGATTCTGATTGTCTACTCCACTATTCTTTGACACCGCTGACACCGCTGACACCACTGGAGTTGTTGTTTGCTATGGTCTTCTAAGAAAGCAACAGTACAACTTGTGTGCTATCAACATTATTATTAGAATGAACGTCTGGTAGCAGGGTAGTCATAAAAAAAATGTCCTACTGAAAAACATGTACCTTTTCCTGTATAGTTATTTATTTATTTATTATTATTTTTGAAATAATTTTTATTTTTATTTCATCCATGATTTACAAATGATTCTACAATCCATCCTATTCCCCGCCCCGCCCTCCCCTCTCAAAAATGAATAAAATAAAAACAATGATATTATAAGGGAAAAGGTAAGAAAAGGAATGAGAACAAAGGGGAAGTCATTTTTCATATCATTTTCATATTTCGATCCTGTACTTTGAAAATATTTTACCGTCCTGAAGTAAGATTGGTTTATTGATGTGTAGTATGTTGGTGTAAATAAATAGAATTGTGTAATTGAATTTCTTTATTATTCCCTTGTCTTGTGGGTCAGAGGTGATACCGAAGAGCCTTTCTTTACGTGATGGATTAAACATGTATTGTTCATAACATAAATCAGTTAATAACCTCCTGTAAACAGATTGTAACACTGAAAATGCAATATGTGCAATCATCGTCCATTTTGATTCCATATCGATAGAGTTCTCGTTTTGGTTCTATGACTATGAATTAACTTAAATTGAATTTCTTTTAGTCTCCCTACAGACGTTTTTCAAAGGGGTGAATATTCTTTTCCAGGAATCTTCATTCAAGGAAAGGCCATTGCTCCATTTCTTTGGCCCGGTTGGTCTGCTGTGTGGAGTTTTGTACATAATGATCTGTAGAAGTTGTTAGTTTTGATTTTATTCAAATGTAATACCCCGATTCCAGAAAAAAAAAACCGGAAGTTGTATGGAAGTGAGGCCTCATAGCCGTGGCGGGAATATTCGAAACAATATGGCGGACGATCAGGTCGACCTTGCTCCTGAGAACATTCCTGGCGCTAACTTTAATGAAGAAGAACTAGGAAAACTGACCGTTGGTCAACTGAAATTTTGGCTAAAATGCCGCGGTAAAAATCAAAAGGGTAATAGAAAAGAACTTTTGGAAATGTTGGTGTTCGTAAGTCATCCTTCCATCGGTTGTGTTTATGGAAGTAGTTTAGGCACATGGTTATTATATGAACTTTGCTTTTTCAGGGTCAAAACTTGCGGGCGTTGACAAATTTGAATATATACCCTGACCCAGACAAAAGCTTCACTAAAGCAAAGTTGGCGAAGCTGAATGAAGAACTTAGGAAAAATGGAGAAACCGCGATTGCAAGTGTGCAACAAAAAGAACTTCAAGAACTTTCCCACCGTCGATCCAACATTTACTGATGATTTCTCTGTCCTTCCAACGTTTGTTCTAAAGAACTGTGGAAAGAAAACCAAGAAATCAGCTAACGCCATTGCCGGGTTTGCTAAGGAACTCAGAATGCTTCTATTTGTTCACGACTTCCAAGTTTGCGCGAGTCCAAATTCCGAGGATGTTGCTATTTATATTAGAGCGCTTTGCTGGGCCCCCTATAAAGATTCTGTAAAATACAAAGTCAGAATGATAGTTCAGAGGAACGGAAAACCCAAAATTCTAGTTGCCAAGTATGACAAAATATGTCCAGCCGAAACAAGTGGCTGTTGCCGCCATGTGATGGCGGTTGTCTGGAAACTGAATGAAATATCCAGGAAAAAGGAAGTTCGACCTGCTGATAACCGCAGCTGTACCTCAAAACCTAGAAAATGGGGAATACCTGGAAAAAGGACTGTACAACATAATCCAAGCATGTTACAGAAAAAACCCGCGCTTCCTCAGATATCCAGTGAAGAAAGCGACGTGGGATCTATCCCACACTGTTCGATCCAAGACCATCAAAATCGCGCAAGTTAGACCTAGGATCTGTCGGAAAATTGAAACAAAATCTACAAAACGTAAATCCTGCTGTTCCACTTTAAAAATCTCCCCTACGTCCCTACTAAACGCCCCCTACTAAAATAATCAATAAAGTTCTAAACTACAGTATGGCAACTATCAGTCACAGGCTATGAAAGATGGCTTAAAGAATGCCGAACAACTGGTAATAGACAGGTACACTGAAATGATGCACCAACAGGGACACACGCAGTCCACTGTAACACAATGTGATTTCTTTATTGAAAAACAAAAGGGAGTTTTAGGTGCCTCTCCAGATGGTCTGATAACAGATACGAGCAGGAGTGATCCACAGGGAATTTGTGAAGCTAAGAATATCATTGTGTGTCAAGGATGGCAAGAGCCTGAAAGTTGCTCTTATCCAGAAATCTATATGCAAGATGTCTGATTCTGGCATGGTGTACTACAAGTCAACAGAATTCATATCTACTTTTATCAAGTACAACAGCAAATGTATGCTGTCAAAAGACTTTAGGGTATCCTTCGAATCCTTGGAAGTAATGGAGAACTGTTTTGCATAGAAATTCCCTTTGAGCAGGAATGGTGGGAGGAGAAACAAAAGAACCTCGAAGAATTTTATGAGAAATATATCATATATGAGTTAGCTTACCCCAGGCCCAGAGCAGACATATCTAGATATAGTTTTAACTAATCACAATTTGGCATGAACAGTGAGGGAGAATGCCAGCACTTGTACTTTGGGTATGCTAATTGACCAATGAATTTAAAAAAAGGAACTGAATCTCTAAAATGTTTATTCCGCAACACTGCATCTCCACCTTAGTACTTAACAATAAGGTATTGTATGTTCAGATTTCAACATGTACCACTGAATAATACACTTCTATCTTTAAAATTGTTAACATGTAGGTTAATGCAGGCCTTTGCCAGTTTACAAGCAAACAGCTCACTGCCCAGAGCTGATTTACTGCTCCGCATAAACTTAATGGCACAACACTACCAAAGATGTGCTAACCCTTGATTCGCCGGATGGCCCTTTCGACGTGGATTCTGGCATTGGCAATTTTCATAGTTTGAAAGAAATCTCCGTTAGTAAAAAATGTTCAGAACAACAGAACTTGTTTCCTACTGTGTCAAAGAAGGCATCTCATCTTGTTGTGGATCCAATGGAAACTCATGGAATGATAGATCAGGCCGTTTTTCACCGTTTTTTACAATTTGCAGCTGTCTTCATAATTTGCTTCATTAAACTAACTCTAAATTTGCCCACAACACCGCTTCTGCTCGTTTCGTCCGCCATTATTTCTGCTCGAGGGCTATTAAGCCTCACTTCCATGCAACTTCCGGCTTTTTCTGGAATCGGAATATTCTAACGCGTCGTTCAGTTGTAGACTAAGATTACTCTCAGAATGTAATTCTTTATTAACCGGCTCCATTGAGGTTGCTTTAAGTACTAGATGCTTTGGACTGAATAGCGCTGATAACTTGATAGTATTCGAGGAAATTTGTTTTGCAGGAGTGTGTCTTGGTAAATTCTTGGTAGGACATAAGTTGATCGGTATTATCCAAGAGTTCTTAGTTATTTATGCTTGTAGTAGAAATGGAATGTTCAGTGCGAGTTCAAAGTTTGAGCCTCAGGCATTATTTTTCTATTAGTGTGAGTCAAATCTGTTTATACCTTGTCTCTATTGTCCCCTGAGCAGAGAAATCTGCAATAACCTGGAGAAAGTTTGCACTGCCCAGTAGACCTTGTCACGGTTTCCGATGCCACCTTGACGGGTAGGCAAACGCTTTGGAAATAACAGTGTTTGTATGGAAATTCCGATGTCAAATAACTTGTAAAAGCCTTGAATGTAGAATAAAAATATGAATTGGAAACTGAAGTTAATAGCCAAAGGATTTTAATGTGGAAATGGTTCCTAACTGCTCTAAATTTCGCCCGGTGGAAGCTTTAAGTGGCAGTCCCGCTAAGAGCGGTCCTCTCGACTTCGCGACCAAAAATAATTTTCCTTTATTTTTTGTCCATGAAAAGGGTTTGGTACACGTGTCTAAAAATTGTTAAAATTATTTTCCAGTTCTTTATTTTTGCGTCGCCACAAGCCAAAATTGAATTTGGGCCCAGCCGCCCGAACGCATAGCGATCGCAAGTGTAAATTTCACAGATTTTGGTAGGCGCGCTGCGACTGCAAACATCTAGCTCACCAAATTCTATAGTGATACAAGTTACAAGGTATATTTAGTTAGTTCACAGACAAAATATGGGAACTCACAAAAACATCTTATGCATACCAGCGTGATTACAAGACACCCTTCTCTCAAGCCTTAATTTGCATATCAAAAATTTACCAAATTAAATGAAATAAATCTCAAAAGTTTGGTCTAAATCAGAATGAAAAACCACATCAGAGTAAAGTCTATACTCCAATGAACTGATTTATCACTTTAAACCGGCGGGTATCTCCTTCGCTTCTACCCACCAACAGCTCAAAGTTAAATTAAAGCTCTTTTCAAAGCTCATTTGCATAATTCAAGATATTGATTAAAATGTCCTTTTTACCGTTCTGATTCGCGTATTGACCTTCTAAATAATGGGTCTTAATCTCTTTTAATAATCGTATGCAATATAAATCCTATGTTGTGGTAAAAATTTTGCATAAACTTGATCAGTCTTTATGGATTACGAGACTCTACAAAGTAAACAGTGGCGGTTGGAAGCAATCTATTCAATAAATTTCGTTAAATCACCGTCTAAATCACGGTATGGAGAAGATCAAAATTTGCAGTTTGGTAATTGTATACATTACGAGCATCTTGAGGGAACACACAAACATTAATACATTATTCTGTTAATTTTGAAACAACAACACGGCAAACCCACACTCAAGGGCCAGTCTGCCAAGGGCTACCCACTGCGAAAATCCTTCCAGCAAACAGAGCAACACGATTCGATGGCACTGAGCTGTTTTCTGCGAATTTCTTTGCATCCTTGACGCTTTTCATGCTGCTACGGTCTGCAACGTGAAAGCTACAAACTCAACGTCGAGGACCGTTGAAACTTCGCCTGCTTTGTTGCGTTACGTTGAGCGTGACTATGCTAATTGGTTTGTTGTGTGATTGGATGGGTCGGGGCGGAACAAATTTCCTGTTTTATTGTTGTTGTTGTTGTTGTTTTTTGTTCCTTTTAATATATATATATATATATATATACATATATATATATATATATATATATATATATATATATATATATATATATATATATATATATAACTGGTATGAAAAACGAGGACGGACAACTTCGAACGAAGAGAAAAAATATATACACTAAAAAATTCTAAAAAGGTAAAAATATATTATAAAAAGACGTTTCGGTCAGTGACCTTCATCAGTTGCAGTAAAAGTGAACAATAAATTACAATTTCCTTAAATAAGTTTACAGTATAAAAAATGACAAAACATTACAAAGATGATTACATAACAGGGCGTGATAACACATAGTAGCAAAAAATTAACAAGTGATGAACAATCGGTAATTACTACGCGTGAAACTATAACAATACGATATAAATCTACTGGAAAAACAAAATGAAAGGCAAAATAAACGAATACAAGCATACAGATGAAATGAAAATAAAGAAGAACAGAAAAAGCTGTCGAGTACACTGAAAGTGTCAAGGAACCAGCGATAAAAATAAAAGGGCGAGAGTTATAACAAAATTCCCAATCAAAGCTCCTGAAACCATGCCGGGACAGGGCACAAAAGGCGCCCCGAACTGGGCCCTTAAACAACCACATTGTAATAAA
Organism: Galaxea fascicularis; assembly: GCA_948470475.1. Lineage (NCBI taxonomy): Eukaryota > Metazoa > Cnidaria > Anthozoa > Scleractinia > Euphylliidae > Galaxea > Galaxea fascicularis. The sequence continues at coordinate 10,293,905 of OX419335.1, read as the reverse complement.
TTCCCAGATGGGAGTCCCCTAGATTACCTAGCGCTAACAAAGCTAACCGGATCCGAGACTGGGACCTTTGATAACCGCCCAAGAGGAAGAAAATGACGACGACGACGTCTCATTGAGGAGGAAAGAAGCTACCTTGAAGACAAGGCAAGACAAAACGAAGTACTAGAAGACGTGGTTAACGAAATGGGATTGATACATCCAATAACATACGATGGTCATGATCTTTGCGAGCGTGTTAGCCGTGACACGTTACGGAAATTTAATGTTACCACGCTGAAGGCCATGTGCGCATTTTTTGGATTTCCTTACAAAACTAAAGATCTAAAGGCCTCCATATTAAAGACACTCAAGGACATGTATGGTGGCCCATTAGGGCCATAGAGTTTTTATATCTTTCCTGGTTTTTTTCCTTTTATTTTCCGTTTCTTCCTCTTCTTCTTTTTTTTTTTATCTATTTAGTTTTTAAAATTTTTTTTCCAAAAAAAAATAAAAATAAAAAGAAAAACAAAGTTAAAAAAAAAAAAATTGCACGTGGCCCATGAGGGCCATAATAAAAATAAAAACAAAGTTTAAAAAAAAATTGCACGTGGCCCATGAGGGCCATAATAAAATTAAAAACAAAGTAAAAAAAAAAAAATAAACGTGGCCCATGAGGGCCATAGGCCCACAGAGGCCATAGCCCATCAGACATTTCGACTTCAGATATTCCACAATGCACTCGTGACAGACAGTAAATTTCGCGGGAAAGACAAAATGGCCGCGAGAGTCAGAAATAGTGCCTGGGAAGAAGATGAGAAATTGAGGGATGATTTGGTCAAATAAGTGAGGCAAAATTTACGCCGGAAGGAGATTTTAGACTTTGTTGAAATCAACTATCCTATGTATGCATGGAGCCTTCGTACACTCACTCGTCGACTCCAATATTTCGGCATCCAGTTTACGGATTATAGCGTGGATATTGACGAGGTACGCGAAGCTGTTGAGAAAGAGGTGAACGGTCCCGGCAGTCTACTCGGCTACAGAGCTTTGCATCAGAAAATCCGTGAAGTTCATGGCTTGAACGCGCCCAGAAATCTTGTATATGCCATGATGACCGAGGTGAACCCAAAAGGACTCGAAGAAAGAGGGGGTGTTGGAAAACCTAAAAGGCCACAGAGAAAGAATGCGTTTATATCAAACGTAAGCAAAACCAGAACTTTTTAGTTCCTTTATAAGCCTTTTAACTCAAGGAGGCCATGTTGAAATAATTCCCCCTAGCATAGAGAGGTTAATTAAAATTATCTTACGTGGGACATGAGCCGAGAAGTCGTTCCAAAGATCGAAGAACAGCCTGGGAAGGGGGTGGGTACTCGATATATCCTGGGGTGGAGAGGTTTGGCCCGGACCCTCAAACCCTGACCCTGTGTAAAACAAAACTCATCTGATTTCTGATACCCTGTTTACATTTAACCTAAAACCATACCCTGTTTCAGACATTTGCCAAAAAAGAGACTCCGTTTAAGAGAGAGTGATAAAATCCATTTTTTGGATTCTTTGTTGTAGACTAAGTAGACTTTCTTTCCTCTGGAATTGGGGAAGTTAAGATTTCAAAGTCAACTAATTTTCTTAAACTCTTTTAGTACATTAATCCTGCACTGTACTTTGACATGATTTGTCATTTTGGAACTATTGTCCAGGCAGGGGGGGTACTCCCTTAATGGGTACTTGCAGCCTGTCAGAGTATGGTTTTCGGGAATTTGGTCTTAAACAGGGTTACCCCTTTATCCTGCCCTAAGAGGTATACATCGTTAATACAGGAAATCTTCTTGACAATGTCCAACTGATATGAGTGAGGGTTAACATTGTCATGAGTAATTTATAACAAAATATCTCCTAAATGTCCCCACTTTTGTCTCAGGAAGTGTAACCCTTTATAATTTTATAATGAAATAGGGACCAAATTTCACAATGTCACTCGATGGTCATGACAAGATGTGTGGATACCAAAACTCCATGTTTCCTCTGTGCATTTATGGTGGTCAAGATACATACAGTGGGAGAATAAACTTCTTGAGGATTTGGACCACCAACAGTAGCCCCAAGATTATTGGCAGGTTTTACCTGGATTACTTATATGAAAGTAAAGGTTAGCATATACTGTCACTTCTAATAACAGCATAAACCGCATGTTTTCAAGATCTAAAGTATGTTTTGAGACAAAATGGTGCTGATGATCCACAATTTTACAGAATCCAACAACTTGTATTACTGATACATAATGGGAATAATAAAATATTGCACAAGTTAACAGAGAAAATAAAAATGAATTACACTAATAGCAAGGTAACAGATGAAGTGATTGGGTACATAATTAGATTATTTAATTTGATTAACAATTCTGCAAGGCCTCAAAATTAAAATAACCTTTTTTACAAATGGAAGGATCTATGTTATTAAAAAGAAACAATATTTTAGCAGACTTATCTACTTAATGTGTTAAAATTGGGATATTTAAAGTTTCCATCATCAAAAAACGTTTTTTGATACATTGATATAAACTACTGGAAAAGAGTTTTGGTTCCATTAAGGTGATCAGTACACCAGTCATGTAAAGTACTCCAGTAATACAAAGTAATGGTTATGAAGGCAGGTAAGGGAAACAACTGATAAATTGAGGAAAGGGGGAAAATATATATAATAGGAAAATAATAACGTGGTCAATTCAAATCTTTTTACAGTATTGCCAGACAATATTCGCATTGACCGGGGTACAGAAACTGACATTATGTCCACCATGCACTGTTTCCTTCGTGCCAAACATGGTGATGTAGAAGATGCAACTGAGAGTGTATTGTACGGTCCCTCAACCCAAAACAAAATTGAAAAGTGGTGGAGGGAACTTCTGGACAGAATGGAAAGGTTTTTTAAAAAGCAGTTGTCCACATTGGTTGAAGATGGTGACTATGACTCTACTAACAAACAAGACAGGTAAAAGCTTTTATGGTCTTAAATGCAATAAGAACAATCCTGAACATTTAGGTTAAAGCCCTGGTTAACATGTGGCAATGATTTTCTGTAATTACATGTGCCAGCAGGCGAGACAAATCAAATTTGAAACCCTTGAAGCCCCCTAAAAATCAATGTATTGATATTGCCCTCAATTTGTTTGTCAATAATAAAACCACTGAATTAATGCACAGGATAATTTACCAATACAATATACCACTAAAATTATCTAACAACTGATTTACAATTTTATTAAATACTCACTGTAGAAAGACCTGAAATTACATTTAATTTCAATAACCAAAATGACCAAAAGTAAATCCTGTTGTTTTGTTTGTAGGAATTTGTTGGCATGTGTTTACATACCAGTTCTCCAGAAGGAACTTGACACATTCAGAGTTACTGTATGGAACAACCATCGAGTCCGAAAACAGAAGGATAAAGAGCTTCCCACCGGAATACCAGAGCACATTTACCATTGTCCAGAGCAGTATGGTGGTGAGAAGTGTGGTTTCCCCATAACAGAGCAACAACTCATGGAAGTTGCAAACTTGTCAAATGTGTTAGACAATACAGATGATTATTTGGAGCCAAATTTCCGCACGGAATGTGCAAGGCATATTCCAGACACTGATGAGATAGAACCTGCCGAGGCTGCAAATGCATACTTGTACTTAAAAGCTAATTTTGATTCCAACAGGGTTTGACTTTTTGCCGTCATAAAGTCAACTAACGGCTTCTCAACTTGAACTTGTAACAAGATTATAACCCAATCTTATACCCCATTCACACCAATTTTTTGTATGCCATTTGTGCTGCATGCAATTTTCTTCTTCTGACAGACAAGTGCTTGCAGGAAATATGTTTTCCAAAATCACCCCTCCCCCTCAAATGTTACCATACCAGTGCCACTTTTAGAATCACTGGAACACTTGTATCTTGTGTTTTTATACCAGCATTGTATTTGTTTTTTATCATGACTAAGAAATACTCTATCAATGCAAGGAAAGAGCAACAAGGAAACATTACCAAAAAACATATGTCAGTATTGAAAATCATGTTGCATTCTTCTGTAGTGACCCATTACTCTTGATCAAGGTTGAGGAGAGTGCAGTATTGATTACACACATGCACTTCATTTAATTTTTCAATGGCAGTATAAGACAAGTTTCCGGAGCAGAAGAGAATAGTATTATCATCTGCATCCCTCAAGTCTTCCCTGGCTATTTCACGATCACAAAGACTGTAACCTTTTCCTTGAATGTCCACAACCATTAGTTTTTTGCCCGACTTTACATAGGTGTAATGCACAAAGGTCTCCGTCACGGTAGATAAAACATACTTGGAGAATCGAGTGGTGCCATCCAAAAAATCTTCTACAGTGACACAATCTCCATTTAGTTTGCCAAAGTACACTTTCGTGAAGGAGAATGTGTCACCAAACTCCCGTGGCTTCTCTAATTCCAAGTTCTTAGCAATATTGCGGGCCAGCGAATCCATTTGAACAGCTTTACGTGTATGATCTTCCACGCTATTAAACAACTGTTCAATGTCCTGAATTTGATTTTCCTTCATCTCTTTCAAAACATACTTTCCATTCTGAATTCCCGACAGTGCATTTGCGTCGTAAGCATTGCGAAAAGTCCCGCTTGCAAATTTTTCTTTTTGTAACGAAAGCCTTACTTGAAAATATGGTTCAAGCCATCTCAGGTCCGTGACAGAAAACTCCTCAAGTGTCAAAGTAACAACATCATGCAGTTTTAGGAGTAATTAGCTTGCCAAGCTTTAACATTAGTTCCCTGTTCGTTTCTTTGCTACTTTCGCTCTAAACGCATCCCAATCCTGCTTTTTCCGCTTGGACATTTCATAAAATCACTGATAGTGTTTAGGACATGGCAGACCCAAAGTGTATTGTGGGATATTTAAAGTCGAAATGCCTAATGGTCTATGGCCTCTGTGGGCCTATGGCCCTCATGGGCCACGTGCAATTTTTTTTTTTTTTACTTTGTTTTTAATTTTATTATGGCCCTCATGGGCCACGTGCAATTTTTTTTTTAACTTTGTTTTTAGTTTTATTATGGCCCTCATGGGCCACGTGCAATTTTTTTTTTACTTTGTTTTTATTTTTATTATGGCCCTCATGCGCCACGTGCAATTTTTTATTTTTATTTTATTTTTGGAAAAAAATTTTAAAAACTAAATAGATAAAAAAAAAAAAAGAAGAGGAAGAAACGGAAAATAAAAGGAAAAAAACCAGGAAAGATATAAAAACTCTATGGCCCTAATGGGCCACCATAGACATGGTAACGGAATGTACATGTTTCCAGGAAATACAGTGACGTCATGTTCCATTCCCACCCCACCAATCGACAGGAAGGTTCCAGAAATTTGTTGACGCAAGAGAAGCGATTTTCTTTGTTATGCCATGAAACTCAAAACACTATTCGGCTAAAAGCATCAGGGATTAGCAAACGCGATGCCTATCCAGGCCTTGGCGGAAAATAGGTTCATTCGGATTGTCTTTAAAGACTCCGCGCTCTTTAGTCATTAGGATTGTACAGACTATCAGTTAGCATTTCTGTGTTCCAAACAATCTTGACCTTTTTACTGATATCTATAAGTTCGCCTTTGCCACGACCATGCATGACATAGCGCAACCTGCCAACTCCTTGCAATGACACGCACGTTTTTCTCTTATTTAGAGAAATATCAGCGTGCGTATGAACTTGGTCACGCAATGTACTGTAATCGTCTTCAGCATTTCGTAACAAAATTAATGTTTATGATACTTCTAACTATTTTACTTACCATCGTTCCCGACACTCCTTCATTATTGATTTTTAAAGTAGCGTGCACCCCGGCAACCTGCAAATGATTTTCTTTTTGTTTTTTTCGCGGTTATTTTTTGCCAGTTGTGGAAGTCTACGTCTACCACACTTTTAAATTCAATTTATTATTGAATACAGTCTGAGGCCCTGCTTCTCGATCTATTGTCAACTTATTTATACATATTTATTTATGTGTTTTCCTTATTTATTTCATTCGCCACCACCCACCCCATCACACAACAACAACAACAACAAAACTAATCAGCATAGTCACTTTCAACGTAACACAAGACAGCAGGTAAAGTCGCGACGTTGAGTTTGTAGCTTACACACGTAGCAGACCGTAGGCCGCATGAAAAACGTCAAGGATGAAAAGAAATTCGCAGAAAACAGTACCACTGAGTTTGAGATTTATTTCATTTAATTTGGTAAATTTTTGATATGCAAATTAAGGCTTGAGAGAAGGGTGTCTTGTAATCACGCTGGTATGCATAAGATGTTTTTGTGAGTTCCCATATTTTGTCTGTGAACTAACTAAATATACCTTGTAACTTGTATCACTATAGAATTTGGTGAGCTAGATGTTTGCAGTCGCAGCGCGCCTACCAAAATCTGTGAAATTTACACTTGCGATCGCTATGCGTTCGGGCGGCTGGGCCCAAATTCAATTTTGGCTTGTGGCGACGCAAAAATAAAGAACTGGAAAATAATTTTAACAATTTTTAGACACGTGTACCAAACCCTTTTCATGGACAAAAAAATAAAGGAAAATTATTTTTGGTCGCGAAGTCGAGAGGACCGCTCTTAGCGGGACTGCCACTTAATTTCTCATACATTTGTCTGTAATTCTTCCCACAGACGCACGGGAACTCCCCACCCCTGGGGCAAAGAATGATAAGGTACATGTAAAACTTAAGGGAATAACGAGATGTTTATGGTTCCTATTTTAAAATCAAACCTTTAAATATTGGTTCTCCTAGATGGCTGCCAAAGTCTCAACTGCCATCACGGGTAAGTATATCTAACTGGATTTGTCAAAAGGTGCCTGCAGAAATTGTGAAAAGAAGCAAATTCTGCCGCCGTCACAAAGCGCAAAATCAACCCTCTCCCCACTCCTGTGCTTTGGTCACACAACTGCCGATCGCCCACCCACTGCACACTGTGTGTTCACTCTAATTGGTAATCAAAAGTCAACTATCATTCAGGCCCACACTTGATCAGCAAAAATTGCCAAGGCATTACACTGTAAAGTCTCACTTTACAAGGCCACAAACTCTAACTGCAGTCAAATTCTCAAAGCAGCAACCCCACCCCCGCCCCGTTGTTTGGCAAAGCAGGCCTTGACAGCAAACCCTCTCAATTTTGAGCGGCCACAATGGCTTGAACACGGGCTACGCCCTTGCTCAAGCGAAAACTTTAGCTGCCACCTTTTGGCGAGTATATATATATTTTTTAGCATGGTACTTAAAAATACCATACTCCAGCAGACGTATACCATTATTTAAGCTAAATGTGTTTCCTTGCGTGTACAGTTTATGTACACAATCTTTGTGGTTACCTTATACACCTTCTTTTCTTAATTTCCTTGTTTGGCATTAATGCTAAATGACCCTAAATCATATCAACATTAGCAGGCCTGGCATGTTGCATAGGCAGCCATCACAAAAATGTATGTCATTGACAAATTGACTTGTTCTTCTACAGTTTCTGCAGTTGAAATGGTTACTTAATTAACAGCCAACCAAAAGAGTGATTAATGCGTGTCGTCTGCATCAGCATCAATCACTTCACCAGCAATCCAAAGCGGTTAGGGAGGGAGTGGATTGCAAACAAATCATTGCAAAATATCCATGTATGGCGAGCAATATACTAGCGGATTCTGACATTCAATGGATATGTACAATATCATTAAACTATAACCAACTGTTTTGTTTTCTTCTGACTGCAGTTCTCTGATACAGTGCTGAGTTTTCCTGGCTGGTTTTAACAAGGCCCTGGATGATAACTTTGCCGTTTTCGGAGTTCCAAAGTGCATGAAGTGTAAATGTCTGTTTGCATGTATGGAAGGAACAAATACTATTTATAATATTTAGGATGATTCCCCAGTAAGAAAAGTTGACGACGTTGATTTTTTTCCAAAATCTCAGTAATTAACATTTGTCCTGACAACTACCAATTTCATCGGCAGGTAACAGTATTAAACCAAAAGGGTGGGACATGTAATACAGAGTTCTCCTTTTCGGCCGGCAAGCAGCGCTTTTTGCCGCCTGTAAACGGCTCAGTTGCTGGCAGCTGCGTGCCAAAGAATCACTGTTGTTCAATAAACATTTTTGCTGGAGCACCCATAATCTCCACCTGTTTTGTTCAAGTCAACTGCAACTTCATATCAAAAGGAAAACGCTGGTAATAGATACGTAACATTCAGTCTGGGAAACAAAAGAATATTATAGCAGAGTGAGGGAGGGGGGAAGGGGGGAGGTGCACTTTTCAGAGTGGAGTTTTAGTTCAGTGCAATGACATTATTAGCAAATTTGTTTTTGTCGACAAACTGACTAATAAAGTTATATTTATGCCTATCTTTCAGGATTTACTTACTTAGAGGTAAAGATTTTCAACCCGCAGATGAAGAAAATCCAGAAGCTTAAGCGCCTTGCTGGTACCTGTGAAAATGAAAGTGGACCTTCAAAGACCAAAAAGCAAAAAAAAAAAAAAAAAAAAAACAGGTCCTACATTTGGTCAGAACAACAACACTTGTTAATGACCCATGCCAACGAAAATCGCAATGAGGCCAAAAAGCAGAAATTCCATAAAAGACTTCGTGGACAAAACATTCCGCCATGAAATCACGACAGCACCCAATTTCGTGAAGGATGGGGTTACTCAATATCCTTCACTTACGAATTTCATCCATGTAAATATCTGGTTAAATGGTTTGTGTGTAATTGAAGGTTTTGTTACAACTATGGGCTGATTCTAAGTTAGCTGTGGGTCGTTACACATTATTTTGTATTTGTTTAGCTTTTAGAAAAGACTGTGTGAGTTGGTAGCTAATTACACCTACATGTGTGTGGTTATATGGCCCCGATGAGATTTCAGTTTCTAAATTTGAGGACTGAAAGTTTAGAGTTTGCGGGAGATCTAGACAGATAAAGTCCTGCCTACGTTTTAAACTCTGATCAAGGGTGTGAACACTTTCCTCACTTTAAGCCATTCTCTAGATTAAACAATGTTATGCACTTTTTCAAGGGTATGTACATTTAACAAACAAGATGAATTAATGCTTCCTGTTTTACTGCTACTGAGTTGAGTTTTGCCGCATATTTGGTGACACTAAGATCCCCACCAAAGTACGGGCAAAATTCAAGATGTGGCAGCAGCATATCTTGAAGTATGCTGCAGCCAGCAAAGACAAGGCAAGGCCATCGTTGACATCATGGAGGGGATAGACGCTGCCCTTGGTGACGAGGGGTGTGACAGTGAAGGTAAATATGAGGATTTCCATCAATTACGGAGCAGAAGTATACAGTCATAATATTTTGGCTTAAGATGTATCCCCCATAATGATAGGTGTCCTTAAAAACAAGTTATTTTCTTCAGAGAATGTAAGGCTTTTTTCCAGAACCTACAGTACTGTCTGTAATAGTGGAGTGTCCTCAAGCCAGTTGTGCTTTTAAATTGCAGAAATAAAAAGAAAAACAGGGCTTCCCTCTTGGTTGTAAACAAAGTTCTGTGGCATCGAAGTGGCAAGAAGAAGGGGTCTTCTGTAAACTGAAAAGGAAAAACCAAAATTGTTTACCAAATTCCAGATTGACATAATCATAAATAGTGCAATACTATGTACGTATTGGTTAAATGGAGTGATGATCATGGAACTATTGATTGCTCTTCTGCTCATTCATCACTGAGAGGCAAAAGGTCTTTTCTTTGAATTCCACGCCTTAATAAAATATTACCCTACGTTGTCTCAACAAAGCGTGATATTTTAATTTTTTAATTTTTTTTTATTACACAATACAAAAACACACACACAAAAGGGTCATACAAGGTATTCTGGTTTAAAGTTAGTTAAGATTCAACGCTTCACTCTGCTTATACACGATATGTATGCTGGTACGACATATTTCGTGAGAGGTTCATCTTCAGGCGAGACCATTTCTGAGCAAAAAGGTTGGAGTCGTTGTTGAAAAAAGCAATTTGCTTTTCCATTTCCATTGAATTCATAACTAGTTGTATATACACTTGCAATTTGAGAAGCTTGTTCCCAAGTCTGCAAGTGTATATGTAATGTCTAGATATAAGGAGTAAGTGATGAAAGAGAAAATCTTTTGTACTGTCAATGAGACCAAAACAGAGAGACAAGGAAGGGGAGACATTTTCTAAACCTGTAACGTTTTGGAAAATCCACTCGAAAATGTTCTTCCAGAAGTTGTGCGTGTGTTTACAAGTCCAAAATAGATGAACAACGGTTTCTTTTTCTTCTTCCCAAAAGGAACAGGAATCGCTTTGTTTAATACCTATCTTGTGCAGAAAATCATTTGTGGCGATTTTTCTGTGAAGAAATTTAAGCTGGAAGACTCTTTGCTTTGACTCCCTTGTACACAGAAATGGTAGACAGTACGTGCTTTTCCAATTTGCTGTTGTATTAGGGTTACAAAGAAGGACTCTCTCTTCCAACCACTTAGCCTGAGTCTTAGATGGCGTAGAAACTTTTTTATTTATTAGACATTCGTATATTTTTTTGGAAACTTTGGCATGATGCAGAAGACGGTCAACTAGATCCTCTGGGGTTGTATTATGACAGGTTGTTGTACTTTCTTGTAATGTGCAACAGCAGATATCAATTTGTGATATTCAAGATAATTGGTTTTTATTCTATAGTGATCAATAAAGGCGTTGTAGGTTAGGAACTTCTGGTTGTTATCTAAAAGATCTCTGACCTCCTTTATCCCTGCGCTCAGCCATGATTTGTAAAAGAATGGGCGATTCTCGATTCTAATGAGAGAATTATCCCAAATATATGTGGATGCAAAGTCTAGATTCTCGTCTTTGTAGTTAAATTTGGTCCAGTACTGTATGATTTCCTTCAAGAAAGGTTCCTTGAGGTTCGTCAGTGTTGAATCGTGTTGCTTTACATTGCTTCTGATCAGTAATTTGCCTCCATACTTCCCCAAGTAATGATCAAAAAAGAGTTTCCACTTCCCTTTATTTCCTTATTTTAAATATCCTTGGATCCATTTCATTTCCAAGGATTCGATAAAGCTTTGAATATCTAACATCTTAAGTCCACCCTTCTCGTAGTTATTCATCATTGTCGTCCTTTTGATTTTATCACCCTTTCCGTCCCAAAGGAAATCATACAATATGGAGTTGATTTTCTTGATTATGTCAGGAGATGTTGGAAGAGATGACAATATGTAAACGATTTGGGATACGGCTAGGGTTTTTATGATTGTAATTTTACCCAGAAGGGTTAGTCTTCTAGCCGACCAGTTGTCTAAAATACCCTTTATTTTCTCAATTTTCTCAGTAAAGTTTAAATCTAGGGACCTATCTTCCGACGTCGAGAACCAAACTCCCAAAGCGAAGACCTTCTCTTCAGCCCGGCCAAGTTATAGCGGGTTTGCTTGAAGGGAAGATGACATTCGAACTTTTAGAGGCGCCCATCCAGAGGGCTTCAGTTTTCTCATAATTGACTTTCAAACCAGATATGGAAGCAAAAGCATCGAGTAAGTACAGAGATCTCAAAAAAGAGGATTTGGAGCCATCCAAAATTAAAGTCGCGCCATCTGCATATTGGGATAACTTACACTCGGTATGGATAATTTTTATTCCACGGACCTCCTTATCTTTCCTTACAGTGTTACCTAGTATTTCAGCGCATAAAATAAATAAATATGGAGAGAGCGTTTATCCCTGTCTCACACCGCGACCCAGCTTGAAAAAGTCCGAAGACCAACCGTTGTTCAGAACACAACTGCTGATATCGGTATATAATACTTTTACCCAAGAACCGTGTTACGAGTTCGATTGTGTTGATGAGTGAGAAGTGGGTTGTTTGTAGACTAAACAGAACGCAGGGTTGTCGGAACAGCAACAAGGTTATTTATTCCAAACGAAAGTAGTAAACTCCGCACAAGACTTCACAATAAGCTCACACTAGGCTTATAAAATTATACTCGACCTCCGTCAAACTTAAATACTCACGGCCTCCGCCAAATGTATAAACGACCTCTGTCACACTTCAATAAACACGGCCTCCGCCAAACGCTCTCAGCTCTCAAGTTACTTCTCTTTACTTTCTTACTTCTCTAAGACACTCTTCTAAAAAAAATCTAAAGCTACACCAATTGGCTTATATACCTTACAACAAAAGATTCTAGAACTTTCCTGCTCGACTAAATAAAGAAACATTACAATGAAAAACTATTTACAGCTACTACGCAAACGGCTTAAAATAGAATTGCAGAATCACGATGATAAAGCACTAATTAAATATGCAGAAGATTCTAGACACTTCCAGACAGTAACGCGAGTCACGCAATAATTTTTCGTAACAAACCGAAAGAAGTTCCAAAGTTGTAGTATTTCAGAGTTTTTCTATAAAGGACCATTCAATACTACCAAAGGCTTTCTCGAAGTCAACAAAAAGTAAGAGGCCCGGCATTTTTTATATATTTGTGTAGTTAATGATAAAATCAATAAGTCTAATGTTTTCACCGATAAATCGGCCTTTTAGGAAACCAGTTTGATCGTTGTTAATTATCTTTGGTAGGACCTTTCGCATTCTATTTGCAAGAGATTTAGCCGCTATTTTGTAATCACAGTCAAGCAGAGTGATAGGCCTCCAGTTTTTAAGGAGATTGGCGGGTTTGTTCTTTTCAGGTATTAGAGTAATCAATCCTCTTCTTTCAGTAATCGATAAGAGACCTTTCGTATATGCACAATTAAATGCGTTAAGTAGGTACTGATCAATGTCATTCCATAAGGTTTTATAGAATCCAGCTGGGAGGCCGTCGCTTCCAGCGCTCTTGTTTGGTTCTATCGATTTCAAACTTTCTACATATTCGGAGGCGGTCAGAAGGCCTTCACACTGTTTTTGCTCTTGCTCAGTTAGATAAAGAGTATTTTCTTCTGGGAAAAATAACTTTTCTTCCGTGGATTTGGTTTGTGTATTAGCCGAGGAGTAAAGATGCTGATAGAAGGATTTTACTTCTTCCAGAATCTCCCTATCAGTATTGAGGACATTATCGTTTGCTAATGTCAGCTGTTTGATGGTCTTTTTATTAAAATGTCGCTTTTCCAAGTTTAGAAAGTATTTTGTATATTTTTCTCCTTCATTGTACCATCGCGACTTAGATCTTAAGATTGCCCCTTGAGTTTTGTATTTTGAGATTTCTTCTTTTTGCAGAATCTTAACATCAAGTTCACTACAGGTCTGAACTTTCTCATTTTCAGAGAGGTTGTTTTCTTCTAACTTTCTTTGTAGAAACAATATTTCCGATTCGAGATTTGTCTCAAATGATTTCATTTTAGCTTTCTTTCTCCTTGCGTAGTTTAGAGAGCTTGACCGAATTTGCATCTTCATGGTGTCCCAGAAGGGAATGGCATCAATCTCATTGTTGTTCGCATATTCACTTGCTATATCAGTGATTGTTTTCTTAATTAGGCTGACATATTCATCATCTAACAAGAAAGAGGTGTTCAGTTTCCAAAAACCTGGGCCCCTGGTGTTTGCATTAATTGCCAAGTGAATGGATGTTAAAGAGCGATCCGTTTTATACCCGGGTAATGCGTCTGCATTAATAATCTGAGTTGTGCTTAAACTAGAGCTTGTCAAAAAGAAGTCTAGACGGCAGTGTATATCAGGTTTTTGTCTCCTCCAGGTAAACCGTTTAGTGTGATATCTTTCAACTGCTAGAGTTATCAGGGAGGAAGCCACTACACAGAGTTCAAGGAAGGCTACAAACTTACAAAAGAATGTTCCAACAATAAAAGAGTGAAATGGCCACAGCAAAATGATGATGACATCGCTAAGAGCCATGCTCGCTAATAGGAAGTGTGTTGGTGTGTGCATGTCTCTTGTTTTGTGAGCATTCCGCATAACCAACACATTTCCCATAAGTCCAAGGACAAGAAATGGAATGGTACTCCAGAAAAATATAAACTCCGGGCTGGCAGCATCAACCATTGCAGTAAAGATAACTCCACTTCCAGCAATTTATCTTCGGACTGTTAAAAAACACTTTTCATTTAACTAATTTATTCCTATTTCTCATGTTGCCATGTTACCACCAATAGCGTAGCTCCTCCTCCACTATATAAACTACTGGCACAAGTACAGCCCTTTGATAAAACCAAATTTTGTTTCAAATTTATACACCCGCGTCTCTCAGAAGTTTACAGAAGGGGTCCTCGATCTTCATTGTGGCTATGGATGACCCGGGTTACCATTGTGCAAGGAATTAAATATGTGATATACTTCTGGAAACACTTAAAATCTCTTGTCAGAATTCCTGTCCATACGGGCTAAATATAACCCTTGCACAGGCAGTGAGAGAGCGCATTATACTCAATGAAACATAAGCTATATTTGTCTTCACTGGAGTGTACGTTGTCCGCTGGAGATAGGTTGTTCATGTAAATTCATAAGACATGAGCTCCTTCAGACATAAATAAAACTAATAAGGCATGTGCTCCTTTTCATTTCCCGAAGCCTTCAGTGTATGACTGCGGTGGTAAAGTATTGAAATCTGTTCATGATAGGACAACCATTGTCTCTTTCTTTTGGCCTTCGGGTTTCGGTTCCTCCATTGATTCCTCCAAGACACATAAAGATGTCATGCCAGTTTCTGACAATTCATGCCCAGTACTTGGGGTGGTTTCGGTAATCCAGCGACATTCTTCTACTTCCTTTAACACAACAGATAACAAGCTGACGTTTCGTTCTTGAACTTTAGCGAAAAAAAATCTTCTTTTCTGCAGAGCTTTCTCCTTACTTGTCGCTCTCCTAGTTTTTCTAGCTTCGATGTGTGTGGTCTCATCGTCTCCGTCTACCCTGCCTTCGATCAGAGATGCATCCCTGACATTCAATGTTTCGGCTTTTAGTGCTTCTCTATCTTCTCCTTCCCTTAATCGAGTTTCATTAACAAACTTCATTTCGCATTCAATGACCGTTTCAAGCATGCAGTTAAATATTGAAAACTGTCGTAAGAGCTCATAGAGGTTTCGTCGGCTTTCTTCAGAGCAGATTCTTCTGACATAGCGTAGTTTCCACAAGACGACTTCGTTGTGGAGTTGCGTTTGAATTTGCTCCATTTCACTCAACAGCTCTTTCGCAGTTTTTGCTGCACTCGTGCACTTTAGGTCTGTACAGCAACGGGGAACATTCACATTCTGAAAACAAAAGCCACAGAAAATACTTCACACAATCTCGGAGAACGCGTAACTATGTAAGAACAACTTTGGGACTACATTTTTTCCAAAACTAGTTATGTTTTTCGCTGTTAACTTTTTCTCTGAGGAGCTGATGACCTTATTTTCAAAGGCCACCAAAAGTATTTTCTTACGAGTGAGAGAAAAAAGGGTAGTTTTCTTAACGTTTTGTGAAAAAGCAGCTTGCTGATCGTTTCAATCGATACAAGTGCTATTTTTAGTATCACACCATGCAGTAAGAAGTCGCTAAACTTTTAAATATCCTTACAAAACAAGAAAGAATCGACCTGTGCTATGACTCTACTCTCTTTTCACAATAAAAAAAAATTAATAAAAGCGGAAAAACTCAACCACGAAAAGCAGGAACTATACCGTTCAGTAAATCAATCAAACCAATGGGCCCGGACAAACATAAACATTTCCTATCTCATTTTGATCGAATAGTTGAAGAAGTGACAATGCAAATTTGATTACCTGTCCTTATTAAACAAGGCTTTGCAATTGGGTATGCTTCATAGGCAATAAGAAAATCATCTACTTTTGGCGTCTTAAATTTGACTTGAAATAATTAATATTTTAAACGATAAATAAAATATTGTAAGCGGGCTTTATGTGATCTAGAACTTCTGTATTAAACTAGCTTTACGAAATATTAAATTAAATGTTCAATAAATTTGCGACAAACCCGGCCCCGATATGATACATTGAGACAGAGATAAAACGAAGATTACAGTAAAGGTCGACAACTATTTCGCAAAGGATTAATGCTTTTTTTCTGGTTCGTACGATTCTACTGGAGAAATGGTCGCAGAATATTAAATTGTCAAGAATCCTTTCCTTATGCATTCTGCTGCTAGAAAATCCTTTGAAAACTTGTTTCTCATCACTTACGAATACAAATTCTTGCGAAAGCGAACATTGTTTAACACAAGTATTCATTTCTCTGTCAAGTATAGTCTCCCCAAAAAACAATTGCCTTGTTGGCCAGTTCTGGGCTAAAATATAAAATTGCATTCGCAATGGCAGACAGTTAATTGTGTGAGGTATCGTAGCCGAGAAGGTAAACAGACATGATTTTGTCACAGTAAAAACCCTTCAGTGACCGACTATCAAAGTCAAATATTATCTTCACCTTAACCGAAACAAAAACTTATACACCTTTTGTTGTACACTTTATAAAATGCCGTACACCTTTTGTTGATTTTTATTTTGAATGTCCATGTAAAATTTAAATTTGAAATTTTACGCCAGAAAAAGTCGCTGCTACCTTTCAAATCTTGTGATCACATTTAAGATTTCAATCTGATGGTGAAATTCAAGAATGAAGCGTCGATCTTACTTACCCGGAGAAGCACAATAAAGGCATGAATGTACGTTTACAAAAATTCAAACGTTTTAAGTCACCTTGGTATCAGTTTCATCCACCTGGGTATCTGAGTGTTTCTCCTGTGAAAGGAAAAATCTGGTTACAATCCCTCGAAAAACTGCAAGAACTATTCCCATGATAGAAGTGAAATCCGCCGGTCGGCAAGCCAACTTTTAAAGCTCGTACGAGAAGCTTAAGGATTTCAACGATCGTAAACGAGTATTCACTCAATAGTCGAAGCAACTGATAAAATATGAGTTTCATCGGCTATTTATGGCTGAGTTCCTCTGCGCATTATCCACAAATGATCTGATTAAGCTACCATTCACTCACCGTGGTTTTATTTGTATACAAGAATGTCACCTAGTTTACCCTGATGTCATAGGATCGCTTTAAAAAGTCATCTTGTCAAAACTAAAAAGATTAGTTTACAGCGCTAGCGGCGAGACAAAATTCCCCCTATCCAGTGTACAATGTAATTTGCATCGCAAGTGCGCCAACTGATTATGATTATAGATCTCAACTAGACTAGATTTTGATAGCAACAACAACAACAACTTTTATTTATAGAATAAATATCCAGCGTAGAAAGGACTGTTCTGCAAATAGCATTGCTAGTCTGGGCGGAACAGTCCTTCTCTTAGGTACGTTTGCAAGCCACGTAGATGGTCGTGTCGTCCGCATATATGTGAATTTCGCATTCGCTAACCTCAGCTACATCAGGTAGATCGTTGCAAAGAACGAAAACAGAGTAGGTCCCAAAACAGACCCTGCGGCACCTCAAACTTCACAAGAGTTTGGAATGAAATCCATTTAGACTGTAACTTGAGAGCGTTCAGCTAAGTAAACTTTAACTCCAGCACCATAGATCGCCCGCAATACCGACTGCTTGCAACTTTCCCAGTAGGAGATCGAAAGAAATAGAGTCAAAGGCCCTTCGAAAGTCTACAAAGTCGATGCCAGTGACTAGGTTTTTATCCAGTGCCCGTTGCCAGTCCTCGATCATTTTTACCAACAACAATTCGGTTAGGTGGTCCTCTTTATAAGCCCACTAGTGGGGATGGCCAAGATTATGTTCCGAAATGTGAGTTGCAATTGCGGTGGCAACGGCCTGTTCCATCAATTTTCCGGGGACGCATGATAGTTCTGTTTATCTGTTTCATCATCCTTCTTGAACAGGGCCAAAACGTTAGCAGTCTTCCAAGAAGCGGGGACTGAAGTAATTACGTGCAGCAATCATGGAATCAGTTCTTTCTCTGCATATTTGAGTAGCTATCAGGTCCACAAGCTTTGTTTGCTTTCATCTTTTTAATGCTCTCGGCAACACTAGTATGCGATATGGAAATGTTCATTATGCAGCTGGGAGTAAAGCGGTTGATGTGAATATTATGACTTAGTTTTCGCCAACAGTAGAAAAGTGTCCATTAAGGAGCTGCGCTTTCTTGTAATTGGATGTTTCAAATGACCCGTCTGACGTCCTAATACCGAGAATGGGCTGCGACGCTGACCTGTAAGCGGCTTTTTTGCCCAAGTTCCAGCATCACTTACAGTCTTTTACTTCGTCAAATATATAAGATTATTAATTCTCCTTTCTGGATGCTGTACATTTCCTTGTAAATTAGTTAAGAGAATTTGGGGTTATATCAAGATAACACCCTCTGGCTGATGAATGTGTCTATCCTCAGCACCTGTCTTATAAGGATAATTTACATGCAATCATTTTTGTGCGTTTAAAAGTAAACGTGACTGGACTTAGAATTATACATCGGAACCAAATGATGGCTCTCAACTCGTTGCTTTTCGTTTTCTCTGAACGAGCAATTTAATCTCGTGTTACTGGGTTTCACTGAAAAAGCTGTCAGAATAAGTGACGACTTCAAATCAAGCTTTCTGGGTTTTATGCTTGTCAAAAAGGGACAAAACAACAAGATTGAATATGTATATACCAAGAAAGATATAGATATGGGAAGACGTCAAACATGTATATCAAGGGACTTCCATATACACCAAGATTCTCTTTCGTATATCAACTCCTCTTTGAGACTTTTCAAGTGTGCTATATGTACAGCAAGATGCTTGATATATTTACATCAAGATTTCTCACCTATATACATCAAGTTTCCATAGAAATATACAACATGATTCGTGATATTTTTACATCAAGATGATACACATCAATGGGACTTTTGAAGTAGTGTTATATGTACATCAAAGCGCACGATATATTTACATCAAGTTTCAGCATATATATACAACATGATTCGTGATATTTTTACATCAAGATGATACACATCAATGAGACTTAGTAGTGTTATATGTACAATAAGACGCGCGATATATTTACATCAAGATTCCGCAAAAAATATACAACATGATTTCGGTGATTCGTAGTATGCTTATTATTCAGTTTGACCACTGGTCAAACATAATCAAATGAAGAATGATCGTCGCAGTTGTAATTGTAATTTTTGCAATTGCGTAAAGAAGCCTGAAAAAAATTCAGGACTTCAACGCGGCTCGAACCCGTGACCTCGCGATTCCGGTGTGCTGCTCTACCAACTAGGCTACGAAGCCACTGCCATTCGGGAGCAGGTCAATTTTGGGTTCATAAGTTCCCGTGAAAGATATGTAAGTGAATGATACATATGAAAGAAATCATATGTGAACTGCGGATAACTTTCACTTACATATCTTTCACGGGAACACATGAACCCAAAATTGACCTGCTCCCAACGTCAGTGGCTTCATAGCTCAGTTGGTAGTGTTACCGCTTTCGTTAGAATCGGAATATATCGCGAAATATTTTGTGGTTTGATTTACGTTACCGCCGTGATTACCGTATTATAGATAAGTATAGATCAAAGCTCGCATTGGATTAAGAGCAAAATACTCTAGGAAATCAAGACCCGCAAACGTTGGTAAGCATCAATTTACTTTGTTTAAGGTTATAATGTTATGAGAGTTTGTGATTCGCATACGTTAAAGGTTTCGCTATATTTTTGACTGTTTTCAAGTTCCTTTCGATATCACGTGCGCTTAGTTCTGAGATCATTTTAGCTATGAAAAACGAATATTTAGGTGATTTCTTAATGTAATTATTTCAGTTGACCGCTTCGATAAGTACCCTGAGGCCACAAGAATAGGAGTACGAAGGAACAATTAAAGAAAGAATCGTAAACCGATATCGGCTTGGTGTTTTCGACTGCGCGTGTAACAACCCAGGAGCGAGGATTTCATTTGTAACTTAATTGAGCGAAACCATTACAGTCAGAGCATCGCACCGGAATCGCGAGGTCACGGGTTCGAGCTGCGTTGAAGTCCTGAAGTTTTTTCAGGCTTCTTTACGCAATTGCAAAAATTACAATTACAACTGCGACGATCATTCTTCATTTGATTATGTTTGACCAGTGGTCAAACTGAATAATAAGCATACTACGAATCACTGAAATCATGTTGTATATTTTTTGCGGAATCTTGATGTAAATATATCACGCGTCTTATTGTACATATAACACTACTTCAAAAGTCTCATTGATGTGTATCATCTTGATGTAAAAATATCACGAATCATGTTGTATATATCTGCTGAAACTTGATGTAAATATATCGTGCGCTTTGATGTACATATAACACTACTTCAAAAGTCCCATTGATGTGTATCATCTTGATGTAAAAATATCACGAATCATGTTGTATATTTCTATGGAAACTTGATGTATATAGGTGAGAAATCTTGATGTAAATATATCAAGCATCTTGCTGTACATATAGCACAGTCACTTGAAAAGTCTCAAAGAGGAGTTGATATACGAAAGAGAATCTTGGTGTATATGGAAGTCCCTTGATATACATGTTTGACGTCTTCCCATATCTATATCTTTCTTGGTATATACATATTCAATCTTGTTGTTTTGTCCCTTTTTGACAAGCATAGGGTTTTAAGGCGACTCTTCATCCATCATTATGCGCGGAGCCGATCTCTCCCGCCATATTAATGTCTGTGTCATCTGTTCTTTATTTGGACATGCACTTAGAATTTATACGTAATGGGAACGACTTTTATCATATTACCCGTACGGCCCCGCGCGCGCTTTCATTCTAAAACTATTCAGAAATCCCCATATGAGGGCCGTACCCGTCAGCGCAAGCAGAGCCGGAAAAAGCCGTACGGCCCTGTTAGGAACACGTACGGCCCCGAGCGATACGATGTTAAGTCTCGGCTAAAGGATCAAACATTTTTCATCCAAGATCGTTTTTGCTGTACACAACATCGGGTGGCTAAACGAGCAAACAATGTTTGATCAAACATCAAACAAAGTGAACCTATACAACGCTTTCTGCGTGTTACTGCGGAAATTATGACAGGCGCGTACGCAGATTGGCTTTCTGATTCGTTGCCTTTTCGCGCTCTCGCTCGCGTTTGTTTTGTTTGAAGAGGTGGCTAAACGGTCAAATATTATGAATGATGTTGGTCTAAATTTTGGCAGGTTTAAACCGTAACCCTGTATGTGTGTATAGCAGTGGTAGTGCTCTATCTTGAATTTTTTGAGTCATCGGTAAAGCTATTTCTCCTATTGATCACATGGCAGAAACATAAATAAATTACGACGGTTCATATTGCGCCGTTTCCATGACGAGATGATCATGCGCATTACAACAATGCATGCATGGAATGAAATAACTAAATGATAAATACGAATTACATCATGCGTTGTGTAAAATATTAAAAAGCCTAGCTAAGAATAAAAAACCTCACTAAAAAGTACACCTTCGAAAGTCATGCTAAAAGTAAACAAGAAAAAGAATTACATAGTCGCCTAACTAACAATAAAACGCTTTACTAAAAAGATGCATCTTATAAGTGGTAAATCGTTCCAGAGTTTAGGCGCCGTGGCAACGAAAGCACGGTCGCCCAAGGTTTTAAAATTCGGATGAGACAGCAGTATTCCGTCGTTAGATTGCAGTGTATATCTTGAGTTTAAAGGCTTAATTTTAACAAAATCATTGGTATAGGACGGTGTTAATTCGTGAATGGCTTTGAAAGATAAAAGTAAAATCTTAAAATTTATACGAAATAAGACAGGAAACCAGTGAGGCTGATGGAGCACTGGGGTAACGTGGCAAACTTTGCATTGCATAACGACAAGTCTGGCAGCTGCATTTTTAACTCTTTGTAACTTGTCGATATGGCACCTAGGCACACCATTTAATAGACTATTACAGTAGTCTATTCGGTTGCTATAAAAGAGTGGATAAGAGTCACAGCTGAATCCATTGAAAGGTCTTTCCTTATGCGTCTAATGTTGTGTAAGTGATAGAAAGCGACACTGCATATTTTGGTAATATGTGCAGTAATTTTATTTGTGTGTTCTGGTACAAACTACTGAAGTGAAACAGTGAGAACAAAGTTGCAAAATTGTGAGACATTTGCAATCAAAAACATCTTTTTAAAACGCTGCTGCTTACAAAGCAGTGAGCGGATACAATACACACCTCCTCCCTCTCCCCCTTTCAAAGTTGTCGGCTCAAAGTTTCGAGCATGGTGTTGCACTGTCAACAACTTTGATAAGAGGAGGAGGGGGAGGGAAAGCGGAAGATCATGGAAACATCATTCAAGGCCAAATGGCATAACAGTGTCTCAAGTATTTTTGCAACTCGTTGTGGCAAGTGAACTACACCCTCATAATATTTACCAAGAAGACAAACATTAAAGTAACCCTGGCAGTGTATGTAACTAACTCTGTTCTTACATGTACCAACACCAAAGGTTCTATAAAAAGAGCTGCATTCTGCTTTATTCATGAAATGTTCATTATTGTCCAAGTCTCAGGTGGTTTATCCCCGCTGATGCAGAGTGACAGAAGTAAAAAGAAAATTAGTGATATTAAATTGTAAATAAACTTATCAAGTGCAAAGGATCTTGTCAGCATTCACTTTCTCATGCGTCTTGGTTGGTTTTTGCTGGAGAGCAAGCTTCTGCCTTACATTAATTGGAGTGCAATGAAATTGTTTTTTGTCATTGCACTCCAGTTAACTAACTTTGTAAGCTAGGCAAGCAATTTTTTTGTCCTGAGTTCTTAAGGTTCAAACTGTGCGAAGTACTGATACATGCACTGTTCCAACTGTCCAATAATTTTGCGAAAATTACTTACAACCCAGCTTTCATATGTTCTGAGTCTCAAGGAAGTTTTATTCCATTATATTATAATTATTGTCAACAGAGCATGAGGTGCAATCACCTCAAATTTTTCTCATTTTCAATTGTCTTGGTATAGGCAAGACAAAGTAGTACATATTTTTTATTATAGAATCTTTTACAATCAAACCTGTCAGTAGTGGGTGTAAGATTGGTGGCTTCTCAGCTTATCATGTTATTAGGCAATGTGCACACCATCCATGCACGTTTGAGCAATTATGCAACATAGAATCATGCCACTATTTGTTGAATTAAACTTTCTGTATTTTTGCTTTCAAGTACTCAAAGTAGTACATATTTTTATTGTAGTTAACAAATAAAGAAGCCTCGCCTGTGATCTGCTCTGTTGTAAAGCACGCAGGAAGCGGATAGAGCACGAAAGAAGTGTAGGGGAAACACGAGACGTAGTCGAGTGTTTTCCTACTTCTTGAATACTACTTCTTCCTAAGAATTTCTTAATTTCCTCACGCATTCGGCTAAAATTTTCGGAAAACTTTATTTTCCAAATCTTGCGAGTGGCGTAAGCAGCGTACATCTGTATTCTCATAAGGTACGCTAAAACAGACCAATCACAATCGTTGTTAGAATGGTTAAAAGGATTTTATTGGTTAAACACGACCAAGTCTGTCAAAATGTTGTCAAAATGTCAAACCATCAAAGTGCATTCCCAAGCAGTTTGTTTTCGTCTAAAAGCAAAGTCCGGCTGAACTTTGGCTCATGCCTTCTCTAAAAAAGTCGTTAAGATCAAGTGAGCTAGTTTTAATAGACACTCAGGAAGGTGAATTTTTGAGTGATAAAAGGAAAAGCAAAATATTTTTCCCGTGAAAAGCTTAAAACTTGAATCGACTTGTATGGTGCCCGGCGTAGCGGGATTGTGTGGTTGAAAAACAAAATGAGTCAAATCATCAACGGCTTTCACTTTACCACGGCATGTTGCAGCTCAACAAAGGATCACAGACCAGTTTACTATTAATGGGAGGATTACAACGAGTAGCTCAAACTTGATGGAAGAGCTATAAGTTCTTTGTTTGGGCAAACTGTTTGCTGTGTTTACGGATGTGTGTTTTAAAGTGCACGTGTATTTTCAGGTGGTGGAAACCTTTACAACACAGGTGAATTCAGTAAATAAATTGAAGCTTTGAACATTTGGTTTAATCGTTCTTACTTTTGTTCAGGAATGAAACTCGTATTTATCTCTCGACTGAATGTAAATAATATTCATGTACACTCGTTCTGGCCAGTCAAATTAAAAAGTAGTTGAATTGTTTGTTTGTTTAACTTGTGAGCGAACGAGTGTTTTTTTACTTCTCTTGGCTGACTGTTTTTCGACGTGCCTTAGCAGTGTTAAGAAAAAAAATTCCCTGCTGTTATTCACTGGTAACAGAATGAGTCCTCGTAAAATTAAATAGTAATATCACTTGTATGTTTTGCCCTCGTCGCTGAGTGACTCGGACAATTTTAGCAACTTCTGAAAACACGTGGTAAAAATCCCCGATTTTTCCCCCGTTATTTGTGGTGTTACCCGCAGAAGAATCTTCCAAATCCATTGAGGCTAATAGCTCGTTTTCAAACTCGTTTTCTGGGTCGTACAAGACATGTGAGTCAAAGAATTGAAAAATTGGGGAATTGATTTGGGCCGATGGCGTGACAACCAAAGCTCCGTACATCTGTACTCTCATCAAGTACGCTGTTTTAACCAATCAGAGCGCGCGTTATATCGAAACTTTATTATGAAATATTTTACAATGAAACCCATAGTTGGCATAAAGTCAGAAGTTTTCTTCACATATTCTTCTGTGTTTACTACAGTTTCCTTTTACAGGAATATTATTGACAATAGCAAGGGTCCTTGTCACAGAGCTTAACCCTATTATATCAGGACTGTTGTGACTGTACAAACGTGTTACATGTACTACAAATAAGTTTTCCTATTCATGAAGCAGAGGAGTAGACATGGCTGTCTGTCTTGGGGTCAATGTAAAATACTCATAGCAAGGCTGAGAAAACATGCTTAGCCTTGCAAGCCTTCAGCAAAATCGATGACGGGCATAAATAAGCTTATGTTTTAGGAAAGCAAAGTAGGTAAAAGTGTTTATCTTTGGAGACATGTGCCGTCACCAAACACAGGGGAGTCCCCTTTTAGAAATATTTGAATTCACTGGACGAATTTAAGCTGAACACAGTTATTATCTTGGCTAGTGCATTTTCATTCAGTTGAATGATGCATATGAAAGAAATCATATGTGAACTGCGGAGATGAAATCAAATGAAGAATGATCGTCGCAGTTCTGATCGCAATTTTTACAATTGCGTTAAGAAGCCTGAAAAAAATTCAGGACTTCAACGGGGCTTGAACCCGTGACCTCGCGATTCCGGTGCGATGCTCTACCAACTGAGCTATGAAGCCCCTGACGTTGGGAGCGGGTCAATTTTAGGTCTACATGTTCCCGTGAAAGATATGTAAGTGAATGATGGTAGAGTTGGTAGAGCATCGCACCGGAATCGCGAGGTCACGGGTTCAAGCCCCGTTGAAGTCCTGAATTTTTTTCAGGCTTCTTTACGCAATTGTAGAAATTGCGATCACAACTGAGACGATCATTCTTCAGTTGATTTCATTCAGTTGTTAGGCTATTATCTCTTGTGTTGCTCTCTGCTTGAAGGAAGGCATAAGCTTAAATGTTTGCGAAAAAAAAGTTTTTCAATCCGGAATCACGTCCGAGAAATTTGTCAGGTCAGAAAGACCAGCTTTCTCACCTTGCTCGTTGTTCCCAATATGCGAGTCACGGCGTGAAAAACACCAGTAAAATACGTGCTGCAGATCTCTTTCACCACTAGAATAGTGAAAATAGCAAACAAATGCAGAAAACTATCCGAGAAACAGACGTTCCACTCGTCGGAAGTCTGTAAAGTTCGTACCTTCGATCGACCACATAAAGATCGTGAAAAAACGTATTCATGAACGGGCCCATGTTACCAACAAAATATATCAAGTCCAAACAGTTTATATTGCTTTCCTCAGTTATTCAAATCAAAATGGGAAGTTTAATTCCCATTTTTACTGCCAGTGTAAGCTGTGTGGTAAGATGTTCACTTGATCGTGTCTGGAGTGAAATGAACAACGGTCACATTTTTACCCATGACCCTTTGTGGGTCGTGACGCACACCGCCTGATGTTAGAGGATTTCGTCTCGTCTAATGATGAAGGTTTATTTGACAACCAGAAAGCAAATACAAACAATATATTAGATCAATGTTAAGTGCAAATTACTCGCTTTTTTTGGTAAAAACTTCATCTTTTAAGCGCTCACGAAGAGTCCGAGGGGGCCATATGATGAAATACTTATTGACTGAGTTAGTTCGGGACGGGAACATATTTGGCTCTCGGTCATCGCGCACGGACCGAGCGCAGCGAGGTTCGTACGCCATGACCTCGAGCCAAATATTTTCCCGGCCTGCCTTCCCATTCAGTCAATAAGTACATAGTCTTTCACGTTCACTCTCTGGTGAGGAATCAGATTTCGCGCCAAAATTGTAGTGAGCACGTTTAGCTGTCTAAAAAAATCAGTTGGCAACCAAATTGCAGTGGCTTACTAACTAGACTGTACTTAAAATCTCCTGATCACTGGCCGGCTAATAATAGATCCGTCGGAGGAAATATGCGCGAAGCTTAAACCAGTATCTTTTGCTGTGCAGTGACTACGCCCTTGAGAATGATTTTTAAGTTGATGCGACAATGACTTGCTGCGTGAAATATACAAAAATTTCTTCTCAAGAATGATTTCAAATGAAAGTCTGTATAGAGGAGAAATTTGACTTGAAGAATTGGTTTGATAAAGTGGATTTTTTGTAATCGGTCCCCACTCCACAGTTAGTAAAGTCCGAGGTTTGATTCAAGATTATTCCTTTGGGAAGATTAGCTCAGTCAGTGACAAACATTCTTCCATGATGCATGCACGTATTCATGTGGATATATCACCGAAAGTATCATAATTTGTGACTAATCCCTTTAGACCGTTTTTACCTTTTTTATTTATTTTATTTTTTGGGGGGGACTTGCAGTGGAGCGTCATTCCAACAGGTGGCCATATTTGCTTAATTTTCATCATTTTGAGCTGTCACTTTAATAGTTCGAGCTTCTCTTTAATATAAAATAGGAAAGAAGCGATGCAAAATCAATGATTATCGATTCAATTTTCATTTATTTTCAGGAAAAACGAAATCTTCTTTCTTCAAGTATTCTTCGATTTTACCCACGTGACAAGGCGGCCATGTTGGTGGTCAATACAATACATTTTCGTTTTTCGTATAATTTGCATAAAAATAAAGTTTAGTTCCCAGCGGAGAGACAAACTATAATTGTTCTTGACCACCATGCATGGCCGCTGTGACGTCATGTGCAATCCAGCAATGGCGGGCGCATATCATGATCAGCAGCAAAATATATGACCATCGCATCTGAAGTTCTAAACTAATAATGCATTAATATTAAAGTTGCGAGGAGAAATATTAAATAGACCACGGCTTGGTGTCAGGACTAATGTTTTTCAGTTCGCTTAAGCAGCGGAACACAAAATGTCTTGATAAATTCCACCATGCACTTTTTCTAATTGTTACGACTGAGCGACACAGCTTTTGCAGCTGACTGAATGCCAGAAACCACACCTTACCAATACTGCCGCTGACATGGATGCACCCTTTAAGAAAACACTTTCGCTCGAAAACCTGTCAGTATTTACTTCTGCCCATGTGATGTCACAGGGCTGATACTGTAGGGCGTATTTAACGTACATTCAATAACATCGCGCCCATTGGACACGATGACTTCACATCGGCAGACCTTTAGCAAGCCTTTGCAGGTTATGTTCAATCTTGATAGCAAAACAGTCTGTCAACTGAAATCTATTGGTAAATAAGCGTTCAGCTCCTCATTAACTAAACTACACGAAAAGAGGAAACATTTGGGCAGGCCAGTCAGCAGCTTATAGTATCCAAACTTCAACCTTCAATCTTCGAGTTTTTTGTACCATTATTTTGATCACATACGGTGGAAGACGAAACATCCTTTCAACATAATTACAAGGTGAGTCTGTTTTTTTACTTTTGTCCGAGATATATATTTATGCTAAAACCATGTTGAGCCTTCCTAGAGTTATATTTCGAATTTAAGATTTTAATTGGTTTGTGATATTGCTGGAGCCTCATTTTAATCATTGTAAATTCCCTGCAAGAACATCGATTTATCTGCAGCTCTGAAGAGTAGCCACGGGCTGCCCTTCAGAACTGCAAATAATAATAAATATGCAAAATAACTGTAGCAAATCGCCATAATCTGGAATCTTTCAGCTCATGATCACGATTACGAAACATTTTTCTATTGCTGGGTGTTGGCAAATTAAATTTAATTTTATCTCAGGCGGTATCGCATACTATTTCGCCATTTTTTTTTCTTGAATCATGCATGAGGAGTTTATTGGAACTGGTAAATAGTTTTAGCAAAACTTTCAAATAAGGAATACAATTTAGTTCAAAAACTTAGAAAACTAAAACCCTGACAATCTATCAATTCCAAAACAGGTATCTACTTTGCAGTATTGGCAACATTCCAAACATTTGGTTTAAAGGCATAATTTCAAGTGTACTTCTAGAGTCGTAAAGATAAGTTTGACTTTAGAATCGATTTAAAAACTGCTAATATCTTTCCCTCTTTCAGAGTCTATTGGGGCGAATTCGTTTTTGTTAACCAAGCCCTGTTGTCATGGGAACAACAATGAGCTCTGTAGGCTTGGCCAATAAACCACCCGCATTGCCACCTGTTAAACAAAACAACAACACGGTTTGTATTAGCCTCAATCAGACGTCTTCGCTTATTTCAGACATTTTAGATGAAGAATGACGCAGTTTTAATTTATACTCATTTTTTCAGTCGCGTAAAGCAGACTACTATTTCGCTGGAATGTTTTTAGGGAAATAAAATACTACATGTTGTTGATTTTTATCCAAAATCGCCCTCTTTGCTATTATTGCGAAGCCCTTTTAGTCGTTATCGCATTGATGATGCACGTTTGTGGCGACAAACTCTATGTAAAGTTGTTTTATGTCTCTTTGCTGTTATTTCATGTCTCTAGTGAAGTTGTGTATATTGTTTGTATTGAGGTTGTGTGTTTCAGACGTATGTACAATCCATTACTGACAGACTGACCAAAGACAACACCTGCGTAGAAGACTGCACACTGTAAAGCTGGGACTTACAACAAGTGTGTCGTAATGTTTATTTGTTCCTTTCTCTGTTTTAACTGTTTAACACATTTTGAGGTAAGTCATCTGTAATGCCTTAACCAGCTCTTCACAACTGGAAGGCTCAGGGAGACCTGAACATTTCCAAGGCTCTATTAGTTTCTTAGCTCTATGTTGCTAGATACAACTGAACCGATCCGGTAAGATTGCCCCATGCTGTTTACAGAAGTTCCGTTTTATTTCAAAAATTGATCATGGGCGAAACACGGCCAGAATAAAAGAATTAGTTAATTACAGACCATCGCTAACCGACTAACTGTAAGACGTGCAGTCCACAGAGCAACATGATAAATTGAAACATCACGTGTGTGTTAAGAACTTTGCACTTACATTCCAACCGTCTCCTGCATACAGCAATGCAAGTACCCTATTCAAGGAATTTGGGCTATTTGTAAACTCACAGAAAGGGTAAAAATTATGTTTTAAGTTCACTGACTTAAACGTCCCTTTAATAGGTAGAAGTAAGCATTCAGTCACCACCTGACTACAAGTTTGAACACTTCACCAAACTTTGCCAGCATTATCAAGAACAGAAGAAGATTTTACAGGTTAGAGATAAGTGACAAGTTCTATTTAAACCTTTAAAAGACCTGACATCATGTATATTCTCTTGACTGGTCTTCTCATATTTCTTTTTAGTACTAGTTTAGAGATTTTTTTATTCTCGTAACCTGTGCGTCTGCTGATTGAAATAGTGATACTGTAAGGGGAAAGTGTGTTCTGATTACTCTTAGGGCTTAAAGGGGTTAGAAGAGCTTTATAATTATCGCTCTTTTCCCAATAGGACTGATATCTTTGAATGTTACATCGCATTAATGTTTATGACTTCTCTGAATCACCGGCACCAATATGTGTTATTTTTCAAGCAACCACTTATATAAGGCCATTTCCTGCATTAGATCTTTAAGCGGACGTCTGCTTGGTACTTTTCAAGGAGTCATCGTTAAGTTGTACTTTCATGTATCTACATGAAACTAGCTGGCTTATGTTGCCCTGAAATAAACCGCTGCTTAGTCTCCATTTTTTTGGGGGAAGAACCGTCGGTCTTATATCTGAATAAAATGTGCAGTGTTACTGTTCTTACCAACCTTCTTAGAATTGCGGCCCATCTTCCTTGAATAAGGTTTTAGTTAATTACATTTTCAAATTACTTAATAAAATTTCTTATCATGAAATGCGCCTTTTGCAGGTGAAAATCAGAACAGAAGTCCATAATTGGCAAAGGGTGGCGAAAAATGGTGACGAGGGAACAGAATGCCGGGAAAGAATTCTTGACTTACTCAGTAAGTTCCGCGAGGCACAGCGACAACAAGACTTGTTAATAGAAAAAGAAAAACTTCGGCTGGACGCGTTCAGAAACTGTATCAATGAGGACACAACAAACAGGATAAAAAAGAGATTAACGTTCTTTCAGAAGCTAAACAAACAACATGAGGCTTTATTGGAGCACGTGCGGCAGGATATTCAGGATTGCAGAACGATTTGTAAAAAATTTAACGACTGGAACGGACGGTGAGTTATATGCTGCATGGCCTCCTTTTTTCTCAAGAGCTTGTTTTAATCTTACGGGTACGCGGGACGAGGGGCGCAGAACGCGGGACGTGATATGTGGAACACGGGAACGTGAATGATCGGGGACGTGAGATTGCCACACCAGGGATGTCAAAATGCGATGCAGTTCAATTTTCAATTTTCGCTGTGTTTAAATGACCGGCAGCCAGTCAAGATTTTCAGAACATTAAACGAGCGGAAATCAAATACCTTATCTCAATTTAAGGACATTCGAAGGATTTACCCATCATTCTTTTCATACGGAAGACCTGTTTGATTCGGAAAACCTTATTTGATCCAGACTGTGATATTTTCATTAAGATGTATTAAGAGATTCGGAAGACCCATATAGGTTTTACACTTAACTGCATTTTACACTGGGCTCAGAATGCGAAGACAATAGCCGACTGCCGATCAAGGCTTTCAAAACAACCCGTCATTAAGTCCAGGAAATATACGAACTTACACGATCCAAACTATGACTTTTCGTGGATCAGTCAGTCAGTCAGTCATTCGAAGAAAGTAACATGAAAATATTAACTGAATTATATAAAATTCCACGTATACAAGTAGTGGTTCAACAGCTAAAAAGTGTGCCACGCCAGATACCGGAAAAAACGCTTAAATTGGTCCACCTTTAATTTACGAACTGGCCAAAATGCAAGTCGCACAGGACCCCGAGAGAAGCTTGGAAAAATATGTTTCGCAGTGTCATTAAAACTCGTAAACCTGTCTCGAACAAAACCAAATAAAACAAATATGGAAACTGACAAAAAGACTGGCCGGCGTAGATAGAATGAGAAGAATCCCCAGCCAAAAGCACTCCATGCTAACAGGAGACCCTGTCATCTTGCCGTCAGAATTGGGTCCTATGTCCCTCAATCGTCATAAATTACTGTTGTACTAATCGTCTTTAACAGTCGAAGTCTTTCTACCAGTCTGAGTAGTTGCCCTCTAACTTTGAAACTAACATCATCCCCAGCGTCACGCTAAAACTACGCGGCACATGATGTACGTCACAATTCCAAGGCTTTGGTCACTCACTGTCCCAGTTGCATGATGTTGTTGTCATTATAAAATTGTGGTGAAGCTTAAGTGTTGACTAACGTGATCTTTTTATTCAAAGATCAAAAGGCTTTGAGACCTGGCTAAAATGTCCTGCCAGTCCAGCGTATGATTACGGAAGTATTGGAAGTTTATGAGGTAACATGATTCAAGCCGGCCTTGGTAATTTCTTTTCCAACAACCATGCATAGGAGTTAAAGATGTGTGAGGTCATCGCAGTTGCGAACTCTATTTAAGAAATAGCGAAAATAAGTCCATGGTATAAATCCAGGCTCGATAGCACTACACCCGTACCACACAGGCGATGCGTTTGACTCCAATGGAAATCTGATTTTTTAGGCTTTGTTTTTGCTACTACTAAAGTGGCGTTCGCAAGTGCGATGGCCCCTGGCATCCTTACTCTTCACCTTCACAGTGTGGCTACAAAACTAATTCCTAATACGATTGCAGACACAAATTACTCGCGTATCAAGTCTATTATACAGTTCGCTAGGTTGTCAGGAGCCGAATAACCATAAAATCGAGCTAAATGGAGACATCATATGACCTAAGTTATTGGAACACTCATTAAATCTTTTATAGACTCTGACTCAATTTAAGCAGCAAGCAACTCTCGACTCTATTGATCATAAGCAGGAGCCCACCACTAGGAGCGTACAACTGCCCTATATTCCTGTCACGGCGTTTTCACGGACCGATTTACGTTTAGATTGAATTTTCTGCAAATACGGGACTCCTTCAGGAACCCTATTCTCTTGTGCGAAACTTTTCCATGACCTTTCTTTTATTTTAAAGTTTCCCTGCGAAACTAAGAAACTTTAGGACAAAAGAAAGGTGATGATGATACGGTATCACGTGTACCGGAACTGCCTTCAGTTTTCGAAGAAAAGATAGTCTAAAAATAAATCGTTCTGTAAAAATAATGCTGTGACATAGGCTTAGTATGGGAGTTGTACGCTCCTAGTAATGGGCTCCCGACATAAGGCGGTTAAACAAACTGTAACCGGACTAGTTTGATGCTAGCAGGGATGTCTCCGCATTTGGTCCATGCTGTGTTAATTTCACCTCTTTTTCAACCCCCGACCCTCAGAGTTCCAGCAACAATAGTAAAACACAAGCAAGGGGCTAGGAGTAGGGATTTAAATGCTTACTTAGTTTAATCACCCTAACCCTCAGCTCCATGATTTCGCTGTAACTGATTACACAACTCTCTTTTACAGCTGAAACTCAGACGTCAGAAGTAAAAAGAGACATTTTGAGTTGATTCAGTTGAATGACGCGAAGAAAGCACAATCTATCAGTAGAAAATATCTTCATATGGGCCTGCTTGGTCAGTTGATGTTGTGGTCCAATTCAAAGTAAAAATGATGATGATGATGATGATGATGATGATGATGATGATGATGATCGTGATGCTGATCATGATGATGATGATGATGTTAACTGATGCTGGCTTGGTTGCCTTAATCAAGCCGGCCCTCAAAATAAGCCAACCGGAGTAGTCATGACTCTATTATCAAGAAAACATAAATAAGATCATGCAAATTACAGTATTTAAAGCGATTTTGGCGCGAAGAATTAACAAAAAAGGGGTGCAAAGATTATGAAAATACTTTCGCACGAGAAAATATTCGCGAATAAAAGTGCTTTACCTTGATTCGTCCCGAATGAACCCTGTATGTGCTGTTGCTGCTTCGTTTCTGATGTCATGAAGACCACTGATGTTTCATAGGATTTAATAGTTCTATGCTATTATTAACAACAAGTTTCATCGTCTTTGAGGTCGGCTTCAGAACTTTCTAATGTAGACAAAAAATAGTACTCAGCTCAAGGTCTTACCGGCAGTAAACCAAATAAAGCTTGCAGAGATTATTCAAATCATTGTACCTGAATTTTATTCGGTCAACTACCCTTAGCCAGCCACTTTACAGTATGTGAGTTTCTTCTTCACCCTTCGTTTTTCTTTTCTGTTTTGTCTACCGTCTCAAAAACCTATCCAGACTGTCTACTAAATTACATATTATAAATTTTACTAATTTGAATAAATGCGTTACTTTGAGGTAGTCTAACTGAAGGATTTAGGATCCCGGCCGGCTCACACACTTCGGAAACAAAAATAGACTTTTGTTAATATTTTCTAATGTTGATAACAAGTGGTCCAAAATACAAAACAAAAATGTGGACTAATGTGTGAAATACAATGTGCTGTCTGCACTCCGATCAAGCAGTCATCTGCCATATCACTTTGTCTTTACAATATACATTACTTTAGCGACCTGAAACTGGTGATCTCAACTCCATATGCGTCGTTACTTACTGTCTCTTCTTGACTTATAGTTGACATGTTTCGCATTACAAAGTTAGGCGAAAATCCCTGGTCCTCTAAGATCGTTTTCACCCTTCATCGTGCTTAAAGATAGTCTGGTATGCGCATCAGCTCCACACAGGGAGGAAGTCTGGCGACGGCCTAATTTAAAAAATACCAACCTTTTGAAAGTCACAATTACAATTACGAGACTAAATAATACATGATAACGACTTAATGTGATAGTCGAGAAAGCCCTCCAGATACGAACAGCTTTAATCTCTATTCTTTCTTTCCATCTTTATCTTTTCTTTTCTTGATTCTCTTGTTAAGCCAGCCCATATATTTGTCAATGCGTGTATAGACAGCATATTTCCCCTGCGATGCGCATCCTTCCCCCCACCTTGATAAACCAATCACAGCCCAGCTGTCGCGATCATCTGAGCGTCTCACCTGGAAAGAATAATTATGCATGTGAATGATACGCAAGATAATTGTAATAGACCTTTTCGTGGTTAGCGTGATTTGTGTGAGGGTAATTTCATTTCCAGTTGACGTCTAAGAAAAATTTGCAATCTAAAAGAGAGGCCGGAGCTGCGTCACGAGACTTTCTGTTTCAGTTGTGACATGAAAACCGTAAATCAGGCTTGTTCGATAAATGTCTACAAATTACCAAGAAAAAGGCACCGGTTTGCAATATTTGAGTTTCGTTTTTGTTAAAAATTGTGTTTTTTCTGAAGAAAAATTTCAAGGTATTTGCTATAAGGATTCCGTAAAGATAGATCACAGATTCGTGCCTACAGTAAAGTATTTCGTATTTGTATTAGATATGTTATTTACCGGCTGGGAGATCCGTATAGGGAAAAAATGCGCCCAACGTCTTTAGTACGCGACCGGCCGAGGGCACAGTTTTTCCCTATACGGACCGACCTAAGCTCGTGAATAACGTTTCTATTTTTTTTCTGTTTTATTATTATTATTTTTTGTGAAGATAAACTAGGATTTGATTGCGAAGTCTTTATGGTTACGTGCGTTAAGTGTGATTAAAAGCGTCTGCAAACCTCAGACAGTCTACGATAGAATAGAAAATCAAAAATAAATTGGAGCAAGAATGTTAAGGGAACAACATCACAACTCGAAAAACAGCAAGGTGTTGTGAACAAAATCAAAATAATACTTACTTACTCTTGGAAAAAATAAAATGCCTACTTGTCATAACTACGTTAAAATCATACAGCTGTGTAAAACTGGTTAACACAGTTGCGGCGGCGGTGATGATTGTGTCACATGATTACAACGGATGTCAGTCCTCTTTAATTAATGCAAAAAAGAACCTACCACAAGAGGAGAGCCACTGTCGGCTTTACACGCACGCCTGTCTCCACCGGAATTCCCAGCGCAAACGACCTTGTCTGTTATAGACCCTGCATTGGAAGCATTTTCGCGGCACCTCAGGTTAGATGTAAACTTTATTTGACTTTGCTGGAGCACGGACAATGGAGCCACTGTCAGATCATACGAAGGAACCTGTAGCAAAGTTACCAAGAAGTGATGACTGAAGTCAATTTGCGGCATGTTTGAGCGAAGAGACCTACTTGCAAACCAATGCAAAGTAAGAGGTAAGAGTAAGCGAGTTATGTCTGTGCCTTGTTTAATGCACATGCAATGTAACGACACAACCAAAATGAAAAGCACAAAAAAGACAAATAAGTAGTTCCTCTGTCTGGCGCTTATGTTTACCCATTCGTTGTTACGTCGACAGCTATAGAGAAGCATACTATTTATAAGCAAACGAAAGACGTTTGTAAAACTACTCCTTGTATAAGTCGACTGCTAATCGACCAAAATTAAACTCAGAAATTGTTCCAGTGGTTCATAAACGACGAAATTTAACGCAATCCACCCAATCAAAGGATAAAATCCTACTTTTTTTTTTTTCAAAAACGAGGACACGAAAATTCAACTTTCCGGTGTCGGTTAAAACGCTGGCTTCCCAATTAAGGTAAGAAGCTGAGGTGTCTTACTTCAAAAGTGAACCAGTCAGATTCCTGTAGGAAAGCGGTAGTTTTTAACATGTACCCTGAAAGAACATTGTTACTGGATAATTTAAGTTGGTGGGCGGCCAAACGAGGCTAACCACCTCTCACCTCTTGAGAAGACCCCCAGCCTGCTATCACAGATAGCTTTCCGGGCCTCACGTAGAACACGTCACTCGGTTGAGGCAGACACGCTGTCCTGACAAATGGCGAGAATTTAACTGAGTGCGCTAGTCGTATTAACGCCAAATCGTGTTCCAAACGCAACTTTGTAGCGTTTGGATGGATAAAAATCCTCTTGGCTCGTATATTCTGCTCTGTACCTTCTTCTTTAAACCGATCATGCTCACCTGATGATTTGAAAAGAGAGTAATAACGACCATGATCACCTCAGAGGAGTTGCGGTTTAATTGCAGTAACGAAATCGTAAGTAAGCAGGGAATTATCATCGTCACCATCATCACCACCGTCAATATCATTATCATTTTTCAATCACTCATTCATTCATAATGTCGAGGCCAAATAGCCAAGCTCCAAAGCGTTAATATAGAGACTAATAACTTTATTCGATTGGTCAAAAAAAATACAAATATGTTACTGCAATGAACTAAGTGAAGAGAGATCGACAAAAGAATTACAAACGACAAAACAAGCGAAACGACGAACGGAAATAATATTTACAAACGTTGTAGCTTTTGTGAACAAGAGCAAACTGTGAAACAAGGGCGCGCGGTAGAACTTTCAAACTTAACGTTGACTCTCCGACGCACATAATGAGAAATAATTTTAAGTGAAGCAGTGAATTTTATACTAATGAACTAAACAAAGGGTAATATTATGCAGGAAAAAACTAACAGAATAATTATTACGAAAACGGCATATAAGCGTGATAGAAAATAACTCTAAACAAAGGCAAATAAACAATATTAACGGAATGCTGCAGCAACACATACATTTGTTACGTTTATTCATTCACTCAGTGATTCATTCGTTGATTGATTGATTGATTGATTGATTGACTCATTCATTCATTCATTCATTCGTTCGTTCGTTTGTTCGTTCAATCTTTCATTTAGTCACTATGTTCATGCTATTGCTGCTGTTGCTGCTGCTATTGCTGTTATTGCTGTACCTAATGTTATTGATATTGCTATTGCTGTTGCTATTGCCATTGCTATTGCCATTGCTGCTGTTATTGTTAGCGCTATTGCTATTGATATATGAAGATAAAGATAAATATAAGATAATATATAGATTTAGGCAAGCCTAAAAGCGGAGCTCCACAGTTATTTCCTTGATATTACCATTTACAGATAAACTAATATGGCAATGCCACAGGACTTGAACCATGACTCCAGTAAGGACTTCTCTATATTGTGATTACATATACACATATTTTTTACTGTTTTGCTGCAGAGCCAGAGCCATCATTCAATCAAGTGCAAACGTAGATTTTCGAATTATCATCGGTCTTTGTGGTAGTACTAGTGGTGGGCCGATGATCGGTTGTGATCGAAAAGTTCAAGCGACGCGACAATCGATTATTCTTTTTTCATAATCGATTGTTGCGGAAAAATTAAAAATTTATTGGGGACACAAAAGTATTAAAATCAAGAAAAATGACCGTTTAATATCTTGGTGTGAGTTTGGTGTGGTTTTTCGTGGACTCCTATTAAACTTCTAAGTCATAACAGCAGATATAATCTAAGAATGTGTTTACCTGTGCGTACACACTGTCACTTTGACTTCTATGTAGGTGAAAAATACATGAAATGCTTATTGGCCGATTTTTTCGATTGTAATCGATGAGCGATCGGTTGTGAAATCTCAACCGATTCCCACAACTACTTTGTGGCACAGGAACTATATGATTATGATGAGCAAAAACGATTAACAAACTTTTCTTCATCACAGTTTAATTACATCTGATAACATTTCGATACAAGTGGTAAAAATCACTTAACTAGGTTAACAGTTCTAGTGTCCCACAATTAAACCAACTTCACAACCGACATGTATCGGTGAGATTTTAATCTATCAAAAAATATTTGACAGCGAAAGTGCGATAAAACCTCAAAGTGAGCTCTCTTCGACACCGCCCATAAAAGAACAAAAGTACTTTGCTCGCCTTGTTTTGAACATTTTATTGTGTCATTCTTGTGATCTATTACAGTAAAGACGATAGAAAGTGCCGTCCGTTTTACAATAACATGGAAAAATGTTGAGCGAAATCGACTTTACTTTTCCTTGAGAAAAGTGACTGCGACAG
Organism: Galaxea fascicularis; assembly: GCA_948470475.1. Classification (NCBI taxonomy): domain Eukaryota; kingdom Metazoa; phylum Cnidaria; class Anthozoa; order Scleractinia; family Euphylliidae; genus Galaxea; species Galaxea fascicularis. Next base: position 10,255,578 of record OX419335.1, on the reverse strand, counting down.
ACTGATCGAGCATAGTATTTTAGCCATGAATCAACTCAGGTGATCAACTGCAATTATCTAGTGATGTTGAGAATGGTTTCATTCTTGACTTCGATCAGTTACAAATATTGCAAACAACAAACCTTGACTACAAGTCGTGGGTGGTATTATTTTTGACATCACTGTTAATGATAACATCTGACTCAAAAACATTTTTCAGCCGTAAACATCGAACACAGGACGAAGTTTTTACTGCAATAGCCTTGAAAATCTGCGATTTTTTAACTAACAACGAGAATTGCTTTTGAGGGACAACATGTAATTGCTGGCATTTCCAATGCTGTAGCTGTTAAAAATCGCGCTTACCGTCCGGACTTCGCTTGGCTTTTCTTCAACCAATTCTTTGTCCAAAAAAATTACCGATAGCAGGGAAAACGAAGAGTTTTAGGCTCCAAAATGAAATATTGGCGCGAAAATATGCATTTGGAAAAAAGACGAGCATTTTTAGTCCAAACAGCATGAAAACAACAAAAGGTAAGAAAACAAAGAACGATGCCAGCGAAGGTTTCTTTGGCGTTCCTTGTAGAAATTGGAAAACTAAGACAAGTAACAAACATAACTCGTAGTCACAGAGAAAAATCACTATGTGTCATACAAAAGACACAACAGGAGTACTAACCTGCGGACAGTTTCAGTCAGTCAACAATCACTCCGAACGCAGAGCTAAAGCAGAAGCCGTCAGTTCACACAAAAGTATACGTATTCATTTGCTAAGCAGATACAAATCCTTATCGGGCCTTGAAATTTTTCACAGTGACTTTGTGTTACTTCCCATGTCTACCAAGGAAGCTTCTTCAATTAAGGATTTTTAGCGGCAAAACTGTCCAGTTTAATCCACAGCAAAAGTCAGCAATCGAAGACAGCGCCTGCATGATTAAAACCCTGCCAAACCACACGATGTTTTCTGTCGCAGATCCGTAAACTATAAAATAGCAAAGCCAGGCAATCCGATTTGCTGCTGTTATCATCCAAAGGCTGATTCTCATCGGTTTAAACAAAAACGAACTGAGAAGTAGTCAAGGTAGGCGGCGAATTATTTACAGGACGGAGATCTGTCGATCCTGGCGAAAAATTAAGCCTCGTTTTGGTCTGGCTTGAGCCTGCGATCGAATTGAAAACCAGTAACTGGTCAGCGGTCAACTTCAAAAAAAACAGCTGACCTCGACAGCTCATAACTTGAGCCCGCAATATGGTCACGTGATACTGGTCAGCGGATACATTGTTTTGACAGGTGTCAATTGACATTGACATGGATGTCTAATATGAGAGATGTCCGCTGTGAACTAGATGGTCAGCTGGAGTATGGCCGCCATGTTGGATTATTATTAATTATTGTGAATATATTGTGCGAGGTCGTCGTCGTCGTCGTCGTCGTCGTCGGTCGCGCCCACGAGCAATACCGCTAGCCAAAATTACCATGAGAAAAGCCGTTGACGGGTTTCTATAGGTATGGGGCTCCGCTTTGCGGCCCTTCGGGCCGCTGGAGCTCCGCTAAAAATAAATACTTAATCGACGACCACCCTGGAGGGGCTTTTCAGGGACAATGAATCAAACAAATAATACAAATGAAAACAACAGAGTTGAGAATCCAAACTATTGCCACCATTGTGCAGTATTGCCACTGCCAATTGCCATGTGCTACTGCTGTTGCCATTGCTTTTGCTATTGCCATTGCTATTGCTCTATGAGGATAAAGATAAATTCTTAATTGACCACTCCCCTTGAATGGCTTTTCAGGGACAATGAAACAAATAATGCAAATAAAAAACAACAGAGTAAAGAATCCCAACTATTGCCACTATTGTGCTATTGCCACTGCTAACTGCCATTGCTATTGCTGTTGTTGTTGCTATTGCTATGACTATTGCTATTGCTACTGCTACTGCTCCTGCTATTGCTGCTGCTATTGCAGTATTGCTTTTACTATTATTGCTGTTGTAGCTGTTGCTGTTGTAATTGCTATTGCCATTGCTACTATTAGGTCGAATATTTCTTACCCATTCGAATGACGATGTCTTTTGGTTGTGCCTTGAGGTCACCATTTTGAAAAAGACAATGAGCGCCAGTTAGAACCCAGTTCCGTTTTATAAGTGCACCTCCGCAACGGAAGTTACCCTTCACGTATACGGCAGCCAGCCAAGGCCAAGCCCCCGGTTTAGCAGTGTTTTCACCCACAGCTCGAAAGTCTCTTCCTTCGTCATTCCTAAACTGAGTGTCTCCAGCGACACCACATTCACTGTAATCTGAACAAAAGAGAACATCAGCTTGAAATTCCCGCGCGTATGAGAAACAAACAGCTGTAGCGACACGAGGCGCCTAGAATAGAACCATACATCTTTATTGTATTGTATTATCAGAGTACAAAACAAAATGAAATGAAATAAATAGCCACCCGAATGTAGCAAAGCTAATCGAGTCGGGTGGTTTCAGATAATATTAAAATACAACAAGAAAGTTGGAAATGAAAATTACAAAGAAATTACAATATTATTAATTTAGAAAAGTGAAATCGATTCAAACAAATATATGATTACAAGTAACAACGACGCAAATAAAGTAAGTTAAAGTACGTATAGTTTACAGGAGGTTATTCATGTAAATAAATAAATATCGAAGGTGCTATTATTAGCTCCATAAATCCAGCAGTCATTCCAGCAACAATGTTTTTTTTAGAGTCATACTTGTTTTCATTCTTGAGTAATTTTAACAAAAGTGCATGGAGGTTTTTGTTAAAACACCTTTTAGGCAAGGAGCGCAAGCTACGTGGAAAATTATTCCAAACTTTAGGCCCAAGTCTTGAAAATGAAGAAAGTTGTTGATTAAGCCTTGATTTGTTGACATGATAATTACCAGCATTAGAAAATCTTGTATTATATGAGTGGATTTTCTGAGATTGAGTAAAGAGATTTGAGGGTGTAATGCCAGATGATACATCATGCATTTGGGCAGCCACAGTTTTAAGGTACAACATATTAACCGGTAAAATATTTGCAGAAATAAATAGCGGTATAGTATGAGCTCTGTATTCCATGCCATATATAAACCGAAGAACACGCTTTTGTAAAAGAAGAATTTTGTTCATTTAAGTTTCAGCAGCTTGACCCCAAGCAACTATGACATAGTGTGCATAGGGAAAAATCAAAGAATAATAGATTTTGAGAAGTATGTCAGACGGTACAAAACGTCTGATGTTGGCGATTACACCTACAGTTTTACTTATTTTGCAAACTATATAATCAATATGATGTTTCCAACTTAGAGTACTGTCAATAAGGACTCCCAAATACTTCTCGTATTCCTTACATTCCATGGAAGTGATAGTGTTAGTATTGTTATCAATTATTTTTAAATCAATGGTTGAATTTAGTTTCTTTTGTGAGGGGCGGAAGATTACATAATTAGATTTCTTAGTATTCAAAGGTAACTTGTTACCATTTACCAGTCAGTAACGTTTTTCAGCTCATTATTAACAACAATCTCAAGTGATTTCTGACTTTTATCAGCATAAATTAAATTGGTATCGTCAGCAAAGAGATGAAAATAAAAAATTTCAGAGCAATTGGGGATATCATTTATATAGATTAGAAAGAGAAGTGAGCCGAGAACAGATCCTTGTGGCACACAGAAAGAAATTTTCCTTTTATGTGAGATATTAGAGTCAATTTGAGCGGATTGAAAACGGTCGGAAAGGTAAGAGGAAAACCAATCATTCACAATTCCCCTTATTCCGTAGCGGTGTAATTTATATAAGAGAATGGAATGATCTATAGTATCAAATGCTTTTTTTAAATCTAAAAATATTCCACATGAAAATAACTTATCCATGTTAGTTTGGATTATGTTGACAATTTCGAGTAGGGCATGATGGCAGGAATGCTTCTCGCGAAATCCGTCACATCTCACCAAATAGACACCGTAATATCAAGAGCAGTGGCCTGATATACACCATCAACCAAAGGAAAATATTAGACCTCATAAAATCCATCAAAAGAACCACATTAATGACCCCGAGGCATCTCGTTGTGTTTGGTTGTGCTTCTTGTCACAGCACATCCCAGCCATGTTGTGTGTGAGGTGCCGGTCTCAGTATTAGGATTCTACACACAGAATAACTTTGGTTTTTCTCCAATTCATTGCAAGAATGACTTTTTACAAGCCCACGCACATAATCATCGAATAATAATTTTTGGACTCAAGCAAGGAACTCCATTCCACTGCAGAACTGTTTCAGTTACAGTGTTGCCCCCAGCCAGTAACCTCAACAGCTAAAAAAGAAACGGTCGATCACTATACTACTTTCGGGTACCGTGTCCAAGATCTCTGTCTTCACATCACTTGCCTGGCAACTAGGCTAATACGTTCGTAAGCGTTTACGAATGACCGTTACGAAAAGAAGATATTTTTGATTGACTTTTTGGCACAAATTCAACCTTTAATAATGAATTTGACTTTAAAAAACTGAAGTACGCCTTGTTAGTTAATGCTGTGATGATAAATATTAAAGGTAAAATTTTACTTGCGTTGACTTTATTTAGCCAGATTTACGATTGATAAGAACTGCACTTTGATTACCACTTGAGAAGTCTTGGGCATTTTCTGTTCTGGAAGGAAGTTTTGTTGGAAAAAAATGTTCCAACATTTGAGCTGTCAAAGTCGGGGTGCGGCTTATATGCCGATGTTTACGGTTTACAAAAAGGTGGCATCAGGACTGAGTAGGGAGGTGTGGATTAGAATAAGAAGAATAGTTTAGTTCGAAAGGAAGAAAATATCTCGAATAAGTCGTTTACAGTCCAGCAAGAACTGAACACAATGAGTGATCCAAAACTATCATTTTGTAAATGAACTCACCATTTCCCTTGGCCGTAATAAGTTGTTTAAGTTTAGTCAAATCCTCGAATTTCTCCAGCAGGTGTACATGGGTCCTAAATGGCTCGGATGCAATACTTCGTAATTCCCGTTCATCCACGCTGTTTGTCACGCCAATTGCATAAATTTCAAAGTCACAACTGTCACGCAATAGCATAGCATCAAGGGCGGGGTCATCACCGATGTTAGATCGTCCGTCTGTGATAAGGAACAGTGCTTTCTTGCTGGTGTTGCGGGTTTCAGGGACGATTTCGTTGATGGTTTTGTTGAGAGCATAGCTTGTAGCAGTCCCTCCTGCTATGTAATTCAGGTTTTCTAAACAATCAAGAAAGTTCAATAAAAAAAACTTTTATGGGATCATTAACCGTAAGGGAATAACCGAGGGTGCGTTTACGTTGTACAAACATTCAATAAACATTTTCAAAGAACAAAATTTCTTAAAGAATAGCGAGGCGAAATTGAATATACCAAGTTTCGATAAACGCATAACTAGAGACCATATTGGCCTTCACTCGGGCTTCCAAGTGGCAAATGGATGTAACTGAATTATTTATGTCATATTAAAGAACATGCAATCCTTTGAGTTCATAAACCTTACCACTTGCGTGTACTCCTTGGAAATACTGTAAAAGGTTTTGAATGAATGATGCTTCTAAAAGCACACAGGTACCCTGAGAATGGCTTTAGTATTTACCGCATGCATCTCTATCGTGATAATCAAATATCAGTACAATAAATGCCAGCAATCATAAATCGTACTATTAAAATGAACGACATACAATTTTGAGACAGCGGTGATTCAACATGCAACACTAATAAATCAGGCTTAGTTTTCTGCTTTTTTTGTGACAGTTGTTTTCGTTTTTACACAAGCATTCTAGTAGGCTCGCGATCACGACATCTGGACCCACGTGTCAATTACATATTAACACGGTTGACGTTATAATACACAAACTTGGCAAAACGAGATCTTATTTATTTTCTTTGTTTCATTTAGGCCCCAGGGTATCATATTGATCATTACGGTACAGAAAATTGCATTTCATTCTCTAATTAGTGAACTACGTCGCATTTTTTCAAGTACAGTCCGATTCGACATGGCTTGTGTTGATAAAACATCCACGTTATTGAACATGCGAATGTACACACATAAAACTAATACACACTACACGGAAAACCTGATTAAGTAAAGTATACCAAACAAGTGCAATAATGACCATAATGGTCATAAAAGTGAAGACGTTACTTGCATTTTGCTTGCATTCGGGACGTGACTTCTTACAAATCCATCATGGCGGCTTTCTTGTTATGTTTGATGCAATCTCCTGTGATGCTAATTTTTTCGCGCCTGCACAAATACGCCGGAAGTGAGCTTTGTGGAAAACACCGACGAAGAAGAAGAAGAACGGACGACACGACATTTTTAGACTCGGGCCTTCCACAGGAAGCCCAAGTAATTAGGCCTTCAGTTCACCTGACATACAAGCAAAGGGTTTTGTTAGAGCAAAATGACAATAACTTACCAAGAGTTGCAATCCCTTCATGCTTGTTGGGCATGGCATTTGTTTTCAGATTAAAGATAACTTTAGCGGTGGAGCTGAATGTAACAACAGCAACTCTTGTTCCGGTATTAGATTTCGAGACACCAAACTCATCAATGATCGTCTTGGCGAAAGCTATTCCTTTCTTGAAATTAGCTTTTCCCACACTTGCCGAACTGTCGAACACAAACACCAAGTCGAGTCCGCCAGCACCTGAAGACAAGCCAGCCCGAGCCAAGCTGTCGCTAGTCATCCAACTGAGTTTGTCGATAAAATGCTGACGGAGGTTGTCCGCGACTTTTTTCAGACTTTTCAGGGGATCTACAAGTTATAAATTGCAATTTCTTTATTTACTACTATGCCATACCATGGACCAGGAGAGGAAATGGTTACTGGTGTTCTACGCGCTTTGGGTTTAAGCAATAACAGCTCTAAGAGGATCGAAAATGCAGTACCCAACAATATGGCAAAAAAAGGCTTCAACCTGAGATGGAAGGAGAAACTTTTCTTTGATCAGTGTACGTAAAATGCTGCGTTTAATGTAATTTGTGTGTGAAGAAAAAGATGGAAGAGAGGAGACTTAAGAGGCTTACTTGTGGCTGGGGGGGGGGGGGGTAGGGGGCCTAAACAGATATAGCACTTGCGAAGGGTACGTCTTCCCCCCTGAAATAAGTCACGTAAATACTTTTATGTAAGGAGGGCCAAATTTCTCAGAACATCTAGTGACTTACGGATCCCAACCGCAAACACAAATTAAAGTTAGAACCTTTTCAGAATTCCTTGTAGTTTGTTAGAGAGCTTTTCTACACAAGGTGCGGTTGGGCTCAAATAATCGTAGTCCATCAGAAAAAGTGGTATTTCGTAGATTTCCCCAGTAGGGATGTACGTTAGGGAATAGTGCAATACTTGTTTCTTTACTGACCTATTTCTGTAACATTTCAATCTCCCTTTTCCTTTCTTTTTCGACGCAAACTCACATCCATGATGATATCATATACTGTGATAGGGGCTTTAACACAACCTCTAATTGTGTGTTTGTTGTGTTTTTCTGCTCTCTTTTCTCTATTTTCTTTTACCTTTTTTATATGAAAGCAATGACTTTAGAATGAATTTACAGGCTTCCTATGAATCCAAGCGTTGTTACCTATTTTGCTGCAGGTTGGCGTAGAGCCATTCCAGCGCACAGAGCTGCATGACAAACACAAACGAACACATTTGAGCGCACTGAGACCGTCCAGTTCATACCCATCATCACAAGAGAAACGAACTTGAGTTTCTTCTAAAAACAAACTTCCAATTCGACGACCATTTTCCGGGGTACCTGGATCTGGACACTTTTTCCCTGAAAATAAAGTGATTGAATATTTTGACAAATTTGACGAGTCTGATCGATCGACTGAATGACTAACGAAAGGGGATTAGTTTCTGAAGAAACTGTGTGACTGCATTGGTGGGGTAGTAGTACACAAAAATTTGGTTTTATTAAATTAGCCACCGTAAAGGGATGAAAGAGCCGGCATTTGGAGCATTAGCCTTTGTCAGTCAGTCTGACTGACTGACTGACTGACTGACTCACTCACTCACTCACTCACTCAGAATTGACTGGCCGACTGACTGTCTCACTGACTCACAGACTCATTGACATGCGGACTCAAGGACTAACGAACTCACTGACCCACTGACGTACTGACGGACTGACTGACTAATGAGCCGATTATCAAGAGTCACTTTATGTTTTCAGTCAGGCAAAACTTCAATCAGATGGTCAGATAGTCTATCGAAGTACGTCACAGGCGGGGAGTATTAGGTCATTTACTAAGCAGTCATTCTCCTTGTCAATAACTTCATTTTGATAGTCAGCCAGCAGTTGGCTGCGGTTGGTTGATTCAGTCATTCAGCCGATCAATAACTGGGTGAGTCAATGGCTTGTTCACTCTGTCAGTCATCAGCCATCAGCCAGTCAGACAAGCAATAGGTTAGAGAATCACTGTTCAGAAAGCTAAGCCCATCGAGCTGAACTACTGAACTACTGGACTATTGGACCCGACAAACATCCAGCAAACTGACCAACTGAAAAACATCCCCTCACGGATGAAAGGGTCTACAGTCTAACCAATCCACCAATGAACCTATCATAACCAATCCCTAAATTAAAATTGAATAGCAGTTTTAGGGTTTAGTTTTTGCAAATAAATGGATGGTATCAAGAGACGATCTCTTGAGGAAAGCGTACACATTTTAGTTGCTGAAATTCAAACTCGAAGTATGCAAGGTTGAGACTAGAGCCGTGTGGTAACAAGCCAAATATGGTGGACTACTAAGACTCTAGGTTGTCACTTCGATATCTATGTATTTTATTACTTTTTATGCAACGGGGTAATTTGAAGCTTTCTGGTCTCCATTCTCCATTACCACTGCATGTCAGTTCTACAACTTTGCTGACGCGGTACATGCCCTTGCAAACATATTTCACAGTGGAATTAATTCTGAAGCTGCTTTCGTCTGGTTCAAACGCTCCGTGCCTAATACTGTCGGGCCTTCCACATGATGGCGGCTCTGTTAAAAATAAACAGAAACTCAGTAGTTTCAAATCGTGGGTAGAACTTTAAGAATCGCGCGAATACATCGTGTAGCTTCAGTTATGTTCTTAATGTCACTCAGATTATCAGTGTGATTACATGTAGTTGCTTAACCTGCTTGCAATGAG
>OX419335.1:10223925-10236425 GCA_948470475.1 Galaxea fascicularis | reverse complement strand
AAAATTTACAATTTTAAAATCACTCACCAGCACCAAGGGTATCAGCAGCTACAAGAGCAAAGAGTGCCGTCATCACAAAGGCCATGTTTTGTTTTCTGGAGAATAACAGAAGAAGGAATAATATGAAATGCAAATGTTGTAAACAAGTAGAGTGCCAAGTGGATGAAGCATCAGTAAAGTCTCATAACAAGCACGGCAAAAATTTAATTAATGCTATTATATTTAAAAAAAACTGACAAGTTCCCATTTTGATGTCCGCGATTTGCGGACTTCCGGTCGTTCTGGGTAATCTCACTCTTAAAGGGATTGCTTAGATTTAGATCGTTAGATATGGGTTTCCTCAAACGCGACGATCCCTGGAGGTAACTTCCATTGCTTCATACTTTGTAAGCTCAGAGCTCAGAGCGACGAGCTAGATGCACTGGTGGACAGCGATGGTTGTAGGAAAAACGACACCGGCGCCACTCGCCTAGAGGCTGGAGAAAAAGCAGAAGACCCAGAACTTTGGCCTAACAGCAATTGATTTACCTCCTTTTGCCCGAATCACCGACTCCTGCAGCTTCCTCGAGAGTTTTATCATCGCCACAAATTTTTACACAAAAAATCGCAAACCCATTTGGAAATGGTTTGAAAGTAACGGTTGAATAATCTGACGCATCACAAGGACAATGTGCTAAAGAACATTTGGTGAAAATAACACTGAAACAACCCAAGGGGGAGGGGTACTCCTGTATATGAGCTGTATAGGTATGTGGTACCCCAAAGGGTATGGTTTTTGCGCCGTTTTGGTCTGAAAACGGGTATAGATTTTTACCATTTTGGCCTTAAATCGGTTATGGTTTTAAAGGGAACCACGACAGCGTATAAATCTATTTGTCTTTTACACTCCAAGTAATATAAGAGATTGCGAAGTAACCACAATATATCATTCGAGCTTAATTTTATCAATTCTTGACTTGGCATTGATGCGAAAGCTTAATTACGCTACAACAAAACTAGTGGGAAAATTTGTAATCGCAACGTCGGGTCTGAAACGGATATGGATTTCAGAGGCCAGGTCTGAAAACGGGTGTAGAAAATGACACGTTTTGGTCTGAAATACGATCAGGATTTGGAGAACCGGGTGGCACACCCCTACCAAGAATTCCAAAGAGTACCCTCCCGGGAAAATAATGAATCAAATGTGGCGCTCAGCAACGAACGTGAAACTGACGTGACAAAGAAAGCTAGGAGGGGAGTTGGGAGAGTTGGTTCTTCCAAGCCCTACAATTTGTCGAGGGTAGAGTGGGTAGACACTTGATTTTCAGTTGATGCCATTTTTCAGGACTACTATCATTATTATCGATAGAAAATCAAGCTATCGAAGGGGAATACTCATCAATTACTGCAGTCAAAATTTAAGGAGTATGATGCTTGGGAAAACCCCAAAATGTAAACGTAAGACCCGATTCAGACGCCGCACGTACTTCTCATGAGCCGAACTTTATAATTCGAATTTGGACCGACCCAAGCTACAAAAAAAAAAAAGTACGCCTGCTGCCGCAGACGTTGAACTTCATTAGACGAACATAACTTATTAATTTAGAATGCTCTCAGTCGCTGATCCAGGGGAGGTGAAATGGTGAAATTTTCAACCCCCCCCCCCCTTTTTTTTCTGACAATTTGTCAATTATGCTGATGCACAGACCTCAAACACCTCAACCAGGCTTTGGTTCTATTACATTATTAAAAAAATTCACCCCCCATTTCAAAATCCTGGATCCGCGCCTGGCTCTGTCAGTGAAACGGTTTACATAAACAAACATTTTCATCATCCCTTGATTTATGTTTTAAGTTCAAGTTCATGAAACGTTCGACGTCTGAATCAAAGCCAACTCCTCAGCCGTGCTACAGTCAAAATTCCCGGGCAAGCCAGGCGGGAAGAACGGCTGAGCCGTTCCAAATTAAATTGACTCAGGCACCGAACTTTTCATGTACTCAATTCAATGCATTTGGTTCGACTCGTGAAAAGTTTGAATCGGATCTAAAGGAAAACACATTATTGTGTAAGTTTATCGCCGATCCGTCCCTAACCAAATCTAGAGAAGATTGATGATTATCAGCATATCAAAATATACCATGTCGGTTGTGGATGACCTCACTGACTGAACAAAATTCGCCGATCTCACATGAAACGAAACAACAGTCCTTACAGCAGCTTCAAGAACTGCTAGAGCGATTTTTCTATCCATTGGCCATCGGTTTTTGGTGTTGAATTGACAACAACTAGATCGCATTCATCTGGTTCATCGAATTCATCAGACGATTCTGCCGGGTCGTCTCTTGCTCATATTGTCTCGTTGGCTGATTCGTCGAGCTAATCCAGCATGTGTTTGACGGCGCCATCGCTAAGTTGTTAATTGTTTCCGATGTTATCATCAGGTTGAATTCCCAAGGCCTTATTAACAGATGGCCTCGAGATTTCAAAAAGCTTTTACTCTATTGCTAAAAGAATGAGTGCAACAAGCTTACCTTACCTTTATAATTGTTTTCCAGGGGGAAAAAAGGGTCAGTCAATCTTGTTTCCAACTGAAACAGCGAAAACGTGTGTGTTTTAGCTTCCCTAAGCATTGGTGACGTACTGAGCTGAATCTAGTCATATGCTTCCGCTGTCGTTTCATAATAGGTCACGCCACCATTACTGAAACGGTATACGAGTTGTACACAGACTGCACGTTGAGTATACAAATGAATATTTTTCATACAAATATCATAATAGCAAGGCCACGGCAGGTGTCCGTCCCTTTAAATCCGTCACTTAAGTCTGGAAATAAAAAAAAATAACAAAAAAATTCGCAAAAATCGTCGTTTCCACTGATCGCTCTCAAATTTTCACTTTTTCCTGCCTGATAAATTACCCAGTCCCCTCGCAAATTTGAGCAAAGACCCTCTAATATGGCCTATATGACGCCATTTTCAAATTTGGCTTGAGGAGAAGAAATAATTATGGCTTCGTCGGCCACGCGTTCGCGGTTTGTATCTGACGGCCCCAAAAGAGTTCTAGCACTGCTAGACAAAGATGAAAATAGCATTGAAGGTATGTATAGTAATGGGGAGAGTGGTTTTGATCGTCAGCTTGCAAATGAAAGCGACAGAACTGAACAACATAAGAGCTAAGTAAACATTGTTTTGTTGTTTTGCATGAAATTTCATTCACATTGGTTTTCTTCGTTCAAATCTTGGCTTATTGCTTTGATTAGGGATCTACCTGTATATTTTAGTCTACTGAGGCAAATACATTCGAAGGAAAACCGGAATTAGGAGTGGTAGAAAAAAAAGTATGAGAGGAATGGACGCGTCGGTATCGAGTTTCGGTAAACATCAAAGTGGGCGTATCACTTACATTTCGCTCGACCGATTGCGTTACACCAGAAGTTCTCTCGTACGCTATAAATAAATGAATGTTTCCTGTATTATGTTGTGTATATTTTGTTTTACCACCACTGCCAGTAATCTCGCAATCTGATTGGCTAATTTGCCGTTGTCGATAAGAGTCCAGACAACGCTGCTGGCGTCAACTCGTCACGCAATGCCTTTTTCATCTCTCGCGCTCTGAAATAAACATTTCTTTGACGCCGATATTGTGGTAAAAAACAAATCGAATGTGGTTTTGCATCGTCTGTACTCCTATCGACAACGATATTCGTCGTCACAGTGGTCAAAATGTTGTCGACTCACGAAGCGCAGCCGAGTGAGTCCAACTCTTGAAGGGAGTGGCTCAACTTTACACAGTTTTTGACTAGTGCCAATAAGCAGAAATTTCGTCTTGTCGTCATTCAGTAATAAACGATCGCTAACCATCCAGTGCTGTATGTCCTCTATACATCGTCCCAGTGCATGAATGGCATCAGTCTGGGATGACAATCCATCAGCTGGTCTAAAGCTTAGATATAACTGAGAAATATCAGCGTAGCAGTGCGCGTCAGGAAGATGTCGTTCCATGATGTTGAACAACTTTGATGCATAGATGACGTAGAGCAATGGACCGAGGCATGAACCTTGGGGAACACCACAATCAAGATCAAACTTCTGAGATAACGTTCCCTGAACTGCAATCCTTTTCCTTATACTTGACAAGTATGACTTAAACCATTGCAGGGGCACTCCGGAAATACCAATGTTGTGCTGCAACCTTTCAGCAAAAATTTTGTAAGTAACAGTGTCAAAAGCCACCCTCAAATCCAACATACACTGTAACTAGTAACATTTCCATATTTTTACATGTGAAAATAACTGCAAGTAATGGCTCTACCAAATGCAAAATAAGCACAATAAATGCAACATAATAAACATAAAGCACCATAAATTTAACAAATCGAATTTGGTTTAGCGTTGTCTGTACTCTTATCGACGGGTGTGGACAAAACCTGGGCCTAGGCCAATGGGCTAGCCCATTGGCCACCCTATGGGCCACCCTACAGGCTACCATAAAAAAAAAGAAATAAAATAAAATTATTATTATTATTATTACGGTATTATCTTTGTTTAACATCATATTCTGGCTGTTGTCATTGCCGTGATTTCTTTCATTAGGCAAGTCACAACAAATGACCAAGGACTAATGGAATTATCTCTTCTTCACATTTCCAATACCTTCAATCAATCAAATATTTATTTACACTATAAAGGGCATTTAAATACAATTTATAAGTTACAGAAGTGACAATAATAAAGCATAAAATAATATGAAGTATTAAGAAATAAATTAATATGTGAGCGGTGCCCAAAGTAGGAAAAGCTTTCTGGTTAGACACTGCCATGGCCAAGTAAATGGCAGCATAAGACATAAGATATTCAGTTAAGTTACATGTACGTTGTATTTATGTTTTCAGAGAAGAAAAAAAAAGGAAGAAATGGAAGCAGCAAAATAACACACAGTCAGCAAAATCAAATTAATTAACAGCAGCAACAACAAAATCATGTTTGATTATATAAAAGATAGCATTTATACTCATTCTTAAAAGTATTGTAGGGCAGACTTTTAATTCTGAGGGGTATAGATTCCCAAATTTTGGGGCTCGAAAATCTATACGTAGATTTACCCATATTGGTTGACACTCTTGGCCTAAAGAAATTCAGGTTATTAGCAAATCGTGTTATAGCTACAGGTGCACACAATTTACTGGAGTCAGGATATCAGAGAAGACATCTGGAATGCTACCAGTTCTAGTTTTAATCTTATGTGTAAGGCAACTCATTCTAAATTTATATATACAGTCCAGCTTGAGAATTCCAAAAAGTTTGTAGTAAGGGCCCGCTCTCTCCCTAGCATGTGCAAAGAAAATGCATCGAAGACATTTATTCAGCTTGATACGAAGGCAATTCAATCGATTGTTGCTAGCACAACCCCAGGCAAAAATGCCATAGCTTAGATAGGGATAAATCAAAGCATAATATATTTGTTTCAGCATGTGAAGGTTAAGGTAATGTCTCAGCTTGGTAAGAATACCAGTATTTTTGGCTACTTTATTGTTTACATGTTGCAGCTGTGGTTGCCAATTGAGATGCTTATCAATATAGACTCCTAAGTAGTTAATATGATCCTTTTCTTCTAAATTATCAATACTTATCTTAGGGTGATACCTTGGTGATGATACCAGCATATAGTTAGTCTTTGAAAAGTTAATGGATAGGTTATTGAGAGCACAATACTTATAAGCTCATGATTCATAACAGACTCAAGGTTCTGTAAATTATCACTAGAAAAGAAAAAGTTAGTATCATCAGCAAAACTACGAACTGAAAGTTTATCAGTACAATTTGGTAAGTCATTTACATACAGCAAAAAAAGGAGTGGTCCTAAAGTTGGCCATGTGATATTTTCATTGTCAGATTTAGTAGATTCAATCTTTACATACTGCTTGCGATTATGAAGATAGCCTTCAAACCATCTATGTGGGACTCCACGGATCCCATATAAATAGAGTTTGGATAGTACAATTCTGTGATTAACTGTATCAACAGCCTTTGACAAGTCAAGAAATAAACCACAGGTCACCTGCCTTTTATCAATAGCTAGCTTTAAGTTATCTGTAATTTCAAGAATAGCCTGTTCAGTGGAGTATCCTTTTCTGAATCCAAATTGGTAGTTGTATAAAATATGATGCTTCTCCACAAAAGCATATAATTGATCATAAATTAGCCTTTCAAGTACTTTACTAAATGGTGAAAGAGTCGCTATAGGTCGATAATTGCTAGGGTTGGTCGCGTCACCACTTTTGAACACTGGAGTAACCTGAGAAATTTTTAATACATCAGGTACAATGCCTGTTTCAATTGAGAGGTTATAAATGTATGTAAGAGGTTTGGACAATGGTAGGGCAGCTGCCTTAATTAGCTTATTAGGAATATCCAGGGATGACTGTTTTATTGTCACTTAAACCTTTAAATAGTGAAGACACCTGGGTTTTAGTAACAGCAGACATAACAAAGCTAGCTGATGGGGTTGTTTTAATAAACTGTGTGGGGCTTCCTTCGCAATTCTCTATTTCTTTCGCCAGATTTAGACCCACATTAAAAAAATGTTTATTAAATTGGTCTGCAATCTCAGCCTTATCAGTATAGACTCTATTGTTATGTATAACTTTTGGTATGGGAGTTTGTCCCTCTGAGTTTCGCTTGATTAGCATACGGATTAGTCTCCAAGAAGCTCTCAAATTATTTTTACATAAATCAAAGTGTTGGCAGAAATAACTTTTCTTACTTGTATTTTTAAGCCAGTTAAGTTTGTTGGCATACTTTTTATATTCAGCTACTTTAGCTGGGTTATTAGAAAAAAAATGTGTTTTATACATTGCATGTTTAGTTTTGATTGATTTAAAAATGCCTTTTGTTATCCAAGGCTTAACAGCTAATTTTTGTTTTTTTTTTGTGACGTCTGCCTTATTGGTGCGTGTTTATGTGCAATTGATTTAAGGAGGTCTATTGTTTTAGCTGTAATCTCATGTAGGTCATTGCGCTCACTATATATAGCATTCCAGTTGACTGCATTAATATCCTGTAAATAAGAATCTTCATTATACTGACTATAATCCCTATAGTATCTAACTGTATTATGCCTTTTTACTGGTATGTCAGCAATGCAAATAACTGGAAAATGATCAGATAAATCAACTGAGATTATTCCGGAATTAATTCAACTCATAGTATTGGTGTACATGTAGATGTGATCGATTAGCGTAGCTGAAACATGGGTCAATCGTGTTGGCTTTGTTATTAGAGGCAGTAGATTGTTAGAATAGAGCATATTTAGGTAATCGTCAGTAGGTTGGTGGCTATTGCATTTAAAGAAGTCTATATTCATATCACCAATATCCTTGCGGTTCCCAACAACGCAGTCTTTTGCTCCACTCCAACACTGAATGTTATCCCTAGCTTTTCAATCCACCTATCAAATTCTTTGGTGACACTTCCAAGGGCCCTTATTAATACAGGTACAACCTCAACCTCCATACTTTTCTACTTTTTCCCATTCTTTTTCCTCCACTCTTACATCAGCTGGTACAGCAACATCGATGATGATGATGATGATGATGATTATTATTATTATTATTAATCTATCATTTTTTTTGGGGGGGGGGGGGGAGTAAAAGCCACGTTAGGATTACAATCCAAATGAATATACTAGTAAAAGCAAACCATTAGCGAATTAGTGAACCGAACACCGTATGGAAAACGATCACATGACCTTTCTTTGTCTATTCCGTAGGGACCTTGTATCCTGGCTCCAGAAGCCCGTTGAGAAAATAAATGTACCTGAAGACCAAAACAGAAGGCCTAGGCCAAGGTTTTATTCCCCTCCCCCCCCCCCCCCCCAAAAAAAAAAAAGAACAAAAAGAAAAATAAAAGTAAATAAAAATAAAAAAGAACCCACACAACACGGAAATGCTCACGTCAGCAGTAAGTGCCTTACATAACAGCACCATGTTTTGTTTTAGGGAAGGGGAGGGGGGGGGGGTGGCCGCGGCGTTTCTTAGGTTTCTGTGAGATCCCGAACAACATGAGCACATGCTGTGGAAAGCGAAACAAGAAAGCGTTGTAACAAGTCACCCGACGTTATGACTTCGAGTCAGTTGAGCGAAGCATGAAAACAAAGACCCTTGGAGAAGTAGTGGCAAGCGATCACGGTTCATCTCAATACCCCGCTGAAACATCTTCTAATAACCCGCATAGAATTACAATCAGAAAAAGCAAGCCTCCAAAGCCAACGGTACAATCAACACTCAGCACCCCGTTTTTTTTAACCGTATCAAGAAGTGTGCTGGTGGATGCAAGGGCGACATTAGAGATGGACCAGACAACTTCTCTCAAGGAGAAATCGACGTGAAATATTGCATCCGTCACAAGGAGCATGATTTCGTGTGGGTCGCGAGTCTCCATAAATATAAAAAACGTTTGAGAATAAGCACTAATATATATATTTAGGCAAGCCTAAAAGCGGAGCTCCACAGTTACTTCCTTCCTATTAGCATTTACTAACAAACTAATATGGCCATGCCACAGGACTTGAGCCATGACTCCAGTAAGGACTTCTCTATATTGTAATTACACATATTTTTTTTATTGTTTTGCTGCAGAGCCAAAACCACCATTCAATCTTTTGAAAGAGCAATCGTAGCTTTTCGAAATAACATCGGCCTTTGTGCCACAGGAACTATACGATTATGATGAGCAAAAACGATCAACAAACTTTTCTTCACCACAGTTTAATTTCATCTGATTACATTACAAGTGGTAAAAATCACGTAACTAGGTTAACAGTTCTAGTGTCCCACTATTAAACCAACTTCACAACCGACATGTATCGGTGACATTTTAATCTATCAAACCAAATATTTTACAGCAAAAGTGCGATAAAACCTCAAAGTGAGCTCTCTTCGACACCGCCCATAAAAGAACAAAAGTACTTTGCTTGCCTTGTTTTGAACATTTTATGGTGTTTCTTGTGATCTATTACAGTAAAGACGATAGAAAGTGCCGTCGATGTCCTTTTTACAATAGAGACTTTAAGCACCGGCACCGGCAACGGCAACGGCAACGGCAACGTGGATACCGAGGAAAAGACTGGGGAGACAACGCGGTTGAAAGGCGAAATTGTAAACATTGAGCACTTGCCAAAACCACAGCGGCGACGGGAACTTTTCTCGGTTGTCGATTAGCTTCCATTTCATCGTTGTCTTCTTTAAAGGCGGCCAGAAATCACCTTTTCATTAGTCATCACGAAGGCGGGTGATTAATAACGAAGAATTTTTACTGTTACGACATAAATAAGTGATCAAATCCTGACAACAATTTTTATCAGTGTTTCGGCTTCGATGAACAAGAAAACTCGTGAGTGTCTGTCGGAATTTCGTTTCCATAAACAAAATATGCCATTCCTTGCTGAGGTATATCAGTTTATTAATTTTTAAGTCAGAATACATGAAGAGAAAGACCAGAATAAAATGAAATAAAGTCCCAATTTGACGCTGTTACGTTGTAGCTTCGGGACTCGGCCCAAACAGCGAACATACTCATTAAAGTGCTGAATTTTCTTGTCAAATTATTGCGATGAAGTGATAACTGCATACGTACTTTATCTGCGTACTGAATAAAACTTAAGTTGTGAAAATAAGATCAGACGTCCTTTACCTTTAGAAATGGATGAAGGCGACAGGGAATTTCATACAAAGCAGCCCGACCATTTCGCTTCAGCCTTGATTTATATTTTTCGCTCTACAGCAGGCAAAATAGAGCTTTCTAAATGTCTGCAGACAAGAATACCTGCAAGCAACCTTTAGGCTCTAATTAAGGTTAGTGCGTTATCAAATACAAAGATTTTCGAAAAAAAACCTAGGAAAATGGGATTTTCAGACTCACGTTTTCACAAGACGGCAAAATCCTACTTCTCACGTTGCGACGTGACGGCAACGTCAAGTTAGACATGCGTATTAGATGAATTGGGTTTTCCCAGTGGCATCTCCCGTCGCCGTCGCCGTTCCCGTTGTCGGTGCTTAAAGTCTCTAATAACATGGAAAAACGTTGAGCGAAATCGAATTTACTTTTCCTTGAGAAAAGTGACTGCGACAGACTGATCGAGCATATTAATTTAGCCATGATCACTCAGGTGATCAACTGCTATTAAATAGTGATGTTGAGAATGGTTATATTCTTGACTTCGATCAATTACAAATATTAGGGAGTTTTAGCAACGACGACGGCGATGGCAACGAAAACGTCATTTCAAAATATAACTTCCCGTTTCTGTGACGCTTTCGAAATTATTGAAATTTGTTTAACTTGGGAAATGCTGACGAACTGTCCAGGAACTAAATTGCTATGAACGGCGTTAACGTTCACGTTCTCGAGAAAACATAAAATTTGGTGATTTCACGGGTAACCCGAAAACACTGACCTCCGGTCCACGGACCCCCACTACGGACCGGGTCCGCGGACTACCTACGGACCGGTCCACGGACTACCCTTACAGACTCCTCTAATGACCACTCCCAAAATAGAATAAAAAACAAAAAGACAAAGATTTCACTTACTGTTTCTCCGAAAGATCACTTGTGTCGGCGAAATTTCAAGCATTATGCCGGGAAAATATAACAGACCTAGGCTCAGTCTCGGGCGCAAGTTATATCATTACTGTCGGGAAAGAATAATTGAAGTGCGTGACGTAAATCTTGTGTGATAATAAGATATCAATTAGAAAGTTGATTGATTGAACAATGTCACAAGCGTATCACATGTAACGCAAATAGGATTAAGTTAGTGACATGAACGTTAACGGTGAACATTGAACTGATTGCGCAATGGTAAACCAGGGATGAAGTCCAAGTAATGTAACTGCACGCATTTATCAAGCTAAATTAGGAAAGGGAAAAGGAGCACGTGTAATTGGGTAATAAGAGTTAAATTTAGGAGCATTACAAGAGTTTATGCTGTGCACGTGATTGGGGGAAAGTACTTGTTGCGCAACTAGAACAGAAAAAATCTTAACTCCATTGTAATGTAGGTTCAGATTGAATAACAACGAATTGAGTACGGAATTTTGAGTAGTGAGCTATAGATCGGATTGTCGAATGATCGAAAATAAACTTCAGAAAAAGGAAAGATACAGTCCTCATTAGTTTGTGAACCAGCGAGTGCGGAGTCTGCAGAGATTCCGCGACAATTACTGATCAATACAAAGTTGCCATTTTTGTTGCTGCAGCTTTACGCGAAAGACTGGAATCCTCAGAAATTTGTGCTTTCTTTCCCTCCGCCTCCGTCAGTCGCGCCCACGAGCAATACCGCTAGCCAAGATTACCATGAGAAAAGCAGTTGACGGGTTTCTATAGGTATGGGGCTCCGCTTGGCGGCCCTTCGGGCCGCCGGAGCTCCGCTATCATTTGTATGCTAATTGTATTAGGGTAAGGAAACCCCATTTCGACCCTAGCAAGGTGAACATTCAATGCACTTTAGAAGACAACAAAATTCAAATTTTAAAAGAAAGACTCTATTAGTTGTGTAAAAGGTACTCTGCATGTCGGTTATTTCCTAGTTGGTTTTATTTGTATTGTACTGAATGTTTGTTCTGTTTCAGAGAATTAAGGCTTGGTTTTGATATTGTTTTCGTAAAAAATGTGAAGGGTGTGATCTAACTCCTTAGTTTTTTTTTTTTTTTTTGCAAAGCGGAATCAAATTCGTTTCATGAGTTTTATGAGCTTCATTTCCATTGCCGGCCTTTCTGAAAATAATTCGGCAATAACGGTCACTTAGTCACTTTTTTTCTCGAAGTTAATGAAATATTTAACAAAGTCCGGCTACAGATCTCCATACTGAGTCATTCACATAATAGGCCATATTCGTATTCTCGGTATTGAACTGGATCTAGCATGAAGTGGAGGCTCTTGCGGGGGAATCTTTTCATATGTAAATGTATTCCCCCGCATGAGCCTCCACTTCATGCTAGATCCAGTTCAATACCGAGAATACGAATATGGCCTATTATGACCACATTTGCAAACCTATTTGACATTTTCGTTTCAAAAGATAGACCACCCCCGAAGTTGTTTGAGGAATAATGGGGAGACCACGCTTTGATTTTACTGGCTGGTATTATACATGCTTTAAGTGTACGCGCTTCTCTGTGTGTGTTGCATTCTGGGTGGTGTAAGAAAGGGGATACATGTTATTACATAGGCCAGGGCCCATGGGCAGAAAAAAAAGGAAAACTTAGTGCTTACTCAGTGGTCCCTATGCTCTTTTTGGGAGGGGGGGGGGGGGAGGGTCGCCCGCTGTTGACTCTTAAAACAATAGAAAACAGGATGGAAGTATGCTTCTAGCCTTAGAAAACAAAAGGTATTTCGAGAGGGTCGTTGTGTGACGAGAGACTACCACAACGTGAGACTACCATGTGCTAGGGTTGGCTGGGATCTGAGAAACAAACAAGAAATATCGCGTAAAACCGTAGAAATGCCACCAGTAATTTCTAC
>OX419335.1:10168925-10213925 GCA_948470475.1 Galaxea fascicularis | reverse complement strand
TTCTTGATGAAAAAACTGCCAATTGAAGTGTCAGAGTAGATTAGACTGTCTGATTTTTGAAACAGAGTGACTCAATCCGCGCAGAAGTATTTACTTAGTTAATTCATTTTCAATACTGTCTCTTTCGCCTTAGCGTTATTTCCACGATTTTCTCGTATTGTTTCTATGTAAATATTTGGAGTTTTAGTCAGTACCTCATTAGCATTTTTACAATTGATTATGATATAAGCGCGTCTTAACCAAATTTTATCCTTCAACTTCAAAATCACCGTTGATCGGTCGAAACGTCGTTGCTTTTTAACGTTAGCTTTTATAGTGAAATCCGTTTCTAAAAATTTGTTGATTCGAAATTAAATTTCAGGTAAGCATATGAAAGTCACGTGTAACAAAAGGTCACGAAATTCTATCTGCGTCACATTTGGCAATTATCATTACATTGCTCGAACATTTAGCCTTCGTTTGTACAGAAAAACGCAGAAAATTCAAAAGAGTCTGACAGAAATGGAAAGTTTAACATATTGATCGTCAACCCACGGGAATTTGACTGTCACGTATATCCCCAAGGTGGGGATTTTGATCGGACATCATGGCCCCAGGGTGAGGAATTTTATTGCTTTCCTCTTGTGTGCAACAAGAACTGAAGGGGATTTTGATACTTTTGACAATTATTTTTTGCCCGGGGGTGGGGATTGTGATTTTTTTTTTCAGAAAATGTCAAAATCCCCACCCTATGCCCGACCCCCCCCCCCCCCTCGGGCTTGACACTGATAGGTGCATTACCGATTCTGGTTTCACTGCAATTTCCTGACTTTCTCGTCACGCATGATGTTTTTCTGAAAGGTCCACTATTTTTACTCGAGGATATGCTAATCCACGAGTGTTAGTGGCGTTCCGTATGCAAATCAATCACTCACTCTGGTGTAACCGGAAGTGAAATAATTAGCCAATCCCACGCCACTAGCAAGGGAAACTTTTGACTGCGCAGGCGTGTAAATTTTGTTTGTTTGCAATCACGCGGTTTTCTGCTTAACGATAAAGCTTTCATAAACAGGTCGTCAGCATGCCAAATGAAACATACTACCGCGAAAAGCAAGTCAAGGTTAAGACAAAAAATCTTGTATGACATCGATTATCATAGTTTTGCGGTCGCTGGAAGTCTTGTCCTGTTGAGTTTCTGTTTTAGGTATTTCTTTGCTTCATTTTGTTTTGATAAATAAATCGTGTTGTTACCATTCTCTGTTCCACGGTGTTGTTCAATCAAGAATATCTCACCCTTTTCATTTGCATTATTTTTTCGTTAACTCGAGTACAACACTGTAATTAACTAATCCTTCCGTTTGATGGGTACAGTTGTCGTTTCAAACCCATGATTTTTGTTGTCATACGAGATGAATGGTTTGAGTAAAAAAATTAGCTTTTTGTTTTACCTCAAATGGAAATTTTTCGTCATACCCCGAGACTTTTGTTCCCGTTCGTGATATAGAAAATACCTCTGCTAGTATACTACCTGTTGGAAAAATCTGGTAAAGTTTCATGATGCACTCCCAATTCACCCTAGCCAGACAAAGCTCCGTTGGTTTTTCGAACTTCATTTTCAAAATCCTCACACTTTCTGACATTGCTAGTTTTATAGGAACAATAATCTATCATAAATGTAAAGTTCTCATCAAGTTCTACTAACCTTAGATTTAATTTAGGCCAAATGATTATTTTGTGGATCGTTCCGTTAAAGTTTTTTTTTCATTTTTTGTTACTGGATGCGACAGTTCGGGTGTGGAATGAGATTGCACTTGAAAACTTGAATGCCTCTGCATTTCTGTTAATACCCCAAGAACTAAATCGTAATATGGGGATAAGCTTGGTCAAAAGATTTTCGAGGACTACCTTTAATAGTTTGGTGAAATCAAAAGAAATTTAAGTAGCGGAGCCAAACATTTGCTTCTACATATTAGTAGTGTAAAAATGGGGGTTCTGGGACAAAGCACCTGCAAAGTGACCCGGAATACCATATATGGGCATATGTCAGGGAAATGGAGGCTTCTGATTGGTTAATTGATATTAGGTGACACCAGGTCACATGATAGTGACCCGGCACGCATATTTAAAAGTACACTTATCTGATTGGTTAATTGATTCTTTGGTTAATTGGTTAATTAGTTAATTGATTGCTGGGTTGGGGTGAATCATATGACCAGGATAGAGGTATTTGATTGATTGATAGATCTCCCATACATTTCTTCTAAAATAAGCTGCCTCAAGCAGACCCCGTAAGCATATAGAGATATGACCCGGTAAGCATATTAAGTGACCACTGGTATAATTATTTTTACAGCCAACGGTACTTACAGTCAGCGGAATATTAAAACTCCCCACCCCTCCCCCAGACACCTTAGGTAATACATGCAAATATCCACAAGCAGCAAAATACACACAAATAAATAGTGTAAAAGTGAAACAAATACAAAAAAATCTTTAGCGCTAAAATACACGCAAAAAACACATAAATGTTAAAGTACACACAAAAATCCATTCAAATACAAACATTGAAATGCCGACAAGGTTAAAATACATACGAATGTACGCAACCTCTAAATGCACAAATGAGATACACACGCAAATGAGACGCGAATATCTAAACACAAATAAATAACACATGAATATCTAAAAACGCACGCAAATGACATGCAAATAATACTCGAATATCCAAAAGCCAAACACATGCAAATGACACGCAAATATCTAAAAGCAAATACTAGCAAATGAAACACGAATATCTAAAAAGCCAAATATACGGACGAATAAATGCAAATAACTTTTCTTTTTTTTTTTTGCAAATAACTTGCAAACATCCAAAAAACTAAATACTCACTCGAATACACGCGAATAACCACAAACGTTAAAGTACACACAAAAGCTACGGACGAATAAATGCAAATAACTTGCAAACATCCAAAATCTAAATACTTAAACGAAGTACACACGCAAATAACGTGCAAACGCCCATAACAACCATGTTCTCACATGAATACACGCAAATAACACCCGAAGTCAAATACAAGCAATGACGACAAAGTTAAATTACACGCAAATAACGATAAATGGTCACTTTTCTTACACCTCAATTCTTATTTGCAGACTTTTCCAGCCTTTTTAGTTTCTTAAGGGGCAACTTTTCTCGACCTTGTCAAAACTAACATGAGGGCGACTTTATTCGACCATGCTAAAACAACAGGATGACTTTTCTCGACCATACTAAAACATGAGGGCGACTTTTCTCGACCATGTTAAAACATGAGGGGGACTTTTCGCGAAAAAGGACCAGCGTCAATTGTATTTGCTTCTTACTAAATGCGCCCAGCCGATGATCTCACTCAAATGTTGACCAATAAAATGTTCTACAAGTGAATCCGAGTGACTGAAATTTGCATGTAAAGGTTTAAGAGACAACAATACCATCTAATGAACGAGCTCCCTCTGCGCCGCTGTCTATTCATTTATATTCACATGTGTCTCTCTCATCAATAGACTGAAACTGTCATTAGCTTTCATCGTAATCAAAGATGGTTCTCTCTTGGTGTTTTGATTCGTTTTTTCTACAATAAGCTAACGTAAAACTGGTGTTTACCTCACCATGAGAGCGGAGCGCAAGGTGGTGGTAAGTTTTACAATCTTGGAGTTTGTTTGATTTGATCATTGAGATTCATTCTAGAATTTCAAACTTACAATTCACGCGAAACCTTCTTTGTTTACATTTTCATCTGATTCACCCCCACTAGTTTTTTCCATTAGAATAAATTTTATTTTCGAACAAACAACTTAAGTTAAAGATGTCCTTTCGTTTGAGGATTTCAAGCGGAAACTGTTTGTTTAGTTTTATTCCGCTCACATCCTTGGTACAGTAGAACCCCACTCTATGGACACCCGCTTATAACGGACGGTTTTGTTTGTCCCGACAAAAAGCTCATATATTTTCTTTGAAATTGATCCACTTTATATGGACAAGGGTTAATACGGACAACGGATACTTTTCTGTGTCCCGAGACATAAACTCTTGTACATTGTCAATCCCGCTTTACGGACACTGGTTATCAGCACACTGTCTATTTTTATTACCTGATAATTGTAGACAACCTCTTAATTTCTTAAGGATGACAAGCAGACTCATTCCTCCAATGCCCATGCGCACGAGTGGTGTAACCATCCTCCAAAACGAATCGCTTATCATCGTAGGGACTGAGTGACTTCTTAGTTTGTTCGATGCTAAACATCTCATGCAACTTACTTCTTAAGCTCACCATTTTATGTTCATTTTCCTCACTAGAAAATAGACATGTCTTGTAATCCTCGTGGCGAATTTCTTTTGCCAGCACACATTTCCTAACCCCCTTGGCTGTTTTCTTTTCTTTCCCATCATCAGTCTTCATGGAATACATTTTTGCCCGCAACGCCACGAACTCGGAGACAGCCTTCCCATTGTTCTCACCCTTAAACTTTCCAATGACCTTTCTGTTTGTTTCTGAGAACAGAAAATGATCTGTAGGGTAGTCACTGGTGTCAAACAAATCTTGGTCTTCCTCCATGTCCTTGTAGATGTCTTCTGTTTGGATTAGATAAGTAAGGCTGTCTGTGTCTGTGAACCCTAATTTGGCGTTCTCCGGACCATACTTTTTCAGCACGTAATTATATTGGAAATGGTACATCCATAATTTGGAGAGGTCCAGGACTGAGAAGCCTGTGTAGATGGGTTTCTCCAAAATGACGACGGCACGCTTCATATTCATCGCTGCAAAGTACTCTTCTTTCTCCTCTTTAGACACAAAGACTACACTCCTCTTGTAGCTCACATTCTTCTTAAACACTGATGGCTCACTCACTAGTTTGATGTTGACTCGCTTTCGTATATCCTCCATAGTTTTTCCGAACACGCTGTTGTTCATAAGCTTAAAAAAGTCTTTCTCAAACTTATTCTGTGATTCAGCCCTCAAACGAGTGTTGAGCTCAATGTAAGGTTTGAGCCAGGGTGTTTGCTTGAACTTGAGAATCTGGTGGATCTTAGTCAGTTTCATCCCCAACTCGAGGTACAACTTAAGATTTCCAAAATGTAAAATGTATTTTTTCTTATCATAGAGATTTGGTATTAACTTCTCCACGGTGGCAGACTTGAGTTCAAGATCTTTTACCAGTTGTTGCTGATAGGGGCTCAACATGTTAGGGGTAATGGACATCTTCTCTGGGGCTAAGGGGTAGTCAGAGTGGAGGTCATGGAGATGCTTCGGGTACTCGAGATCTACTTGCAGGACATATCCATACTCATCATCATCTGGCACATCTTCTACTTTAAAGTCTCCCACATTTTCCACCCACTGAAACTCACCAACAGGGAGAGCTTGGATCATAGCCCAGCCATAAAGATTGTTCGCATCCAAGTAGATAATGTAGGAGGAGAGCTGAGTGTTGTCGTAATCTGATAGGAGTGGATTATTCGCCTTGAGATGGCGGTTGGAGATCATCGAGATACCTCCACGCATCCCCTCTTCGAAGAGGAGATGCATGTCTTTATCTTTGAGTGTACTTAACTTGACCCCGGTAATCTTGAGGGCAGCATCCCAGGCCAGGTCAGGGGCGGTATGGTAGTGGGCTGGATCCAAATCATAGTTTCTCTGGCAAACACCCCTGAACTGTTCGAACACATCAGCCAGTAGGAGGACATCAGCATAAAGGTAGATATCATGGTAGTCCCCCATGGTTTGACACCCCAATCTTTCCCACACTTTTTGTGCGTGTCCATAGTTCTCCTCAATGATGTCTTCATTGGTGAGATCGCTATTGAAGGCCTGCTTGGGGGGAAGGGAGGCTTATTTGAACTTCTCAAAGTCATTCATGTGACTGTATGGGTACACTGCTTTACGGGAGAGTAAATCAAGATCCTCAGGCTCATCAAAGTTCCAGACCCGTGGAAAATGATACTTGAGATGAGGGAATTCTCTCAAGTTACTTGCTAACGTCTCCAAGCTGGAGTTAGCTTCTCCAAAAAACTGGAGTGAATCTAGGAATCGAAGGTACCCGAGCTGGAAGGAAACATACTGCTCCATATTATTTGGAATGACTCGAATGTTCTTGCTTTTGTTCTCTGCCTTATTTTCCCTGTTGGGTTTCTTGCCTGAGTGACGGTGAATCCCCCTCATAATTAAATGGCCATCGTACCCACGGAGATTGTGAAAGAAAATGGGTATAGTCTTGAGCCTCTTTTTCTGTAGGTTACACCCAGTATGAGCAGCCCCTCGATAAGCACCAGTGGCGTGGTTATGGTCACGGCATTTTCGCATCTCCAACTTCTCCGAACCAGGCAGGAAAGGCTGTTCACACATGTAGCAATGTGTGGCCGCTTGAAACTCAGCCTCTTCTTCTTCTGTCAACTCCATTGGCTTTAATTCATGTAAGAATGATTTTAGATCCTCTTCTAACACCTGCAGACTGAGAATTAATTCATCCACGACCATTTCTCTTACTTCTTCTGTAGACATGTCTTCTGTAAATGTAGGTCGATACAACTTCACGTATGAGTCCACATCGGGATGATCTGAAATCAGCACCCAAGCAAAACTACACGGGATATGTTTTTGTAATTTCCGGGTTCTTCCATGATCTTCTTCTTCTTGGAGAAGACACTCGAAATCAGCGTACACGCGGAACAGAGTGGACTCGGTCTTGGCCCAACTGGTAAATTTAATTTCCTTTTCTACTGTTTTCGTGACTTGTACCGGGAAATGGCGACACATTTCCCCATGTTTCTGAAGAAGGTCTGAGCAGGTGAAGCCCTGAAAGCACCTCTCACAGAAAAATGTCTGTGATTTGTGCTTGTTTAATCGGGATAGAAGCCGGTTGGGGCTCTTGACCCAGGCATAATGTGCATCCTCTCCTCTCCTCCAGTAAAGCAATGTGACATGATTGAGCAACTTCTCATCTAGCACTCTCATACTCATTAGAGTGGACACAGTCTTCTTCTTCTTTTCATTAGATATAACAATGACGCTAACACTGATCCCAGGATTCTGTTTTTCAAATTTACTAATCTTGTCAACGGTGACGGGGAACTCTATCCCCGTGAAATCAAGTTCGTCTCGGTACTGCTGGTAGTGACTAACTCGCTCAGGATGGAGAGAGGCGGGGTGGAGGGCAGCCAAGATAGACCACTTGAAACAGGCTTGGTCTTCATTTTTAATATTGACCACCGCTTTAGAATCTAGTATGTCTTTAGGTAGTTCAATGTAGGAGCTTCCCTGTAATGGCTGATAAGTGTCTATTTCCAAAATGAGGGCATGGTTACTGTCGAGAGTCCATCCAGAACCTGCTTGGGCAAACATGGACATCGGTTCTTCCAAGACTTCCATACTTTCGTCGATTTGCTGTTCCAATTGCTCTGGGTAAGTACTCACCATAGGATACTCCAACCTGAAATAAGGAGAATATTGGAGAGGAGGGCCGTGGGTGGATGGCATAGACATCTCAAAGTGGTAGACGAGGCCCCATTTAACACTTGTCTTGACCTTTAGAGCTTCTTCCAGTCGTGTTTTCAATCTTGGTACACTTTCTTTAAAGAAAATCTTTTGGTCTACTTTCTGTGGTTTTGTTTTGGGGTAAAAGTAAACTTTTTCTCTCTCCCCCTTTAACATGATCTCTTCTTTGTCAGGTTGAGAAATATCTTCTATTTTCTCAGGGAGCTTTGCTTGTTTAACCTCTCTTGTTTCTTCCCTTTCTTCTAAAGTTCTCTTCACACCACCTCCTTGCTGTGATTGGTGGAAATGCTGCTGATGATGTTGCAACGTCTGTTTGCGAGTAAAACATTTCCGCAGTCTGCACACTTGAAGGGTTTTGACTTCTGTTCCCCACAGTGTTCTTCATGGAGATGTAACGCCATCCCATACTGGAATGACTTCTTGCATTTCCGACAACAAAATCCTTTAGTCACCACTGCTTCTGAATGTTTTTTTTCTTTGTGTGTCTTTTCATATCATCTTTTCTCCCAAAGGTTTTGGGACAAAAAGGACAGGACAGCCGATGTTCATCTGTCCCACAACGTTTCTTATGGCGATAAAAATGGGTAGAATGCTTAATCCAAACACCGCATTTGGGGCATTGCTTTCGAACTTTATCCATGACCCTATTAGGACCCGGAGATGTGAGCAGCTCAACGCTCTTGAATGAAATGAATTCTACATTAGGGCCCGCTCCCTTTTATAGCTGTGACAAAATGCTGAGTCAGTAGTGCTATTCATCTGTATCCTGGCAAAGGTTAAAGGACAAAGGAATAGAACAACCAATCACAAGCCTACATTGTATCAAGAAATGGAACAAGGGAATAGAACAACCAATCATAAACCTAGATTGTATCAAGGGTTGGAACAAGGGAATAGAACAACCAATCACAAACCTGGATTCTATCAATCACGTATCACTCATGTACAGTGGAACCCGCTTGATACGGACACCAAGGGGCATGCCATAGTGTAAAGACCAAAGCAGGCAGTTTTACGAGAGAACGTTGTTTAAACTGTCTAAATAGTAAACTATTTGAATAGTGACAAGTTCATCCTAAAGAAACCTCGCGATAATTTATCATAGACTCAGAGTAAAATGTTTTAAGTACAGTGTATTGTATTGTTATGAAACAGGCACGACAGTGGATTCATTTGAAAAAGTCTGCACGCGACTTTACTTTGTTCTGACGCTTTTAGTTTGCGACTCATTCAAGTGGACTGAATATTAGACAGAACCTTTGTAAGGTCATTCGCCGTTTCTGTTAGGTTTTCACCGGAAAGATATTCAGTCACGCCCTACAGGATTACCAAAGCTTCTTTCAGTTATTTCACTTGGCTCCTTCGACACGGCATTGACCTCAACAATATCCTCATCACTGTCGTCGTGTGGTCATTATTTGAACAGGGTGCATTGTTTACAATTATCAGGTAATGAAAATAGACAGTGTGCAGATAACCAGTGTCCGTAAAGCGGGATTGACAATATACAAGAGTTTATGTCTCGGGACACAGAAAAGTATCCGTTGTCCCTATTAACCCTTGTCAATATAAAGCGGATCAATTTCAAAGAAAATATATGAGCTTTTTGTCGGGACAAACAAAACCGTCCGTTATAAGCGGGTGTCCATAGAGCGGGGTTCTACTGTACCAAGGATGCGAGCGGAATAAAACTAAACAAACAATTTCCGCTTGAAATCCTCAAACGAAAGGACATCTTTAACTTAAGTTGTTGGTTCGAAAATAAAATTTATTCTAATGGAAAAAACTAGTGGGGGCGAATCAGATGAAAATGTAAACAAAGAAGGTTTCGCGTGAATTGTAAGTTTGAAATTCTAGAATGAATCTCAATGATCAAATCAAACAAACTCCAAGATTGTAAAACTTACCACCACCTTGCGCTCCGCTCTCATGGTGAGGTAAACACCAGTTTTACGTTAGCTTATTGTAGAAAAAACGAATCAAAACACCAAGGGAGAACCATCTTTGATTACGATGAAAGCTAATGACAGTTTCAGTCTATTGATGAGAGAGACACATGTGAATATAAATGAATAGACAGCGGCGCAGAGGGACCTCGTTCATTAGATGGTATTGTTGTCTCTTAAACCTTTATGCACCTGGTGTCTAAAAATGTTATAGTAACACTTGGAAACATTGTATTCTCTAAGCTTTGTTTGCTGAGGCTCTAAGTCATAGGAAGAACGCACTCGGTTTGGCATACTTTGGCCAGCGAGTGGCCGTTTATTAAATAACAGCCCTAGTTATAAAATTATGTAGAAGTTCTCAGCAAAGGTGGGGTCACACCCGCCTTTCAGTGCAATATAGGCTTAATACAGAACCACATGCTGAAGAGAATATGAACAACTAAAAAGAAATGATCCGATATTCAAGGTGACCCACCAAGTTATAGTGACAAATAGAAAAAATCAGGGGGTGGGTAGATGGGAGGGAAAAAATGAAGTAACACGTTGTCAGAAAAAGATGGAGGCCGAAGAGGCCTGCAGTCACGTGATTACTGTTTATATACCCTGATGACGTCATCCAGCATACCGGATATTGTAGCAACCGGAAGTTCCCGAACCAGTGCATAAACTCATTTATTCCATATAAAAAGGAATAAATATTATTTATGCACCTGGTGTCTAAAAATGTTATAGTAACACTTGGAAACATTGTATTCTCTAAGCTTTGTTTGCTGAGGCTCTAAGTCATAGGAAGAACGCACTCGGTTTGGCATACTTTGGCCAGCGAGTGGCCGTTTATTAAATAACAGCCCTAGTTATAAAATTATGTAGAAGTTCTCAGCAAAGGTGGGGTCACACCCGCCACTGCCCTGAGTTAACGAAAGGGCGGCCCCACCCGAAGAGAATACAATGTTTGGAATGGATAACTGAACATTCCACCATAAAAATATCAAGAGGGACTTTACTAACCCAGGGACAGGCATATCGGCTTAGCCCCTGCATAAGCCTCCACCCTGTCCCATGGGGCCTGAGCTTGTTGGGTAAAAGAAAAAATCTCAAAATGAACAGGAGATCTATCATAGTACAAGTGAGCAAAACAAAGCACTCAGCTTAGCCCCTGCTTAAGCCGTACACTCTGATTGCAAAATGGTGATTAATAAGAACCTGATCCAATACTCCGAGTCCTAATATACTGCAGGAATGCACTAGATTTCCATCTTCCGAATAGTTGGATTTGGGCATCCGACATGCCCTACATGTATTAAGGCTAAGACAGGACAGATGGGTTTGGAAGTGCAAAGTGTTATATCTATAGGGTGCCCAGAGTCATGATGTTTAAAAAATTGCATAGTTATTTTATATGATGTATACATGCCTTGCGCATCTCTAATAAAGGAGACCTGATTCAGGTTGATCACATTCCTTGACAGCTGTGCTGTCCCTTTTGTAATTTCACCAATGCGCAAAGCAGCAAAAAATGCTGCTGTGCACATGGCCTTCATCATTTTTTTTTTTTTTTTTTTTTTTTTTTTTTGATAATCAGAGTCTATTGTGTGGTCTATGGGTGACACAATTTGTTCAAGCATGGGTAGGGAGATAGGTAGCCTAATGTCTGCATGTTTATGGATTTTCGAATAACCACGCAGTGCCAACTGTATCAGGTGTCCTTTAGTAGGATCTGGCAATGCAGCCATACGGTGCACAAAGCCTATTGCTGATATATAGGTCATTACAGTTGAAGCTGTATAACTATTCTTCGCCAGGTGAGCGATAAACAGAGCTATGTGTTCAGTGGAAATAGGCGAGTGTGTGTGTGGGATACGCATTTCCTCACTTAGAAATAGAGTGAAAATTTTCCAAGGTCTTTGATAGGTGGATAAAGATGATGGGGAAAGGGAATTCACCAACAGTGTAGTCAGGACAGGTCCCAATTGAGTGGTTGGAGATGACGTGGTATGTCTGTGGGGGATTCTTCCATACCATGGGCAAGTGCTTGAAATCTCTTCACCCGGAGGCGAGAGAGACTGTCAGCCAAATCATTCTTCTTGCCACTAATATGTTTTGTACGAAAGAAAATATTGTACTCCAAACATGTAAGCACCAACGTTCGAGTAAGACAAAGCAAATCTCTATACTAAGTGGTCTGGGAGTTGATGACAAAAACTACACTTTGATTATCGGTCAGAAAAGAACTTTTTTGTTACATAACTCAGCACTCAACATGAGAATGCCCAACACAATAGGAAACATTTCCAGGAAGGAAATGTCCTTTTGTTTCCAGGAATCAGGCCACAGCCCAAAGACCCACTTTGTTCCAAAGATTATGCTAAAACCTACTGATTTTGCAGCATCGGTAAAAAACTGAAGGGTGCCCGAAGAGCACCAAGCCTCATCAAAGAAAACTGCTGCCATATTTTGAGATCTTTCCCAGTACCTTGATTTAGTCTTATAAGGTGATGAGGGCATTTGACTCCGATAGTAAGGTTAATTAGCCTATGCAGGAATACTCTACCAGGAATGACGACTTTACAGGCAAAATTCAACAGACCAGTTAATGACTGCAACTCTTTTAGTGTTATCTTCTTAAGAGCAAGCGCCCTGTGTATGGCCAGATTACACTTCTCAATTTTTTCCTGAGGAAGTCTAGCCTCATCCTTATGACAGTCTAGCTCAATACCAGCAAAAGTCAAAATATGTGCAAGCCCTTCAGTTTTTTCCTCTGCCATTGGGACTCCAATATCAGTGCATAAAGCAAGAAATCAATTTAATGCTGCATTACATGATGAAAGGGACTGCGCGATGATAAGAAAGTCATCTAATATGTGTATGATGTGAGAAATGCCCAGTTTCTGCCATCCTATCCATTCCAAAGCTGTCCTGAAGGACTCGAAAATTTAACATGAACTTGCGCATCCCATAGGAAGAGCTAAATCATATTTGCCATTCCAGTGTATTCCAAACAAGTGGTACACATCGGGGTGTAACAGTATAATTCTAAAAGCACCACGCACATCACACTTGGCCATCGCGCAGCCTCTTTCCAGGGATTTTATTAACCTTATGGCATCATCCACGGAGGCATACTGCACGGAACTGAATTCTTTAAAAATGTGATCATTAATAGATTGTCCAAAAGGCAAGGAAAGGTGTTGTATCATTTGAAATTGGTTTGCAGCCTTTTTGGGAACAACCCCTATGGGCGATGCCCAAAAAATTGTCCAATGGGGGAGAGTCATAGGGGGCTTTTAATGCACCCCAGGTCTATTTCTTTTGCCAGTTTATGTTCAATGACCAGTGGAAGTTAAGATGCAGAAAAAAGGTTGTTAGAGAAATTACCCCCAGCTGATCCATGGAAATTTATTGTAAACCCCTTGGAAAAACCAGTAATAAGGTAGTTATATATAAATCCATAGGATATCCTGTTAAGTGATACGCAAGTCTTTGGTGTTGGTGTTGGTAGTTTTTGTGCCGAATTTTGAATTGGTCTTAGCTGGGATGTTGTTGGGACTTCTGTCTTTAGACTGGTCGCTCTGGGGGCAGCGGAAGATTGAATGGTTGGAATAGCATTTGTAGCATTGGTGTTTGAATGTACAGCCTGCACAATGTTTGCCTCCGTGGTATCGAAAGCAATATCCCCTGGGATGGCCTTGACTAGATTGTGTTGCAGCTGGACGAAAAGTGTTTCTATTTTCACTACTGCTTGTTCTACAGTGTACGCTGGATAAGCTCTTAACCAAAGCTATGAGTGTATATTGTCCCATGGAATAGTTTGTCGTCCACGAAGTACTCGAAAGTTCTCATCATAGAACTTCCAGTTGGAAAATTCTTTGCCAAATCTCTCACTACAGCCCCATACGTCATAAGGGCAGGCCCATCCTGAGGCCATTTCTCCATGTAGATAGCAGTAAAAATGTGAAACGCGTTTGTCCAGCTCTCAATATTAGTAATAGTTTGCTTTTTCTGATTGGGTACAATGGTTAAGGCAGGATGGCCTCCCTCCTTGTTATGAAGCATTTTTATGCTATAACAATCATCAATGACCTGAGTATGTAGGAGTAATTCAAAATTAACATATTCATTCGCCCATATCTTATTCCTAGTTTTGGCAGATACCATTGACCCCAGGGGGACAGAGGTTGACACAAATGGGTTCTTACTGCTTTGGTGGTTGTCCTGAGATCCTCCAACCAGTGAACTTATGATACTGCTGGGTGGTCCTATTGTCAGGCTGTCTGTGATCTGTATTGAAGCACTGCTGGGTTGTGTGTCACTTGCCGCTGTTGTGGTGCTTGCTGTGGCTGAAGTAATGGAACTCCTCGAGGGTGTGGTAACCCCAGCAAAGCTTCTCAAAGCTGTGTCAATTGACTACTGAACCACTGTTGCTGCACTATCTTGAATGAACTGGATCTGAGACTGTTGTTCTCGACTGTTGGCTGTTGGATCACCATTGGGTGTTTGGCTAATTTGGGTTGCCACAGCCTCCCTAATTGCTCGTGCTATCTCTGGCGACAACTGTGTCTGGTTGGCTTCGTTTGAGGTGTTATCTATACGCCTGCGTTTATATCTTGGGGGTATTACTGTGTTGAAAACAAATGCACGTTTAGGTTGGTTGAGCATGCTATCGAGAGTCAGATTGGTCATTGCTTGACCTCAGGACGGTTGCTAGTTGTGTTGCCAATGAACTTAAATAAAGGGGCTGACAAGGTGAAAACAAAAAGCCATATGCTGGTCTAAAAAGGGGATGATCCCAAGCTGCCCTAGTACAACTAGTGCAGTTCTGTGGCAAACAGCCAGACTTTTGTAAAAAGCCCAATGGCATAAACATATGATTGGCTCAAACACAAGTGAATGGCCGCAAATATCATACTAGCCATAAAATTAATGTTTGTATATTGCAGCAGCAAAGGCAAATAATATTCTTGTCAGCCTATCTAAAATAATATTTAATGTGTAAATAACATGATAGCCAGCCAATGTAAAGACATACAAACAACAACAAAAACCATACTAATATATACCTTGGATCTTAGAAAATAACAATGTCTACCAATGTTAATGGTGCAGCCGCTTAATGGCACAAATATGGCACCATGATAGCTTTGTACAGGGCTTTGTGTCTCATATAGTTAAGATGTATTCCATCGTTGTGGAAAATATTGATAGATGGATTTGATAACCCTCGATGTCGCCATAATGTGGCATATGTTAACTTCCTGTAAAGCATTCTTGAGGTATCTATTTAATTTGTTAACGTTGTTGTTATAGAAGGAATAAGGGGAAAGGGGGGTTCTTCCTGTGTAGAACTTGGCAAATGATGATAAACTGAACGTCCATCTCCTCAAAGGCGTTTTTCACAAGTGTCATAATACTGCGTGCTACCGAAAGCGGGCTGCGCCGCAGGTAACAGATGTCATTAGATACCAATTCGAGAACAAGAATGGCGAGCCTCAACGCAGTGATTACCCCCATGTCGAAACGGTGCACTCTGGCGACTGTTCGGCCTCCTGTTCCCTGCCAGGATATATTACACGTCTCGTGTAAGTTTAAAGTATCTAAAAACCGGTCGTCCGAACTTCTAGTTATAAATTCCTGCATCCTTCTAACAAGAGAATGTCCTAAGAGCAAAGCATTTACTCTCGGTTCCTTTGCCATCATAAAAACCTCAGGAAATATTCTAGGTCACACCACAAAAGAAAGGTAACTGATTTCCTTACGTATTGGTTACTGTATATACTTAACTTGTGACGTGACAACTTGAAGGATGCTTCCAGATGCTGCTGGAAAAAATGAAGTAACACGTTGTCAGAAAAAGATGGAGGCCGAAGAGGCCTGCAGTCACGTGATTACTGTTTATATACCCTGATGACGTCATCCAGCATACCGGATATTGTAGCAACCGGAAGTTCCCGAACCAGTGCATAAACTCATTTATTCCATATAAAAAGGAATAAATATTATTTACATGCAAATTTCAGCCACTCGGATTCACTTGTAGAACATTTTATTGGTCAACATTTGAGTGAGATCATCGGCTGGGCGCATTTAGTAAGAAGCAAATACAATTGACGCTGGTCCTTTTTCGCGAAAAGTCGCCCTAGTGTTTTAACATGGTAGAGAAAAGTCGCCCTCATGTTTTAGTATGGTCGAGAAAAGTCATCCTGTTGTTTTAGCATGGTCGAATAAAGTCGCCCTCATGTTTTGACAAGGTCGAGAAAAGTCGCCCCTTAAGAAACTAAAAAGGCTGGAAAAGTCTGCAAATAAGAATTGAGGTGTAAGAAAAGTGACCATTTATCGTTATTTGCGTGTAATTTAACTTTGTCGTCATTGCTTGTATTTGACTTCGGGTGTTATTTGCGTGTATTCATGTGAGAACATGGTTGTTATGGGCGTTTGCACGTTATTTGCGTGTGTACTTCGTTTGAGTATTTAGATTTTGGACGTTTGCAAGTTATTTGCATTTATTCGTCCGTAGCTTTTGTGTGTACTTTAACGTTTGTGGTTATTCGCGTGTATTCAAGTGAGTATTTAGTTTCTAGGATGTTTGCAAGTTATTTGCATTTATTCGTCCGTATATTTGGCTTTTTAGATATTCGTGTTTCATTTGCTGGTATTTGCTTTTAGATATTTAGATATTTTGCATGTGTTTGGCTTTTGGATATTCGTGTATTATTTGCATGTCATTTGCGTGCGTTTTTAGATATTCATGTGTTATTTATTTGTGTTTAGATATTCGCGTCTCATTTGCGTGTGTATCTCATTTGTGTATTTAGAGGTTGCGTACATTCGTATGTATTTTAACCTTGTCGGCATTTCAATGTTTGTACTTTAATGGATTTTTGTGTGCACTTTAACATTTATGTGTTTTTTGCGTGTATCTTAGCGCTAAAGATTTTTATGTATTTATTTCACTTTTACACTATTTATTTGTGTGTATTTTGCTACTTGTGGATATTTGCATGTATTACCTAAGGTGTCTACCTAAGGTGTCTAGGGGAGGGGTGGGGAGTTTTGATATTCCGCTGACTGTAAGTACCATTGGCTGTAATAATAATTATACCAGTGGTCACTTAATATGCTTACCGGGTCATATCTCTATATGCTTTCGGGGTCTGCTTGAGGCAGCTTATTTTAGAAGAAATGTATGGGAGATCTATCAATCAATCAAATACCTCTATCCTGGTCATATGATTCACCCCAACCCAGCAATCAATTAACTAATTAACCAATTAACCAAAGAATCAATTAACCAATCAGATAAGTGTACTTTTAAATATGCGTGCCGGGTCACTATCATGTGACCTGGTGTCACCTAATATCAATTAACCAATCAGAAGCCTCCATTTCCCTGACATATGCCCATATATGGCATTCCGGGTCACTTTGCAGGTGCTTTGTCCCAGAACCCCCATTTTTACACTACTCATATTGATAGCGTGACACTTTGTGGGTCACATTACATTTTGTCACAGAACCGTTTGTTTGCAGTTACTAGTCAGAAATTTAAATTTTCAAGAGGGGACTGACTTA
The DNA here is from genome assembly GCA_948470475.1 of Galaxea fascicularis. Classification (NCBI taxonomy): domain Eukaryota; kingdom Metazoa; phylum Cnidaria; class Anthozoa; order Scleractinia; family Euphylliidae; genus Galaxea; species Galaxea fascicularis. The sequence continues at coordinate 10,196,896 of OX419335.1, read as the reverse complement.
GCTGCCAATTTAGTATTGTTGCTAAGAGAATCTTCATGTTTTCAAACCCTGTTTTGCAAATGCAGTATTTTCAGTGAGGTGCACAAGGGTGAATGAACTTTAAAAATTGACATCGTGCCTGTGCAGCTCAGTCAAATTATCAGAGGGGCCACTAACAAAATACAAAAATATTATTGCTCTGACAAATGTTATCAAAGAGCGCTGCCCTCAAAAATGAATCGAGCACAAACTTTCACAACCTGCACATAATCGTTCAAAACCTGGGAAATTGCAGATTCAAACTATATCAACAGTAATTGACTTGGAAACTGCTCGAATTAATGGCATTCTACTGTACTTTATATGTTTCACCATCCGGCCTAAAATATTTATTGCCAACATGCAAGGTTCCATCCCTACTAGAGAACCTAGGGGGAACTCCCATATGAAATGCAGGGGGGGAGGGGGTGCTCGTCTTGCTTAGGGTGTAAATTCCAGATTTGGGTCTCACCTATGGTGTTCCAGGCTAAAAAGCCAGTATTTTTGGTCATAAAGGTCTTGTTTAAAATTGACCGCAATGAAATCTTAACTGTATTTTTAAAAAAGTTTAGAAGTCGTCATTACTACATTTCAAAGACCATTCAAAACTATTACATATTAAAGCCACCTTTTAGTTAAAGCCATGGCATCAACTGCCACTTCCATGACCATATCCACGAGTTAACGATAGTGTCACTTTGATTTAAATCCGCTACGATAAATTTGGCACGTTTTGATACCAAATTTGGCGGAGGTTGAAGAAAATTGCTGTCTGCCCTATGCAGAAGCCGCAACTGATGATGAGAATACGAATGATGAAGATTTCTGTGGAGGTACCCGTGGCGATACACCACTGTTCCTTTAGGAAACCGACAAGTAAGGCTCAAGTAGTTAATACCTTAGAATTCGTTTTTGATTGAATTTGAGGATCCGGCAAAATCTATCATTTATGGCATGACATGTGAGTCTTCTATTTCAGACTTTTCTCGAGCTCCAATATATGTATATTTCACAAGTGTGAATTCCTTTGGGACAACCAATATTTTACAGTCCCTCAAAATGCATGTACGTGTAAAACTGTACGTGTAAAAAGATTTTCAAGCTACATGGAAGTAAATTCACACAATAGGCGGTAATTGTGTTGTTTTGGGACATGCTCTGATTTTGTAATGAATGGAGTAATCTCTTTATTCTGCTCCTCATAGCAGAATGAGCAGAATAAACAGACTGTAGTTTACTTGGAATACACAGAATGCATGAAAAACTGTTCGCGGGAAATTATACATGGCTCACATGGCTAGCCAAGCTTATGATGTGGCACTGGAATTCAGGTTTGACTGCTTGGTCCAGGTTACTGCATGCTCTTCCTTGGTCACTTCTGCAAATTCCAATTTCAGAATGACTTGTTAGCCTGACTTGTGTTCTTTTGGAAAACCTTATTCCACCCATTCTATTATTCCTAAACTGGAATAGGAATATGCATAGTTCTGCCACAAAAGGCTTCCGTAGTTTCAAGTAAGAACTGAATCATTTGGCGTTCTGTAATTACAGCTTATGCAATTTATTACAGAACCACTCTAAACGGTCTCCCTGTTAGCTTGGTAAAACCACATCTGTGCAAATATAACTATTTTGTTGTGAATTCACTGCGCCATCATCGGAAGCTTTGTTGAATTATCGATGGTAATGCCTCGGTGATTAGACAGTGGGAAGCAATTTCAATACTATTGTAACCTTACTTTGCCAAGGGGCTATGCCATCGCAGAAAAGCAAGACAAAACAACAGAACGCTGAATTACGGTATTTTGGGGTGGACAATAATTTTTGAAATGCAAGGAAGGACAACACTGTCAGTCCTAATTTAGCTCCTCTTGTCGTCTGCAATCCTAATCTCAACGTTGCTATTGAGCATGCGCGGCATGTATGTATGTAGCCTGATGGGGCCCCATTTTTGTGGACTGCCATTAAGAATGAGTGGAATGAATAGCACGCAATTTGATCATGTCTTTCAGGTGCAATCCGAAGCTTTTCATTTATTATGGATTTCATTTATTATAGATTTTCGCGCGTGTGCAGTAATTTCAAACTAAACCCACTTCGGTCAAATATAGAACCAGTTTGTTTATGAAATATTGGCGCAGTTTTGCCACAATAATACCACTGAACCACTTTGTTCACCATGAAACAAGTTACCTGTGCTGATACAAGCTCTGCTTTAAACACAGAGCTTTCACGGTGTAAGCACGGCAAATACAGTGTATCAGTCTATCGCGTGTAAGCCTAGGTGTTTCGCTAAAAATCTCACTAATCTCAAAAATCTTACCGAGGACAGTGAAGCTATTGTGATATGCATACTGTAATTACCAGTACCTTTGGCCCAAATTTCTGAAGGTAGTTTCTTGGAAAAAGATCTACTTCCCAGATTTGCTTCAAACGTGGAATAATTGATACACATGCACTGATAGATTTCACTAGATTGGAATGATGGAAAAATGCATTAAAAAGACGGGGTCATCGTGCTTGTTTTGACTGCATGCCCGTTATTCTAAGGGTGCGTTTTTTGGGGCTATTTCAGAGAATGAGAATGATCAGAATGATGGGAATTTGACAACACAAAAAAAAAACGACTATTCTGAAAGAGGAATGAAAACGCACCCTTTCAGACTTGTTGCTGTTGTCCACACACGTACGGAAACTTGATAACGACCTCCATCTGTTTTCGCAATGTACTGGGGAAAGATAATACGCTTCTTCGTTCATCGCGCGCGAAATTCTCCCCCCCCCCCCCCCACATAGATTTTAGTTTGAAAGGTACATCAGGAAAATGGTCTTTATGTTTCTTATACAAAGCGACGGACAAACGGTTTCTTACGATGTCCAACTGCAATTGCTTTTCTTCTCAGTCTCCGAAGCAAAAGTTGAATTTGCTGCCGACGTCGCCGACACGCAGGTGGTTTGGTCGGACATCTTTTATTTGTTGCCGAAGAGATTGACGTGTCACGAGTTGCATTCATTCTGTTCATTCTACACCACGCAGCAGAATACCCGGAATGGATTCTAAGGATTTCGGAATTAAAATAGACAATAAAAAAACGAGCCAAAAACTATTCAACTATTCACATTCCAAAGTGGCTCCCAAAAAAAACGCGCCTTAAGTGTTTTTTGTTGAGTTGCGCGAGAAATGTTGGAAACTTGATCAACCCGAAAAAATAACAACAATTATGTATATTACTAAAACCTGTAGTCCATTAATCTTTTTGGGCTACAATATTTCAGTAAAGTGATTTCAAATTGCCCGATGTTGGAAATAATGAAAGGAAATTGGTCCACTATCATAATGGCCGTTTTTATACTAGAGACGCATTATCCGTCTGGACGACTTTGGGCAAACATATGTACTTCGACTGGTTATGCGTCTCCAGTATAAAGACGGGCACAAGACGCATTAGGCGTCTAGACGAACTATCCTTCGTGCGTTCACCTTAGTGACTGTTTTCCCGTGGAGGGTCACAAATTAGTGACTCGTGCAGAGATCGTTTGTCAGTGATAAACTTTTAGTCGCAATGGTGCCTGGAGTGGTCACTGCTTGGAGGGTGGAGTAATATACTGTTTTCCTTGTTTATCACAAGCAATAACATTCATTTTGCTCTCTCTTTTCAGCTCAGGGCAATTTTGGGATTGGTGAGCCATTTCCTGATAATATCTACCCAATTGAGTTCACTTCTGCTGAGGTTACCTGCGTGGCATTTGATTCAACAGGAGTAAAGATTCCTGAGAAAATACTCTTTATGAGGAAAGATCAATTCGCTGTTTACCAAACATTAACGCCTAATGGCAACATATACTTTACAAACGTGACACACATCACTGTTATGGGTGAAGGCAGAGGTAGGCACCAGCTGTAAAATAAATTAAAATAGTAGTCTTACCCTTGTCAATGTTTTTGTCTGGTTGAGAGAATTTGTACATTTCCCTCGGTAGTTTTAAATGTACAGGACAGATAATCCTTGAAAAGTGTACATCACATAGGACTGAAGCCAGTGAGGGCTCAGGCCTGTGGATACATGTATGTTTATCCCAGTTTTATGCACACGGTAAACTTTTCTTCATTCTAGATAATTATACAATTTAACTTAAACAACAATTCGGAGAGATTCCTAGATCTAACAACTACAGTGTGTACAGTGTACATACACTGTATACATGTAAGAGTTTTTATCTCCTTTAACACCCATGGTAACCTTAACAAGGTGCACATCTGTGAGGTTAACACCACATCTACACTGTACATGGATGTGAAATTAAATTGTCTTTTTTCATAAGGCACTGAAAGCAGCGACACTGTAGCCACAGTGTGTAAAATTCCAAATTTGACAGTATAATTATAGTCTCATTACTTACCTTTGCATTAATTTTCTAAGTGCTTAAATTTAGGTGTCAATTGTGTTAACTTTTGCAGAAGCGTTGCATGTTACAAGGCTTTCTGTCACGTTGCACATTCGTAATGTAACAACGGCAGATGATAGTCAATATGGTGCGCTGGGAAGGTACGAGTGTCACGCTTTTGCAGTCAATGACAGTTTAGAGAGGAAACATGGCTTCAGTGTCAGTGTCATTAGAAGTAAGTTCTTCGAATCTTATTGAAAGGGTGGGGTCTCAGAAAGAGTTAACATTTATTTTGAACTCTAGGGAATCCATGTAGCTAAACTTCTAAGTGAACTGCTTTCAAGCCGGTGGGCCTTTTGCAACAGTTGGCCATGTGACTAATTATTATAAAACTTCACCAGTTTTAAGGCTGATTGCTTGCAACGGTGAGATTGTAAAAGTAAAAGTAAAAGAAGGACAGCCAGTAGCAGTACGTCCAGACGCACCGCTAAAGTGCTGTACCTTGACGATGATCCCCGAGATTTTCGGCCTAGGGGTGGCTATACTAGCCGAGTCAGGGCCCCTCGCTAGCATTTGGATGCTGTAGTAGTGATGGGTTTTTTGGGGGGATGGGGGATAAGGCTTGTTGTGATACAACTTCAGTGTATTGTTGTTTTCAGTTGTTTTTAATTGTTTTTGTGCAGTTGTTGTACTGAATCCATCAATCTCTACTCTGTGCAGTAATGTACTGGTCGAGGATAAGTCATCAACAGCTTTATTATTAAGGTGAACTAAAGGTCACTCTGGATTACGTTCATGCAGAAATTAAAGTTTCTTAGTTTATTAAACATCAAAAGTTTTTTGAGTGATAACACTCTCACTGACTGTTACACACCAGTTACATGATGCACTTTGTATATCTACCATATGTGCCATTGTTTTAGATAAAAAATGAGAGTGACTTCTTTTACCGTGCATATTGAGCTTAAGTGACGGTTGCATTTAATGTCCTTTACAGAGTCGGAAATCCCTCAAGTTTCTGTTTCCAAAGCCCGTGTTCTGCAATATGGTGAAGACTTCAAAATAACTTGTAACTTGACTGAAGGCCAGAGTGTAGATAGTGACTTTATTGAAGAGGGTTTCTTGGTTCAAAGATGGTAATCTTCTGCAAAGTGTGCGCCACCCTGATCCGACTGAGCCTAGAGATTCCCTGGGACCTTTAGATTTAAAAAGCGTTGGTGTCAGAGATGGTGGAAATTATACATGTCTCCTTGAAGTGCTGCTTCGTAATGTGAAAGAGCACAATGTTTCAGATTCTACTAAAGTTGAAAGTAAGTACATTTGCTATATTTCAGTGTAACAAAGGAACAACTTGCGGTATGATCAGTTGGAGTGCTTGGTGCAAAATGGCGTTTGTGACGTTTTGGCCCTCTCTACTGAAAATTCACTCTACTTTCATTGGCCTTCGGACTGTTTATCAGGTCACAAACGTAGATCCAATTTTTATTTTGTGATCTTAAGGCTATGATTTGATGAGTTAGCGTCTCACTTTGCCAAAAACGCAAGAAACAGGAATAAAATAATCTGATGCATGGTTGATCAATTCTTTCTGGTCAAACGGTGCATCAGAGTTAATGATAGTTGAAGAACTCGAAAGTGTCAATTATGCATGCATGCACGTGTCATGGTAAAACGGGAAATTGCAAACAGGCTTAAAGAGCGTGTGTGACAGTCAGTGATAGTATACGACAGTCGGTGAATATACAAATACTGCAGTGCCATGCACCGTTTGACCACGGCCTTAGAGTTTTCACTGTTTTGCTCAGAAGATATTGATATAAAGCTGAAGAACAACTCATACATGTAAACTGTGACCGGGTAAGTGGTTTAGGCGAAATAATTTCAGCATTGAAATCTTAGTTCTTTCAATTACATAATCTCGCGCATTGAAATACACTGCCAGGATTCAACACTGAATTGAGACAGCGGATAGGAGCTCCCCGGTTTCGTCACTTTTTTTAAAATTTTTGTTTGGTTTTGCTTGTTTTTACCATCCTAAATCGTGTGACAACACGTCGAACCTCATCACCTGATAGCGATTCCGCCACAGAATCGTAATATCGTGTTTTGCAAAAAACGAAATTCGATCCTGTGAAAAAAAGAACCTAGGTTGCTTTCTGTGCTAAAGAATTCTGATAACCCATTACTAAGGATTTTCTCTAAGTACTTTGTATTCGGCGATATCCTTAGTATTATAAATATTATTATTATAATTATTATAATAATTGTTATTATTATTATTTCTTTTTTAACGCGTTCCAAACTAATTTGTGGCATTACATTTTTGAGAAGTTCGGTGCAAGATAAACAAAACGCACTGAAGAATTTTGCCAATCCGAAGGAAGTTTGGCATTTCATCGAAGGAAAACTTGGTTTCCGTGAAGGTCATAAGAGCCAAGATATAAAATATGACAAGTCCGTCAAAATCGCATTATTTTATTCGATTTTCTGCAAGCCTATTTACAAGAATACAGTTTACTGTTTTCAAATAAGAAATTCCGAATTTCGGACCCTTCAACACTTATCCAAGGAAAAACGATCAATATACTATTTAACTTGAGAGGCTGTCCGAATTTCGGACCCCCTCAACACCTATTCGAGGAAAAACGATCACTAACGTTTTAGCTTGAGAGGTTTTCCGAATTTCGGACCCCCTCAACAATTATGCGAGGAAAAACGATCATTACTATTGAACTTGAGAGGCTGTCCGAATTTCGGACCCCCTTAAACACCTATTCGAGGAAAAACGATAATTAACTTTTAACACGAGAGGTTTTCCGAATTTCGGACCCCCTCAACACTTTTCGAAGGAAAACGATCACTTCTAACTAACTTTAGAGGTTTTCCGAATTTCGGAAACCCTCAACACTTATCCGAGGAAAAACGATGACTTGAGAGCTTTTCCGAATTTCGGACCTCCTTAACATTTATCCGAAGAAAAACGGTCACTTACACATGTAACTAACTTTAGAGGTTTTCCGAATTTCGGAAACCCTCGACACTTATCCGAGGAAAAACGATGACTACTATTTAACTTGAGAGGTTTTCCCAATTTCGGACTTCCTCAAATCTTATTCGAGGATAAACAATCACTAAGGTTTTCGGAATTTGGGGCCACCTCAAAATTTGTCCAAGGAATTACTACACAATTGGCTGTGGCTGGAGGCAGCTGTATTCCCGATGTTAATATGTAATCAGAAGGGTAATCGTTTTTCTCTTCAGCACTCGTTGCTGGATTAAGGCCGACAACCGCGAATATTCTAGGGACTAATGGCCACGGTATCTACCAACTAAAACCACACAGTCTGTACAATCCGGTGAAAGAAACGCATTTTCTGTGCTGTTAGCAACTAATTCTGAAATTTATAAAAAAAATCTAACAGAAAACATTAACAATTACACATTGTCGATGAAAACAAAATAGCCTTTTACTGGGAGCCTTCGGGCAAACCAGCTTTCTCTCTCAGATGTTCCACAAATTCGGATTTGTCCGTTCCTCCTTTTGGTACAATGAGGATGCTGGTCCTCTTCAGCTTTAAACCTGCCAGCATTCCATTTCCTAAAGATAATCAAACAAGAACTGACTAACATATATTTCAGCAATTATCAGGAACAGAGAAAAGATTTAAAGCCAGCCTCTTGATAAACTTTCATGTCTATCCAGTTGCAATACGTCTGTTTTAAAATCTCACAAAACACCTTAGCTATGCAAAGGCACAATATTCCTAATTTTCATTAGTTTATTCAGGAATCGGAAAGAGAATAGCATGTTTTGTTTCTATTCAATCAAATAAAACCAAATTTTAAGTTTGGCTGTTGTAAACTAAGACATTTTCTACCTACAGCTGTATCAGTCTACTGAACAGGAGGGCATCCAGTGATTCCCAAACACACTGCACCATTAACATATAATACAATTTATACTGCTGTACACGACTATTGAATGTATACAGAAATACTGTAACATCCAGTAACATTTGTGTAAAAAACTTACCATTCTCACTTCCAATGTCGAGGACAAGATCCCCCTCTTTTGAAAATGTTTTTATGAAACACTCATACAATTCTTGCGGGAAACCATCTGGTTCCATTTCAACATCCACAAGATTGGCCATGTGTTGAGAAACATGCCTTTCAGTCAGTTTCTTATGGGATAATGCCCAGTGGCCCACAACAAAGCACTCCACAATCTCAGACATCAGTAAGCCTAAAGGATGAATGTAACATGAGATTCTTGTTTCAAAATATCTTCTCTGGGTACTACCCAAAATATTTTTACAACCAAATGGTTTAGGAAGGTGAGTGCTTAGTTGTGAGGAGTAACTTAAAGAAATATCTGTGAACTTTCAAAACAACCACATTGTATTCAAAGTACAACAATTTATTGTAAAAGGATCCCAGTTATTCAGATTCTTGATTTCTCAACTACCCTCTTGAAAATTTCAACCAAAACTGACTTCCCTTCCCAAGAGGAAATTAATTTTATATACATTTTGGCTTTTGTTACTTTTCACTTTCTCGTGTAACAGCTCCAAATAAATTATTATTGTAACATTTGTACCAAGAGGTTTTTACGACACCCATTTAGTTGTCCAATGGTAGTATGATTTTGTCCATCAATAATCAGTAGGGATTCATTTCATTGAAAACTTCTGTTCTAGAGTTAAAAACAGAGATGTTTACCTCTTGAATTTAGTACAGGTTTCCTCTTTGCTATGTACCCTGTTTGGACCTGGACTGCTCCAGAAGATAGCATCTTCTCCCATAGTTTGTGTGCTGATGCAGCAGGACATACCATTAGAATGTTAAACATTGTCATCAGCCTTTTAAAATTTATTTGTATCGCCAAGTCAACTACTGTGCTGACATCTGCATCTACATCCTATAAAAAATGATAGACATGAACACTTTAATTAAGAGCTTTGAAGGACTTAGTGGCTTGTTCTTATTTGATAAGGAAACTATAAACTGTAATACCCATCCACATGGGCTACATCTAGTGCAGCAATGGCTCTCCCTAGCCTATACAGTACAGTAGTGTGTAACTTACGACATAGTTTGTTTTGAATCAAAATTGATACACTTACCTCTGACTGGCATCCAACATGTCCAATTGTCAAAAATGCCCCATTTTCAAAGTATGAAGCCGAAACATCAACATTTTCATACTTTGCAAAGACAATATGGCCTTTTGTCTCGCCATCAGATCCACCAATGGTGACTTTGCCATGTTCTTCACATATTGGATCTCCTTTTTTTTCAAGATGCTTCAGAAGCATCTTAAATTCGTGTAGCTTTTCAAAATCACCCTACAGTACATAAATTTTAAATAAAATTACCCTACATGTAATAAAAAACGGAATTAAGCACATTTCAATGTAGCTCACACATGGATAAATTTCTTTTAGCTTAATACATTATTTTATGAGATTGACATTCAGGTTAACATTATTTCAATCCATTTTTTTGGGAATATATGAGGCAATTTATTAACCACTTCCTCACTCATGGCTTTCAGTAAGACTTAACCCTTACCTCTCTAAGAGTGACTTTATAGATTGTACTCTGTCTAATGCCAGATGATTTTACTTGTCAAAGGGAGACCCCCCAGGGGTTAAAGGGTTAAAAAACTATCTCCCTTAACCCTTACCTCCCTAAGAGTGACTTTATAGATTGTACTCTCCGTCTAACGCCAGACGATTTTACTTGTCAAAGGGAGACCCCTCAGGGGTTAAAGGGTTAATTGGCACACATATCCTCTTGCTGCACAAATATGGCACTTAGTTGGTTGAAATAATACTGATATCTCAGAACAATGAAATCATGTTTCGTCCAGGTTACACATGCAGTGGCCATGAATTAAGTTCCAGACTGACTAAAATCTTATACCTTAAATCGCAAAAGCCTTTCCAAGGAAACACTGCTTCCAAACTTCTCCACAGCATCGTGCCAGTTCTCCATATTGAAAAATTTTAAAATGGCCCCTTGCACTTGAGAAAGAACTTTCACATGATGAGCCTCTTCTTTCAGCTCTTTTAAACTGATTTTCTTTTCATTCACCTGTAAGAGAAGGCATTCAAACTATTACATTAGAGCAATAAAAGCTGTATGTGCTTCTTTTAAATACATACATGTATACCTGCAGGTTTTCTAGCCTCAAATTTTCACTAATTCAGATATCATAGCTTTGCTTGGGCAAATACCCATTGCAGTTTTTTGTGTCGTGTGTCGGCCAGTACCAACCAGACAACAAGACCATCCATTTACCATCCTGTTTTACACGTTTGAGCATCTATCAACGTATGTGTGAGGAAAATGCATCTTTCAATGCTCCATCTGTTGGAATTTCGCAGTTTTATTCCATTTTCCGCGAGCACTTTTCACATGTGCTGATTCCAAAGGTGAGCTTATCGGTTATGCAAAGATGTTGTTGTTTAAATTTTGTCTTGGTTTAAAATTTTTAAAACCAGTTTTAATCCACCTTTAATTTGAGTTCATAATTTGGATTAAACTACTGATAAATTGAAGCCACAACAAAATTACTGTAAAATGAGCATATTTTCTCCCTGTTTAGAATTTTTTTACCGAGTGTTTTCTCGGTTATATAAACACAGCAAAATGGTTTAAATCAAACCAAGACATAGACACTGTTTCTTCATTTTCAATTTACCTTTAGTATTTTTAAGTAGCAAGTGTATGCAACATTCAAATTGGATAATTCTGCAGTGTTTATTCTAACTAACCATGATTTTGCTGTTGTTAAAAATTTAGCTGTTGGATTTAATTCAATCACGATATTAGTCATTGAATATGTAATGAACCACCACTCCCAACAGGAAAATAGATTTACTAAATGTACTGACTGCACAAGGTACAAGGAAGCAAAGGAAAAGACACATGACAAGAAGGCCAGGAAAGATATAGATAAACTATTAGCTGACCATATGGACTTGGTTTGGTGAGTTTTGTTATAATTACAGTGGTTCTATCAGAACTTTCATTATCATGAAGAAGTACATTATTTATAAGTAATTAACTTTAACAGTTACATGGACAGTTGTCTCAAGCTACATGCGTCACTTGCCAAATTAAGGCCCAGTAACTATTTTTGAGTGCCATTGTGGTCACGTTTTCCTTGTAGGTCCCATCATGTTATAAAAATTTTGTTTCTACATGTATGTCCATTGAACGGTGTCAAATACATGTACCAGCAATAATTATTGTGGGAAGAGTAGGCTTGCTGCAAGGTCGACTTTAATGAGCAAAAACATACAGTCTTGAGAAAGTCTATGGGAAGAGGCACGATTGAGTCTAAGACTGATAAGCAAAATTGTTATCCCTTCTTTTGTGTACAGGAGAGAGAGAAGGGTGTACTACCTTCATCGTTACAAAGCCCGGAGATACCCAAATAAGTACCTAACAATCATCGATGATGCCATGGATCAAAAAACTACATGTATCCCTCGTGTGCGACGAAAGACCAAAGCAACTTGTAACCTGGCAACAGTTGGCACCCACTTAGTTGGAGCAATCTTCCACAATGGGCAGTCACCAAATGGGAAGGAAGTATTTGGGTCTTTTGACTATTATCAGTGGCCTCATGACCCAAATTTGACTGGATCAGTTCTGTTAAATATGTTGTCTCGATGGTGTGAGAGGTACCAACTTCCTCCTGTATTGTACCTTCAGCTGGATAACTGTGTTAAGGAGAACAAGAATCAATATGTCCTGTGGCTTCTTGCTCTTCTTGTAGAGTTGGAGATTTTTGAGAAGGTAAAAATACTGTAGACTAGGAATTTTGCATTCTTTCACAGACGATGCAGTGGGATGCATCCAAGTGCTGTAATTAGGAAACAGTACCAAGTAAAGGGTTTTTTTTATGAACAGCAAAATTTTTAAGTTGTGCAAGGGCCTTGAATTGTTGTGCTGGCATATACGTACATGTCTTTTACACCTTGGGCAAGATGGTTATTTTGTGAGATATCATCACATTTTTTGCTTTATATTCAGTGTACAATGATAATATATTTATTTATTAGGTACATCTTGATCACAGCCAGTCACTGAAATCTATATGACTGCCCATAACCATAATGTAGTTTTGTCCCATACTAGTGGAACCAAAAGTTGACATACATGTAAGCATCAATATTTATATTTTCCCAAGATTTGATTCAATGATAATAACATTTCAGCCTAGTGGACTTCCATTGCTTTTAGCCATTTGAAAATAAATTTGTGTTTGAGCAAGACATCTGTCTTTGCTTGATGTACACTTACAACATTTCAAAAGGCAATTTCTTTTTAAAATAGATTTTCTTGTCATTTACATGTACCTCACCACAGATAAGACTGAACTTCCTTCCCGTGGGCCACACACATGAGGACATTGATGCCTTTTTTGGTGTGTATTCAAAGAGCTTGGCCCAAATCGATGTATATACTGTGAAAGGTACAGTATGAGTTTGTTACTTTTCTGTTGAATTTTGCTGTGTATGTAGCCATTCAAGCACTAAATTGTTAGCAATTATTGTTTGCTCCTGCATACATAAGCCAATTATGAATAATAATTTTTCTATATTTGAGAGAAAGATTTTTTACTCTATGGTTAATCTGTAGTAAGGGAGTAGCAGAATTTACAGAGAAGAACAAAGCTCAACAAAAACAATAAATGAGTATTAAATGATGGTAATATTAAATATATAAGGAACAGGTTACAGTTTACTGACCGCTGCACTATACTATTTTTGTCTAAGTGAAACACTCCCTTGATGAACTCTGTTAAACTTATTTGTAGATCTGTTGGAAGCTATGGAAAGCTGTTTGCAAATTATTAAGGCCTTCCCGTTTTTGCTGGACATGGTCTTTGACATCAAAGCGTGGCTTGCTCCTTTCGCTGAAGAGCTGCATGCCCATACCCAGCCTAAGTGCTTCAAATTTGTACAAAATGAGCAAGGGAAGTGTGTCATGTACTACAGGAATTATTCCCACATGCAGTGGGAAGGCCCTCAACAACTCCTCAAGGTATGATGGGTTTACAGCAAAGTAATACTCACAATTGATGATGCCAGTAATTACCGGTAACCCCCAAAAGTGTCTGGTTATAGGTAATTTTTTTGTTATTGCCTACCCCAATACATTTAACAGTAAACTGTTGTCAACAAAGATTGTTAGCCCTGTGTGACTGACAGTGGGAAAGATAGTTTGTCTTGGGTTATAGTTAATTTTTGCAAAGGGATGCTTGTTACATTAACTTTTTGTTATTATCTCCTTAAGACTGTTCCAACTGGAAAACCAGGACTTGTTCAACCAACATTGCACAAGATTGATGCAGCTGCCTTGAAAAGAGATCTCAAGAAATTTGAGGAGAATTATCCAGAAAGAGTTTCAAGGGTATGGGCCCAGTGGCTACAGGACCTTGACAAGTTACTTGAGTTACCCATCGACTGGGTATGGCCATTGGAGGTTCTTGAGAAATGCCCAAAAGCAAGGCCATCTAATGAAGATGTGGCAGTCCCAACTACTTTGCAAGCCATGCGTGACAGAGAAACAGAGGCAACTCAGCAGGTGTGTTTTGTGTGTGTGTGAAATGAAGTTAGTCACTTAAAGATGTAAATTTAGAGCAGTGAAATGTTTGCCTACAGTAATAAGTGATACATAAAATAATACGCAGAAGATCCGTGTGGGTATTTGTCAAAATGATTGCACTATTATACATGTAGTACTGTAGGTTAAAGGGGCAGTGTCATGTTTTTTGGTCCGCTGTAAGATTCTAAAACATGTCTTTAAATCAGGAAAAACCCAAAAGTAATCAAGCCTTTTATTTACTCAGGGCTGTGTTACTACACTGAGACTGAATTTTATCTTCTGTTACGGTTGGCAAGGATGGAAATGGTTGCATTTTGAAAAAAAATTAGCCTACCTTTTTTCAAAGTCTCGCACATCATCTTGAAGGCACGGCCAAAACTGTGCTATGGATGACTTTTCCTGCTAAAAAATTGATATCTTTCTTGTACATTTCAAGGAATGTTTTGGCTTGAGTCAAGGTCGTAAGTAGCCATTTCTGTGAAGTTTGGGTCAGAAAACAGCGAAATCCCCATGAAAGTATCCCTTTAATTAAAGTTCTGTATCCAAATTACATAATGACCATAGGGAATATTAATTAGAGTAACGCTTGAACTGGCTGGGGATGTAACATGTGACCTGAATACAGCAGTTCTTTTGGCTGTCACTATCATTAACTTTAATGTACATTTCATTGCTTCAGATCTACACAGGAAGGTACAGGCCACCACCAGAACGGGAGAATCCTGTGCTAACAAGTGATAACTTTTTGGACACAATTGAGGTGGGATCATTTGTGGCGGTGAACTTGTCAAACTGTGACAAGATACCAGTTATCGGAAAGGTCATCCAGATTAACACCGACAGTGTCAAGATTCATTACTGGAAAGGATCCTTTAAAGGAAAATTCTCTCCACAGAATTTGCCCAGGAGTCGGACTCCTTGGGTGGACGAACTCCCGAAGAGCTGTATTCTTCTGTGTTCCTTTTCTTTAACTGATGGAGGCAAACTGTTGCCTTCTACTAGAAAGCATCTGCAATCCGAGTATGCAAAACTCAAAGCCAAAGAGTGACTGTTTTAACCTTTTGATAACATGCAGTACCAGTGATTGAAAGGAAATTTCAATTTTAAAAACCTGGTGTAATTTAACTTCTTAATATTACTTATTTTGTATTATTTTCATTCGTTCAGTTTGGTAAGGCATTTCGTCATCCGAAAAAAAATTTACAAAAAACCTCCAACCTTGTAACAGAATCCTCAGCAGTCATGTGGTGTTGCATCCAGGATTCCATGTCCCTGGACTCAAATCCTACTATCAAGATCTCAGGGTACTATTTCGTTAGCACATGCAAAAGACAACATAATTATCTTGAACTCGCGGAAGGTTTCGGTTTTTCGGAACTCAACGTTAAGTGGTTTCTGTCACACTGGATTCCAGAATTCTGTTACATGGTTGGAAAAAGTCTCATTACTGATTATTGCAAGCATAAGAGACAAAGGTGTATAGGGCCTTATTATGACTGTATGGGAAGACTGAGGAATGCAATTTTATTTTATGGCTAAGGACAAAATTAACTCAAGAAGAATATTTTAAAGCGAATTTCATTTTGTTTATACATGTATATCAAACAACAAAAAGGCTTGAAAAATTGCATGACCCTAGTGAAGATTTCCTGGCATATATGTTAATAGCTTTGGTGATAACGTCTTACAATTTACGGTCATTGCTTATGAAGGTATCAAATGATTCGTGATAGATCATGGACGTATGTGAAGAATACATCACCTTCAAATTGAATTTTGGGTCACTGATTTTCACTATATAGGAATGTTATTGTTGTAGGGTTCCGAAATTCGGAAATGTCTTGGCGTTATCAGTGGCTCCGAAATTCGGAAACGTCTTGGCGTTGTTAAGGGGCTCCGAAATTCGGAAATGTCTTGGCGTTGTCAGGGGCTTCCGAAATTCGGAAACGTCTGTGAGTTGTTAGGGGCTTCCGAAATTCGGAAAAGTGTGTGGCTTCTTAGGGGGCTCCGAAATTCGGAAAAGTCTGTGGGTTCTTAGGGGGCTCCGAAATTCGGAAACGTCTTGGCGTTGGTAGGGGTTTCCGAAATTCGGAATCGTTTCATGGGTTGTTAGGAGGTTCCGAAATTCGGAAACGTCTCATGGGTCATTAAGGGCTCCGAAATTCGGAAACGTCTTTGGGTTGTTCAGGGCTCCAAAATTCAGAAGAACCTCTGCATTGTTAGGGAATTCTGAACTTTGAAAAAATCTGCAGTTGTTTGGGTGTGCCGATGCTCAGTAAAATCTTGAGGTAAAGTCAAACTACTGATTTGTGCTGAGGAAATTTGCGCTTCCGGGTAAAACAAGAATTCATTCTTCTCAATTTAAGCACGATTTTAAGATTCCGAGTTAACAAATAAAATTATCTCTCGTAAAAACGAGCTTTCTTCAAATTCCGCGCAATATTTACATGTACTTTTCTGGCAAAATTTTACTGTTTTCCGTTGAAACTTTTTAGATTCCTTGGTTCAAATTCACGACTCCGACTGATATTGCAGTTTTACTCGTGAAGATAAGCGATTTTTCTCTTGAATCTAAGTAATTGCTCTGAATTTTCCAAAAATGTAATGCCACAATTTAGTTTGGAACGCGTTTTTTGTTTTGTTTTATTCTCTCGTCAGTTGCTCCGTGGTTTGATAATCACACGCGTGTTAGGAAATTTAACAGGAATAAAGGAGACAGTGTTTCATTCGTGTGTTCTGCTAAAGGGTATCCCTTGGAGGTTACATGGAAAGTGGAAAAGATTAAGGACGACGCGGTGTATGCATCAGCCTGCATAAGTAAGATTAGCAAACCTGTTAGTACCGTAAGCAATTTTGGTTCATGAATGAATATACATCAAGTAAGGACTTACCGTTTTGCTGTCCAGACAGTGAATAGCTATTACAATTCCTTGCTCGGTGATTGTTTTAACTGTCCACGTCTGCGCAGCGTACGTTTCCTTGGGGCTTTAATTTTTTTTTCTTTTCCGTGTTATGGCCGCTGGGAAAGTCGAGTTGAGATCACAGGCTGCGCTTCCTTTCCAGTTTTCACTGGGAAAGAACGAAAAACCGCCAGGAAAGCCACGAAACATAGAAGTGGAAATGGTGGAAAGAGCGCTCCTGGTACGATTGAATAACAAAATGTTTGTCCTACTCAACCATGTGGAATATCCCTGGATATTGAACCACATTCAGGACGATTTTGCCGCAAAGTATGTGGTAAATATAGGTCGGGCAACAAATACTCATATTTACTTTGGTTGAGGACTATTGTCTGTAATGTAACAGATGAAACAGATGGAAAGTACCTTTTCCAACGCAAAGGACTCTACGACCCCTATATCCTGACGGTGTTGAACCTACAGAACGGAGATGATGGGCGTTATTACTGCTGTATTTCCTCCAAGTGTTCATCGGGTAGTTCCTCAGAAGACCAGTGTGAGGTCTTTAGTATCGAAGTCGCTGGTGGGAGGTATGACAATTTATGTTTCTCTCACCATACTCTTCCAATTGCAATTTCAAGCCCAAATATTATTAGCTTTTTTTGCTTGTTTTGTTGAGAACTGGCAATAATCATCCCTAATTGGATGCGAGCGTTTTAGAACGGCCCCCTTTCATAGCCAACCTCACTAGCGTTACTTGAAGCAGAATGGCACAGAATGGCCGGACATCATTAATATTCATATGACCCATCATTCATTAGCATAAAAATGACGAGCTGAAGCGCGAAATTTGAAAGCGATAAAATGGACTAACACCCAACTTTAATTTTCATTCTAAAAGTCACTAAGTTGAAAAAGTCATAACTTGTAGGCTGCAAAATGAAGATGAAATTACACTTATTTAATCGAGACTCTCAGGAGATAGACACGACTTGTAAAAACTATTGGAAATTTGAGATAAACTGTGAATGATTTTTTAGCTATTTGATAAGAGATTTAAAAATGCTCTTTTTCTATTTGAAATTTATTGTTTGTGGTCCAACCTTTCATGAACTTGTAGCATGCAAAAGTTTATTTCATAAGTAAATTCAAACATTACGCTAAAATGTCAAAAATAGCGGAAAAGGATTTACTTAGAAATTTGCGCTCTTTTATTTCGTATCACATAATGAGCATATAATGAGCCATTTTGCTCATAAATATGTATAGATACATATTTTTATAGGGAGGGAGGGATGGAAGGACGGACTTAGAAACACACTTCAACTGACACTTTTCAATATAAGCACTTGATAAACACTATTATTCTCCTCGCGGGCCACACGATGGACGCCTGACACAGATTTTTTTACTTTAACTACTAAAATTATCACCGGAGTTTAGGTTGAATCTGAATATGGTAAATACTTAACCGTACTCGTTTTTGGTATGCTTCGGTGGCACATCAAACTCGTTTGGTCTCGCCATGGGTAAAATACGAACCATTGCTCGACCAAACTCGCCTGATACGATACTCGCCGAAGCGTACCAAAAAGGTGCGATCAGATATATGCACAAAAGCGTGCGGTGCTTCTCGCACTCCCTCCAGTCCATATACATCGCATTTATAACGGGAGGTCTCCCTTTGGTGATGCGTTTTCATAACTTGCGTCTAAAGCCCCGGCTAAACGATCAAACATTTTCATCCAACATCATGTTGAAATGCAAATGTTTGACCGTTTAGCCACCTCTTCAAACAAAGCGAGCGCGAGAAGGCAAACAATCAGACAGCGAATCTGGGGATGTGCACGTCATATTTCCAGCCGTAACACGCAGAAAGCGTTGTGTGGGCTCACTTTGCTCGATGTTTGATCAACATTATTTTCTCGTTTAGCCACCCCATGTTGTGTGCAACAAAAACGATGTTGGATGAAAAATTTTTGATCATTTATCCTAGGCTTAACTATAGTTGTATACAGAGTTTTCTTCACATTCTTGTCACAAACCACAAAACCAAAAGTTCCGTTTTATTAATCCAAGAATCTCATTTGTTTGTCTCTTGGTTTTATGCCTCTGTTTTGTTTCTCTTTTTGGCCATGCTCTCACTTTTTATAGTGCAGCATCTCTACTATACAAAGACTATCCACTTGTGATGTTGATTTTCAGGTAAGATAATAAATTATTCATAAATAGAAATTTTCCTGTTAAATGCAGTTATCATGCTGTCAGGCTGGACGGAATAGTGTTATGTAAAACATTTAGCGAAAGGTTTGACTCCCAAGTGAAAACGAATACTTTCCAGTCCATTCTTCTAATCATGGTTTTGACCATGAAAGAGAACTCCTCTAAAGACTTTTTTTTAAAACAACTAACATTTTCGGTCCTAAGTAGTCTGTGAATTCGTATTTTTTTTTTAACAAATTAATCATTGTTTGCCCCAAAAGCACCTAGGCTTATCAGGGGGGCTCGCAGTAATACAAATTTAAATCAGGCTCACACACAAAACAGACAGACACAAACAAAACACATAGTTACAACGAAATTTACATAACGAGAGATATATTATATTAATAAACAGATAATGGCCATCGAAAAAAGATTTGTACTAATTAGAAATTACATGGCTAGAGATATATTAATCTAACTACTAATTATAATACTCTGGATTTCACGAAATAAAGCACAGTTAACATCATAATTTACAGATTTAATTCCGTGCAATAAAAAAATAATTTTCCTAGCATCGCTGCTCGATGACCATGCTTCACCGAGAATACTAGCAGCAGAGGTAAGGAGGACATTACGCTGAGCGGCATACCTGGGGCAAAACAAAAAGAAGTGTTTCACCGATTCAGAGTCAAGACTGCACTCGCAAATAGGCGATGCACAACGGTTAATTTTAAACAAATACTCTCTTAGACAAAAAAAAAAACAAAAACAAGTCTAAGGCGGGTGTGATCAATAGATCCACGCCTTGAAAAAGAGAAATCAAACTGTTATGTTAGGTTCCATGCATCGAGAAGTTACGACTACGAGTACATGGCGAACAACTGAACTCTCTTTATTGAAAGACCCGGATGTAGGTCATGTGATATCACAACACAAACAACTTATAACTATGGGGAAAGAAAGTTGACTTTAATTTAGCTTAAACGTGGGAAGAGAAACAGTGAATTCTGTCACAGATGACTAAAATGTAAAGAACGTATTAATGTAATTTCATATTAAACGGATTTTGTTTTGGGTCAGCTCATTTCTAAAACTTCGTTCCATGATCTTACATTATTCTGAGAATCCCCTACCCATCTGATTGATTGGATGATTGATTGATTGAGTGAGTGATTGATTGATCAATTAATGGATTGATTGATCGATCGATCAATCAATCGATCGATCGATCGATCAATCGATCGGTCAGTCGGTCGCTCGGTCGGTTGGTTGGTTCGATCACTCACCTACTCACTTGCTCACTCATTCATTCATTCATTCATTCATTCGTTCGTTCGTTCGTTCGTTTGTTCGTTCATTCCATTTCATTCATTTACTATATTAGACTAAACTACTTACTTTAAAAATCTGTGCTTAAACCCTTTTTTGTTTCGTGCCCTCTAGCACCTTCATATGGATTTCATTCAGTAATTAGCTCTCAGAGCTGAGAGATGCTGGGATGCTGACAGGACAGTAGCCGCTTTCGTCAGCATGGAGGATAGTTCAAGAGTAAAACCATAGTTTCTTGTCGCGTCTTCGTTAATTTATAGGAGCAACAAAGATAGAATGAATGATAATGAACAGTGTAGTTAGATACAAAATTTACATATCTTCAACTGAACTCGTGAATTAGTTAAGGCCTTAAGCCCCTGCTAATTTATAAATTTCTTCTTCTTCTTCTTCTTCTTCTTACATTTTCTGAAGTAAGAATAAAGGAACTGATCGCAAATAACTGACTAATATGAATTGCAAGGTTCTTACAACCTGTTGAAAATAAAAATATGCAGACTTTTTAGGAGTTCGATCAGAGAACTGGTGTGTCAGGTGATGATTATGACTCCCGATTTAACAAGCTAAATTTTCAAAGCTTAGATGCGAGGAGATTTGCAAGGGATGTTGCATTCTTGTATAACCTAACTAACGGTTAATATAATAGCTTTTTTGGAATTGCTTGAGAGGAGTATAGTACTTGAGGGTTCTGAAACACTCTACCCAATTTTTGGTAGGTTTCAAGTCACTTTTTCTCTCTAGCAAGGTACATTCATTATGCATTGTAATAATAAATGAGTTTTAACTCAGTTATTAACGATGAATTAAAGGATATGGAATATTTGACGTGCCCTTTTTGTAATAAACAGTTGGAAGATCAGATTGCACGAAAAGATGAAAAATGCTATGATTGAATTACTCGAACGGGTTTAATCGCAAGTTATGTGCGAACCCTCATTCAATTACATAGATGGAGCAGCGTCGGTCTGCAATACATTTACCTTGATTTACATGGGATCACTTCCGTAGCTTCAGGAAACGTCGGTAGGATGGTCGTTTACGGTGTCTAAGGATATGTTTCGAATGTGGACCCACGTGTTTTTGATAGGGTTTATGTGATTAATAATGGGCGATTGGAACTTCAAACCGACCTGAATTTGAATGGACATAGTGTACAACGGCTCTTCGAAGATGGAAATAGTCGAAAGAAAATGCCGTCAGATATAGATCTCGCTTGGAAAAAATATGGAATGAGGTTGATGAAATTTATAACTATGAAAATGGTAATGTGAAATTTTACAAAAGTTTAGATTTAAACGGAAATGCATTACTTAATGGGGAAAATGTTATGTTAGCTTATAGAAACAATAATTTTAAAATATTCCAAAACTTGGATTTGAGTGGACGTAAATTAATAAACTTCAATGCAAGTCATACATGTTGTCAATAATTTTAAACTTTTCTTCTGTAAAACAAAAACTGGTTCCCTCGTCGATCCTACTCCCGGTAAATTTTTGGCTCATGAAGATGTGATCAGGGAATAACATTTTTAATAAATTGCATAATATAGTATGTTATTGTTGAAAACACGGCTCAAGATGGTGCTGATTTAAGAATGACAATAGGTGGAGTCGGTTTTGCAACACCCATCGTACAATTTGTGGATAATATCTCTGGCGGTCTATCATTTTTTGATTTCTTCAGATTAACAGCACCAGCTAATTATAGATATATACACATAAGATATACATTAATGGTTCCAATAAACCAGGCCGTGCTGTGTATAACTATTTAACAGATATTACAAAATGTCTTTTATGCTATGAGTAAAAATCCAATTCATTATAAATCAAAAAAGATTAATCCAACATTTTTATATATAATGACTCAAAATGATATTTTTAATTTAAATCATATTGATAATAACATCACACCTGACAAAATATCCGAAACAAAAGCGTTGTAAAAATTTTATCGCAACATTTTCTGGTTTTATCGACAAGCTTTCAAATATATTCAAGCGATTGAACCTAGTTCTGAATTTAGCATTAGCATTAGCAGGGATTGGTTGCTCAAGGCGTTGTAGCAGGAGAGGTTACACTCAATCCTGCGGTTCTCGGATCCACTTCAGGAACTGGGATGATGCTGCTTGGAATCTTAACTGAGATTTAACGAAAAATCGAGATGTCCAAATTTGCTCACACAACATAGGAGAAAGTGTTAGTTGATTTACGCTTTTGTTTGAGAGGTCATGATTTCAACTCTATACAATTTATCGATGGAATGAAATTGTTAGATGAAATTATCATTGATCTATGCCCTCTTGCTGATTAATTTGGAAAACAATACGAAAAAACATTCACATCTGAGTAACAACTTTTTGAATATCATCTTTAATCAATTTACAAGCAGCGTCCCACCAGCCGTTTAGAACTTGTAATTTTGATTTTATCATATGGTAAATTCATTATTTGAAATTTTTTTCTGATTAGAAAATTGTGACCTCTCACGCGAAAACGTTCCTAACGATTAGCCGTTTTTGCACGGATAGCCGTTCGGAATCCGTTCTTTAGCCGTTCGAACGGGCTGAGATACCGTTCGAACGGCTCGAGCCATCCGTTCAAAAAATATTGTCATCCGTTCGAACGGCTCGAGCTATCCGTTCAGAAAATATTGTCATCCGTTCGAACGGCTCGAGCCATCCGTTCAGAAAATATTGTCATCCGTTCGAACGGCTCGAGCCATCCGTTCAGAAAATATTGTCATCCGTTCGAACGGCTCGAGCCATCCGTTCAGAAAATATTGTCATCCGTTCGAACGGCTCGATCTATCCGTTCAAAAAATATTGTCATCCGTTCGAACGGCTTGATCTATCCGTTCGGCTCGAGCTATCTGTTCAAAAAACATTTATAGAGAGTTAAAGCATGACGTTTACGGCAGACGACAAAGGTTACCTTTAATTTTTTTTTATTCATCCGTTTGAACGGCTCGAGCTATCCGTTTAGAATAACAAAATGTCATCCGTCAACAAAATTGGTCCAGTTCTAACGAGCAACTTGCTAAACAGCCGTTCAGCCGTTCGACCTCATCCGTTCAAAATTTTTCATCATCCGTTCAGTCGTTCGACCTTACCCGTTCAAAAATTTTCCTCAGCCGTTCAGCCGTTCCCTCATCCGTTCAAAAATTTTCTTGAGCCGTTCAGCCGTTCCATGTATCCGTTTTGAACGGTTTGTAGACCCGTTTCTTATCCGTTCACTTGCCGTGCGTTCAGCCGTTCGAACGGATACCGTAAGGAACGTTTTTGCGTGAGAGGTCACAATTGATACTAATCATCCGCTTCCGATCACCATTCACGTCTGTTCTCTTCAAAGACCTTATATATCGCGTGTTTGTTTGATTAATTTGAATACCATGCTTTTCATTTATCTGTTTAAAATATTCTCAATATGGTACTTGCGATGGTAGACTGATTTCCATCTTATTATGTATCTATTCTCATGAAAATCGATAAACTCACGGCTATATTATACCCATAGACCTGTCCGCAAATTTCACAGACATTCTCCCTATTGTCAATCAAAATATCCTAAAGTGGTTATTAAAGAAATAAAGTTGAATGATGACAGGTACGAACACAGCACTATTGTCATGAAAATCGATAAACTCACTGGCTATATTATACCCATAGACCTGTCCACAATTTTTACAGACATTCTTATCATTGTCAATCAAAATATCTTAAAGTGGTTATTAAAGAAATAAAGTTGAATGATGACATCAACAAGGAACACATCACTTGGTTCTTATGAAGCGTAGACCATCCGAGGCCAACCCCGCATTTTTGTTTAGCTCCATTTTGATTGGTTCTCCAAGCCCACGCTGTTGAAGGTTGCGGTGACCGCCTCCACAGGAATCATGAACGATACACATGGGCGAAACTCCAATGGAATCTTCACTCCCGGTCTTTTCTCAAGAGAGAACTTACATAATGACCTCAAGAACAACAATGTGGCCAAAGTGACAGGATCGTGATTATAGGCTTTAGAAAAAGTATCCAAAACTCTTAGTCCAGCACATTTCCGCAAAACAGAAAACAACGGAAACCCTCTGCGAAAGCATTTGTCCTTTCAGTAAGATTTTCATTACTATACAGTTTACTGGGTCTTGTTTGAGGAGGAAGAGAAACGCTCTGACCAAATTAATAACTTACTGTACCCTGGAAAAGGGATGAGTGGAAGTAATATATTCAATATCATGTGATGGAAAATTCTTTATATTATTTTCAAACGTGTATGGAGAGCAGTCGGACGACCTCAAAATGTTAACATCGCCATCCTAATCGTGAATCCCAAGTTCCTGATCTCAATACAAAAAGTATCATTCGGACTTGACCATGCGCAAATGTATTCGTTTCCGGTCGGCTGTTCGTGGTTTTGGCGCCCGCTTCAACGTTCTTCGATCCTGGAAAAATCGTTTGGGAAGAAAGTGTCTCACTTCTTTCAGCTTTTTACCGAGCACGATCTTGAACTGATAATGGTATTGGCCCGCTTCACAGCGAATACAGGATCGGTGGGAAAGCTTTTTCTGTAGTTATCGAGTCCTCTCGCTTGAAATACATGTAGATTTGGCCGCCGTACGTGTTTCGTAATGGACTCCGGTACAATGGTTGTCGTGGCCTTCTGTTGATTTCAAAGGTGAGCGTATTAGCCATTTCAGAGTGTAGGTAGGCTTTTAATTTTAAGCTTATGTTCAACATAGCACTGGCTGGTCGCTGGGTGTATGTATCTTAAGAGCTTTGCTCACTAAATTCAGCTTACTTTCAATTCTATATTTGGGTTGTGCACAAGACCTGGGCCAAGAGTACAGTACTGTGCTAAAACAAATGCTATCTTGCTCTTGTGTTTGTTCTAAAATTAAGGTTTTTAATTTTACCACAATTGCCAGTAATCTCGCAATCTGATTGGTTAATTTGCCGTTGTCGATCGATAAGAGTCTAGACATCGCTGCTCGCGTCAACTTGTCACGCAATGCCTTTTTCATATCTCGCGCTCGGAAGTAAACATTCCTTTAACGCCGATATTGTGGTAAAAAAACAAATCGAATGTGGTTTAGCGTTGTCTGTACTCTTATCGACAACGATATTCGTCATCACAGAGGTAAAAATGTTGTCGAAGTTTGTTGTGGACTCACTCGGCTGCGCTTCTAGCCTGCAGTGCAGGCGTTATTATCTTGGCGCGGAACGCTTGATAAATCAGGTTTTTCGATGCCGCCATCTTGGATTGTAATTGGATGCTTGACCGGTAGAGAGTTGGTGTTGCCCATTTTCTACTTAACACCTACTCCATCGGCAAATATTTCCTCGCCCAATCCTCTACAGTTACCAAATCCAAGATGGCGGCCATAAAACGAAAATGTGCACTCGCGCGCCCAAAATACGCCTGCCCTGCAGGCTACTGCGCCTCGTGAGTCCACAACATTTTGACCACTGTGATGACGCATACTCGTTGTTGATAAGAGTACAGACAACTCTAAACCACATTCGATTTGTTAAATGTACGGGGAAGGAATCACAGTTAAAATTGCGACAAATAGGGTATTCAGTTTGCTTACAACATCTTAAAGATCAGTGTAATTCATATCCCAGTAATTGGTGGCAAAGTCAGTTGTCATCCAGTAACTATTGCCCAATACTGAATTGATACAGATAACAACTACTTGGTTTTTTTGACAATACTTTTTTTATCTCGATAACGGTATGTCTCAAGAAAATTAGGCGTACATGTCCTACATTTATCATGTCTCATGCAATGGCTGTTTTTTGCCTTTTCCACAGTGCATTGCTTGTGTTTAGATGATTTTTTTTGGTGGGAAATAGCAATCCTACTTGCTTGTACATTGTATTTTAAATGCTTGGAGCCTGCAAGCGAGCCAAATCAAGGATCTTCAATGCAGCAAGTTGTACAAAATGCAAGCAATAGTGGCTCTTCTCAGCAAAATAACGACTTTGCTCGAAAAAATAATGACAGTGACAACGGACGCTATTCTTACCGGCTTCATCTCAGTAGCCCGCTTTGTTATGAAAATAGAGTAGTTTGATTTCAGATTTTCCAGAATGCGTGACACAAAGGTGTCTGCTGAGAAACACATCACGTACATGAAAACGTCGATTCACCCTGTGATTTTTAGGCCGTCTGAATTACCAAGGGAGAAGTGTCTATGCGAATATTTGCACGTTCAACGGAGAGACAAAAGATTTTAACATAGCCAAAGTAACTCCAGGCCCCGGTTGTTAAAACGTTGGATAGCGCTATCCAGCGGATGAATCACTATCCAGCGGATACCTATTGGGAAAGCTAACTGCACTATCCACTGCATAGAAATTTATCCGGTGGATAGCGCTGTCCTGCCTTTGAACAACCGGGGCCAGATGTTTCCAATAATATCCGGCCGCCATGAGAATTATTTTAGTAGTGAACCTGTTCGCAGGCTACATTTCATAAGGTTTTTGTTTTTCTCAGATTACTTCCAGAAACTGTTTCATTTACACCACCGCGATATGTTGTCGGAATTTTTGTAAAACGTGTTCCGGTTCGTTTGAAACAAGCATCCTTGAGAAGGTGTGTTCATATCTATTCGCCTTACGTATCAGACAAAACAATTTGTTATGTTCTTAAAAAAAACGTAAAAATAGATGTCGCGAAAGTTATTTTTCATGCATCACGGTCAAGAAATGATCTCGCGGAATAAAGCCTAAAAAGAGCACGGGGCGACGAAAAAACATAACCTGGCAGTACTCGGCTGACATTCGTTGGATCCTTTATTACATTCAAACTTTGCCAAAACGCAATCGCCGTAATATTACTCTGTATTCCTTCTGTAGATCGATCCCCAGATTTAAAAACCAGCACACCCCAGAGAGGTTGGTTAGCCAGTGATCGAATTAGGGCTTTTCATGAAGATCTCCCAACTCGGATTAAGACAGAGGGAAATGATTGCGATACGTGAACCGTTATGCTATGGGTATAAGTCAAAGCACATTAATACCACTTCTTTTGGAAACGCTATATAGACGACATAATCCCACTCTGGACCATAAACAGAGACGAACTAATGCAGTTCATTGAACAGGGAAACGTGACAATCATCATCCCACCACTGAAACATGCATAGTTTATGACTCGCACCAGATCATTTAGTCAAAAGTAAATTGGTCTTTACGCCCGTTTAAACCCGCTACAAGTTCGAATGCAGAATCTCGGGATAGTACAGTGTATCTTTGGCCGCTTGCCTGATTGCAAACTGAGCCATGGCCGACAAATCAACCAAATTAAAGATCAACTTGAGATTCACATTGGGGGCCAATTTGGTGGCTAACAGCACTTAGTCAATAAAAAAGGGGTAGTTTCTAAAGAAACTGTGGTGCTGCGTCGGTGGGGAAGTACACAAAGATTTTGGTATTATCAACAGAGTTGATAAATGTAAATTGACCACCGTACAGGCTAGCTTTTAGAATCCCTGTACGGC
>OX419335.1:10158925-10161425 GCA_948470475.1 Galaxea fascicularis | reverse complement strand
CCCATCGTGTTTCCTTAATAACAGCTATTGCGTAGTTTCCTTGACAACTAAGTATTTTCCTCGTTATGTAGTTTTGGCTGTCTAGTTGTTGTGGTGTACATAGAAGACCTCGAGCCACTTGTAGGGTTTAATGCTTAAAAAACAATTTGCTTTCATTTTCACGCTATTAAGTTAGAGAGAATGGATGGTTTGTATGCTCTTGCGTTTAACTTTTCCTTAACTTGTAACAGAAGATACTCAAAATCTGAAAATAAAGCTGGACCTGGATTTAATGACTTAATTGTATATTTAGTCGTCACTAACTTTCCCTTAGGAGTACAGATACAAATATTCATAGAATAAATGCCTTAAGTGCCAGTTCAGCCTAGCAACTAAGACTTCAAGAAAAATCTCGAGACAAGTTATTGGATGACGTTTTTGTGGTATCCAGAATATCAAGATCGAGGTAACAGTTATCTCTTACCTCGACCTTGATTATTCTCGATATCACAAAAACCTAATCTAATAATTGTTTTCTTATACTTGCAAACCTGGACGTTGTTTTGTTCTTCACCGACCGCAAGCCACACAGAGCGCGCGAAATGCACCGCGGTCATACATGATATGATTACCAGTGACCTTGATATGATGCAGGTAGATGATGTCACTGATTTCGAAAATTCGCTGCACTCTTTCGACCAACCAGAAAAGAGATAGCGAGTTTAATGTATACGACCATAACTTAGCGCACGTCGTATATTATATTATATCGTTAATGTTAATTCCGTTTCCACAGGAAATTAATAAAAGAAAAGGCCAGGTTCAAATACGCTACAATCACCTTCACTATACTTTCTGCCAACATTACAACTCTGCTCTAAGATTTTCCTTTGGAAACAGTGGCTAATAAATGAAAATCATAAAAGCAACCTCTTTGTTTCAAAAATGTAACTAAAAACTAGGAACATCAGCTACGAAACAGTAGCAATCATTCATATTATAACTACATGTATTATAAAGTAATAAGTTGGGTCGATCTGTACCACACATACAGAAGCATGAAATAGTATGCCGTTTAGCAACCCTATAGGTAGAAGTTAGGAGTAGATGGTCTAGACGAATCCAAGCGAGTTACATGATAGCTACTACTACTGCTATACACCCTAGATGTGCTGGTGTATCGATTGCTTGCACCGCCATTTGCTGGAAGGATTTCTCCTGACTGAATTACATCATTGTCAGTCTGTTGAAATGATAATTCATACAGAAGCCGTTAACTATCATCACAATTGTTCTTTACAAACCCATATCGTCCTCATTGTGGGTGAAAAGCACTTTTTTATGTGGTAAAGGGTTTTCCACTCCCACTTAAGAGCCAATGTCGGAATATATCGAGAATCTCAAATCAGTTCCAAAAAATCGGATTTTTGCTAATATCACCCAAACAACCCTTTGGGTGAGTTAGTTCGAGAAATGGTATTAAGGAATCCCCAAGCGCTTTACATTTTACGAAATTTAGAAAAGTTCGAAAATTCCCAAAAAAATACAATTTTTATTCATGAAATTAGTCTAAATTTCCAACAAATTTAAGGAAACATTGCGGACGCGCAAAAGTTCCTATTGACTTCATCTTCCGCACATGTTTAGAAGACTTCCAAGGCTTCAAGGCTGGGTAAAAAGATTCAGCAAAATGATTTTAATAATATAGTTTCTGGCCTTCGTTGCGTACCCTCTCCTTGAATGTCGTTTCGAATGTGAAAATAATGCCCAACTTTACCCGCCCAAAATCGATCCTGGTATTTTAGAAATTGAAAAGGCAATTATACTACATAAAAGAAAGGAAATTTTGTTTGTAAGATCTGACGTTTAAGCTCTGCCAATTAAAACGCTGGCGTGTAATAAAATTTTAACTGGAGTCACTCGAACGCCGTACGCAACAGAAAGTGAATGTAGACAAAGCGAAAACAAATGTAAACAAAGGGAAGAAAATCGCACGAAAATCATTTCTATCTCATAGAATCACATGGAATTGACAATAATATCTTATCTCAATAAGTCTCTCTAGCTGACAAGCGAATTAAGCAATGTTTTTGGTCGAATAATCGGGAAAAAATCTGGAAAGATGAATTCAAAGTAAAAGGTCACGCAATCGGCCGGGCCACAGTGACACCTGTTGGGTAACGCACGGTCCTTTTATGTAAAACGTAGAATAGATCATTTCAAGTCCAACAGGGTTCAAAACGACTTTCAAAATTTCTCCAAGAAGCTATGAGAGTTTTTCTGAATAAAACTAAAAAATGAAGGTTATTTGATGACCCTAATTCTACGGAATATTCTGTGTGTGCTATTTAGTACGCTGCAGCCTATCAACGGGACGGAAGAGATATTGTACCCTTAAAAACAATTGCTAGTGTTCAAGCCCAAAAGGTATCAAAATACAAATGAATTAACAGGAGTTTAACTTTGATTATCAGCATAGCCCCAAAAACTATATGCATTCCTCGTTAGAAAGCTTTTGAAG
>OX419335.1:10104994-10158725 GCA_948470475.1 Galaxea fascicularis | reverse complement strand
AAGCAATTAAGCAGCAACCGATACCCCTCCGTTTGCTTTAGTTCGTCCTCCGTTAACGGTTCTTCGTCCTCTTCACTTTCCCTTAGAGGCTCTGCACTCTTCTTTCTTATCAGAGATCTCTGTCGTCTTTTACCATATATTCTCTCTAACGCATCCTGTGATAATCGCGGAAATTCTATGTCAACGGGCGTTGATGATTTAGTTACTACGTCGTCGTAGTCGCAGTCGCCTTCGTGTTTGTCCAAGTCGCCGACGGTACCCTCCTTAGTACATCCTTTATCTCGGATGCAAGACTGGCACCCGTCTATGTGCGTGTCTTCGTTGCCAGTGATGGAAGACCCATAAAAGCCATGTCCAAACGATGACCGTTTCACATCTTGTTGTGACAAATCGCTGCATACGGGGCACAATTCGTCCTTGTCGGGTATCGACTTCAGGTGATCCTTTCCCGGTTTCAAAGACATCATAATAACCGAGAATGGGTAGGGAAAAACACAGAGTCACCTAGCAAATCCTCTGGTAATGAGGGCACTCCTGAAGGAAAAGAGAGACAAATGATACAGATCGATTCCAGATCGATTGCAATAACCGAGTGACAAACTGCAAAGCACCACTCTTCGCTCTCGTCTTTTATCGCTTGCGCATCGAACACCATAAAACGAACGCGCGACGTTGCAACGTACAATTTTGTTCTCGCTAATAATTTGGATCATCTTTGAAGTGCACGTGCTTCTCGATGGATGGATAAAGTGTTTCTTGGTTTGGAGCGACGTCTTGTGGATTCAATCTCGTGGGAAGTGGCGTGGGAGGTCGCGTGAGACGCTGACTGTCTTCGATCGAAGGTGGTGGGGCAGAGGCAATAACCGGAGAATGCAACTGGGCGGGCGATCGTCTTCGCGATCGCACCAACGATATCAGGTAGGCCGATCGCACAATCGAGACCATGCCGTTTTTACCGATCATGACAGAAAATGCGATCGTTCCGTGCGCATACATGACCGCCCTCAGCGTCAGCATCGATCCATTGAGAGCGATATGAATGACATGTAATCCCATGAACAGCACGTCATTGCGTACCACCTGTATCCGAAGAATGAATTCCAGTGCCGACCACACCAACAGCACACAAGCAACGGTCATGAAACCACCACAGTATTTCGCTGGAACATTGTCTCCGTTATGAGCAATGGCAAAAATGGCGTCCGTTACATCAAAGGCGTTGGAAATCGCCACTACGGATGCCAGGACGAAACCAGCATCTTTAGCGCACTGTTCACCGCCGGCGACGATGCAAAGTAGGAACAAGAAAGGCGTAAGGACGTTGGCAGTATACAATAGCGCAGAATCGTGCGACGATATGTCCGTTGCCCCAAACGTGAAGGCTTGAAAAGACACGACCGTCAAGGAATAGACCAACCAGACGAACTTGGGGGGATGCATGGGCTGTGACGGTGGTCTGGTAAAGTACCACCAGCTCATCACCAAAAACGGAAGAGCGATGAGTGCTCCTGCATAATAACGAGGGTCCTCGTGTTCCTGGGCGACATGTGCCGAGAACAGTATGCCCTGTATGATTATAGCGAGCATGAGTGCCAACCGACCCATGTCAAAGACGTATCGCGTGCTCATCTTCGCGTGCAAATTCCCAGGTCGCGATTCGAGATTAACGATACTACGTTTTGCGCGAGTCGTACGACGACATGGCGAGCGATAGAGTACAGCAGTTAGTGAGTGATGCCATCGACCTCACAGGGGACGACGAAGATAGCATCGGCGGGGAGCAGTCCGGCGTACCCCTTCCGGGGTTTGATCCTGGTGTCGAGTGCTCTCTGTGCAAGCTTTACACCAAGGAGACCGACAATGACCGTGCACCTCGCAATGGTGACCGGGCAGTCGATACGGTGCTGCTAAAAGAACTGACCAAAACGTTTCACCAGGTTAAGTTGATGGCGCGACCGGGGCTCGTTCGGGCATATACCGAACGATTTCGCTCATTGGGTAGGACCCACTCTAACCTGTCATTCTTGGTAGACGTGACTGAAGACGAAGTACGCCGACATTACGACGAAGATCATGACGAATGCGCCGATCAGTTCCGCGATCCCAAGAGAAAAATTCAACGGGTTCTCGAAGGCGTGATGAACCTCATGCCCGATACGCTATGCGTGGAGTTAAACAAGGGAGAGAACAAAGGAAAGAGAGTAGTTCACCCGCAACGCCTCCGTGCATTTTTGGAAACCGTCAAAGTCTACGAAACTCTGTGTTCAAAAAATCCAAAATGAGTTTTATTAAACGTTATATAAGCAATGGTATTCAAGCACGTGAGTCTGGTACCAGTGGCGCGCTAAAGAGCAATCTCTGATGTCTTTATGCGTCAGTGATTCTGCGGCGTCTGGAAATGCGTTTCGAATTTGCTGTGCTGCAAAGACGTGACCCATCGACGTCAGAAACGTCTTCACGAAGACGCGAAAACCATCTGCGTGCGGACAGCAGTGAAGACGGGTATTCTCGACGAAGAGGTTGTTAATTTCCCAATTCTTGTATTTCTCTCGCTCGAACGTATACCAGTAGCGTTCGTGATCCAACGTGAACAGTCGTAGACCTCGCTGCAAAAAGTCGTGCATGGCCGTCGTGATGTTAAATCCTGGTTCGGTGAACTCCAACCACCGGAACGAGTAATAAGCCACGACCAGTTCAATTTTTTCATTTGGCGTCAGTGTGCGACACATTCGCCACTCGGCGTCGACGCAAAATCGCATCAGACTCGTGTCCACGTCGGCCTCGCACGCAATCTGTTGAAGAATAAAAGGTCCGTACCGCGAGGCTGTCGCTTTCGTGAGGTTTTGTAGATTGATGGCCAAAGAAGAAGGGTAAATTTGTGCTTGTATGACCTGTTCCGTGTCCGTGACAGTGGAATACTTGACGGGTGGAAAGAAGGCGTTGCGAGAGAATCTCAGTCCGCGAACTGTCAAGAGACGTTCGATGTATCTTTCGCGATTCAGCACACCGTGCAAGACGGTGGAAAAATTACAATTTTTATTGTAAAAACCTCCGCATCGCCCACCCGTTTTGCCAAATCCGAGGTGTTGGAGAACATCGTATCCTGAAGCGAGAAATTCTCGCGTGCCTTCGTCCTTGACTGTGGTCATGTTGACGGCAGACGACGCCTGGAAAGGCAATAGCGAGCATTTGTCGCGGCCGTTGAAGCAGATGAACATGAGCTGGATAAAACTTCCTCGAGATCCCGTGTGCACAGAATTTCCACGTTCTAGGCAATTGTCACACTGTCCCATTGGCCACGAAGTTGTCGACACCGTGTTTACCAGGTTGAGGTAGGCGCAGGCGATGCGACCGTCGACTAATTCGCATCGCGCATACACGCCAGTATTTGCAGATAGGTGTGTGGTTCTAATCGCCATCGGCGCGTCCGGTGGCGTCGAATCGTTTGCCCAGGTGTTCCCTTTCTTCTTTTTCCTCTAATTCGCGTTCGACGGCCGTGCGAAGCAATCGGTCCAGTTCGTCGACGGGTGTCGCGTTGATGCTTTCTTCTACGTGATTCCGTTTCCCAGATCTTTGACCAGCTATATCCCGATGGATGTTCTTGTAGATCATCGTCGCTGGGTACACCATTGCCAAGAAGAGGAATCGCAAGGCCTGGCAAACGTAAAAGTAGACGTGTCGTGCGTGTACGTCTCCGAGTTGAGGACAGTCGTGCTGGCGAAAGAAGGTGGTCGACAATGCGTTTCGGGTTTCGAGACAAACTTCGTCTCCCGCTTGACACGCAGACAGCACCTCGTAATCGACCAGTGTTGCACAAGTGGAAACAAGCGCAACGATATTTCGAAGGAAGTCAAGGTACACGTAGAATGTCAAGACCATAGACCCCACAAATTGCAGTTGTTGAAGAATTTGTTCCGCTTCTGGTGATGTCTTCCCACGGGATCGATGAAGTTGGACTAGGACTAGAGCTCCAAACGCGGCAAGAGTCGTGTACGAGGATATGTCCTGATGCTTACCGGCGGAAAATTCCAGGGCAAATATACTCCACAGAAATAACGACGAAGCAAGGTAGAAGGTCGTGGGTGGTAAAGAAGGTGTGGAATCGTCGTTGATCGAGACGTCGTGCGATGGAGTCCCAGGGGGGAAAAGGCGATCTTCGTTGAAGGTGGCTGCAAAGTGGACGCCCCCAAAGAAACACGGAACGAAGCGAAAGACGAACACCATGATCGCATACAGGGTTCCCATGAAAGGACCCAAGACGAAGGTCACGCAGCCCTCTTGAACTGTCTGTCTAGTAGCCGCGATCACAAACGACTCGCAGCGCGAACGATCTCCGCCAAAACGACAGAAACGAGCATCCCCGGTTGCATCGTCAACGAGACAGTCGACGATGGAATGACGAAAGTTGGAGAAGAAG
Organism: Galaxea fascicularis; assembly: GCA_948470475.1. Taxonomy (NCBI): domain Eukaryota; kingdom Metazoa; phylum Cnidaria; class Anthozoa; order Scleractinia; family Euphylliidae; genus Galaxea; species Galaxea fascicularis. Next base: position 10,154,308 of record OX419335.1, on the reverse strand, counting down.
GAGAGCAGCGATACTAATGAGATCGAACACAAGGCTGTCCAAGTCACGCAGGCCCAAACGCAGCGAGAGGAGGCCGACGAGCCTCTCTTGGAAGCGTAATTGGCCACGAGGTAATAAAAGAGTGACAAGTACATGGTTTCGTGAGACACATAAGGTCGAATTTTGTTGGCAAAGCCCGTCTCAACAATGAAGACGATCGTGTTGGAACACAGTAGAAAACGAGCGATTGAAGTTTCGTCATCGAACATGTCGTTTTCGTCGTCGTCGTCGTACGGGAACAGGTGTCGACCACGGACGTCCGGTTATCTTGGGTTCGTTTGCGGCATACGGTAAATAACGCACGCCATCCACGAGAAATGTGCCCCTGTCGGCAAATTGCACCAAGCAATAGGGTGGAGACACTGGCTTGCACTCTGGCCAAAATGCCGTAAAAGTCGGTCCGTGATCTTTTCTTGGGTCCACAAAGTCGCTCTCTTCGGGATACCAGAACAGTTTGTAATACGTGCGGTCACAGTGTTTCCCGGTGTCTTGGATGTATGACGTTTTGCGACTCTGGGCTCCAATGGTGCTCAACAATCGCCGAAGGGTTCGGAGTACGCGTTTGTCCGAGTGGCCCACAATGACAGCGCGCCTGTCGCTGTTGCTCAACAAAGACCTCGCGTTCATCAACAGTCGGGCTTGGAGCGTCAAAAAGGTGGTGCATTGGATGCCTTCGCATCGAACCTGTTCTTCTTCGACCTCGACGCGTATCGTCACTTTCCCTCGCGTGTCACCTCCGTTGACAAGCACTTTCCTCGCCACGTCCCGCCAACAATAACACGGCCTCGTTTCTGGGCCTCTTTCCAGGGCTTTTTGGACCCCTTGCGATACAGCGACACCTTCTATTAATTCGATGCCTGGAAGGTCGAGTACGTGCAAGCCGCCAACCGAGATGGCCACGTCGACGGTCCCGTACACGATCGAATGTCGCCATTGGAAAGCCAAGGGAAGCAGATTTGTCAGATCGTGGGATGCATTACATTCGTAATCTGGCGTCTCCTGTGGTGGAATCCAGCGATAGAACAGTTGTACTCGGTCCACGTTTTCTTCGGGCAGGAACCCTATTATCGTCGCGGCATCGCCAAGGAATTGTTTGACCACCGGCCAGGATTTACGCTGCTCTCCGTCTTCGACGATATCCAAGAGGCAGCAAGCACTCGTATCTTGGCCGTTCCAGATTGCAATCCATTTATTGCATTCGAGAAATCGCAACGGAACCCATCGTCGCTGCTTTTGGTCAATCACGAGGACGCGATAGGAAGGATCGAGAAAGATTTTCCATCCAGAATTTTGTCCGATGGATGCCGGAGTGAGTAGGGCGTCCATTTTATATAACGTGTTTGGACGATTGGACGACGTCGTGAATACGAGTCGAGTTTCGCGGCATCGGAGAACATTTGCACATTACGAGGCCACAGATTGTCTGGGTACGTTTAGCCAGCTGGTGCGAGTCAACGACACGATCCGTCGCGTGTCTGCCATGGGCAATCGCTTCGCTCGCCTAGTCGAGTCGTCCGTGGCCCAAGTGAGCTCAGACGAACGTCGAGATCGAGCAGCGCGCACCATTCACACTTACGACGAGTTCGTGACTTGTCTTTTTGAAAGAGGTGTGATGGTAGCGCGAGCAACGTTGGATCCAGTACGCGGAGGAACTCCGCAAGAGAACGCGCGCATGACTCTAGTTCGCAATGCCATCGCGGCAATTTGGGCGTTACTGGATGCGCAAGGGTGGCATTTGGAACCTTTCCAATGGCGATACCTGCAATGCTTCTTGCTCGGAATGTTTAAGAGGCTAATCGGCAGTGAAACTAACAGGTACATCCACGAAGTCTTGCGACTCTTGCACCTGGCCACGCCCGAAATGGTGACGTACGATCCAAAATTTCCCAATCCGAGAGTCGCCGAAGAGATGAGTCGTATCTTCGAGGCCATGAGTCGCAAGATTTGGGTCATAGTGGCACCGAGACGAAGTGGTAAGTCGGTGTCAGTGGATCTGGCCATGGCCTTGGCCATGGCTTTTGCAGAAAAGGACATGCATGTGTTGGTTATGGCCAACACCCTCGATGCGGCTCGCTTGCACTTGCATCCCGTATACAGCCACTTGGAAACGTTGCGGGACTTGGGCCTGATTCGAAACGTGCGGCTCTCAAAAAACGACAGAGACGTGACCGTCGTATTTGCGCTGGAAAACAGGAAATCCGTCTTACACATCATCGCCGGAGCCCCAAACGTGAGTATCACATTGTATTTATTTGTTATGTTGTATTTGTTGTTATATGCCTTGCGAGTAAAAAAAAAAGCGATAGACGGACTCATGGCCCTTCCACCGTTTTTACAGCAGCAGCAGCAGCAGCCGCAACCGCAACCGCGTTTCACGTTCGATTTTGACGTTGTGGGTGCTGACCCATACAAGCACGTCTTTAAGTTTAATTGTAAGAAATCGGGGGGCTGGAGTGTGTTTCCTTTGCAGGATCTTAGTCTTCCCGCAGGTTGCCTGATGATCATCGAACGTGTCGAGGCGATAAGTGTGGAAGCCTGTGGTCAACCGTACATGTTGAAACACGATGATGGCAGAGTCGTGGGACGACGCAGCGTCTCTTTGAAAAATGCGAGTCTATCAAAACCGCCCTGGTTTCCGAATTGGGCAGAATGGTCACCAGAAGTGCATGGTCTGTGTGGATTGGATGCTGTGGAACGCAAGGAATTTACGGGCGAGGTGGAAGCCCTGAATGAAGAACGGTTCTTTTTGAGCGATTTGTACATGACAGTTTCGGAATACGTGCGATCCGAGGACAGCGATGGGAAACAATACAAACTACGCAAACTGAGGAATCAGATCGAATCACACGTTCCTCCCAAAGTTGTGAAATCCACTCGAGGCGGTAGCATTACCGATTGCCTCAAAAACAGATACTTTGAAAGTCCTCTGGTGAAGACCCGTGCGGATGGCTCGATCATGGACTTTTGTCTCCACCTGCCTGCACCTCGTGGTGAAACGGACGATGGTATAGGTACGACGATGCGTGTCGTGGTGACGGTGTGTGGCAAACGCATTTCCCACGCGTGTAGTCCCATTCAGTTCTCGAACACACCAGGATCCATCGACTCACTTGGCGACACCATTCTTTTGCCCACGAATAACGGTGTGGAGTTTGACGCGTACTTTCGAAAATTTCCCATCGGTTTCCACAGGGACATTCTTTCCTTTCGCTGAGCGTTCAAACAATAAACGTACCACGAACAATCTTGTTTCGACAAAGATGCAGGTATTGTTTTTATTTTGTACAGTTGCCATCCTCGCGGGTAACACCATCGTCACGGATCCCGGCGTCGTCGAAGTGGACCAAAATGGAGCTCTCTTGCATTATTCGCCAGTGTCACCCCATTCTCATTGGTTGCTTCCCTCGTTCTGCGATGGGTGCGACATTCTGGTGGGACCGGGCACTATGCTAGTAGAATACGGGTACAACGACTCGCTTTCTATCACGTTGGTGGGTTCCCTTCCCTTCTCTTGGGATCTGGTGGACGTCTCGGCTCTGGTTCGATGTCACTTGGGTTGCGACGCTCGAATAGAAGCAATGGCATTTGATGGGCGATGCCAAATTGTTAAACCACCCGCATGCATTCGATTCATTCCGAAATTCAGACGCACCGTGTTTTGCATGAGAACCGGAGAGTTTCTCGTGGATCCGTCGTCTGGTCCTCCGACCGTCGACATTGGCGATGCAGCCCCTTACTATGTCACCTTCGATTGTTGAATTGCTGAACGAAATGGCTGTGCTACCGGCTAAAAGAGATGGCTCGGTTGACCTCATTTCATCTTCGGATTTGCAAGTAGACGACTCGTTGCCGCATCTAGGTGCCGGAGCGTTTGCCGTCTGCGTGTCGGCGATGAAGGACGGGACGACTCCTTGCGTGGTAAAGATTCAGCGCAATCTCGATTACGATCAATTCGACAGGGAATTGAAGGCAATGTTAAAGTGCAACGGGCACAAGGACAGCCGCATCGTACAATTGCGTGCGGTCTGCATGCCACCACCGGAGACAACGAGCGTACCCAGACTGGTGATGCCTCTTGTCTCTGGCATGATCCTAGGCAAATGGTTGCACACTACGGGCAGCAATACCAAATACTCAGTTCTCTGCATCGCGCATCAATTGGTGGATGCCGTTCGTCATCTGCACGATGTCGTGGGAATCGTACACGGCGATTTGTCGATGAAAAACGTCATGGTCGACGGGGCAAAAAATCGGCTCGTTTTGATCGACCTTGGAAATTCGCGTAGCACGGCCAAAGGGAAACTACGACTCTGGGTGCACGGCAACTATTCGCTTTCACCGCCAGAGGCCCTGTGTGGACATGACTGCGACCTCGCCCTGGCTGAGGTACATGTCGTCGGCGTCCTGTTGATTTGCATCGATCTCGGGAGAACGAACGGTTTGTGCGAATGCCCTTTGCCCTTTAAAGACGGAGAGGATCGAGACGACAAATGCGCCGTGGCCCGTCTCGTTCGATTTTGGGGGCGAGCGAAGCTCTTTCCCTACTGGAGCGAATTGCTAGAGAAAGCAGGAGAAGGGATCGAGCGTATTGCTGGCAATGCCAGCGGAAATGTAACTGACCGCATAGGACGTGTAGGGCTAAAGCTGGCCGATCCCATTCCTAGCTCTCGCCAATCTCTATCGGAAGCATTACGTCACTTAAAACTCACGTGATTGATCAATAAAGATATATAAACGAAACTGCCAGACTGTGTTTTTTTTATTATTCCCCTTCAACGCATCCAAACTTTTGTCATGAGGGTAATTCGTGGAGCGCCTCCGTCTTACCGAGACGAGATAGCCAAGCTAAATGTGACGAGCAAGCGTGCTCGGCGTGACCTGGAAAATGGATTTCCCGTGGCAACTGAATCTCATTTCGACTCTTCGCGAAATACACGCGTCTACACCGTTTGTACTCCGTATGGCGAAAAGTCGACGATGACCTTGATGGGTACCGATTTGCCTCGTCGCACGTCGAACATGTGTCCCGTGATTCAGGACGAGACATTGATGAATCGAGATCCGGCTACGCCGAGCGAGCTGTTTGGGCAATTTTTAATCGATCCCACTCGAGTGCCCGCTTATGCCCAAAGATGTGGCATCGAGCCCTACGACTATGCTAATAAGGCATTGCATCACATCAATTCGTTGCCCGGAGGGTACGTCGACCCGCTATCGGAATCTAATCGTATCTCAAAGTTTGATTGCATGCAAAGGACGGCCACAGCAGTATTCAGCTACGATATTGCCACGCCACATTTTGGCCCCGAAAACGCAGATTCGGCCATCGTCGTTGGGGACTTGGCGCGCGTTTGGGATTGGTCTCGCATGGCTAAGATGCCATTGCAAGACAGTTTGAAAGAAGTGTTTTGTGAGGCCATCGGTGCCAAGAAAGAAGGGTCGTTCGAGGAACGCCTGGACAGTTCTAAGAAACGCATCCGAGACTTACCCATATTTTATGTCACTGACACGACAAAGCAAAAGGTTGATTTCACCGAATTGACGCGCATTATGGTTTTGACGATGAGTAGTATCCCGTGCATCTTGAGCGACTCCTACTTAGAACAGATCAACAAGGCCTTGTACACTGTGTACCCACTTAACGAAACGCCCACGATACCACGTTCCATCTTTCACGAGGTCAGCGAGGACCATCGCGACGGCTGCGGAGATGACCAGGTGGCGGTTCTGCAGAATTTGGTGAGAGGTCACTCTCGCGACTTTAACAACGTCATGAAGATTGTCCGCGAATCGAAGCAGCGTCTGGCCGATACCATCGCCTACCATCGCCACCTTGCGTGTTCCCGTTGCGGGCAAGATGCCACCTCCATGCTATCCATACAACAGGAGGTGACCGATACCACCACGTCTCATTGCGACGTTCCCCTTAACAATGTGGGGAAATTCGTATCCATTCAAACGAAAGCAAACCGTTGCACCTATAGCCTCAATTGTTGTCGGCAGGTGCGTATCACGTGCAAAGAAAAGCCACAGTACGATAAAGGGGATGACAGGGTAGGGGTCCTCACACGCGAACAATCAAAAAACATCTACGAACGGCCCTGTACGTACGACCTTGAACCCACGTTTAAAGGGGACATTGATAACCAGCGGGCAACGTACAAGCCCACATCCTGCTCTATATACGTGCTGGTTCCATTTGACTTAGAAGCGACTCTGGAACGCCTGAAAGAGGAAGGTGTAGAGGATCCGCAAGCCGAATTGTTGACTCTTTACAACGTTGTGGAATGCATCGTTCCCATCTGTTCTCAATCGGGAGGGGCGATAGAGTACCGATTCAAAGCGTTGGTCTTCCGAGGCAAGTTGACTATTTCGGTGCAAGCGCATGCCGATACTGCAATCGGCGAGGTTTCTCTCTTCGATCCAGAGTCGACGACGAAACGGCTGTCGCTCGAAATGCTGGGAGACGATGGAGAGGTTCGACTGCACAGATACGTTCACCAGTTGAAATATAACGGAAAGCGATACCTTCAGACGCAAGGAACGTTGCTGAGTATGACCAATTTCAAGCAATACAAGTCTAGTGAATTAAAAAACGAGACAGCCATAGAAGGCCGTACCAACTGGGACAAGTATGGGTACACGCTTGTCGGAGCCATGGCGGCCAACTGGGTACGATGCGCGCAATATGCGGGCCGTCCCTTGTTGTCTCCCGAATGTTTGCGATTTGGCGTCGTTTCGGACACTCGGGAACAGACCGAGAAAACAACGAGACCGAGAGAGCACGGCAAACGAAAGCGGGAAGCTGAATCGCGCTTAATCTGCGAAGAGGAAGCGAGGAAAAAAATAAGTCGGTTGCAAAGCGCACTGGAGGAAGAGCGCCGACGGACATGCGAGTTGTCGGACGAATTGGACAATGTCAATTTGAGGATGCAATTACACGAGTGGTCCAGTGAGGAAGATAAGAAAGAGATCGAAGAACTACGAAGGATGAACCAGACCACCCACGAACAATACCTTGCCCTCGAAGCTGACAAAGACGCCAAAATAAAACAATTGGAAAATTGCCTGAATGCTTGTAAAGCAAAATTGGCTGCGACAAAACGCCGAAAAAGGGTCGTGCGAGAAGAAAAGAACCCTGTCGCAAACGAACCGGTTCTAATGTGGCTACCGGAGTACGAGGCTTCCGTGTTGACGGTCTAACTAACTATGGAAATGATTTACAATAAAAAAAAAGCACATCCACTAAAGATTGACTGTTTTTGTGTATTTTATTTCATTTACTCAACGAAACGAGATCGTCGTGGCCGATGCTTTTGACCAGACTTTCTTCTGTTATGTGTGAGGGATCGTTTTCGTCAAACCCAGCCGCGTCAAATTCGCAAGGTCTCATCGTACAAAGAACAGCGTTTATGTGTTTCATTACATCTTCGCTTGGTGCTTCCATAGAAACCTTGTCACTTGCATGATCGTGAGATTCGGTGCAATTTTCGTCGTCGTCAGGGTTTGTATGTCGTCCTTTGTATCCGCGTCGGACGCGGAGGAGCGATGGCATTTTGGCCACCTCGTAAAGAACTCGGTCCGTGCGAGGTATTCCCACTGTGCGAAAAAATCGTTCATAACACCCTTCGTACAAAGGCTCGTCGACGTGTTCTGGGTGAATCAGTCGAAGGGGTTGGAGTTTGCGCTTCCGAAGCTCCTTTAACACTGTCGGCAATTGGTCACCTTTGCAGTCTCGGCGCCGAGGACGATCCTTCTTTGACTTCCCCATGTTCAAACTCCGACTGTCATCGCTTCTTCAATCTCGTAAGTTCCCACTTCATTTTATCAAGGCAACGAGTCCAAGTTTCGCGTTGAAAAATGGGAATCAGCTCCGGCTCCTCGTGAAATGCGTCGTAAATTTCGCGCCTACCGAGACATCGTCTTTTCGATGTTTTGAGATACCGTACGATGGCTGCCGTGTCTTCGGGGGGCCATTCCCGGCGTGTCCGAGGCCGAGACAGAGAACGTGGCTGCCGATAACAAGATAGAGCAACCGACGAGCTCGAGAGAGCGGTCGACGAGTCCGGGGATCCTGACAAGGCGAGGGATGTTGTCGATTCCACTTCGATGGGTTGTAAAGACGATGTCAGAAGCGGGGGTGATGGAGACGATGCGGTCATAGGCATGACACTGGGCCGAGTGTCGGTGGAGGTGGTCTTTATGGCTAGACTCGTACTGGCAGCAGATTCGCACTGCGCGTCATGACATACATCTGTAGACGGGCCCTCTCGTATGCGTTGTAGGGCATTGTGAGCTCGTGCTCCCAATGCAGTCAAATTTTCTCTCATGTACCACAGAGATGCAGTTTTGTGAGAGTGACACAGTAACTTTCTGAGGTCATTGTCGTCGAGGCGCACGCCTCCAGACCTGTATCGCTCTTCCTTGTTGGCCTCCTCTACCATGGTTACAAACGATTTGCGAAAATTTGTGCAAGTGATGCTAAACCCCTGTCGAACCCCCGACCGCGACCACAGTGCTGCGACTCGGTAACCGATCGAGGCCGATGTGAACGGCTGTCCATCTAGCTTGAGAAACAAGTGTTTTTCGTCGGGAGAGGTAACCACCGTAGGCCGTATGTCTCGGATGTATACTTTGATAAACTCGTGCAACCTCTCGTCCATCGTCACAATGGCAGGTCCGTCCATTTGCCGCTTGTGTCTTGGCACTAGCATCACGTAGCAATCACTGAAGGTAGAATCCCGTCGGGCACTCTCAAAATGCTCCAAAGTAGCCGCTTCCAGTGGTCCTGGCCGGGTACCACAGGACACGGCCAAACGTGTAATGAGATAATCGCGAGCACGCGAAAATTGTGGTATGCTGTAACACCTGCTCGTAGTCGAATCGAACAGCGATTCTGCCTCGGTGATCACGGGAGATCTAAAAAATGCTTGAAAGTCCTCCCGGGTAAGGCGCTCGTCACATTCCTTCAGGTAGTGTTCGTTGCGTTCGACGGCGCTTCCTTTCATGATGGTGCTCCGCCAACCCTTGAGTTTTTCAATAATCTGCTCGCATATGGCTACGGTGTCCTTCTTTACGCGGGGGATTCTCTCGGTAGGACGTTTCTGACTTTGAATGACAAAATTTAAAAATTTCTTCAACGAGCCCAGGTACGAGACGAGGGTCAAAGCCTTCAATGAGTTTTCATCCCCGAGACGTTGCACCACCCACAAATTCCACACGGCCTTCCCTTCGTCAGCAGCTATCTTTTCAATGTCTTTACCTCGGGGATCAATGTCCTCTAGAATCGTTCGCACCTGGGAAGCATGCTGCAACCGTTCCTTGTCGCTCTTCTGACCTTCGTCGACACTACCAAGATGACTGTAAAAGTTTGCCAAAAACCAATGACGATCCGAGGTGATTCTTGACGACTCAAAGAAGGACTTGACGCTCGGCTGGTAGTCCTCCTCGTCGTTTTCGTGGGGTTTCTCGTCGTCGCTTTCGTCCAAGTCAACCCGAACAGAGGGCGAAGACGAGGGCGGCAATCTGTTGGGTTCGTAACGCAGGGACATTTGCCGAAGGGCATCCAGCCTGTCAGAGTTTGCGATGCCGTGTTTTCTCTGGAGATGTTTTCGCATGTGAGGCGTCAAAAAGTCACAACCTTCCACGGGGCACCAGCGTATAAGCAATCTGTTAGAGCCTTTTCTTTTCTTTCCTTTGTCGACCATTTGGACGATAGCATCGACGCTGTCAGCGTCCACATCACCTCGGTGCTTTTCGGAAGCCAAGTGTCGTCTGAGGTCCGCTCCGTTGAAATTGCAACCGGATACAGGGCAGGAACGAATCTTGTGGTGCTTTCGCCCTCTTGAACTCATGGCGTGTCAGTTTTTCAAGTTGTTTGGAATCGAGTAGTAATCGCTGTTGTGAATTTATAGAATGTTTGATGGCCTACCCCCCCCCCCCCCTACGTGACCGATGACGACGTAACAATACCTCCTATTGCTACGTCACGGATGAGTCGCTTTCTTATGTTCACGTCACACGTATCGGCGACGTCTACAACAAACACGGCACCTATGACTCTAGGGAGGGCCAAGTCAACAATAACGACGAATTAGCTACGTCGTTCGCTACGTCACCGGATTTCACAACACCAACAACATAAAATACATCATTAACACCAACTCCGATCATTTCGATAATCGACCACCGTGCCTTTGATCGCAGTTAGAAAAAAAAAACAGACATGTCGTCGCCGCCACCGCCACCGCCACCCACCGATGTTCCACCCATTCTTTACTGTGCTCTCCCAAAGGCACCAAACGAAGACGATAAAAAGTTTCTTCGATCCGAGTCCCTAGAGGCGGCCCTGACGCGATTGATGCAATCGAATGGAACCATTCGAACCGTAAAACACGAAGATCATCTCGCTCTGCCCGAGGTCTACGTCGTCCGGTTGGAATGCCAGTGGCCCAACGGGAAAGCAAAAACCATATCGGATCCAAGGCAAGGGACACTTAGTCTGCGTGACGAAGGGTACGACGTGGTTATTCGTACCCAAACTAGAGGAAACTTGGTGTTTGTCGTTCTTAATCCGTTAAAGGTGGTGTATCGCGTTTCCTTACACCGTCTATCCTCTTTGCCAGTCACCATTGCTCAGAAATCCGACACGGATACCACCCGCTATCTAACCCGCGCAAAAAGCGATCCCCGTCAACCTCAAGAAGAAGTAGATGCTATGTTATTGAAGCTAGATCCCTCGCACAATCCGCTAGATCAGTTTTCGGTTGCCAAGGTAGCTGCAAGTCATCGTCAAAATGAGGTATGGGCCAAGAAGCAGATCGTTTCCGTTCTCAGACGTTGTTTTAGTGGACCTGATCAGAGCGCCTGTTGGCACTACATTCTATCCGAAGGAGAATCCCTCGATGAGATCCGCCTTCGAGTGTTATTTTGGTCGTTTGGGCGAACGGTTCCTGAAAAAGAGAAGGGGTTGAGAGCAATACACTCGCTAGCGAGCGTGAGCAAGGACCAAAAAGCCGGGACGTGCCTCAGGCCTTCTCATCTCGAATTAACAAGTTTCATTGACACGAGCGTTGTGATAAAGGCCGTAGACACCTTATCTGGTATGTTGGGAGAATTTTATCTAAGCAAGGAGGCAACAATAAACAAAGACTAAGCAGACAAAATGGCGCGTTAATTGTATTTTTTTTTTTGTCTTTGTGCAACCAGAATGCAGTGATACTCGATCTTATATTTTTCGTTTTACGCCCCTGTTTTGCTTTCTCGTCTGTTCTCCGTCTTGAGCCATAAACTCTTGCACAGACGACATCGGCGGTCCTAATCTGAGAGGTCGATACCTGTCCCTGACTCTGTCGAGCCACTCTTCTGTGAGCGCTTCCACTTTGTTTTGGATGGCTTCGTCTCGAGCTCGGAAATCGTTCTCGTATTCTCGTGTGCAGCTCTCTTCTATTTCGCTCAGCTTCCCCGAACTCGCCAAGTACTTCCTGGTGATGTATCTCGTCTCGTGTTGCCGAGGAAAGGTCACGAGCCGTTCGCTTTTGATGCCGAGAGTAGTAGTATGTCCCTCTTGCATCATGGCCAAACTGGCCGTGACGAAATCGCGCTCTTTTTGGCGAGGTAGTTCCACGGAAGGAAGTTGACCACCGTAAGCCGACCTAACTTCGTCCACTTTCACCACGTCGAGGGCCGGGCCGGTGCCCCGCTTGTTGAAATAAAGCACCGTCTTGCGATCCGTCAAATGTCGGCGCATGCAACGTCTGACAAATTCCCTGGGTACTTCGGGGGAAATGGCCAACGACGTGCGAAACATGTCCGTCAAACGAGACAGGAGCGAAACATGGAGCCACGCACCCGAGCTGCGACCATCCAGGTCTTGTTCGCACACCAGTGCGTCGGCTGTCGTGGTGTATTTCGTGTCGATTCGAGACAGACTGGTGTTTTTGAGAGATTCCAAGAGTCTCGGGTGTTTTCTCGCGTCGAATGTCCAATACTCGATCGGGTAGTTCGGTGGACTGCACGCTCCACGCAATCGCGCCGCAACATCTTCTGTCGTACCCAGCCGGAGCATCGGTATGGCCTGGTGAACGTACACGGTTGAGCCGGTCTGGTAAAATGGCAGCAGGCCTAAATTATCCGAGGTCGATGCTGGACCATTCTCGAACGTATCGCGCACTTGGAGATCGACGATGGTCGCAACGAGCACTGCACATTGATTCATCTGACGCACTCTGACATAGCCTTCCCTCTGCCTGACGTTTTTGGGATTTTCGAGATTCGACACCATCCAGTTGGTCATTAACTTTACTCGGGCATGATTGAAGTCGACGCTGACGAGAACGGATCTGGTGTTCGAATCGTAACTCTGTACGACCTCCTTCGCGTAACGCAACGTCCACCCGTTTGGTCGAATTTGACCCAAGAAACGAAAGAACCGACTGGCGCGAGTGCCGTAATCTCCAGTATTTATCTTGATCATCTCGTTGGTAAAGCGTGGGTCTCGAGTGGCGCCGGGTGCTAACTCGTCCACGACCTTCGTGATCCTGTCTTGAATATCTTCGGTTAGGCGATTCACGAGATCCATCATGACCGATTCGATCACGACCTCTGCCGCCATCCGCGCATCGAACGCGAGTTGGAATGACGACGTGAAGTTACCACCATTATTGGAACGGCTTCCCTGTTGATTTGTCACGGTGATGACCGGAATCCCTTCTCGCGCGATTGAGTTTGTCATCGCCTCGAGGATGCTTCGAATCTCTTTGCTCTCAAACGGGATGCGCTGATCGTTGAGAACGTCGCAAAGTCGCCCATAGCTCATGTTTGGCACGACGAATACGTTGCGTCCGTCGCTAGTCTTCTCCAGGTTGGCTGGGTCGATGACGGATATCGCGAGGGCTCGAAACACGGGAAAGTAGGGGTTCTGGTCCAGACACTCCATCGTCACGATGGCAATGTAGTCTGCCGGACTAGGACAATACACTTCCTGTACTCGGCGCACCAATTCGTGCAACGACATGCGCTCGAGATCGTCGACTACTAATTGCATCATGCGTTGATTGTATTGGTCGAGCGTTTCTGTCGATGGATCGTGCTCTTGCCACGACGATTGGAAAGTGTCCACGCACCCGAGAACTGTCAGCACTGCCCTGTGCATCGCCAGCATCCGAGCGAGCGACCGAATGTTGTCGAGAAGCCGACCCCGTCCGAGAAAGTTGGCGTCGAGGTTCATGTCTCGAAATTCTTTGTCTATCACTTGAAACACGAGTCGTTCCATATCCGTCAGATAGTCCGTGTCTTCCAGAGTGCATCCAACAAATTCGAACATGGAAACGAGAGAAATGACCAGGAGTTTTAGAATTTCGTAATGTCCGACTTTGAATCTATCCATTCGGCGAAAAATGTCCGTCACTGTCATGCGATCACTCGTAGACTCCACCTTTTTGTTGATGGCGTGGATGACCATTCGATCTGTCAGCGACCTACACAGGCCCAGACTGTTAGCAAGAGCGACGAAAACGCATTCGAAGATAACGTGCTGTACGTTCTGGCGAACCTCGTTCGACGCTTCGTCCACCCTTGCCCTGTACACGGCACTCATACCCGAGTCGAAAAAATTTTTCATCAGAGTGGACTTCTCGCTGCTGTCGTCCTTCAGGGTGCCCGATTTGTCGTTACCGCCATCGTTCAACTCGTTGATGAACGCGACGCCGTTGCAGTGGAGGAGAGGATCGTCGTTTAACGACTTTAGCGAAGCCGTGGTGGTCGAATCCATCTCTCTGACCATGCCGCGAATGCACAGGCCATCGGAAGCGCTGATGCCGTGCAAGACCGACTTGGCACACGTCGTCTTTCCGCTACCCGCCGGGCCCTGCCATCCCACCCAGATGTTCTTTCCATCTATTGCGACTCCCGAAGTGACAGCCAAGCGAAGTTCCATGGTCTCGACGGGCAGTTGAGAATGACAGGCCACCATGTACGTAAAAAAATCGTTGATCAATAATCCGTCCGACGTCTCTATCGTCGGGTCAAAGGGATTGTGAACGGCCATGACGAATCGTCCCGTGTAGTCGTTCTTGAGGCTGTTTAGGTGCAACCCGTGAAAATTGCGACGGCGATCCACCAGTGTCGGGTAAGCATCGGCGAGCGATTGTAATGCCGTGCTCATCTGCTTGTTGGGATTCCGCACCCCGTCTTCGATCAACTTTCCGATCAATCCGGAAAACGAACCGCGATAGAGTTCGCTGACCTTGCTCCCAGGTTGAAGTACTTCCGCCAACTTGTCCAAAAGTGTACGCATGTCTGTGAAGAGTGGGTATTTGCGAGCAACGTCTTCGATGGCACCTTGACGATAAGCCACTGCGCTTTTCACGTCGGCGATCTCTCCTCCCCGCTCTCGGGCGGTGACAGCACTGTACGCTTCAAGTTGGAGTCTCATGTCGTCCATCTTGTCGAGCGATGCTTGGTCGATGTAGTCTTTTATCCGCTGTGTGCCCTTGTCGATTCGTTCCCTGGGAAACACCATAGTGTATAGCGGAGTATCAAAAGGTAACCGCATGTGCTCCTCGAGAACCCTCCAGCCAATGCCACCTGTCAAATCAAAACAAAATCGAATCCCGTTACCGGACCCCACACGAAACACGTGCTCCCAGTGGTATCTCTTAACGGCATTTTGCACGCAGTCCAAAAGCACGGGAGTTTGAACAGCGAGCGCCGGTGCTTCCGTGTGTTGTCTTATCGTTCGAATCAAGTCCGCCTGATTACTCGAAAGGATGTCCTGAATCTGGGAATCATCCAGTCCAATATCCCGGCCATTGAGAGCGAACAAGTCTCGCATCTCCCGGTACGACTGGGTCATGCGAAATGAACGTTCAAAGAGAAAAGGCCCCGAGAGTAAGGTGGTGAGTCCAATGGCGAACTCGGTCAGCGACTCGTCGGGCAGTAGATGTGACATGGTCTGGCGCAATTGATCGTAACGACCTCGCTCTTGCGGCTGGCTACTCGAACCACCCCCTTCGTCATCGGAATCTTCGGTGTCCGCTTGGGCGAGCGACACTCTGTGATAAGCCATCAAAACGTTGCGCAATTCGCTCAAGGTTTTGAAGGATCCAAATACTCCGGCAACATTTTGGCCTTTGGTGCCCGTACCGGGCATCGATATTCCGACTCCTTTAATCACGTTAAACGTCGCTGCCTCGGTCTTGAGAACGTCCAGGCACAATGGGCTAACAAAGAGACGCCTGGCATCGAGGTAATTGGCATTGATCATTAGAGCCAACGTCAAACACGTGGGGAGGAGCTCTTCGAAAACTTGCCGATCGAACCCAAAGTACAACATGTGTCCGACCACGATCTCTTTGCGCACGAGCAAATTGCCTGGTACGAGTCGCTCCTTTTGTTGCACGAACAAGCAACACTTTTTATCGGCATGATAAAAGATACGGTTGAGTAGGTACAAAAGAGAATACAGTTCCAAGATTGTCCTGTCGGTCGTATCTGGAGAGATCCAGTGTGTGTAATTGGTGTCGCGGGCGTTCACGTCCAGTACGAGAAATCGCAAATCGTCCTCAAGCTCGATAGGTTTTGTCAGGGGGCTCGGCGGAACGAGATTGGCACAGTTGATCGGAGATTTGTCGCCAAAGAAGCTAGTGGCTTTGACACTGCGTGACTTTCTATTCATCGTACTGGCAACAGTGTGACTCGATCCGTTTCTCTAGAAAGCATTATGAGTACGTCGAAGATTTCGTTCTTAAACGACGATTTGGGGGGTCGCGTGTGCCTCCAGTGCCTCACACCCGATGCCGATTACGTGGCCACGTTGTATGCGTATTCTGCCTACACCAAGCGGGATCCCGTTAGAGGCGACGCATTGTTCTTCGCTGCACAGACGCACGATTGCCGAACGGAGGTGGTAGAGTTCTGCAGAGTACCGTATCGCTTGTTCCTGACCCCTGAAGACTTTGGAACCATCACACTACAGGGCGAAATGCAGCATGCCGAATTTCGCCGCTGCATTCGGACTCTGGATTCTTTGTGCCACCAGCAACGAGAGTTGATCGAAGTGCGCTTTTACTCCCGTTTCAGTTATGTGAACGCTTTCAACCTCCTGCAAAATGCAAGACTGCCAGTGGCCATAGACGGAGCTCACGATGCCTTGCACGGCCTCGATGCAGTCTTAAACCTCGGCATCCCTGGCGCGTGTACGACCTTGAGATTCAAGAGTACGGCTGGCGTGCACGTCACCGATTCTCACTGGCGCATCAACGCACCTGCAGACGTCTGCGTTCACGACCTTATGCCCCGCTTGCCTGTTCTGCCGAGAGTGATTGCCATTGCGTGGAATGCCGATGGAACGATGAATATTGGTCGTGACGAACAGGAAGAGAGCTACGAAGTTGCCAAGGCGAGAGACGTCGCGGCCATGGTTGAGGAGTTTCGTCCAACAGTGGTGTTGGTCCGCGACAAAGAGAAGACGTTGCTCCGATTGCACCAAAGTGCTCCTGCGATCTTTTTTGCTCTCCTCTCCTTGTTACCTTGTTGTCCACCGTTGCCTCCTGTAGGCAAACGACCTTATCTTCCAGGACTCGGAGTCTTGGCCATCGACGTGGCAACCGAACTCGGACTGACTATGGACGCACCGATGAATTTGTGGTTCGATGGTTATCGTTCTAGTGAATGGTTGAAGGATTGCTGGAATAGGGCAGTTGCTTCGAGGACCGGGATGCACGACTATTTTGGTGCCTATGAGGCGTTCACAGCGGCCATGGTGCTTCGTTACGCGTTGACTCGGACTGTCTGCGAGTTGGCAGCAGAAGCCCGCGCCAATTACACGGGCGGTCTGACGATTCCCCCTCGACCATCGCTTGAGTTGGAAGGACCCGTGGCAGTGTTTGATTTCGTGAGTATGTACCCTTCCATTGCTTGTATCATCAATGCCGGAAAGGACACCTATGTCACGGAAGGAGGACATTGGGACCTCGGAGAAGGACTTGGTGGGTTTTTGACTGGTCGGCTCGGTAGTCTTGCAGCCGAGTTGAAAGAACGATTGGAAGAGCGGATGCGCATTGTAGATGACCCGGCCATGCAGGCGCGCGCAATGTTCTTAAAACAGACCATCAATGCCATGGTAGGCATGTCGGGACACAAGACCAACCCGTATTCTGACAGGCGGGTAACAGGGTGCATCACTGCTACGGGACGCCGCTTGTTGGAGGCGTGCCATCGCTTCGTTTCCGATATCACCCTGGCCGGTTACACGGACTCTTTGTTTTTAAAACTGCCTCGCCCGTCCACGAACAAAGATCCATTGGATGCTTGGTTGTCGCAATCGCTCGTCGCCCAACACGAGGTTCGATTCCAAAGCGTCATAAAGAACGAACTGGATGGCATGGCACGCACGTTTCGACGCGAAAACGGTGCTTCAGTGCGCTTCCAGTGCAAGCAGATTGCGATGGCAGGATTATTTTCGGGTAAGGCACACGCTTATGCTGCCGCGTACTTGATGTTTGACAAAACGAAAGAAGGCGATTGCGATGCTCGAGTTGACGTCCAGGTGAAGGGCTCTCTAAAGTTCGCGTCGATGGAATGTTCTCGCGCCTTTAACGATGCGCTGATCCGCATCTCCGTAGTGGGAGAGTTTCTGATGAGCGAAGGCGGTGTCATGCGCTTGGGCGACATTCACGCCTTGACCTCGGCTGCCCCGGTGTGCGTCATGACGAGCGCGGGATGGAAGACGGCAGTGAAGGTGACGACGTGGAATGCACAAAGGGGGGCGGTAGAGGCGATCGTACGGTACGGCGACGATACCGAGAGCCGTCATTGTTTTTTGCCCCAGGCCAATGCAGAGGGCCTCGTGGAAGTCACGCATGTGGTTTGCACCGAAAGAACGGGGTCTTGCATCGATCGGCGTCGCCTGTCGGTCGTGGCGATGACAAAGATGTTCTGTCTGCAATTGTGTTACGGTCGCTTACCTCTCAGCCTATATTCCGCCGATAAGACCGGCAACGTGCTGGTAAAATTGGAGGATGGGTCATCCAGGGCCCTACCGCCATTTGAAGTAGCGCGAAACGGACAGCGCCTCGACTTGGAAGAGTACCGTCAACGGTGGATTAAGAGCTGTGTCGACAACTTGATCTGCCGCTCGTGTTGCCGCCAGTTGACAGATGCCGACGAGTGTCGCTGTCTACCGAGTCACGACGGCCAGGAACCAACATTGATTCACGAATCCTGTAGTACCGGAGACACCATTTCGCTAGAAAAGATTTCCGCTTCGTTTTTGTCTTCCAACTTCAAGTCTGCCTTGTCTGCTATCGTCGTGGCCGGAACGAGGAACGGATTGGAAGCTGTCAAAAACCTGATCGACCTGCGCAAGACGATAGACGCCACGGTTTCCGGAGAACAACCTCCGACACAGACTTACGAAGAAGTGCTCGCCCAGTTAAAGGCAACGGTGACGGACGGCGAATCGTCAAAAGACTACGCTTGTTCTCCGGAAGCATTTCTCTGCATTCCCGACGGCAGAGAGTGTTGGTTTCGCGTACCGTCCAAACCGACGTCGAAGACCGTTCTGGATCTCGTGTACAAAGCGACGCGGATTATCGTTAGACATGGAAGGTATCGTGGTAGGGCTAGTGTCCTCGAGGCGGTGGCCACCTACCCCGCCCATCGCTTGCGCATTTCGCCTCCACCCGTCTTCGCTGCCGACAAGAAAGCCCCGAATTTGGAGTGGGAGAAAGTCGTGACAGAATTGGCAGAATCGGCTACTCGACCGAAACTGACGACCGCAGCATCGTTCCACTGTCAGACCTGTGCCACAGTGTATAATCTCGAGATTGGTGCATGTGGGCACTTGGCATGCAAAGTTTGCTCAGTCGGTTGGAAGATCTGTCATGCTTGCAAAGTCGAATGGCGAGGTTTAAAGTTTGCCGGAACCCCGCAAATGAACTACCACCCTAAAGTCTTTCCGTTTGATGATTGGTACACGTACTTGCCAGCCACGGGGTGGTACGTGTACAGTGGCCCCGACGAATTGATCTACGATTCCTCTGCAAAGCACATCATTTGCCTAGCTCGTGGTGAATTGCACTGTTGAAAAAATGACGTTTTATCGTGCAAAAGACGATAAAATGCTGAAACTGTGCAGTTTGCAGTAATTGTTTCTGTCATTCATTCAGTTTATTACCATTCATGCAAAACCTACCTATACATGACGAGCACTCACATTCGTCCCGCTATGAAGAGTGTTTGAAATTGGAAAAGGTACTCATTCTTTATACGTATGTATGCATACATACGTATGACAAGGTTTTTCAAGGTCGTGCAAGTAATCATGGGATGATATAGGCTGTCTACGAAAAGACCAATAGGAAACAATGGGCAAGCCCTTAAGATAATTATAAAAAGGCTGATCGTGAGTAATTTTTCATTTAACAGTTAGTTGCTACCATGGCACAATCGAAAAACATGATTGAAGGAGATCAATTTTCTGAAAACGCCTTTTATAAAGGTTTTCATTTTATAGTGCTTATGCCAAGATGGAGGAAGAATGAGAAATCCGTTGAACAACAAATCATCGAGTATTTTCAAAGCCGAGCTGTCTATGGACCTTACCAAGTTATCATTTGTTTCCACCGTCCATCAGAAGAAACCATGATATGTGAAGAATATTACCATCTACATGTCTTGGTAACTAACAATTATTTGACTCCATCTCGTATTTGTTCACGTATACCTGATCAGCGACCCTCCAGAAAACGTCAATGTGCTTCAAAATCGCCTCCAGGTCAGTTTCTTCGTAAGCTAGTACGACGTTATAACAAGAACCTGACCGTTAAAGGCAGGATCATTGAGGATCCGTGCGCTTTGATTAAATTTTTTTGTCACCCGGATCAAGTTCTACTTTGGTATTCTCCAGGAGTGGAAATCATGGTCAAGCAAACTTGCGAACGATTATTACTCGAGGAAAGATTAAAGAACCCTTCTAAATTTATTGTAGATAACATTGAAATCAAGAATTCAGAAACTATCATTAAGAAACAATTACTCGGAGATGATGTAAAACAGATCGTCATTCAGACACGCGATGGTCTGAATAAAGCATTGTTGCTGTCTTCAAACCCTGGCGCGTTTATTCCTTTGTAATTGAAGAAGGTATTGACAAACCTTGTGTATATCAAAATGTCACACCATACATTTTAAACCAATAATAAAAGACTTCATATAAAGCGTCTTGTAATCTCTTGACTCTCATTTAAGAAATAGCTAATAGCTGATCATAAGTTTTGTTAATAAGAATTTTTAAGCATGCGTATGAGCATGTAAGACATATATTTTATCCCACATAGTCAGACTTTGCGTTTTTTAACGAATATATAACTTTGGCCGAAATATGATTACGAGTAAGGGGGAGAGACAATACGGGGACTGTGTTCCTTAGGATTTATATCCTTGAAGGATTAGTAGAAGGGTTACAAACCCTCATAAAAATAGTCATAAATTTGATGGGTCTCACTTTCCTCGTCTCTCCTCCGCCTTCTTTTCTACGTAGATAAAAAGAACTCTGAAGAGACCTATGCGTGATTATTTACCATTTAAGTCTTGTAACACTTTTTTTCTTGAATAAAGCTTTAGAAGCGTATGCCAGGCACAACCGTTCAGAGTGTCACATATAGTGATATATATATATATATATATATATATATATATATATATATATATATATATATATATATATATATATATATATATATATATATATATATAATATATACATATATATATATATGTATATGTATATTCTTATAGTTAAATGCTTTATTCCAGACCCGACATGTTTCGGCTTACAGCTTCCCTAGTGGTCTACACTTCTGCAAGTTTTGCAGGTGAGGACACCACCTTGGAATGGCTAGCAGTGCAGGCGTTTTAAACACGGACAACTTTGAAGCTATAAAGTAGACCATGCTTGCCTGTTATGGCTTTATGGCCTTAATTAATCTAGCACAGATGTCATAGTCACGATGGCACGACCTTTGGTCATTGATTATCGAATTATCTTTAGCGATTCACCCTCTCCTTAAAGACACGACGTCCCCAACTATTCTTACCACATTCTTTACCACAGTGCGTTGGTTATAATTGAAAATATATCGAGTGATTATATCAAACGACCTCGAAAACTTTGGTGAAACCAAAGATCACTGGTTTTTTAGTTTTGTTTTCGCAACAAACATGAGAAAAAAAAACAACAACAACAAAGAGTTTGGTTTTGATCTTTTATTTCGTGTTGCAGTCTAAATCGTTACACTCGATTTTGTCACAATGAGATATGGTCGCATTGCCCTCGCTAGAGTTGTCACAAGACAATCCCGGAACATTCTTTGCCAACACGATTCCTTCTCCCAATCCTGCAAATTCTTTGGGAGCGCTGCAGATCGAGACGTCCGTGCCTGAGTCTGGTGTGACGCGGCATTGCAGGAACGGTGCTCCTTTGTAGCACCTATCGATGCAGACGCATTCGCCCTGTCGTAGAGGTCGGTCTATAGGAAGGGCACGCAACCATTTTCCTCCAGCGTGGTACCGATACCCCAAAGCAAACACTTTCTTTTCGTTCCACTTTAGGTGCTTGACGCGTTCGTCTGCAGCGCATGGCATCGGTCCTTTCTCACAAGACCTCGCAGTCCAAAAGTTGCGACCCTGGCTTCCGGAAAGTGTACACAATCCATCTGTCAGCGTCGTTTCTTCAAACTTTTTGAACAAACGATAAGGACGTGAACCGCACGGACAGAGTGACGGGGTGCAGCGACGCAGACAGACACACTCTGGAGCATGGTCCAAGGGCCTTCGAGCAGGAATCTCGCACCGATCGTGGGAATTGTTCCAACAGGTCCACGTCGTGCCATTCGCCGCAGCAATAGTCGCCGTCTTCGAATTATTCCACGTTACGGGAAACACTGCGCGGCGAAGATCCAGACTTTTGTCCAGGTAGGTGGAAGGGACGCATCGCAGGGGTTTGGGGGACCACGCAGGCAACAGACACAGGATCGTGGGAAAGTCGCTCAGGCAACGATCCATGCAAACGCAACTGTTTCTTTTCCAAGTCCAGACCGGGAGACCAACGGGTTGGTAAAACAAGCCTACCTTGGGACGCCAGAACCGATACCCCAGCGCCAAGGCCATTGGACCGTACCCGTCCATCTTTCCTTGTTGCCAGTTAGCGGGACATCGACTCTGGTTGTCCTTTTCTTCCCTTTGGCACGGCAAGACCGGAAACAAGCCCTCAAACGCATAGACAGCGCGCACGTCCCGCACGCCCGTCCTAGAAAACATGGTTCTAGCCATGACTCCCTTTTTGGGGATGCACGGACAGTGGGCCGTGTGGCAAGGTTGGGGCGATTGACAGAAACAGTCCGTCGTTGCTCCCGGGTCCATTTCCGTAATCTGTGCTTCGCAAGCTTCTTTCATTGGCTTTCGGGATGGGTTGAGTCGACAAGCACACGACACGCTTCCGTTGGCATCCAAGATACCGTAATCTTGACCGCATTTGATGCGGCACTTGGTCGTACCGACGCGAGCAACCGGTGCATACAGTCCTTTCTCGTCGAGTGCCACGGGCACGCACCAAGGCTTGTCCTCGTTCGACTTGGCAAATCGTCGAGTACATCCTCCTCCCAGCAGAGCACAACCGGGGTCGAGCCACGTGTCTGATCCGTTACCAGGTCCAGTTTCGTTCTGGCACACTCTCAAGTCCACTGCAGTGTGATTCACGGGACACAGTCCTCTGCCGCAAGTCAAGTATAATAAAAGACCCGAATGACCGAGACAGCCATGAGGAAGCAAGCATGCATCTCGATAGTACACTCCCAATCCAGCAGTTATCACCGAAAGAGCAAATAGCGCAAACATGTTTGAATCAAACGAAATGTGGAAAATCACGAGATGCTACGTGCACCACATCTTCTAGTTTAACATCCATCGGAAAGACATTGGATTTGATGCAATTTCGTATCCGATCCCTGGTGGCCTGGTCCGTCGTTCTCGACCATGCTTCGTCTTGTTGTAAAATATGTCTCGCCTTCTTGAACTTATCCGACTGAGACAAGTGCCTGAAGTGGTCAAAAAAATGTTTGCGAAACATGTGATGCCCCGTATCCGGAATGGGTGCTACATCCTCCTTCAGGAGTTGGAGGGCATTCTGGGGGGTCAACTTGTCCTCGTGAGTGTTTTCTATTTCGCGAATCGTCCGTAGCACAGCCAGTCGCTTATTTCGATTCTTGGTCGTTTGCTCGGATCCGAGATAAGTTTCCATGCTGTCCAGGTGTTCTCGCAAGAGTTTTAAGACCTCGGGGTCATGCAACGGGTTGTTTTTCAGCGCCATAGCAAATCGCGGTGTGGAAATGGAGAGTTTCAAGAGGTTAGTAGGAAGTGCCGAGAGACGCGTTCGACGATCGATGGAGACGGCTGTGGCGTCCATTATCAGAACGTTTTCCGACACCTCGCGACTGCATTTGATGGTCGTCCAAGGAGACGACGTTTTTGATGCGCTCTGTACATTGGAGCCGCGAGATTCCAAGGGTTTGCAAAGTGTGATGTGCATCCAAGAGGGCTATAGCCCAGGAGCACCAGTTCGTCGACGAAAATTTGGAGAATATTCGGTAGAGCTCGTGGTCTTTGAGTGGCCCTTGCTCCCGTCGAAGACGACGGCTCGATCGATCGAGGGGAATCTCGCTGAGGTATTGACAAAAGCCAAGGCAGACGAAAGGCAAGTGGATGGAATCACTCTCTTGGTCGACGACTCATTTTACTCGTGCAATCCTGGTTTTGAAGAATGCTTTCTCGGGGCATTACATCGGGTGATTGAGCTTGGGCATCATCCTCGCGTCGTTATACAACGATGCGAGAACGTCCCCAAGGCTAGATTGTCGTACCCTAGCGTTGAATATTGGTCGGAAAAGTTTTTAACGCCACTCAACTTGCACGGGTTGCTGGTAAAAAAGATCGACAGTTGACAAATATGAAACGATCGCGGCAGGAAGACCCCGTCTATGCGGAAGAGATTGAGAATGCCATGGTCGTGGCGACTAAGGTGTTTAACTTTAATGACGAGGACGACGACTGGGACTGGGAGAATGACTTTCCTGGGGGCAGCGGTGCAACGCTCGATGAATGCAGAGATGACAATCACGACGACGATGACGACGACGATGACGACGACGACGACGAATTGGATGCCGACTACGTTAAGAAACATTTTGACGAATTGTACGTGAAAAAGGTCGTCCGTTGGATAGAGGACGAGAAGAACGTTTTCGTTACTGGATCCCCGGGTCGCGGAAAATCGACCTGCATGAGTAAGGTGATTTGCGAATTGTACGGCAAGGGAGTGAAATTGATAGTCACGGGGTCTACCGGCGCCGCTGCCGTCAACATTGGGCATGAAGCTCTGGAGGAACTCTCGAAAGCCGTGGACCAAGAATTGTTAGCGAGCGAGTTGGGGACGATTCTTGCCCCGGCCACCGCTCACAGTGCCTTTGGCTTGCGATTGAACGAAAATCGTTGGCTCGACGAAGCGAGGAAAAATGACAGAACGATCGAGTTTTTCATGAACCGGTACGTGCGCCAACACCAACAAAAACGCAGCGAATTCCTGAGAACAAATCGCGATGCGTCGTGTAGCGAAGTTCCGGCCATCGCATACGCCAAGGTGGTGATTGTTGACGAGGTTTCCATGCTAGACGGCCTTTTGATAGACGCTTTAGACGAGGTGGGTAGATTTTGGTGGCCAGAACGAAAAGATATTCCGTTCGGGGGACTGGTGATGGTATTTGTCGGAGATTTTCAACAATTGCCGCCGGTGAATAGTGGTACGCGACAGAACCCCATCTACTTGTTCGAGAATGCCAAATGGACCAAAACGACGTCTACGGGAGGCTGGGTAGATCGTGTTCTGAAACTCGAGACCAACATTCGACAAGAGGGGGACCTCGAGTACGGAAAGCTCCTCGATCGCATGACAATGAACGCGTTGTTGGAAGAGGACGTGAAGTTGCTCGAAAGGTGCGTGTTGAGATCGCCCAATGGTACCATGGGTCGAGATTTAGCCATGAATCCGTACATCATGCCTTACGTTCCTAGGATCTTCACAAGCAAGGTGGAAATCTCTCGGTATACGAAAAGAGTGTTGCAAGAGGTTCCCGACGACCAAAGGATAATGTTGAAAACCAGGCAGGAATACGAACCTAGCGAGGACAGAATCTTTCTCGCTTACGACAGGATGGAGATTGTGACAAGGGTCAAAGATTTCGTCGCCAAGACGATTGCCGATTGCGACAAGGAGTTGTTCGTCGGGTGTCCAGTCCGATTTTTGGAAAATAAAGATCTGGGGGACGGAGTGGTGAACGGAGCCATCGGTACGTTCAAGGGAGTCAGCGACAAAGGTGGGCATCCCATCGTGGAATTGAAAAATGGAAAATTGTATACGCTCTCGCGGTCCTCTGCATCGATCCACCTCGACGACTATACGATCCGGGAACGTCGCTTGATTGAAAGTGGACGTCTTCGCCCTAGCTCCGATCGACCGTTGGCCAAGTTCACGTTTAGGTACTATCCCCTCAAGATGGCCCTAGCCATGACGCCGTATGCACTGCAAGGTTGTACGTTGGAAACTGCCATCATTCACCCCAACGTTGCTTACGACAACGAGTACACGACGATCGAGTGTCTTTTGGTGGCATTGAGCCGGCTCCGTTCCAGTGGCATCGACAAACCGCATAAGGCCAAGACGACTGTGGCGATACCGAAACCGACGATGCATTCACCCGACGATGACGACGACGATGGCGGCGATGCCGCAAAACCGTACGGGCTGTATCTGACGCGATTCAAACCATTTCCGTTTTATGTCAGACCCAAAGTCAGGGAGTATATTGACAACCTAGCCGCGTATCATTCGCCACTAGGATCTAAATGAAAAGGGCCTTGATTAAGGGCTCGTATGGGTACGTCACGTTTGACGAGGACAATGAACGTGCCATTAAACATTTTCACGAGGCACGGGAACCTTGTGCCAACAGAGAGTATATTGCTTACAAGCGCATGGCTCCCAAACTGGACACACTGTCGGTAGCTCGATTGTGGCATTTGAACGTGGAGGACGACAAAGAGACACGGGCGACTTTTGTGACGAGCTTGGTCTTTGAGAATGCTGGATACGATCTATTCGCGTGGTTTCGTTCGCAGCGGCTTTTTGATCCAGTCGATGTTTTGCTTCGCCCCTTGCTTTCGACTCTGGAACATCTGGAAGAAATCGGCCTGGTGCACAGTGATGTGCACGTGGGTAACGTTTGCGTACGTTGCGACGCGCGTGGAGGATTGAAGGCCAAATTCGTTGACTTTGGCAGGAGTGTGGTGTTGAGAGACAGCGAAGCGTGGCAGTGTCATCCCGTTTGCAGAAACTATTTGATGGATCCTAAGACGAAGACGGTCTCTGATCAATGCCATATACCTAACCAGAATGCCAGGGAGGCGATTATGAGAGACCTATACAACGTTAGCGCTCATCGAGACCCCATGGCTCTCGTTGCCCTGGCAGTAAGGACCGCGGGAAGCTCGTTTCCCGGCGGCCTGACGTTGGGTCCAGCCGACGATGTGTACGGTCTGGGAATTTGCGTCGTACGGGCACTGACCAAATTGTTTGTTGCACCGAGGGAATGGAGGGCGTTTCACGAGTTGTCCGACAACCACGACTTCGACGACAAGGTGTGCATACTCGGTGACATTTTGCGACGGAACCCTGCGTGGGACGCTTCCTTTTTTACCGATTTGCACCTGAGAATGAACCCGACATCGTGGAAGCTCGAGGATGTCAAAAAGTTCGAAGCTTCGGCGCGCGCGGTCGAGATTCGCCTTCAGGGAGTCGACACGCTGTACACGCACTTTTTTGATCACATGACCGAAGTGTACGATAAAGAGACGAGCGATCTGGTCAAGGAATGCGTCCACCCCGACCGACATCATCGGTACAGGCATCGTCGACCCGAGAAGGGCAAGAGAAAAAACGACGAAGAGAGGGCGGTATTCATTCGGAAAGGTACCATGGACGTCTCGGTGGTCAGAGAGAAGGGAATCATTCACGTGTCCATCGGGCATTGTTGGGTCCTGACGGGAGAGGTGGGTTCGGGACGAGTGAAGTGGTGGCAAGCCACGAGGGGAGCCATCCTGCGCAACAATCGAGGAGCAGCCGCTTTAAAGCAGTTTATTGATAATGCTCTTGAATTGGACCGCGAGCTGAAGGAGGTAAAAAATTATGTCGATTGGCCGTTTGACTTTGAGCTGCAGAAACGGGAGTGGTTGGCAACGTTGGCTCTGCACGATCCTGGAGCGGCACGTCTTGAGCGCGATACGGAGCAAGATCTTCGGCTTCCGTCGTTCGACATGAATGGACCAACAGGATGACTACGCACGCGGTAAGGACTGCAACGAGACAGAAGGCGATGACAATAAGGGTGGTCGAGTGAGAGGCAGAATGCGATGCCATGGGGCACGTTGGAGTGACCGAATTGCCGACCGTTTGGCGCAGTCTTGTCAGAACGCGGGCATCCATGTCTTGCCAGAGATCCGTCGACCAAGCTTTGGCAGTGGCTGCAGCAGGACGATCCAATCCGGCGACCGGATCTCGTAACACCACTGCCGACACGTTGAAAAAGTCGACCAGCACCAACCGACCTGCGACCAGAAGAGCCACGAACCGCATCCCGTCCACACGCCCTCGAAGTCCGGTAAACGAAGGGCCGTCCAACTGCAGCGTCTTGTCCCACGTTGGGGGTGACAAGAGTACGGTGACGGATGCGAGTCTCGTCGCAAAGGTCAGGTTGTGTAGGGCGGTTTGAGAATCGAGACGCGAGGAAAGAGGGTGCAGCACGATGGCAGCGGTGGCTTCGGCCGTGGGGATGGCCAAAGTACCTCTTGCAGTGGTATTGATGCATTGGCCGTGATCGAAGACTATGTCCCTGACGCCAAGTTGGTCGGCAGTCGAGACGAGAAGCGCACAGTACGTTGGTCCCTTGAGATCCACTAGCACTGAGATGGGGGTCTTTACCAGAACGAGTCCTTCGACGCAAAACGGGCGGATTATGATTCGACGCGTGCTCAATCGGAGTGCCCGTTTGACGATGGCTACGAGATTGCTTCCCGGACACGGGATGGCATTTTGCTCGGGGATCTGATAGACGATCACGTCGTCTGGAGCTATCCACAAGGTCGTCAACGTACTGCGATCTAGCACTGTTACGTCTCTGGCATGACCGACGCAAGAATGGTCGTTGCACTTTAACGTTTGGGACTGTACTCGAGAAACTGCGACGATGAGGAATGTAAAAGGAAGAAAGATGACCGTCATGACCATTTTTGTCTATTTTTGTTTTGTTTTGTTTTGAAATCTTTAATGTTCGGGCTATGTACGCGAGTTTTGTCTCATATTTTTTTTCTTAATAAACATGTATAAACACGCAATGTGATTTTCGTCTTTTTCATTTATTCCCTCTCTTCTCTCCCATGTGTTTCGTTTTTCAAGATTCACGTTGAATGTACACGGGGTAAGCAATCGCGGCCCGAGTTGGTGTTTTGTCTCGTCTTACACGCCAATACCTCAGATCGTTCCTGAGGGTATTGCACTTTCGCGCATTATTGCGAGGGCATTTCATGGGTTTGAAGTGATCTTTTTCTTCTTAGATTGTCAAAAGGTTAAACTTTTCGTTTTTATTGATCTGGATACAGACGCAGGCAAATATAAACAAAATCGTTTCCGTTATTCTCTGTAGCCCCTTTCACCGAGTTTATTATTGCTATTTTTGCGATGCGTTTTTGTTCTACCATCGGAAATGACGCGGCATGGCGTGAGAGGTGAGTGTGTAGACAACTCCTTCTTTTGCTACTTTCCGCATCCGTCTCTTTTCTTCCGTCTCGAAATTCTTGTCAGATAATCCGGCATCGCCCCACTGAAAGAAGTTGCACAATTTACAACTGAAGTAGGGTCTCCCGGGGTTTCTTTTTGAAGTGGACACGTGTAAAGTGCTCGGTCTGTCGCACTTACAAGACGGTGTGAAGATCTTGTACATCGGCAGTAACTTTTGACTAACGACGTCGCAATAATCGCGCAGTTTGTCGTCGAAGCAAAACACCGGGCACTTATCCACGGTACATCTATAAAACCTCCGACCCGATTTCTTGCTACGGCGACTGTCGAGAACATTCTCCTCGTGAATGGGACACTTGACTTGCACGTGCGCAAGTTGTTTCATTTCCTCCACGGCTTTCCTCACAGAACACGTCGTCGCCTTTTTCATCTTGCTGCAAGCATCAACTGGCTGGAAGGAATCAAATGCTGAACACCTCTCCGTGTCGCTTCATGAGAATCGTTGAAAACGTCCGTGCAATTGGTATTTTGCATTAAAAAATAAACGAGTCAAACGATCACCGCTTGTCCATTTCTTTTTATTATTCTTCTTCTTATTATTATTACTATTATTTTACACGTCTCGATGCAATCCGAGCATGCACGATTTGTTACAATTTCATTAAAAGGGTTAACGTTGTAAAATTCACAAGTAGATACCGCAAATACAATGATGTCCCCGAGGTCTCAGTTCATGTATTGCTCGTCACAACAGGCCAGATGAGTACCAATCATCCACGACAGCGTGACGAGACCGAAATGCAAGCTCGTCGTCGGTAGAACAGAGCGTCCGACCGAGTGGTTCATCGGAACCACCTTTTGCGTGTGTGATCGGGGCGTTGCGATCTTCGTTTTGGTCTCCGTCGTAGTGAAGGTAATCGTCGACGTGATGGCAAGTGGAATGTATCGCGTCATGGTGCAAGACTCGGTCCGCGACGAGGTACTTGGATGCATTGCAATGGCGGTGGAAAGCGTCCACGGGCTTCGACCGCACGGCGACCTCTGCTTCGGACTCACCCACACTTTGACAATGCAAGAGTGTCGATCGTTGGACACGGGCCAATAAAACTCTACCTTCATCTTCGTGGCATTGTAAAAGACTTTAGGCAGTTTCTCCTCACTTTGATCGTTGACCAAGTGCTCAAATACCATGATTCCGGGAAGCATGCTACCTCCCATAACCGAGCACGTGAGTAAATCGACGCCATCTAAGGGAACCTTCGTGAACGCGATGTTTGGGATGTTATCTGCTGGTATGACATTGACCGTCGCATTATAGTCGACGTGTGGGCTCATTTTCCCGTCTGACGCTCTGACTACAACGTTGTGAAAGCCGACCGAAAGACCGTGCACCATTATTGACGTCATTATCGAGTTTTTCGCATCCAATCTACGCCCACCGATGGTGACGTTTTCCACATCGACGAGGTTTCCGTCATCATCTCGATACACTCGAATGGACGGTTGAAGTTTTCGATAGCGCGGCAGCGGATCCCCCAACGAGAACCGCATGATCGCTGCCTTTCCATGGACCACGTCGTAGCTTGTTTGAATGGGGTCGAGTAGAATCAACGAGGCCGACGTCATTTTCGAGAGAAAGGAAGAAAAGACGAGTGCGAGAAACAAAGCCATGTTTTGCTTGACGCTAAGTAACTACGAAAAGCGAGTCGTGTTTAATAAGCTTTAATGTACCATCCAAAAAAATCTATTGCTCGTTTTTACACACACTACGCACACATCGAGTCACTGGAGACCTTCGCAGTCTCTCATATATCCGGGCGTGTCGTCTCGGGCGCGTCCACCACGTCGTCGTTGCCTCCTCGCTTCAGGTTGTCGCCATTCTCCGTCGACTTGATCAACTCCTCTCGCGCAAAATCCCTCTCTCGCTTTACGTATTTCAATTCTGCCGTCAGCTCCTGGGTCGCGTGTTCTTGGCGATCGCGAATCTCTCGATTCCGCTCTTGCAGCTCTGCGATTTCTTCATTTAGCCGCCTCGTCTGTGCAACATTGACGAGTGCGAAAAACAAAGCCATGTTTTGCTTGACGCTAAGTAACTACGAAAAGCGAGTCGTGTTTAATAAGCTTTAATGTACCATCCAAAAAAATCTATTGCTCGTTTTTACACACACTACGCACACATCGAGTCACTGGAGACCTTCGCAGTCTCGCATGTGGTCCTCCAACAACCCACAATGAAATATCCGTTCGCACGTCGGACACTGCAGCTCGTTGCTCCGTATATCCGGGCGTGTCGTCTCGGGCGCGTCCACCACGTCGTCGTTGCCTCCTCGACCCACACTCCAGTATGACGGCACAGAGTGACTATCCCGAATGCGCTGTGTTAGACCCAGGTATCGCCGTTGTAGCTGTCCGTACTCCCTTGCAATTCGATCCACCTCCTGTTGCATTTTCTGAGCACCCAGCTCTATCTTGCGTTTCTCTTCGTGTTCCTTCTTGAAATCCTTCTCGTAACTTTCGAGCGCCGATTGCATCAGCGAGCGTTCGTTCGTCAGCTCTACGATCTTTGCTTCCAGAACGCCGTGCTCCCCGGTGATTCGTTCGATTTCTCGCTTCAGGTTGTCGCCATTCTCCGTCGACTTGATCAACTCCTCTCGCGCAAAATTCCTCTCTCGCTTTACGTATTCCAATTCTGCCGTCAGCTTCTGGGTCGCGTGTTCTTGGCGATCGCGAATCTCTCGATTCCGCTCTTGCAGCTCTGCGATTTCTTCATTTAGCCGCCTCGTCTGTGCAACATTCTCTTCGACGGCCTTTCTCGACTGGATCAGTTCTTCTCGCAATCGATCCCTCTCTTGTTCTGCGTTTTCTCTCCTGTCGTCCTGGGTCATCTCGTCATCGTCGTCCGTGCCGTCCCACACCCGATTCATGAGTTCCCTCATCTCTGGCTGCGAACTTGCCCCTTTGCCGATGGCCACTTTTAGACTACCGACATCAGTGACCCTTTCGGCGACCTCGCCGAGCGAAGACAACTTTTCTTTCAGACCTTCGTTCTCGGTAACGATCTTTTCGCAAAACGCTTGCTTACTCTCCAGATTTCTCTGGGTCGTCGCAAGTTGCTCGGAGAGTGAGACGATCTGATCCTTGAGGGCGTTCCCTTCTTTCGACGACATGGAAGCCATCCCTTTCTTGAGTTCGTCCACTTCCTGGAGTTTCGCATCTCTTTCGGTCCTCAATGCCAGTATGATCTCGTGGAGTTCGCAGTTTTCTACCGCCAAGTCCACCCCACCTACACCCTTCTTAGTCATGCGCTGCAAGGTCGTTCTGAGTCTCGTATTGTCTTTTATCAGGCTCTCTAGGACCTTCCTCGATACGCCGGGCACCACGATGGCTCCTTGGGAC
This sequence comes from Galaxea fascicularis, assembly GCA_948470475.1. Taxonomy (NCBI): domain Eukaryota; kingdom Metazoa; phylum Cnidaria; class Anthozoa; order Scleractinia; family Euphylliidae; genus Galaxea; species Galaxea fascicularis. Next base: position 10,121,970 of record OX419335.1, on the reverse strand, counting down.
GAAGCTGCGTTTCCGTTTGAGGTCGCCAGATTCAATTGTGCCACCCTGTTCTCGGCTCGCGCCAAGTGCGCTTCCAAAAGTTCGCACTTGGATTCCAAACGTGCGACCTCATCCCTCTTCTCGCTCAACTGCCTAACCAGTCCTTTCAGGCCAACGAGTTGAATGCTCTGTTTCTTAAACTGGACGTAAATCGAGCTCAACTCTTTGCGCAACTGCTCATGGCTTAACTCCGAGGTCACTTCCATTTCGGCCTCCGCTCCTGCCATGTTCCCGACTTTATTCCGTGTGTATCTTTCGGTCTCCTTCTGCTCTCGATGTCGCTTTCGACTGAACTGAACATTTTAGGATTGCGCCAGTAGCTTTATAGTGCAGCAATGTGGGCGTTGCGGGGATTTCCCCAACGTCGCATCGACGTTTTTTGTTTGCGTTTTTTGAGGCTCCCGATCTATTTTCAACTCGCTCGCCCTTTCTTTCCGGCAGTGACATCTCGGCACGTCACCGATGACGTTTTTGCCGTTCGAAGCTTCCGATCCAATTTCGTTTACTGGGAAGTGCTGACGTCATCGTCGCCAGCTACACGAGTGGGTGGTGCCGGCTACGTCAGAGAAAAGAATACAAAAAGCACTCTTGACGAGTCCACTTGCCAGTGATCGCATCATTCAGTCAGCAATCTTCTGTCTGGTAATGGCACGGTACAAAAACTGGACATCACGAGAGTAAATACAATGTCTTCGACAAGTGGACGTAGGGTAAGTGATAATAGTTTTAGCACATTTAAGTTCCGCTCACCCGGAGTAGATGGGTGGGCAAGTGGGTAAACGTTTTCAAAACAAACCTCCAGGGTTCATTTCTATAACGTACCAGGTGCTTCGAACAATGTTTTTGTGCCCAGGTCCTCACCTAAGAAATTTAGCTATAAGGGGGGGGGGGGGAGAGGGTGGATCGAAATGTCCCGCTCGGTTCCATCATGCGGACGCCTTAGGAAAACTCTATCTTTTCCATAAAAGGATTCCCACTCGTCAGCATTCGTCATTCGTTCATCATGTCGTTGATCCTCACGGGTGGAGCCGATGGAGTGGATGCAGCTGCCATGCATATGTGTCTCATCAATGGCCACAAACTCCATGTGTACATTCCTCACTATCACCGCTTGGCCGACACCGTGCGTCGAGTACAATCAGGTCAATCGACCCCCATGGGTTGGAAAATCAGCCAGAGAGATGAAAAAACGTCTCGCATCGTTCCCATCGGCCATCATCATCATCATCACGACTACAACCTGACGGACGATAACTTTCTCCTAGACCACGTCACCATCGCCGATCCGCAATGTCATTTTGCCTACCAAGCCTGCTGTCGGGTTCGTCCAGGTTTTGCGGGATTCAGTGACGCCTCCAAGGCACTCATCATGCTCAACGTCCCCATCGTGGATCGATGCGACGCGTTGTTTGCGTTCGGATGGGCTGATCGCAGGAGCGCTCACGACCCATTGGGTGTCATCTGGCATTTGCGCGTGAAGGGAGATACCGGGTGGAGCGTGGAACTCGCGCAACTGCTCCACAAGCCCGTGTACGTATACGACTTGCAGTGCGAACAGTGGCTTACTCACTTGCCCCAGACCGACATGTTCACCCCGTGTGGTCCACCTCAGTTAACACCGGTGAGCGCTATCGTAGGAAGTCGACGGTTTCCCTCTCATTTGGGTGCCAAAGGTTTCAACGCTTTGTTCGATCTCATCCTCACCGCGGATATCAACTACTCGCCCGAGGAGAGAAAAAAAACATCGATTCTTGATGCAAGCAGCCACAGCGTTCAGGGAGGCTTGTCACGACGATGAGTGTCTATCGCGGATGTCTCAAAGAGCGCCTGATATTGTCAATTAAAATATATACGATTGAAACATAACACGATCTGAATCACAAAACACGATCATTACAATAAAAAAAAAAACCAATTGTGTCACTTTTTTTGTAATTGTGGGGGTAAAGGCGGAGATTATTGCTTTGACTTTTAAGAGATTGCGTTATGATCGATCGTGTCCCACTCAGCCCCTATCGCGGTATGTCTCAAAGAGCGTCCGATATTGGGGACTCGCGAATTATTAAAAAATCCAAACCTGTCAATTAAATATACATGATTGACACGTAACACAATCTAAATCACACAACACCATTGCAATTAAAAAACCATTGCGTTATTTTTTGTGATTGTGGGGGTAGGGGTGGGGATTATTGTGTGACTTTGAGGAGATTGCGTGATGATCGCCTGTGAAGGGGAGGGATAATAGTTTGTCCCAACGTCGACACTCGTCCTTTATGTGGGCAGAGTCCACCACGAAGTGGGCAGAGTCTTGATTTTTCTGTGGGCAGAGTCTTGATTTTTACATTACCGTGGGCGGAGTAAAGACGATATGGTGGGCCAATCCCAGCACACTGCTAACTCTCTCTCTCTCTCTCTCTCTCTCTCTCTCTCTCTCTCTCTCTCTCTCTCTTGTCTTATTTGTCCAATTTCTACGGGAAACACCGAAGAAGCATTCCATGGTTTTTTTTTTTCTTCTTACGTTTTGTTGTTTTTAAGCTTTCATCTGAAATTGGTTTGGACTCAAGTATGATTGTGTTTTTTCCAAACCTTTTCTATCCAATATTTTATTCGTTTTCCATGCTGTCGCTCACCTTTTGGGCACAAATTGGTTGAATAAAAGCCAAGGGATGTCTGGACGGTTTATATCCTCGGCTTTGCTTGCCAAGTTTATAACAGCCGGATATACATATGGAAAATTCTCGCAAAGAGCAACAGCTCACGGCCTTGCCAAAAGTAAACACGATTTTTAACAGCTGCAGCATTAAAAATGCCAGCAATATGTCAATCGTTTCTCACTGCAATTCTCGTTTCAAGGCTAATTGCAGTAAAAACTTCGTCTTTTGTTCAATGTTGCCGGCTGACAAATGTTTTTCAGAAATCTGTTTGTCTGTTGTTCTTGTCAATCAGATATTATCGTTCATTGACAGTGATGTGAAAAATAATACCACCAACGACTTGCAGTCAAGGTCTGTAGTTTGATGGAAGTCAAGAATAAAACCATTCTTAACCTTACGAGATTTGCAGTTGATCTCCTGAGTTGATTCATATGCATGGCTTATGCCTGATCAGTCTGTCGCAGTCACTTTTCTCAACGAAAGGTGAAGTCCATCTCGCTCAACGTTTTTCGATGTTACATCGACGGCAGTTTCCTATCGTCTTTACTCTTATATCACAAAAATGACACCATGAAATGGTCAAAACAAGGCGAACAAAGTACTTTTCGTCTTTTATGAGTGGTGTCGAAGAGTGCCCTCTTTGCGCTTTTGCCATTTTGTTTTGTTGTGGAATATTTTGGTTTAATAGGTTAAATGGCACCGCGATACGCAGCCAAAGCACATAACCACTGTTGTGATGTTGGATTTAAAAGTGAGACTCTGGGACTGTCAATCTAGTTTAGTTATTTACACCATTTGCAGTGAAATGTAATCAGATTTAATTAAAACTGTGATGAAGCAAAATTCTGTTAATAGTTTATGCCGCTCATAATCATGTAGTCCCTGACCCACAAGGACCGATGATATTTCGGAAATGTTTCGTTTCACTTGATTGAATGGTGGCTTTGGCTCTGCAGCAAAAAAGTAAAAAAAAAACTATAATCACAATAGAGAAGTCCTCAATGGAGTCTTAGCTCGACTCCTGCCATTGATATTAGTTTATCTGTAAAGAACTTTGGAGCTCCGCTTTTACGTGGCTTGGCTAAATATATATATTAGTGACGTTTTACAAGTCTAGTAGTTTTTCCCTGAATTTGCTGGATAAGTTTGTTAAACAATCAGTAAGTTTCAGAAAATCATGGCTTCACGGCACTCGCAGGGTAAGCTTAAGTTTAAGTTAAGTAAAACAGTAGTATATAAGGGGTTCGACAAATACCACCACTTGACACCATTAAACGCAAGCGATTCAGAGCTCTCGCCTAACGCCTCCGCCCGTGTTCCACGGTCTTCGCCGTTAAGCGGGAGCTCTGAATCGCTTGCGTTCAATGGAGTCAAGTAGTTGTATTTGTCGAACCACTTATACTACTCCACATTAAACCTGATACCGGTTTTAACCGCTTTGCACCGGTTTCGCGGGGAGAGCGGGACGCGGCGGGCGCAGCCCTATTAGAGACACGCACCGGGTGGGTACGATGTCTGCCAACACGCAAGACCGCCAGACCAGCTCAGCGGGGGCTCGGGGCACAGCCCCTATTGGAGACACGCGCCGGGTGGGTACCATGTCTGCCAACTCTGAGGCTCGAAACGCTGCGGGGGCTCGAGGCGCAGCCCCTATTAGAGACACGCGCCCTGGAGGTACCATGGAAGAAAATTTCTTTCTAACATTTATGGCTGAAAAACTAATCGAGGGTTTGCCAAGTCCACGTGTTGGAAGAAAACAGGCCACTCGAGGGGCGCTTTTAGATTACAAAGCCAGCCCCAAGTTTCCTGCCCCTCTAAAACCTATAGCCGCGCCTTTGCGCCCCCCAAGAAGAACGCGTTCAAAGCCGGCGGATTCACCTATTTTAAGAGAATTTGACCCTGTCAAACCGCTTAGTCGTATTCGATTGGAGCAATTGCGAAACAATCGTGAGTTTCCAGCTATTCGAGAATTAGCAACATTGGAAGATAGTTACAGTTTTGGTGTTCACGGACGCCGTTATGTACGTTGGAGATTAACAAAAGATTTGGATAAGGACCAAACATCGAACGCCATGAATTTGATCCGCGGAAGGGTCGTCACATCATTTTATCTTTGGCACACCTTTGCTTATTGGATAAGACATAACGAAACTGGAGAACTGATATTGCTTTACCATACTCATAAAGGTAATTCATTTTGGATGCGGTCTTTTGAAGAGGCTGAAAAATGGATTAAAGAAAAAGAAAAGAAAAGGTTAGACCCTGATTTTGTTAAGTCGGATGCGGACACAAATTGGTCTTTTGACAGTTACGAACTTGTAGATATAAAAGTAATAATGACAAATGAACCGTTAATGAGGACCGGACCACTCCCTAATTGGTTGAGAAATCTTGCCCATTCACGTCAGATGTTTGCATTGGACACTTACCGAGACAAGCTATGTCTGTGGCGTTGTTTAGCGGTCTATCAAGGGGCGCGACCCGACCGTTGCACAGCTGCAGCAAGAAGACTAGCTGAGGCTTATTTCAAAAAACCTTGTCCAGACTGTCCAAGAACGGCGCTGTTCGAATTGGACAAGGTTGAACATTTTCTTAATGAAAATAAACCCGTGAAGGACTGGACCGGTTTTCGTGTTGTTGAACCAATAAAAAACGATAAAAGAGACTTTATTGTTTGGCAACTTATACGACAATCTCCAGCTACAGTAAAACATATTGTGACTCTTGGTGTTTTTGAAGGGCACGCGTTTTTGATTAAAAACTTGGATCGAATCTCAAAATTCTATGCTTGCCAACACTGTCACGCAAGATTTACAAAAATGGACCATCTTCACTGACACCATTCTGTTTGCTCTGAAGGTGAAACAAAAACGTTCTGTTCCAACAAACAAGTTGAGCCGCCACAAACCGCTTATGAATAAGCTTTCTTTCCGAAATCAGACAACGGAGCTCACGCTATTTCTTGGTTGGAAAGCGAAGCAAAACGGCGGCGCATTCACATCCATCATGCAAAATGCGGGCACGGCGGTGAAAGATGGGTTGAGAAATGGCCCATAGATGGTTTTCATCATCTTTCACAAACGATCTTTCAGTTTCACGGTTGTTTCTTTCACGGTTGCCCCCGCTGTTATCCAGACCGTGAAGCGGTTCTGGCGCACGGAGTTACCGCCGCAGAGCTATTTGCCAAAACACGAGAACGAACCACCTGGTTGAGGCGAGCAGGTTACAAGGTGGTCGAGGCCTGGGCATGCGAGGCTGGACGTTTGGAAAAACCTTTGTTGCCACAAGAAAGAACAGAGCTTTACCCACACGTGATCTTCTTCAATATCGAAACCTTTGGCGACACAAACTGGCGAAAAGAACCAACAAACACGTTGGTGTTGGAAAACGTTCATGTTCCTATTTCCGTTTCAATCGGTGACAAACGTGAACCTGAACCGACATATATCTGTGACAGAAACCCTGAAAATCTTTGCCGTCGGTTATTTGCAGAATTGGAACGACGAGCGGAAGCAATTCGGTTTATTGCTCGAACCAGATACATGCCTATCGACACAGAATACTTTCCCAAAAAGCAACGAACAAAGATTGAAGATTGGTGCAACCAAGTTCCAGTTTTGGGTTTCAACTCGGGAAAGTACGATCTTAACGTGCTCAGAGAATATTCCGTTGAAAAAATAGCTGAAAAAGAATCAACGATAAGAGTTGCAAAACACGCAAACAAAATAATGTTTTTGGTCAGCAGAGGGATGTCATCAATTATTTCGGGCCAGGCAAAGGTTACGATGAGTGGGTAAAAGCTTTCGGTTGTGAACTCAAAACGTCGTGGTTCCCGTACGAATGGTTTGACAGCCCGGACAAATTGGATTCCCTGGACTGCCTGACTATTCCATCTGGTACTCACGTTTGAAAGGAAAGTTTCCTCTGACACAAAACGAATGTTTCAATAAAAGGGGATGCAAAAATTTGCGGATTGGTTGAAATATTACAACAACCTGGACGTTGCTCTAGGGTTCGAGGCGTTGCAGAAAATGAGGAACTTCTACATTGCAAAAGGCATCGACATTTTCAAAGACGCCGTCGGCATTCCCGGAGTTACCTTGCATTACCTGTTGAAAGGCTCGCTTAAACACTTCACACTTGTGACAAAAGTCGTAAAACTTCTTCAACATTTCGACGGTCTCCTTTGGCAGAGCCGGATTGATATGGTTGAAGTCGAAGATGTTGATCGGAGCGGAGGGGATTTTTGTTTTCCAAGGCGGCCGCATCCCCCTATACCTTTACAAAGAGTTTCTCCCGACGGGGGTGTGTGGGCAAAGCCCCCATCAGAGGAAGGTGTCGTAAGTTTCTCCGGCTTTTTCCGCAGCGCGGATCCGTTCAAGCTCGCGCTCACGGCGCTTTTTATGCTCCTCGGTCAGGAGTTTTTTCTTTTCTTCAAACTGCTCACACCGGTCCATTATGACAACATTCAATTTTTTCATCATAAGCCCCCATCGTAAGTGTTGAGATTCAACTTGACCACAACGTTTCTTAAGTCTGAAGGCTTTCCCTGCGGCCCAGCAAGTGATCTTTGACGTCCTCTGCCGGATTTCAAAAAAATTCCCCCACGTCGTGACGTAAAAGGAGAGTCGGGGGTTTATGGTGAAATTGTGTGTTTGAAGCTCACTGTCAGTGTAGGGTGTCAAGACGATTTTGGTGTGCACTGTTTCTTGATTTGGTCGGCCGAATCTGAAACACACGAAATTAATTTCCTCTCCAGCGAAAGTGTCGAAGGGGAACTAAGCGTTATGTGCGAAACTGAAGCGAACCCACGTTTCGGAGTCCTGCGGTGGAAAACGCACTTTTCCCTCGATCCAAACGGACATCCCCGGAATTGTAGTCTGATGCAAAAACTTTGTGGGAGTCTCAACCCGCATGAGGTTTCCACTTTTGCGGACCCCCACCTTTCAATGCATGTCCATTGAGGTCGATGTCTTTTTGCAGCATGATGTTGTCGCTTTGGAAGGAAAGAACCTCGTGAACCCCGTGGCCGTTCAGATCCAGGTCACCGTGCATTTTTGTCCGTCCATTTTCGTCAAATTCGAACCCTCCCCCGTTTTTCCCGATGACACTGTACGCATTTGTATTCAAATCGTTGTGCAGGCTTATCACTCCGCCCGAATCAAAAGAGAACCCGCCAGTGCCATCGTTCATCAGCCGGTGCCCGTGCAAATCCAAATCGGTCTGGAGCTCCGTCCACCCGTTTTCCAGCACGTAGAGTGTGTCGACAACCCGCGGGTCGACGTTCGGGACGTAGCCTTGAACCCCGTAAACGACCATCCTCCCCGTTGTTTCCCCTGACGTTCGGCCGTGCAAATCGAGGTAAAGGTGCTGCTGCCCGACGTTGCTCCATCTGTGGAACTGGATGAGGGTTCTCATGTAGCCCGAAACCCCATTCGATTTTGGAATCGTTTTGGACGTCTGGCCATGGTGGTCGTGGTCGCGTTGACACTTGCGAGCGCCCAACTTGGAGGTTAAAATTCGACGACGAAGGTGTAATAGCCGATGGGGAGCGGATGCATGTTGAAGCCGATTCGCGAGCGGTAGCTGGCGCTTCCGGCGTCTTTGACCATGGTGAAATCGTAAGTGTTCTGGTCGATCTGATGGAGGAAGCGCGAAACGGCTAATGCCGTTGCCGATCAGGTTGTTTTCACTCGATGATTCGTCGACATCGTCCATCAGGTACTTGAAGGAATTTTTCTCGTACCCAGACTGTGAGGAATACGTGCCGTCGACAAATTTTTTTGTACTCCGAGGTGATCTGTGTGTGCAGGGCGCTTACGTATTTTTTGTTCACAGCCGAAGTGTCGTCGGCGGGGTTGTCGGGGAGGTTGACGACGTTGTTACCTTCGACGTTGAGAGAAGCCAACATGTTGTTCGTGCCGAAGACACTCAAACATTGTTCGTCGACATACTGTTTGTTGGCCGCGTTTTCTCGCGAGGTTGGTGATTTGGTTGTTGTTGATGTTGAAATCCGCCTCAGGGATCGCGTCGAGTTTGGCCGCCAGCCCCGTGTCCACTAGCATTTGTTCACCGCGTCTGAAGGATCGCTGGAAGCGTCCACGTTTTTCAGTCTGACGACTTTGTACCCCGCCATGTTCAGATCTGCGACCATTTCAATCCCTCCTTTCCGATCCAGATAATCATCCAACTGAGATTCGAGATACCGTTTGTTCACGGAGTCTGGCTCGTTGACCGGGTCGGTCATATTTTCAACACGATTCTCGTTCATGTTCAAGTTCGCTGTCATGAAGTTGGAGACATCGCGTTTCAAGAAAGGGCCGTCGGCTACACTCCCTTGCGCCCCCTGCGGACCTTGAGGACCTCGTGTTCCGCGTCTCCCCGTAACCCCCAGAGGCCCCTTAGGCCCTGCCGGCCCGGGCGGGACCCGAGGCCCTGTATCCCCTTCTTCCCCTTGAGGGCCCCGAGGCCCTGTGTCCCCTTCCGGCCCGGGCGGACTGGCAGGCCCCTGAGGCCCAGGTGGACCGGCAGAACCGGAGCCTCCTCCTTCTGTGGTGGAAGACAAATCTGGCAACGAGTTGATGTACCCCATTATTCATTTGGGAAAATTTTCGCTTCCCGCTAGGCTGTCGGAGTTTTGTTTTTGAGATCGACAGTTTCATCCTCGAAATCGGTAATTTCTTCTTCGGAATCGGTAACTACAGTCAGGTCTTCTAGACTGGCCTTTGACTTATTACGAGGAAAAATTTTGTCGCTCCTCAGCTTTTCTCTGAGAGAGTTGGAAACGTCTTTAAGGTTGAGATTGCAATAAAGCCAACGGGGCACCTCATTCCTGCAAACTGTATTTTCCAATGTTTTTACCAAGGCTTTTCTCATGAGTTCGCCCAAGATATGCACCTTTTTCGGTGAAGAAGTCATAGTAATGATCTTCCCAAACACAGTAAATAATGAAGGGGCAATGCCACACATTATCAAAATCGGTGTAACTGAAGCGACTTTTGGTGGAAACCGGTTCCGATTCATACTCCCTGGCCAACCACTCTTTCACTTCTTCGTCCTTATCGAGGCGCTTCACAAATTCCACCCCCGCCTGAAATCTGTCCCGAGGTAGTTTCCCCAGAAACTTAATTTGCCACTGCCCCGTCATGATCCGGTATATCTTCGTCAAAATTTTTTACCACCTTTTTCTCCGGCTTGTCGTAGTAGAAGAACGAGAACTTTTTTTGCTGTGGCGCGGTCCAGAAGGTCGCGGTCCACCCCCAGCTCGTCGGCGATCCGCTTGTTCTCCCGCGGGAGGAATCGGAAAAGGCAGAAGTGACTGCAGTTGTCCCGGATGTTTTTGGGGACCTTGTAGAAGGTCTGGGTAAGGTAAATGACACTGCAGTTCCGGTGCCGGCCGTTTATGAAATAGTTGATGATCTCGTTTCGATTTTTGTCGCAGACCAGGTCGTCGAAGACGACGATTTTTTGGTTGTCGGCGGGCAGCTCCTCGAGCGGAATGATGTCGTCCCTGCCCCCGGGCGCCTCGATGCCCTGGTAGCCAACCTTCGGGTTAATGTTTTTGGCAAAGTAGTCAAGAAGCGCCTGGTACTTATTCTGGTGAAGGTTTTTCGAAAACAAGAAAATCTTGTCAAATACCAACATCTCGTAAAGCATGTGGAGCAGGATGTTTGTTTTGCCGGAGTTGCTGGGGCCGCAGATGAGCATCCGGAAAACGTCCGCGGGCATGGAGGGATCACCCCGCCGATAACCGTTGGTGGCGGCGGACAAAACGGGATCGTAGTTGGGAATTTTCATCCGTTGTATATCTTTTCCCGGCAATGTCGGTCTCCCCACGAGGTTTGCAGCAGGGGGCAAGCCCTCCTCCCCCAGCCGTCGCAGACAAGGCTCCATCGAGAAACAGCGCCAGCAAGCGGCGGAAGCGGCCGCGCTTGAAGCGCAGGAAGCCGAAATTCGCAAAATGTTCAAGAAACAGAAAATAGCTGATGAGGTGGGGCAGATTCAAGCGGAAAAGCTTTTCACTCCAATCACGAAACGGATGGGCCGTCGGGGGACAGCGCTCCAAGAACCCCCGCTGGAGCAACCGGATTACGGAATCGATAAAGAGGAAGAAGAGTGGCCTGCACCCCCGCCCCCAATAGAGGAAGAGGAAAAAGAGGAAGAGGAAAGCCCCCCACGAAAGCAGTGGGAATCCGCTTCCCCGACCGAGTTTCTTAAAACAACCAACGAATCCAAGGACCTGGCAACGCTTAAAGGAATCATCACAAACATGGAGAAAAAACCCAACCCCTCAGTTGTACGGGTGAAAAGCAAAAAATCCAAGTGGTACAACAAAACGTATGACGAGATTAAAAAAAAGCTTCTTGCCGCCTTGGTGAGACCCCCAAAGCCATTTTCTCCCACCTCCACCCCCCAGGCCGTTTTCTGCCCTTTCCCTGGAACAAGGCAAGATGAGGTTGAAGAAAACATCCCCAAAACTGGAAGAGAAACCCCCAGCTGACTCAATGGAAGCTTCTCTCAAAGAAGAGATGGAGGCTCGCCGCCCGTCAATCTCCTTTGACGAGGCCAAGGACGAGTGGGAAATGGAAGGGTCCGGTGGGAGATCCCACATCCCGTCGAGAAACAGTTTACCCTCCGGCGGTGACAAAATGATCAACGAGCTGTACGTGAGGCTCGGCTCGATGAGGGTGGGGAACACCTCGGTGAAACTGCGAAAGAAGACCGCCTCTTTGCTTTCGGCAATGACCAAGGCCGGGGTCCTCAACAAATTCCAGCGACGAAAAATTCTCAAAGATTATCATATTCTCGACTTATGGCGCACCTGGCTGGCATCAACCTGCTGCTCGACTCTCGCCTCGCCAAGCTGCAACGGAACGGGGGCAATCAGAAATCCCACGATTTTACCATTTACTTCACCCCACCAATTGAACTGGACCGAAACAAAAATTACAAAATAGCCCTGAACCGGTTGATCACCATGACCTACTCTTGGTACAACGTTGCCGCAGAATACGGGAACAACAAACTGAAATGGCGCAAAAAGGGTGGGGCTTGGCAAACTTAGACTCTTCCCGATGGAATGTACGACTACAAAGGCCTCAACACTTTCATCTAAAAGAAGACAGGTGTTGTAGTCCCGGATGCTGAGAAAAAAGACTACATATTCGATGTTTACTTCGATTTCACCCTTTTCCGGGGGGGTTGTTCTGAAGGACAAAGACCACCAGCTCGACTTGAGCGTCGGGGCTTTTGCGGATTTGCTGAGGTTTGACAAAACAATTCTGTCCGAAGGGACGAATTTTACAAACCCTAGGGTCCCTAACATAACAAGGGGCGTCGAGAGGGTCTTCCTCCACTGCGATCTTGTTTCGCGGGAAGTGACTGGCGTGGCGAACGATGTTTTGTACAGCGAGTCGACCACTGATCTCCGTGTCAGCTACCCTTTCAAAGAAACTCCACATCGCCTACAGTACCACCCGGTTAACAAAAGTCGGATAGATTCGATAAGAATCTGGGTGACCGACGGTCGAAACAACATTCTCGACCTCAACGGGATCGATGTGGCCTTGAGTGTCATGATCGACGAATCTTAGGGTCTACGACGACAAAGTGTCCCACAATTTTTCGAAAAGTATAGCCAAGTCTCCGCCCATACCCCATGAATCGCGTGAGCGAGTGGATGAAGTTTTTCGATGAGAACAACGGGCGCTATCGCTTCAAGCACAAAGGTACGGGCGTCGTTCGCGACACCCTCATGGCCATTGGGAAAACCCTTTCACCGCCGCAAAGCCGGTTGCGAAGAAAGCCGCGACAGTAGCCGCCGAAAAAACTGGCCAGAAGCTCAGAGAAGCAGCGGCCGAAAAAGGGTCACAAAAGATACAAAAGGTCCTCAAAAAACGGACCCGTCGGGGGGCGTGAAGGTCTGACGCGATGTGGAAGCTAAGCCGAATTTTGGCACCTTGTCGGTGACGACACAAATATCACAGGTGCCGCCGCCACGAACAATGGCATCCGCGCTCGCGCGCTCCTTTCACAGGGGGATCCAATAAAGACTATAAAAACCATCATTCCGCTCAACCGTTACTCGTTCTTCGAAGAATTGTCTAACCGCCTTCTGCCCCCAATGCAACTAAGCTTCGAAATAACTCTCCAAGACGACGCCGAGCTCATCTTCCAGAACGCAGACGTCGACCCTCGCCGCATCGTTGTCACAAAGCTCGAGCTGTGGGTTCCACGCCTGCAACTGACCGCAGCTGGGCAAGAAATGGTGAACGCGCCGTTCTTCAAACCCACCAAATGGCGCTATTTGAAAGAAACTCTGATACCCACTGGGGCTCGGGGAGATGCGAGCGGGCAGGTGCAGATATCCGCCGGGATTGCAGACGTCAAACACGTCTTCGTCTTTCTTCAGAGATCGGAGAAAGAAAACTCCATTACGCAAAACCCTTATCTCTTGGACATTTTCAGTCTCGATGGCGGGGCGCGGGCCTTCAGTATGGAGCGACTTTTATTCCCGAACTGGACTATGAAGGCAAAGACCAACTTCGCATTCGGCGGGACTTGATTCAGTTCGCCTACAGGACAAAAGGACTACAACACCAGCACCCAGCTGGATGTAGCCAACTACCCGTCGCTTTATCCCGTCATTTACTTCGATCTCCGCCCGACCAAAGAAAGTGTGACCGGCGATGCTAAAAAGTTGATTTTCCATTTCCGCCTTACTCAAGCCGCCACCGCGGATTACAACATCTTTGCTGCGGTTCTTAACGAGCAAGAAATCATCATCCAACAGGTCGGAAACGAACTGGTTGCGGTGTAAGCTTTGCCTGTTGCAGATGGGTAAAATCCCCTTTGAGTATAAGATGACGGTGTACCACCCCTTCAAGATTGCACTGTCCGCAGGGCAACAGGAGAGCCTACGTAAAGCTGTTGCCACAAAAACAAGTGCGACTCTGCGCCTCAAACCCGGGCAGTTTGGACAGGGAGACGACCTCCCCCTTACTTCCAACCAGATAGGCCGTATCAAGAAAGCCGCCGGCGTCGGCCACCGCGTTGACTTGAAAATAAGCAAAGCACAACTTGCCAAACTTGCCAAACTTGCCTAAAGTGGCGGCAACCTTTTTTCCACGGCGCTGAGCCTCGCCCGCCCTCTTCTCGCACCGGCGGCCAAAGCCGCGGGCAAAGCCCTTACGACTGCGGGATCAGCTTTAGCGCTGAAAAACTTCTCAAGAAAATCTTCGGCAACGGGTACGGACCTCGGGAAGTACAGCTTTACCGGATGGTTCAGCGCCTAAACCCGACCCAGAAGAAAAAGCTCGAACAGCACCTTGCCGGCGAAGGGCTGGTATAGGGGGGTGGGTCGAGACAATACGGAGGTTTTCTTGGGATGCTTGCATCCATCGGCGTCCCCTTCGCCATTGACCTTGTGGGAAAGCTGCTTTCTTCAAATTCCCCTCAAAGGGATTTACTCCCGCAACGAGGCAAAACCTCTCCACCATTCCTCCTGCATCATTACCACTGGGTCTGCTGCTGGCCGGAGAAACAAGGAATGGAGTACTTCGACTCCTTCGGAATGCCCCCTCCGCTGGAGTGGGAAAAAGAAATGCGACGCTTAGGCCACAACCATTTTCTCCGCAACGATAACCAGATTCAGGCGGTCAACAGTGTCCGGGGTGGATATTACTGCCTCTTGTTTCTCAACGAGCGAAATCGCGGAATTAGCTTTACAAACCTTCTCAAAAGGTTTTCGCCCGACGTACGGGCAAATGAGCGGGTTGTGAAAAATTATTTTCTTCATATACCCTCGTCGGTGACCACAAATGGAGAACATTTTGTGTGAAAACGAAGATTACGAAACTCCAAATGCCTCAGGCAGTGAGAGGCGTGTTGAATATAAAAAATATACATATCTTTCAGCAAAATGTGCAATATGCGGTAATCTTAAAATCGAACTGATGCCTAAAAACCCGAAGACTGTCTAAGATTTTTTCGCCATTCAAAAGGAAAGCAAAAGTTCATTTCTTTGTATAGGGATCCACCCTCATACTACCATTGGGAAACCGCTGATGGAGATCTACTGCGTGAATGATAAACGCAAAACTCCCAATGCCCCAGGGAGTGAACACGAAGTCATGACAACAGACGGTTGCTCAAAGCCAGATGTGCGGTCTGCGGCAGGACAAAATCTCGCTTCTTGCCGAGTAAAAAAACAAATGAACGGTGACCCTGGGGCTGTGCCCCTTCCCCCGTCGGGAGACAGCACGGGCGGCGCATTGGCGCGAAAACGGGGGCCTTCAACGCTAGACAAAGTTGCTTATTTAGCGAGTATGGTTGTAAATCCAACAGCTTCGTGGGCAAACACCTTTAAACTCATGGGCTCACAAGCTTTGAAGGGAGTATCAGACAATGTCAAATATCATCGCGACGGCTCCGGCTCTGGGTTCCGGGTAGCTTTGGCGTCCCACACTTTTCGCCCAAACTTGTGGCCGCTTTTGTAAAAGCCGTCCCAAACCACCAAGGATACTGGGACGTGGCTCAGAAAACTCTCAGAAACTATTACGGCAAAGGGGTCGACATTCATGCAATGATCGGCAAACTCCCTGCTCCAAAAAAAGGTTGGACCTTGCCCGGCCACAAATATACCGGACCTTACAACCCCCTCGATAAACAGGTGAAATATGATCCCGAAACCGGGACCGTCCTGGAAGTTTACGACCACCCAACCGGCGAAACTGACGCCATCGCCATGCAACACGACGTCGATTACTCCTCCTGTGGGTATCATTAAAAAAAGTATGGCGAGAACGAAAAAAAATGTAAACATGTGGCTGACCCGAAAATGCTAAAAAGTCTTGATGCCGTTCCAAAAGGCAAACGGCAGAGGGGGCACTCGCTGGCGCGTAATGTGATTAACACCAAACAGAAACTTGGCCTTGGTGTTCGGGGTTACTCACATTTGCAAGAGAATGTGTAAATACCACAAGTTTCACAATAAATTTTTCGGTCGGTACCCAAAGCAAAATCGGTAGCCACATCATTGATGTGGTTGGTGAACCAATCCAAAAATTCCTCAATTTGCCCGTTTGCAATGTCTAACCCCTTTTTTACGAATCGCTCATAGAATTTTTTTTTTGTTTGACTGATTGCGAATTTGACCTAACACCTTGTTCCAACCCATGTCACGCCGCTCCTGCAGTTTGGCGGCGTAGACGTTTTCTCGGATGATTTCGAGAATTTCAGGGGGCAGCATGTGGCAAAGGGCATCCGGTCTTGAC
This sequence comes from Galaxea fascicularis, assembly GCA_948470475.1. NCBI lineage: Eukaryota > Metazoa > Cnidaria > Anthozoa > Scleractinia > Euphylliidae > Galaxea > Galaxea fascicularis. The sequence continues at coordinate 10,106,000 of OX419335.1, read as the reverse complement.
GCTCTGACATCATGATACGACCCTGCCTCCTGTGTCTAGTAGGGTGTCCCGTCGGGACGGGTGTTGATCCGTCGCCGCCATCTTTGTTTACCCTCGGTCCGGTCGACCGTCTCCCTATATGAAGCGGGGTTGAGGATTTTTGTCATTTTCTTTTCAAAATCTGAATTAACGAATTTATTTTAACCTTCCTCAAAAGATATCTCTTCATCCATTATCCGTTTCATTTCCAAAAACTCAGGAGAAAATTCTCGAGATTTCATCAAATTTGCATGGTCAGGTTTCGTATAATAATCAACAATGAACAACTGTGTCGAGAGGTTCTACCTTGAATCTCATGTTATTAAGCCACTTATGATCCCAAATATCTTGCTTTTCCTCGGCGGTGTAAATGATGTTTGTGATCGCCTCCCCAAGCAATTGATCTACGTGGTCCCATTCGGTTTTTTCCCAAGGGGGAACCTCTTTGCTGTCGTAAAGAAATGGAATTGGCCCCCACAGCGACTCATCTTCTCCCTCAACAAACACTGGTTCTGGCAACGTTGGAACGGGTTCTCCCGAAATCTCTTCCGGGTGAGAATATTCGTCTAGGTCTGGTTGACTGCCCATCGCGATTTTTTCTTCCAAAGTCGGAGGATCAGCAACCCACATCGGCTCACAAGGTTCGCCCTCTGGATAGTAGCCGAAATCGGTCTCTTCCACCAGAGTTAGCGGATCTGTATCCCACATCTGCTCCAGAGTTTCATCTTCGCGGTTTGGTTCGTTCGCCGCCATGGTACCCTCAGGGCGCGTGTCTCTAATAGGGGCTGCGCCCCGAGCCCTCGCAGCGTTTCGAACCTCAGAGTTGGCAGACATGGTACCTGCCCAGCGCGTGTCTCTAATAGGGGCTGTGCCCCGAGCCCCCGCTGAGTTGGTCTGGCGGTCTTGCGTGTTGGCAGACATCGTACCCACCCGGTGCGTGTCTCTTATAGGGCTGCGCCTGCTGCGCCCGCCGCGCCCCGCTCACCCC
>OX419335.1:10089994-10099994 GCA_948470475.1 Galaxea fascicularis | reverse complement strand
TTTAACACCAGCCCTAGCCTGTCACGCTTGTCACGCGCTTGAAGATATATGATACAAGATAACCCCCACTACGACCATCTATCTATTCTGAAAAATATCGTGAGAAAAACACAACAATTCTATTTGCCAGCAAATATTTCCTTTCTGTTATCAGAAATAAAGCAGAAGTAAATTTTAAAAGAACTTTTATATTTTGAACACAAGCAGTGCTCTTTAAACGTGACGTATTACTAAAACTGATGAACCCTCGATGGCTATCCTGCTGACGTTCGTTGCCGAACTTGGACCGCAAAAATTTTATAATATCGATGTTTCATTCCTCACAACGAGTCGCTGAGTTCTTGCCAAAGTTCATGAAAACATTTTGCTTGGTTACTCCGTCAATTCTTGTTCATTTTCAGAAGGACAGAAACTCTGACAGAGGAGTCGAAGAAAGCGCAACAAGAGGTAAAAGAGCTTACCCCCATTTTTATCGAGAATACGTTTCTGCTCCAGCTTAACTTATACTCTTTTGAACGCTTCAAAAATTCGTTCAGACCGGGTGAGTAGGTTCAAATTTCGCATGGCCTTACTAACAAACAGGACGTAGCGGACAAACTTAGTTACTTTAACAATGGAACAAATTGATCATGTTTACCAAAAAGATTCTCAAAAAAGGCGTGTGATTTTAGTTCCATCCTTGACTAGGCAAACTGAGAAGTTAGTTGAATTTAGATGCACCTTTTTTAACGCACAGAAACACGAGTTAAAGATCTCTGTGGACGAAACCAAAGCGACCTTTGAGGTATGTTTACTGTTACAATAAACGTTTACTGAATTCCTATTTTTGTTCTCAATCGTCGCTACTTTATGCCGGTGGCAGGCGATGCACGTGGAGCTAGCGCTATGGAAATGTTGCAAGGAGGTAAAAAGAATCCTTCCCTCCCTTTTTCACCTCCTTTGTTCGCTAATCTGTTCACTCAATTAGAGAGACGGCTGGGTGTGTCCAAAAAGAAAAGCTTTTGCGGAACCATTCCTGTGACGTGTTTACAAAAGCCACCTGATAATTTGCCAACTTTGTTTGTAGTGTAACACACTATTTTTAATCCATCAACAGGCCGCTCTCCAAACAAAATTGAAATTTGAAGGTAAATGAATCTTTTGCAAGAGTATCAGGGGGTAATGTGGGTAAAATCCGAGACTTCGAGACAGAAATAAATGCACTACAAACGAGACTTCGAGATTCTTCGGAAAGGCTGTCGAGATTTCGAGATCGGATGATCGCATTGACTTTTAGCTGTCTAACATTGTTATACAACAGATGTTATAACGTTTAGCCGGGGCTTTACAACGCAACGATTTACAAAAAAAACTGGGAACTCTATACACTCTTTTTTAAATAATTTTGGAGCTGAGGTTCGACGTTTTGATTTATTTTTTTTCGCGATTCGGACCTGAAAACGTTCTTAAGGTGTTCTTTAGTTACAACTGCTGCAAATTTGGTAAATCTGCTTCACAGAAAGCATTGAACACCGAGGTTCACAACGCGACAAAAAAATCAGCAAAATTGCGGGCAAAACGCAGAAAACGTTCATGTGTACATAGAATACTACTCATTTGTAGAAAAACAAATGAGCAAAATAAAGATGCTTTTAACTGACTCTCAGCCTGGGTTGTGTTCTCAGCATGTTCTTAAAATTTGGGTTAATCTCAGCCTCAACGTTCTTATAAAAAACGTTATTATAGAAAAAGGTGTGTATTCTAATAAAGAGCCCGCAGTGCTGCAAAATAGTTTAAATTTCTTATAACTTACAACAACAACAAAAAGCCCTCATGCTAGCTTCCTCTTAAGATTAAATCCTGTTTGTAGGCAAATCAAAGATGTCAAGGAAGAAAAGACGTTGTTGACAGAGAATGTGAGTGTAATAATATAATATTAATTTTAGATAAATTTCGAAGGCGCCACTAGTCAATATTAGGGAGCTGACGAATCGACGACGTTCGCACGACGGCGCCGCTATGTGACGTTATAGGTTCACGTCGTCGTCCTGTAGAAATTTGAATTTACTTTTCTCGGTAAGACGACGATGTTTGTGCGCGCGCGGCAAATTTACCCGCCGTTTTTGAAGTTCACAAGGCAAGTTCAAACCAAAATGCCTATCTTCAAAGAACGAAAGCTTGCATTACATATGTTTATCGAAACGGCTCTACAAACGAATAAGAAGTTTTAAGTTTATACGATGCTCGTAAATCAACAAATCCATAGCCGGTTCCCGGCGTGCTGAAACAACGAAAGTTCGAAAAAACAAAAGACGAATTGCAAGGCCGAGCTCGTTTCTACAGGGAGAACATTTATAAGCTTATTGTAATCATGTCATGTGTAGAATACCAAGAACAGATTAAACTAGATGAGCCGGATTAAACACTACGACAAGTCTTTAATATCAAACGTCGCTCACCATGCTCCGTTTTACACTACTCCCTCATGTAAAACTTCCTGAAGTATAACTGTTCATGTAACTTACACGAAACATCCTACATCATGTTTGTTTGAATTGTTTGTTTCATGTGTTTGCTCCGCCCCACTTGCATTTGTGTGCTATGAATACTGCCGAGGGAAAACAAAAGTTATTTATTTTTATTTATTTTATGAACTTGCTGACAGCTGCAGCTACCTGACAAGATACCACTTACTGAGCGCTTTAATTGTTAGTTGGACTGTTTGCCATGGCGCCGTAGAAGTCCGCAGTTAACTTGAATGAAAACAGACGAAAAATCAAAACATATATCAATGAAGACAAGAACATGCCCCTAATGTGATATTTGAATTATTTGGCAAAAACATCTGAAGTATCGGAGGAAAACCTTGAGAAATGAATCTCACGCCCTGCTATTTCGGAGACCAAGACTATAGTAAGTAAATTCATTATAGCACGCGTTACTGGTTTGAAAACAAGTAGATTCCAAAAATATAGGTCATAAGCTTTAATTTGCTACCAAATTCATGATGTCCCATGGGGAGTGCTACGAAACTCAATTTCTAGGCCTCTTTTGAGAATCGGCTTAGGATTATTAGGGTTCTGTCAGTCGATCACAGAGGGAAGTAAAGACGACTCAAAGTCATTTATCACTAGTTTTGAAAATCAATTGAAACCCTGAAAATAATTACTCGGATTTGAATTAAGTGTATTGAATTTAAATTAAAGTGTATTGCTTCCAAAATAATAATAAATTAGTTTTACAAAAACTGCCATACACTGAAAGGTTTGACCGCTTTTACAAGATTTCTCTCTTTCTCAGAGTTCTAGAAAAAAAGAAAAGCAATTTGCGCTTAAGTGATTTTTTTCAGTTCATAGTAAGTTATCACAACTTGGCAAAGGCAAATCGTTTATTGCATAGTATTAGTATTTTGTATGCGTTATAACTTCAATCTTCTGTTCTCGCAGAGAATTTCGGAGGATGTTGAAGAGTTAGAAGGGTAAACAGAACTTCATACAAAATTTAGAACCTAATATTCCTTCCTTCTTTATTTTTTTCGTTCTTCCTTCCTTCTGTCCTCCGTCTATGTCTTTGATTTAATTCTCCTGTTCTACTCCGACCAAGGCCACCCAAGAATTTTTTTTACAAATTGGCCAATAATGTTCTAGTGATGGAACAACAGAATAGCCGCAGTTTGAATTTTGTTGTGCTTCGATAGTGGGTAAATTTGTCATACACCTTTATTTTTGTCAAAATCTATTGTTCCGATGTGAGATTCTCATTGGCTAGCTGCAGGAAATTTTCCTTGGTGGCCTTGGTTGAAGTAATCGCACTGTAAACATAGGAAAGACACATCTATGCTACTTGAAGTGCAATGAAACTCTTTGAAAATGGCAGTTTGTTAAATCATTTTCTATTTTATTTTATTGTAGAGAGAGGATCAGAAAGAACGAGGAATATGCTGCCTGGAGAGTGCAGGTAAGAAAGAAGTGTAAGAAAATATCAACATCAAAATATCTCCATTGCTCCATTGTCAGCACCAGTCGTTTCTACTCACTTATCTTTATTTTTCTCCAGGCCAAAAAGGATTTGAACGAGAAAGTCGAGTAAGTTGAATAAACGTTTCAGCCAATACAAGTAACATTACTAATTTGTCACGAACTCGCGCTAGTATTCATGGTTTAAAGCATGATTTGTTTAGTTTTAGAGCGCACAGAAACTTTTTACTGAATTTGTTTTCATTTTCTCTCCGTCGTTAGCTTTCAATCATCCCCCCCCCCCCACCCGTCCCCTAAGCTGAGGTTGAATTTAGCGTTCAATTAGGTCAATTAGCGTGGTTTTTAGCTGACTGAAGGTCGAAGCAGTTGTCAAGCAAAAAATTATAATAAAATTATTATCATAATCGAATTAAATAAAAAAAATGATTATTATCGTTATTGTAAAATAGGAGCAACCAATATAAATTAACTTTGCGTCTCGTTTTTAATCAATTGAATTTTTCTTTCCGACCAAGTCTAAGTGCTCTTCTTTTTGATCGAAAGAAATTGTAAATAGTGTTTTGACCAAATATTTTCTTTTAGCGTTTTAATTGTATATAGGATTTTAATGTTAGCGTTTGTTATCGATCAATAAATCGTTTTAAAAATATTATTATTATTATTATTATTATTATTAACACTTTATTTATATAGTGCTATTTCCCTTAGTCCAATAGCGCTTTACAATAGTTGCAATCCTGAGTTGTCGATAAGAGAATTTTACGATCAACAAAGACACAAACAGGGGCCGAAGTTTGGGCTGGAATGAAAGATTGGCCAAAATTATCTTTGAAAAAACAAAACTAAACAAAACCGGATGAAGTAAATGGTTGTATAACAGTTTTCTATTCTTTTTTTAACCAAATCGCAGCTTTCCATAGGATAGGGCAGTCATCTTTGACAAAGAACCAAGCGTAGACAACAACTTAACATTTAACCCGAACTTCCACTGGTTTCAGTCGTCTGTTGTCATGTGATCCAAGGGGACTGACTGGCAAAGAAGTCTCCTCGAACATTGTTAATATGGCATAAAGTTAAAGGAGATAGCATAATAATAATAATAATAATAATAATAATAATAATAATAATAACTTTATTAAAGTCTCAAATCGTTATCATATCTTTGTATCTTTTATTCGTACAGTGAGTTGACTGAGCACCAGAGGATAATAACAGCCCTCGAAGTAAGTGGATACGTTCGTACTTTCCACAAATTAAATGCGATAATTACTACCACTACCACTAATAATAATAATGATAATACCATAAATAATAGATAATTAAATTTTCCCTAGAACTCCTGCCGAGTAGTCTTCACTGAGTGCCGTTACCCCACCCAGAAGCTTAAGAATGTTGTACTGATGTTATACCATACGACAAAGGGCCTGAATTAATTCTTACCACACACCTCCAGGAACTCTTCATGGCTCTTGACCTGATTTAATGCCATCACTTGTGCAAACACTTGCAACAACATTTAAATGACATTGCGGGCATGTGCAGCAGTTAGGCGGTGTTTGTGAAAGTGTTCTAGTGGTCTCAACAGGTGGTCTCAAAAGGCTTCCAACGCTGCTAAAGCGGGGTTTAAACAAGCTTCAGCAACGTTGGATAAATTGTGACAATTTATTAGATCCTGGGGTATAAAAGGTTTGCCACAAACCATCTCAGTTTACTGTTTGTCCGCCATTTTGAATGACGAGCAACTGACCGAGAGTCCAGCATTGTCGTTCGGTATCCTGTTGAAAGGTTGTGACATTGTTAGTCTATGCTTTTGTGCTAAAAAGACAATGCTGTTCGCAAAGAGTAATTGACGTAGTTCCCGGTGGTCTGGCTTTGCATGTATCGTCATGCGTTTCGTACTTGAGCCACTGGCTCGGATATAAAGGGCAATTTTATCCCATGTATTGATTCAACGTAGTGCTCAAACTTACAGAATATCATTGGGTCGAACAATGATGGGTAAAGTCAGCCAAAAATGTTGCGAGTTAACTTACGTTAAGCCTCCATTTTCGTTTCGATGGTAAACCTTTCCCTCGGGAAAATGGAAACGATTGTAACTAGCGCCGACATAAGAGCAATGCTATAATTGGGCCTGATCGCAGGTTAGTCAGTGCGAGTTTTGGAACTGGTTTCTAGACCACCCGCCATTGCACCCCGAACTATTCCCCACACCTCCCTACAGAAGACTCGAAAAGCCTCTCCTTCAACCTGCATACAAAGGACAAAGGGAAAGGACCTCACGTGAGGATTGGCTGATAAATTATCCGTAACTGACACTTTATGATGATTTTCCCTGACCAACCCTCCGAGGGAAAACAAAGGTTTACTTGGGCGCTTGCGCCGATTGTTCGGCCTTTGCTGGAAGCACCGCAAGTAGGCAGAGACTATTAAAACGACCTTCAGCGTTTTTTGTTTAATTGTAACAAGAGGAAGACGATTTATATTTAACAATTCTTGTTTTGTAATGCGTGGTGACACGTACAAATTTCTGTGTATTGAGTGTATAGAAAAATAAAACGAGTCAAATTTTGTTTACCTTACTCAAACCTTTATTTCCTCAACATGGAATCCCAAATGTAGAGAAGGCTCAGGAATCAATCCGAAAAGTGAGGCGGAAACAAATATTAAATCCGAATGCAAAAATGCACCCTTGCGAAACCACTTCTGAGTGACCGGCAATTATTACAAAATGTGGCAAAAAGGAAATTGAAGGTATTTTACAACCGCAACACAGTTAGCCCAGTTACTACGTAGCTGGCAAGGTCGACCTGATTGATTTTCGTTTTTGTGATCGCGCTTACATGCTTGTATTATCGTGGTTTACGCTTACGTCACAAACATTTGTCCACAACAGGAATTTTCAGACAATCCGTTTTGGCCGATTAATAAACAATGCAAATAGTTGGACCCCTCTTGTCATGGCAATCCGTGCGGAATGGCAAGTGCTATCACCTGTTTTGTTCGGGTTGATTGTTTACAATTGTTGGTGTTTGTTATGAGCAGCTGCCATCAAGTTGCACGTTTTGAAATTTGCGTTGACAGTCGTGCGCGCATTCAGCATGCTTTACTTCCACAGCACTTGCTTTCACTTTTAATTGGTTCATAGCTTCGAGGTTTGTTTCGACAGGTTGGAACGACGAACCACAGTCAGTTGAAAATCAGGGCAAAACGACTGTGTCAATTGCGCATACAAGATATCGATGACATGATCATTTGCCACCTCATGGCGTGTCCTGCTAAAAACCTTCACGGGTTTTGATTGCGTGTCGACCGACCACATCTTGAAATGATATCAGCTACTCCAGTTCGCAGAAGTAAGTTTTTCCGAATGCCTGCAGTTGAACGAGCGAAGCTGTATGCAGTTTATGCCCCTAGCCAAGGTAGCCCAGGACCATAGAAGACTTCCTATCTGCAATATATGCAGTATATGTAGCTAATGGACGACTGACCAAATGAGCCAACCTTACTAGAGAATCCTGAAGGGGGAAGGGGGGGTGAGAGGGGGGGGGGTGAGCTGTCAATCCCTTTTCCCAGCCTTTCCTTAGATCAAACCCCGGTATTAAAATTTAAAGAAATCACAGAGTAGATTATTTATCGTTAATTCCAGTTTGAAAATGCAATTCTGTGTTTCATTGCTCTTTTTGGGACTAGTTTTACCGAATAATAGGTATAAATGTTAATTTCGTGAAAGTTTGCATGGTATGTTGAACTGATGGCAGGTCTCTGATTTCTTTTACAATTTCCTTCATCAAAACTCCTTCCATAGCTTTTTTTTTTGAGCTATGAAACTAAGAAAATGTCGAACTATTATTGCTTTGATAATGGCAGACGTGTTTTTTATTCCCAGTACTGTGATTTTTATTACCAATCCTAGTGACCCAAATCCCATTTCCCCAGGCAAAAAAACATCAGGCAAAACCCAATTCAATAGACCTTACTACGGTTGAAACCATCTTGGCGGGTTGGCAAACGCAACAGAAATTACAGTGTTTGCATGTGAAGTGCCTGTTAATCAACAAAAAATTATATTGCTAATTTATAGTACAAGGTTAAGGGTGCCACTGAGGAAATTTGAGGGATTTAGCCGTGCCAGCAAAGGTTCGCTGGCTTTTCGAATTGTTCGATTCCATACATTTGATAGTAATTTTTTCCCTGGAATTTTTCAGCTTGAGGGAAAGAATTACAGACGAATGTATGAAAAAATGAAAAGGCTCCTCAATAGAAATTGGCAAGTATAATCCTCTGCCCTGTCACTTTAGTTCTTACTTCGTAAATTCTTCAGAGCGAACCTTTTAGGACGAATATCTGACATCACTGTAATGTAAAATCCTTACACTTTGCCTACCCGCCAAGCCATGGTGTCTTAAACCATGTTAAGGTCTGATACTGCAGCCGAACGTGGTGGTAGTTACGATGAAGCTGATGGCAGATTGTCCAATGTGATTGCCTCATTTTCTGTGATTCAGTTGTATTTTAATGGTGTTTTCAGTTGAGAGTCGAAAATGATACTAGTTTGCTGTGAGCTTTGGTGTTGCTTTATTGTGTTGCTTTCACAAATTGTTTAGCCATATTATGGCACGATCGGATTTATTTATTTTCCACGAGAGTCGAGTGCCTGTCACCTGGTCTAGTAAGCCACTCATGTACGCATTGCAGACCTATATTTTCGCGATGTGATTGTTCAGTTGAAAACAATACTCGTGCCACTTTCTCTGAATTATTGGAAACCAAAACCAGGACCAAAAATGGGGAAACTATTGACCAGTAACATTTTCTCATTACCTACTTCTTGCTTAATTTTTCGTGTATGCAAGTTACCGATTCCCAACAGTGATTGCTATACATTGCTTCCAACTGTTCGCCAAATTGCTACACAAGCTATCGCGAGATATCGTGAGTAACGCCAAAGGTTCTCCAATCCCAAACAAGAAAATGAATGTTTTCCATCGAATAAAACTGTTTCTGGTTTGGATATTTAAAAGTGCTGCCCACGAACCTTGATCAGTGATTCTGTTAATTAACAATATTATTATTAAAATCAAATTTAACAGAGCACAGAAATATTAAGTAACTATAAAGTTACAAAGTAAAATGTTGACAAAGGTATAGAGTTCTAAAGTGATGACGTCACATAAAATAAAATTTTTGAAATTATGGGATATGATGCCATATTCTTATAGAGCATGCTAAAGGACGTCCTCATCCCAAAAATTAGCTCCGAATTGCAATTCCCAGTAGAGATATAAGGGATCAAAGTTTGATGGCATCCCAAATATTCCACAGAACTTTCCCTCGATGTTTGTCGTTTCAGTTGTTTGCATAATGGCATCGGAGATCTCCTTTCCGGTTTAAAATTCGAGACACCGGAGAGTTAAAGTATTAGATAGCTTTTATGCTTTGAAAATTACATTTTTCTCGTCGGTCATTGCCTGTATCTTTCCAAGCTCTGTTGGGCTTCGGCCTTAGATATCGGCAATATTTTAGCTGTTCCATAATATCCACTGAAGGATCGATAAGTGGATAGGTGTTAGAAGTGTCTTTAAATTTGTTGTGATAGTTGGCAACGCACCCATCTCTTATCGGAGGTAAAATCATAGACTGTATTGTGCGTTTCTCCGGCAGTAGATACCAAAGCTTTTTGGAGAGTTCATCAGGCGAAGCTGGTGCACTTCTTGTCGCACAGAATTCTTCTTCGTTGCCATGGAAAGGTTCGCTTTGCCTCCTTATCCATAACATGTCCAAGTATTCTTGCGAATTCAGCGGTGGTTTCCTGAGAAATTCTTTTATTTTTCGAGTTAGTATTTTATCTTCATTGTGATATAGCGAAGGTATGTATCTGCGTTTTAAGCGAGGAAACCCTGAAGAACTGTGTCCTTGTGGACTCGTGTGAGAATTATTTCCGTCCGTCGAATTAGTTGAGAAGTTTTCATACTCTTGTTGAGAACTATACGCTGAATGCCGTCTACTCTGTAGCACTTGATTAAAATCCATGTCCGCTCAGTTTA